>JAQMCX010000029.1:6557941-6580716 GCA_029814765.1 Acanthurus leucopareius
GGAATCCGAGATTAGACTGAGTGTGTGTAGTTCATTAGTGTGCTATTCCGATATCTCACACCACACACACACACACACACACACACACACACACACACACACACACACACACACACACGTGCACACACACATTAAAGCTGGCTAATCTGGAGCAAAGGACTCAGCTCTGGAAATAATTCATAAAGAAAAGAGGATCTGAACTCCCCTCCACTGTTTTGATGAAACTAAGTATCTCCCTGTGTGTCTGTGTACTTGAATACACACTTGCAAAGAAGAAGACTTAACACAGTGACACATTTTTAATTTCTAATACATAAAGAAACACGAGATCATGTTTTTTTTTTTCACAGGATGCCACACAGATGGTTTGCATATCTCCTTTTCATATTCAAATATAGGAAAAAAAATGCACTGTAGGGCTTCTCGAACAGAGAACAAAACTGAATCACTAACAAGAATGTAGAGCCAACCCTCTCCTATGTAAAGCTGGCTTTGCTGCTACACTACATGACAAGCCATTTTTCTTTGGCAGTGCAGTGCCAGAGAAATCAGGCTCCATCAGCTGGCAGCTTCTGCACTGGCAGCCCAGACAAGCCAGCCCCAGTACCCTTCTGTCTCAGCAACCCAAACTCTACACGCTGACAACACAGCTGGTCAATTATTCAGAGATTATACCTTCTCCAAGTCAGACACCAAAGGCACTGCAAGGACAGCAGGAGGAGGGCTGAGCATGTTTTAACATGAATGCAAATGTCTGTGTCATCTCAAAAATGCCGTCACCAGGAATCTTGTGCAACCAGAAACATTTCCTTCTTTACTGTGTGTCACACTCCTCTCTGCATTTCATGCTATAGAAAATAAGACTCTGTTTAATCATGCATCTTGGGTAATATGACCAAAAGTGAAAAAAAAAAGTACAAAAGTGAATGCAGCCAAGATGAATTGATATTTGTTCAGTTATCCTCTGTGTATCATGGGACAAGCCCCAGTAAGAACAAGGCAGCAACTAACACCCTGCAGTGCAAATGACACTTTATACTCTGCAGTATATGACACGTTCATGTGTGAAGTAATCAAATGTACAGCAGACCAAAACCAGATCTCACTGAGTGTATACAGAGTGCCAACAAAACCATGAGTTGCTATGGTAACTAGGAAAATGGTTCACTACAGTTAAGCAGTTGCCCTACACATACACACACACACACACACACTGTAGTGCAAAAGTACCAGCTTTTTTGTGTGGAAACCTCTCCCACGCACAGTGGAAAGAAGACTCTGTGGAACTGCAGGTTAACATCATTATCTCACAGCAAGCAAATGATCTTTGTTGAGAACCAATCACACAGCAGTGTGTCCTCACTTTCCAAACTGTGTTTTCAGACTATGATGCTAAAACTACACAAGCCACTCACATGATAAATAAGCTGTCAAAAGGCTTCAAGGCTGGCGAAGTAGGCCTGACAGGCCGGCAGATCAATGTGACACAACAAATGTATGACAGTAACCCGTTCCTCCACTCTCACACACATTCACACACACCTAGAGGCCAATTTAGGCATGCACAAAAAAACACCACTTCCTCTCCACGCTTCTGCTTTTCGGTGGCATGTTTTTCATATAAATGGCAGTTTGTTTCTCAGCCCAATTGGAACATCAACTGCCTGACCCTTTTGAGTTTGTATAATTCAGAAGGGATGGACAGATCCTAATTTAATCCGTCAGAGTGAGAGTTGAGGCCTTGATTCTTTACCTTGGCTGCATTCTTGGACTTGCGGAAGAAAGATGTCTTGGCTGTGAAGAAAGTAAAGTCCTCGGTCTCATCATCCAAGCTGCAGTACCCACTGCTCATGCTGTTACTGCTGGTCATGGAGGGGGTCATCACCGTATTGACAGTCATGGAGAGGTCCAGAGACAGCCTCCAGCACCAGCACAGCACCGGAGCAGCACGTTGACAACTTGAGGAAGTGGTAAATTAAATTTCTTTTTTTGACGTGACACTCAGTCAGTCACATTGAGAGTCTGCAGAAATCCAAATGTCCTTTCCTCATCCAGAAAAAGTCAGAGCTCCTCCGCTGATGCATCTAGAGAGCCTAAGTCCCACCTGTGAGGGCGACACAGGTGAATTTGGCTCAGATTCGGCGTGTTGCGTGCCACCAGAGAGGGGACCAGGAAATCTGAGAGCGATCACAGACGTGTCACTTCCTCCTTTGTGTATGGTCTGACACCGGTGTCACAAACACGCACGCTCCATACAGTATATTTACCTTGTCATGTGCAGCTTAACGTACACACACGTACACGCTCATACACAGCATATCATCTTCTCACATATACAGGCACACGCTGGTGTCCCGGAGTCAGTTTACAGGCTGGTTTCAAGTTAACCCAGCTCACCTGAGAGCCCCAGTTATACCCGCAGACAAATGCTCATAAATGGCACGCAAGCAATACCACATCCTGCTTTCTGTCTGCTCTACGTCTCTGTGAGCGTCAAGAAAAACAAAAGAACAGTTCAATCCAAGTCCTGGTTGCAGCAGAGGCTTGATCCTGCCGGCATTAAAGAGTGTGAGCATCCATCCGTCGCCACAGTCCAGAGCAAGCAGCAGGCAGAAGATCTCTCTGCGCTCACAGACTCTGTGCTGCCTCCCCTCTCCTCTTCCCTCAGTTGCTGAGGCAATACTACTAGAAAGATGCCTCCCACTCAGCCTCCCTCTCTGTCTCACCCTCTCCCTCCTTCTTCTCCCCTGTCTCTCTTTCTCTTTCTGTCTGTCTTTTCTCCCTCACTCTCTTGCAGCCTTGCTCAACCATCTGTGGTTGAGTGTGTTATCAGCCGGCAAGCTCCCTCCCCCTTCTCCCTTCACTCTCTCTCTCTCTCTCCCTCCCTTTCTCTCTTCCTGCAAGCGACTGCACCCTGCAGAGCATGGCCACTTCCTCTTACACAGAGAGGGAGAGAGAGACAGAGAGAGAGAGAGAGAGGGGCATTTGCAAGCAGCGAGAGAAGCGCTGATGAGTGAGAGATATGAAGCTTCACAGCAAATGTTTTACATACGTGAGAGCAGCAGTGACAGGAAGCAGCAGAGAGGCTGGGGAAGATGGCTGCTCTTCTGGTGAGATCCTGCAGCTGCAGCTTGCAGCACTTCACAAGAACACATCACAACCGTTGTACACATGTGGTTTGTATGTAGGACCATGCACTTATTAGAGCTCATGTTTTAACACTCAAACCAAACCAAATGATGACAGATACAGACTAGAAAACAAAAACAAAAACATGAACCATACAGCTACACTGCAGGTTTAGCAGTGCATGGGAAGGGTTCACTCCCAGTGCTTAGGTTAAGATTAAGAAAGTAATGAATAATTGCCCTGGAAATACAGATTACAGTGCCCTTTAACCTTCCACTGACCCCACAATCTGCCCTCTGACACTGGCATTGACCCCCTTGTCCAAAGCGGCTAATACCCCTTTCACTGCTGAAATTGATGTAGCATATGTGCATCTGTCTGCACCTGCTATTTCTGTGAGTGTAATATGATTTGAAAATATACTTCGACATGATTATAGATAAAGCTATGTACCACTAGATAGCTGCAGCATGCAGGAACAGCGTGTCACCCTTTCATTGGGTGTCTTTCTGTCAGGTTGGACTTAGCTGAAGACTGATAGCCTGCAGCTCTGGTCCTCACTTCCATCAGTGTAATCACAAAGGAAGAAAGACAGCATGCAGGGGGTGGGATGCTATACACACACGCACGCACGCACACACACACACATGCATGCATACTGAACGACACTCCTGCTGGTTACGAGTCGATGAAGCCTGGTCAGTGTGCTGCATGTATGTGCTAACTGGGGGTAAAAGGGGATCAATTTCTGCTGATGCACACACAATAAGGAGCTGTACATGCAGAAGGCACAGAAAACACAACCAAATCACTTACAAACACACACACACACACACACACACACACACACACACACACAGCTACATCTATAAAACAGAGCAAAAGGGGTGAAAGACGACTGCAGGAAATGAACTGTCATATCTCTTCGTGTCTGCACTCCCTTTGTGCGATATGAACCAAACAGGAGTCGGGGCGGGGGGGGCAGGCCTTAGTCAGAGGGTTCACATACCTCCGAGATAGACATCATCAACGCTCACTTAAGTCTGACTTTCAGCTCATTATCTTTAACTACAGTCATTAAACTCAGGGAGAGGACGTTGCTGTGGTAAAGCTAAAAATGACTCAATTATACACCATTGTTTACATCCACTGCAAGTGGACTATTAAAAAAATGAGTCCACTTTTGGATACACAGTCTGAACTGTAGATTGAGCAGTTGCTGCTTGACATTTGGTCAAATTTACTCAAGTTATCCCTCTCCTCGCTTGCTCCAATTCTCCCCATTTCTATGAAACGCATTTCAGGGTAGCATGATTGTGTGTATTTGTTCATGGAGTACTACCTGGCACACTACCAGGGGTCTAATTTTGTGTTATCTGCCTCCCGGGCACAGAGTAGCTGCCAACATTCTGCTGCAAGCCTGTGGGGTTATCCAGCTTTCTCTCGCACATGTTATGTGTGTGTGTGTGTGTGTGTGTGTGTGTACAGACCACATTGCGTGGGTGACTGAAGCTGGGATGCCAAGAGCAGCATGCAGGCTCACACTCTCTCAGGTTCCAGATCACACACACACACACACACACAAAGAGTGGGCGAAGCACTATTTTGAGGCTGCATCTTACATGAGTTTTACTGTATCACTGGATAGCCTGTGGCTTGTACAGTATGAGAGTAAGAAAAATGAGAGATTTTGAGTTCATCTCGATGCAAAATATTGCATTGTGGATACATAAACATATTCCACCAGCATACAGAACATCTGAGAATAGTCTGAACTAACACAGATTTGCTACAGTGGAGCTCCCTATGGAGAAGAGAGATTAACCTAATTAGCTTGCATTCATATAAGGGAAGCTGAGGAAGGGAGGACATCAAGATCCACAGTGTGATTAAATCAACCCCATGCTACAGCGGAGAGATGACAGAGAGACTGGAGGAGGCCATGAGAGCAACTGAGACGGTAAGGGAGAGAGGGAGGCACATCAGATGCTTAAGTGACGTAGCATATTCTGACCCGGGAACATTCTGTGACCAAAAAAAGCAAATGAGTGCATATATAAATAAATTCATGAGCAGACGACCCAGGAGGAAGAGAGAGGACAACGTGTTGTGAAAGAGGTGGAGGATTATGTAAAAGTGTAGGCTTTGAGAGATGCTAACCGGATGAACCCTGCCATTACCCAATCATGACTCACACACACCTCTGCAAAAATGACACACAAAAAGAGTTTGAGCCTCTAAAAATGCCACAAATGGTTTCACCACGGCCTTTGTTTACTTTGAGTCCTACAAAGTAACATGATTGTTTTGGGTTTGAATTGTTCACCTTGTGTTGTGGGGCTGCGGAGGAGCAGTTTCTGGGAGATGTAGTTTTCTCTGGCTCTTTGTCCCTCTGGTTGCAGTCCAGCTGGACCTCACTTTCACATTCCAGATGACAGGTGTAGCTGCAGTCTAAAGAACACAGAAAAACACCAATCAGAGACAAAAACTCATAGGACTGAATCAATCACCAAAACATAGATCAAACACTGTGAGCTACAGTTTATTTCAGAGAGTGTGATGCTGATTGGTCACCTGTTAGTATGTGAGTCTGAAATGCAGAAAATAGCCCATTTCTGATATATTGTAGCACCAGTTCCCCAAAGTCCTTATAACAGAGACTGGGATGAAGTCTACTTAAATCATTTCACCCCATCTTAATTGATGGTTGACAATATAAAGTACAGTGTTTATAATGAACAGGTCCCTTATAGTCTAGTGGTTGGGATTCCTGGTTTTCGCCCAGGCGGCTTGAGTTTTACTCTCATTATGGGCAGTTTCATGTTCAATACACTATTGTTCTTCCATGGCACAGTTCAAACAAGACACTCATCCTGTACATAAAGTTCACAGTGCTTATTTCATCTCCTCTTCTACAGGAATTGTGCTAAAATTAGTGTTGAATGTTCCAGATAACGCCTTAAATTTAACATGTATAATCCTACAATCCACTTCCCTTTAAGAGAGAATTGGCTCCATCTAGTGACTAATACCAGACCTGCAAGGTACTGGACTGTAGTATGTGTGATTAACAAATGGTAACTGACAAAACATGCTGACGTGTCAGAAGATTAAATTTCCACTTCCTGTAATCTCATTTATCCATTAAATGACAGGAAACACTTTGCTAAATTCAGTTGTTGAAATAATACATTTTCTGGTGGAGACACAATAAACAATCTATAACAGACAAACTACACAAGATCCAGTAAAGGTCATAAGAGGAACCAATGCAAAGTACTGTACTACAGACACACTGTGTTGTAACAATAAATGACCACACTCCTTTTGTACATTAAAGGCAAACAAACTGTACCAGCCCTATAGCAGCTGTGGTATGGTCAACGGACATATTGCTGCTACAGTTAGTAAGGGATTTAGGTACTTCCCCTAAAATTTCCCAAAAAAGTCCACTGTTCTTTGATATTTAGCGGGTTCCACATACGACAGCATCTGCTTGTTTATGCCTTACTTGCTTTGTTGTGGCCCGAGGCTTCTCCACTAAGACGGATAGCCTTACATCTTACTTCTCTGTCAGTGAGATAATTCATGCAAGAAAAAGGGAGATTTTAAAAACCACATGAGCAAAGAAAAGGGACCGCAGTCGGGTGGGGGTAGCTCTGAGTCAGCTCTTGTTTATGGTGTTCAAACAAGAGAGCTTCCTAAAAAAAAAAGCACCGAACAGTAGGCTATATGTAATCACCCAAATTGAATAAAGACACAGAATTTGAGCAGTGATCTGTTTAAAAGCCAGCACTTCAGTATTTGCCTCAGAACATCGTGTTGTCTTCCGGTTCACTCCTTTTGTTGCTGCAGTCAGTGCTGAATGAGTGAGCACAGCTAAGCCTGGCTGCTTGTCTGTCTACTGATATTAGCGGCTCTGTCTGCATCCTGCTGAGAAAGGGACACCACTGCGTCTCTCGCTTCAGCATCAGCACCGTAACCATAGCAACAAGCTTCCTGATGACCATTGCAGAAAGAGCTCTAGTTACATGCGGTCACTTGGAAAAAGCTGTGTGCGACTTTTTTTAGTTATTAATTAGCTATTAGCTCTGAATAATCAACCGTGACCTTTACTTTCAAGTGCATAATTGCAGATATTTTCAAAAAAGGCTTGTTTGGCAATGAAATACTCCATGGATTTTGCACGTAATGGGAACACAGTTGGCCTGATTATTGAAGCAGGAGGAGAGAGTTAAGAGAAGCAGGACGGGGCTCACTGACAGGAGGGACATGTTTAACAAAGAGGAAAGTTCAGATAAAGGATACCAAACTCGTGACAGTTTAGAGATCACCGCATTAAGAGAGGGAGAAAGACATGATGCATGTGAGTGTGTGTGTTACAGAGGCATGTCGACAGAGAGAGACAGAGTAAGAGGGCTGCAATGCCTTGCTGACAGCAGGGATGTGTTGAGGAAAGAGAAGAGTTTAGATAAGAGATACTCTGCTCATGACTGTTTAGAGGTCATTGCTGAAAGAGGGAGAGAGAAGGAAGCACACAGGGGAAAGGCAGAGGGAGAAACTCCTTTCCTGTCCTACATGCACTCCATCCACCCTTACTCTGGATTACTGGCTGTGCCTTCAGTCCCATATCACACTTAAAAGAATCTATGTTTTATTTTGGAAAATGTGCTTTGTGACTTGCTTGCCAACACTTAGATGAGAAGATCGATGCCACTCTAATGTCTGCACAGTAAACATGAGGCTGCCATCAGCAGCTGGTTAATTTAGCTTAGCAAAAAAGTATCAAAATCACTCTACACAAACAGCTTAGGACAAATCACTTTTGATGTGGTGGTAGGTCGAGTTTTTTACCTTTTGATAAACCCAGGCGAGCCTTTTCCAGTCTGAGTGCTAAGCTAACCTGGCTAAGATTGTTTCTTTTAAAGAAAACCAAAAAAGTAATGTTCACATTCAATGTTGCTCACCAAATATGTATCCCTTGTTACTAAGCCTGTTGCAAGGAACATAAAACATTTCTCCATGGCACTACTAGTGGACAAAAACACCACAGTTCACCTTTAAACTATCTCTGGAATTGAGACAGAAATCAGTGTTTTTGTTGGGTGGTTACTCCGAGAAAGTCCTGTCTTTTGCCTTTTGCCTGATAACTGATTTAGTAGGCAGGAATAACAGCTGGTCGAAATGCAAGGAAAACGGAAGGAATGCCCAGCAATCAAAACTCCACCCTGTTCCACACCTACAGCCAGATACACGACTGTCAGCAAGTAACAATTCATCTGGGATCCAGATCATTCCCACACTGATAACACACGCAGTCTCTCACACACAAACACAACGCTGAACACACAAGGGAATCACAATTTCAGCATTTTGGACAAAGTGCTGCCCAATTCTAAACTGACAAACACACTCATTAATGAACTTAAAATTGTGTTTTATTTTATGACCACAAAGGCAGAATGTATTTTCACTGATATCCTTGTGAAAAAAATCTTGAGTTTAACACCTTAAACAAGGGTTTGTTAAATAAATGATAGGAACAGACTTAATTTGAAATCTGAGTTAAAGTGAAGGTACAAGGGTCTGTCTCTAGCGGATTCAAGGTCACAACGTAAAACTTTTCTTGAATGACTGCAGACTAGGTGTGTGCCTACTTCTGTGCAGGTGCAGATGTGTGTGCTCGGACTCAGTATTATTTACACCTCCTTGGGATGCTGCACCATGCATAGGTGAGAGCTAATGAGCAGGTGGAGAGACTGCAGCAGTGATTCAGTGACCCAGAGGGGTTGTGAAGGTCATGCAGGCGTGCTGACGCAGGCACACTCACAGAGACTCAGGAGGCAGAAGAATGAAAGAGAAAGCAAGATAAGGGAGGAGTCAGCAAAAAAAGCTATTTTTCTTGTGTGAATTTTTTTTTTTTTTTGTCATTGCAGACGAAACTCCCCTTTTGGAAACATGTAAGGATTTGTAAGGGGCTTCCCTGCTGCTCATCTGTGGAAAGTACAGGGTTGCGCAGACTGTCGGATGAGGAAGTTGCTTTAGCTTAAAAACAGCGAGGCTGATTTCCCTCTGTGGGATGTTTTTTATGAGAATTAATGTTCAGGTGTACTTATAGGAATGTGACCACAGCTTTCTTTCGATTATTCATGCACTGATGCACAGTTTTTGTATCAATTCAATCAAATTTCCCCCTTGAGATTAGGCTAACATCTACCTTTTAATCCCTTAGTCCACGCTGAATGAATGAAAAGAGCCTTTTTGTAGTTGGCTTCCTTTCCCTCAAAGTCACAAACAAAACTCTAAGAGCTCGCCTCATTTGACTTCAAGTGTTTTTGATTTGAAGGCGAGCTAATCTCTCTGTCAGTGCTAATAGAGCCTTTTATTACACTGATCTTTAGTTTTCCTTTGTTTTGTGAACTGCAGCGCTACGATTCTTTTGATAATTTTTTCCTTTTCAACAAATTTGTTTATTATTGTTTCATTTTGGTTTTCATTTCTTTTTTTCAATAGTCTGTATCTCTATCAATCTTATATAATTCTTCTGATCTAATTTTTCATATTTTATCAAAAGTCTGAATCATATGTTTCATAACTATGTGTGTCTTCTATTGCAGTCTTTGCCAGATTTAACATCCTGTAAAGGCTAATAAATGTCTGTGATGCAGTTCCTGGTTGAACAAAAGCTGTTGAAAAAACTGAGGCATTTTGATGACAGTGGACACATAAAAAACACACCTGCATGTGGGGACAGGACACCGAGGATGACTGTTATGAAGTGGGGCGATAAACACTCATCAGCATCTATTCCTCCTACGCAGAGCTGTTCAGTCTAGAGTCTGCGTGTGTGGTGTCTCAACAAGAAAAGGGCTGTGGTGTTATGTGTCGCCATGGCAGACTGGCCTCAGTTGATCCTCCATGATGGGGGATGCATTTACAGACACCACTTTTTTTTTCTTTTTTTTTCATCTCATCATTCCAGTCTGACTGCTTTTAAACTGACACTGCCTCCAGACAGAGAGAGAGAGGAACAATGACGCAGATAAGAGATGGAGAAAGAGACAACACTGAAAAAAATCCATCAGCCCGAGTGGGAAAGAGAGGTGTGGGAGCTCGGATGTACAGTATGTCAAGATCTGTGTGTGGTGGCTGCATTTACTTCCGCTGGCGCACTTGGGTCGATAACACCCACTGCGAGGGAAGACAGGAAAAGAGGAGCTTCGATTGCAGTTAAACTGCAAGAAGTCTGTTCTCAAAAGTGCATATTCGGACCGCGTTGGTGGAGGTGTTAAAGATTTTCACGTTTCTGTTTCTCTTTACCCAAAATCTCTGCCTTTTGTTTTCTTTCAACTCCTATCGTTCTCGGAAGTCCATGGAGCCAGAACATCATCTGCAATGTGTGCATCATCTCCTGTAACTTTCTGGTAGATAGGAGATTGTGGGTGGTTTGTTTTTCCTGCGAGAGGGTGGGTGTGTGACAGACAAGGGAGGATAAAGACACAGATTGGCAGGTCATGGAGGACATCTGTATGGCAGCAGATAGAGACACTGGGAGGGGCATGCTGTATTTACCCTTTGTCTGGGTGAGGATGGAGGGGGTAAATAGGAGTAGGGCAGCTATAATGCAGGGGCGAGGATATTAACACGCTCACTAATGAACCCAAAGGGAGCTCTGCAGGTCTTACAGGGGAATTAAGAGCAGATTTGGGGTCTTTAGCCCGTCTGATCCCATCATAGCTCATTTGGAGCAGTTATCCATGTTCTCCCACTGCGCCGCTCATCCACACACACCATGATACTCATGCTCATCTTGTTTTTTAACCCCTTCTTTCATCATTATCGACCAAAATATGAAACTTAAGTTCTTCCACACTCTAACTCAAACACACAAGCTTCCAGGATACACACTTCACATTTTGATTACCCAGACAGGATCAAACAAATCTCTTCCAACTCAAATAAAATCTGCCTCAGTTGACCTTGACATCTGTGTGTGTTTGTGCGCAAACAATCATTTCAAATTCGATACTGACATTCTTTTCCTCCATCACGCCAGCATCTCTGGCTTCCCCCCCCTCAGTTCCTCCATCTGTCAAGCTACAGATGCTCTCTGTAAGAACCAAACAAACAAGAGAAGAACCAGGCTAAAGGCTTACTCTGTCCAGTGAGCTGCAAACGAATGATTTGTGACTGTGATGACAAAGATTTGCTGAAGGCCACAAAAGGGGCAGAAATTAATGTGTCCACTCTGGTGTCATGTTTCCATCACTGCTGATAAACACTTGTGGCTACTGCAGAGTCATTCGACCTGAGAATGACTGAATTGTGCCCATTCTAACAAGGAACAAAAGTCAGATGTTAGTGAACGTTAAAGGGATTTTTGCATGGTGATGAGTGCTTTTCCTTGCAGTAAAATGTGTTTCACTGTTATGCATCTGATCATTCTTTTTGCAAAACAAAAACCTCAATAATCCAATAAGCTTTAATTACAGTTTACTTGAATTAGGGGTTACAACAGAAATTTAATATGCACTTACATAAATTAAGGAGCCACAATAGACAGATTAAAGATTGCTTAAAGCCACAGAGGCTGAGATTCTCTGACTTTTAGTCTCCAGTATGAGTCAAGTCCCAAAATCAGTGGGTTCTGTTTTTTCCCATGATGCAATTTGATCACAACATTTCGCTTGATATATGCCCACATCTTTTACAATGCATGCTCGCAACACAGACTTTGTGCTAAATTTTTTTTGTCTTCAAGTTAAAACCAAAATAACCTCATACTTAAGAAAACTCCTCCACGGCCACAGACAATTTTTCGTACAACTGCCTTTCCAGGTTAAGCAACTCTCTTCATGAGTAAACTAGCTTCTACATGCGAAACTGGAGACATTTTCACTTTTGCTTTGAACACATACAACCCCTAACAGTCCTCACCTACAACACATTATCCCCTTCAACCGTGAGAAAACAGTTGCCAAGTTTCTTTATTTTAAGCAATTTAGAGAATCTGAGGGGAATTTCCAGACAGTATCATCAAAGATTAAGACTCAGACAGACAATAATGATAGACAGAAGAGGGGAAGGAAAAAAAGAGGAAGTGAGGATTCGTTTAAGCCACTTCATTCTTACAAGGAATAACTAGGTTTCCTGACAGGGAACGCCGTCTAAAAATACCCATTATCTGTCTGCAGTAGCTCAGGCTGTTGATGCTGTTTGTAAAGCTTTTGAGGCTGCAGCATGACGTCACTCAGGTAGTGTGGTGAGCTTTTGATGAGCAGCTCCTCTGAGTCATGTTTGGTCAGGGTCTTATCAGGCTTTTACAGGAGGGTAAACCCCCCCCCACACACACACACACACATACACACAAAAGAGCTGAATGAAGTAAGGTCATTTTTACTCAGCTGTCAGTCTCTTGCTGTAAATGAATCAATAACTCTGCAGCACCCAGCCATTTTGTTTCCTGCCTGTTTTTTGGGGGTTTTTTTTGTTTTTTTTTGTTACCCCAGCCAGACTTTTGTGCTAATGTTACATTATGTATTCATCACTCTCCCCGACAAAAAAAAAAAAACTGCATTAGCCCTCGGTTTGAAAAAAACATAGGAAAAATCGATACCATGTAGCCTCCAGCACACTCACTCTTATCTCAAATTCCTGCTACAAATATGAAAGTCAATACCATAATCCAGTTATATCTGCTTTTCTGCACAGTTTCAAATTGTTTTCTGTGTTCGAGCATGTCTGTTGATCTAGTTGCTTTCATCTGATTCTGTTTTCTGGACTATTCTGCTGTTTACAACCAACCTGCAGCCTGTGTCCTCACTGTTAACACACGATCTTACACACACAGACAGTACGCGCTCTTACACAAAAGCCAGGGGGATAAATCAGTCGATAGAGAGGGAGAGGAGTGTACAGACAAAGAGTAACAGGGCTTGAGGGCATTGCAGTTCACTGATAGACTGACTGATGCACACAATACCCAAATATTTTGGCCCACTGCCGACCTTTGAGGCCAGCATGGCTCAACCTGTCTACTCATCACCTTTCACTTTTTTTTCCCGAAATACTGACCCCGATCACCACCAAACTGATCAGGTTTTAATATACAACTCCTGATAATTAAATCCCAGCTTTTATTGTTTGTACACCATCTTTTCTCTCTCTCCATACCTGAGGTGTTGAGCAGAGATCCATTAGAGGATGATCTTCGGAGGATCCGCAGGCTGTCACTCCATGAGCGAGACTTGGGCAGCCTCTTCAGGAGCCGTCCCAGCCGGCGGGACACCTGTCCGAAGCAGGCACTGCCAACCTCCCCGTCCGAGTCGCCCCTGACGTCCTCCAGATGCAGTGACACCTGGCCGAGAAACGTCCTGCCCACCTCGACGCTTTTAACTCCCCCTGACCCAATTCTCATCCCCGACTGCCCCTTTGCTTCCTCCCGGCCCGGGACGAGAGGTGCTATCTGTGCCATGGATGGAGCATGGTGGCACCATCCGACCGGCACCGTCCTGTTCGTGTAATCCTCGCTGGCCCTCCTGTCCTGCCCCCGGTTGGCCCTGTCCCTCTGAGGACTGCCCCAGCGCCAGCCCCCCCAGTTCCCCCCTCTGCCATCCCAGCGTAGCCACTCTGCCACCGGTGCCACGCTCCGAAATAACAGCCCCCTCTCCACTCGCTCTGCCACCCCTCCACCTGTACTCCTGACACACTCCCTAATGCTCTCACTGCCCTGCTTGCCTCACGCTCTTTCTCCTCTGGCCTGCACCTCTTCCTCACACCTCAGTGTTCAGTCATGAGCCCTGAATCGCCGCTGCACAACTTGTTCCTCTCCGGCGTCTCTGTGTTATCAATGCTCCCTCATCCTCTCTTCCTCTCTCCCCTCTTTCTCTTTCTCTCTCTCTCTCTCCCTCTCTCTGTCTCTACTGCAGCACCCACACACTCTGCAGTAACAAACAGCCAGCTTAAAGAGACAGAGACCCCCTTGCAATCTTGGCGTCTCTTTCCAGCAACAGGGCTGTGAAGAACTGTACACACTGACAGTAAACTGATTGACTTTACACACTCAATTCAACAGTAGAAAGCACGGTGGGGTCTCCATAAAACAGAACGGAAATGTCACAGACCACTGCGATGTTGTTTACTGAAGACCCTTCCTCATCTCCCCCTTTTTCTGTCTTCATGGTGTGAACCTTCACAGCCTGGTTGAGGGGCAGTGAGTCATCCAGCCCATCTGACCTCACAGCAGTGACATGTCTTGTCTGCACGATGCATCACCTTAAGTGTGTGTGCAGGTGCTTGTGTATGTGGGTTAAGGTGATGCGCAGTCCGTTGGTTATTAACATGCACTGTGAAAGAGACAGAGAGGGAGCTGCTGGGATTTCTTCTGCCCTACTTCTAAGATTGCAGAGTTTGTGGAGACTGGATGTGCTCGCCGGTTTCAATTTCACATGCTTATGACATAATCATGAGAAACACCATGAGAAGGTTCTTCTCTGATGTCACCTTTCTTTGTCACTGCAGCACTGAGGATGACGTTGCATGTGTTTAACTCATCTCAGATCCTTTAAATTTGCCCTAAAACATGTGCTCAAGAATGTCTTTGTCTTGTCCTTTCTGCCCTGGCCACCTCTTCCTCTGCAGTGCTCCTATCACTTTCCACCAAGGGCGACCTAAATATAGCCTGGCTGAAAATCCCCACCGTTGTGCCATACATACAGCTGTGCAGCAATGCACAGAGAGGGGGGAACAAAAAACCTGCAGGTTTTTCTGCAAAGAACAAAATCCTTATCTGCCTGCCACATCTCGTCACTTCCTTTTTTTAATATAAAGGTCAAATAATGTCACAGTGGGTGACTGGGTGTTCTTACCATCTATGATTTCTGTTTCTGAGAAACTTAACACAAAAGCTGTACAAAAGAAGTCTCTTCAGTATTCAATGCAGCCTTGTATTTGGGCTCTGCATGTTTTCAACTTAGGACATGTGAGCGCTGAAGGAATGTTTTGGCTGAAGTCTAGTTAAAACTATATTCATTGCAGGTCTGGCAAAGCGGCAGCAGTGGTATGTTGGGACAAGAAGGTTATGAGCCATTTAACACAACTCTACCTCTATGTTTTCTTCTTCCACTGTGAATGGAGCTCTGAAAGCACCGATGTGAAACCAGTGAAGAGTTCCTGAGACAAGCTCTGCATTGTGTAGACCAGCGGAAGAGGTGAAATGAGGAGGAGATGGAGTTCAAGGAAAAAAGTATCCTCTAGAGAGATATCAGGAATGCCATGGGGCATAAAGATACACTGGGAGTGTTACTGTGATGATCTGTGTGTGGGTGTGTGTGTGTGTCTCGGTGTGTGTGTGTGTGTGTCTGGGTGTGTGTGTGTGTATGTGTGTGTATGTCTGGGTGTGTGTGATTGGGGCTTCCTGACAGCCATGTGTCAATGCGAGCATCCCTCCCTGTCTCCGTAGTGTCCAGCACATGACCCCACATCTGCTGTTGCAGAAAAACAACCTTTACTCTGTTTGCAAATGTTCACGAACGCTGCTAACAGAGATTTATCAATTCTAAGATCTATCTGAGCAAACACCGCTCAAAAATAATTTTTCCTTGTTGAGAAATATTGTTTGGGCAAGCTCTTATCTCTGGGGCATTCAACTTGACCTAAAGTGCTCTGACACAGGGAGCAGAGAAACACAGACCAAAGGACAAAGTGGAGTGGGAACAGTACAACTTCAACCAAACATGTCCACTCAAACAAACTCCAGGGTACCTAGTTAATGAGGGTAGTTAATACTAAATGTTACTCTAATTAGTAGAGTAACAAAATTAGCAACTTATATTCATTAATCATTTGATTCATTCATTAAAAGGAAAAAAAAAGTTATATAAAATTTAAATTAAAATTTGTAGGCTTTGGTCAGACAGAAAGAAACTTCTCAAATAGGGTCAATTTCACTTCTTTTTGACATCTTATAGACTTAGTATTTAATTAAGTGCAAAAAAGATATATTTTGCAATGATAAAAACCAACAACAACTGCAACCCTGTCTGAAAGTGTGTAAGAGGTTCTTTTATTTCACCTTTTAGATAAAACTACAGTTTTAATCCATATTCACCATGAGCAGAAATAAAATGTATAGTTGATGGTTTAAACACACTCACATAGCTGAGGGCAAACAACTTTTTGGGTGTTTAATATGTTTTTTTAAAAATCATATTGCTTCCTATATAAGGCACCCTTAACTTGCTTGTAAACAGATAACTTGATAACACAGTGTAATTCATATATAATAATGTTTGACTACATATGAATGAATCCTTTCAGCATTTTTTAGAGGCGTAATCTGTCAAAGGTCACTCCAAAACAAATAGGGGCTAGCATATCACCAGAGAGACCCCTAACTGCTGTTTAGGTCATGCTATGCTGTAGCACTCTTAGCTAGTCACTTCCATTAGCTTGTTAGCTCAGTTAGCCGTGCAGCTAGTGGCCTTGTTAGCTGACTGAATCTTCCCAGAACCAGTAGCTCGGAGAGCCAGTGAAGTTTTTGTGTTTACACCACAGGCAATGGCACTGGGTGTAGCAGCCACCCAGCAGCCACCCAAGGAACACAGCCAGAACAGGACTGAACACAGCCACCAAGACTAACAGAGGCCAGATGAGGACAGGACTGATAATAGAAGAACTGCAAAAACACAGTAGGCTGAGGCAAGAGAGGCGTGAAGGAGAGGAACAAGAGGGAAGGTCTCACATCACCAATGGGGATTTTAACAACTAACCCGGTGAATAAGGGTTTATATCAGTTGAAGCAGAGATGGTGGTTGTTGGAACAGTAGAAAAACAAAAAACAACGTTTCTGATTTACACTTGAAAATGTCTACACTCTAAATCTGCTTACAACTACTTTACAGTGTGCTGAAATACCAATAATTGGTCGTTTTGTTCTGCTGGAGGGTTGAGGGTGAACCACAATTAGATTTACATGGAAACTATGTACATAATAACTATGAATATACAGTAAGGAGGTGCATGTCTTATTGCTTGACAGACACTGAGAGGAGGAGAGGAGACCCACCGGTGCCACAACAGCATGCTTCCCCGAAAGCTTTAATTAAATATTAATCTGACGTCTGACTCTGTCTGCTAGTCTGTAATCCCAGCCTCTCAATCCCTGAGACATAATCCCAGACAGGAGACACCCAGAGCTAGCGGATTAAGAAGGCTACCATAACCATTTTTCTCTTCCTGCCTTCACCATTCCTCATTCCTGCCTTTCCTGACCGACGGCACAAAGAGAGATGATAAATTAAACCAGAGGAAGACTGACAAACAGCAGACACAAACACAGGTTTATAAACCATTATATATAAGTCTTTTCTATAAAATTAGATTTCAAAAATACAACAGTATTTATATTTCTGTGTGTTTTCCCATGCATATATATGGATATGTCAGGGAGTGTGTTAGATAGATGTGTTTTTTTCCTCCTGAATGGGCGTGATTACTGTCAGTAAAGCAGACATTATAGAGCCCATAAATGCCCTCTTCTGACATATCAGTCTTATGCCTCATTTTTTAACACCTCATTAGGACCTTGTGCCGCATACAGCTCTCATCTTTATGTGTCTGGTGCATCTATGCATAGATATTGTGGGGGCTGCTGCATAGCATGGCCCTACCATAAGTCAGACTCCCATTTAAATCCCCAGAGGAGCTATAAAGCTAAAAAAAATACAAAAACAAGGACAAATGTCAGCTATGGGAATAATTTCAGGGGATTACAAAACAAAAGAGCAACAGACTATGAGACTGAGAGGCTCTGGCTAGATTGACAGATTCCTCTGTAGGGCAAGGCCACAATACAACAGTCCCTGTCTCAGGGGAGAAGAGTTTCCTGACTGCTTCTATAATCTTTATATGCAACAAAGCCAACAAAGATACAGGGAGGGTGATAAATTAGAGACAGACAGAGGGAGCGAGGCTTACAACAAGACAAAGAAGCAGAATGATGGTTGTTTATGGTTGCAAGGCCTCCGTCTCTCATTCCCTGTCATTTGCTGGGTGTAGTTGAAAGAGGAGCATTTGTGCATGTGTGTGCGTGTGTGTGCTGTTTCTATTTTGGCAGTTTTGGTTGCGTTTCTCCCCACAAAAATACCCTGAAATGCCCAAATTTGTATTGCTTGTCATAGATGTCCTGGTGACCCCCGTGGCTGCTCACCGCACGCACCTCTGATGTTTTCCCAGAAGCAGGAACGGAAAAGAGAGTTTGATCTGGAGGAGAGCTGCTGGCAGCATAAAACTGCAGCTAATTAGTTTGATCCATAAAGAGACTGCTGAGGACGAAAAAACTCAGGAAAGTTCTTGGGTTGTAAAGAAACCCATGACTCTGAGTGTGTGTGTGTGTGTGTGTGTGTGTGTGTGTGTGTGTGTGTGAATAGTGCTCCAGCAATCATTGCTCTCGCTCCACTGAGCTCTTGCTGATAGCACACTAAATCAGACAGCTCTGCAGTGCTGGACAAAGTCTCGCTCTTTTCCCCCTGCCCCTCACTCCCATTGGCTCTCTTTGCTCTCCATCGTTCGTTTCACTCTGTCTCTCCACATTCTTATCACCCTGCCTCCCTCCACCTCTCCTCAGACTCTTTCCACTATCTTTGTCATCCCTGTTTCCAACCGCTTGTCATCTTTTCCCTTCCTTGTTTCCCTTTGGCTCTGTTCTTCTATTTCAGCCTGTCCACTCTTTGTGTCCCTTTCTTCCCTCACTCTGAGTCCTCTCCTCAGCAGCTTCATCTCACTCTGCTCTGCAGCTGCAGCCCCATGACAGAGTACTGCTGACACAATGCCAGCTCAGCAGCCGCATGCCCTTACAGACACACACATACAGAAACTCTCCAGGCCGCATAAAGGAGAAGGTGTGTGTGTGTGTGTGTACATGTATAGAAATGCTCAAGCCAGATTAAACACATAACCACACTGTCAGGTCAAATTGGCTTGGCCCATCATCTGTGTGTCCCAGAACTGTGCAGGTGGGAGTGATGTCACCAGAGATAAGCAGCTCTCAGCAGTACAGAGTGCACAGCCAGGTATGTGACTCCGGAGGTAACACACTCAGTGAATGTAAAACATTTTAAATGGTCTTTAATAGGCGCTCCAACTCACAGTCAATGAAAAATAAATGCTGCTGTCTCTAATATATCTGCACACCTCCTTGAATAAATACTTACTTATACTTATTGTATTTCTGGATTTCACAAACATACCACTGTGAATTCTTCACTTCCTCGCTCTTTAAGCTGAGGCAGCAAATCATGGAATGAAAACTCACGAAAGCAAAGCTGGAAGGAAAAGATAATGGGCTTTCCATGGAAAGGTTTTTGGCTTTGTCTACAGAGCAAAATGCTTGGAAATGTCCTTCCCTCT
This sequence comes from Acanthurus leucopareius, assembly GCA_029814765.1. NCBI lineage: Eukaryota > Metazoa > Chordata > Actinopteri > Acanthuriformes > Acanthuridae > Acanthurus > Acanthurus leucopareius. Next base: position 6,577,478 of record JAQMCX010000029.1, read on the forward strand.
AATACTGGCTCCTTGACAAAAGCACATGGACGTTTCTGTGTACAAACCAGGATGGAAGAGTTTAGCAGCCAGCTACTGGCGCCCTTTATAAAAAAAATAATAGTGTTTTCTGAAAACAGGCACATGCCAAGAGGTGGAAATCTGTCTTGTTCTGCTCCCTCTCAAAAGAGTAACAACCATCACATAACTGCAATTAATGTGTAACCTTGGTATTAAATTGTATGTTCTGGATTCACATAATCTGACACAGTGACAGAGGGTCACTAGTTTTACTTATTCCAGATGGACAGATACTCGTAAGAGAGTCTACAGGGATGAGAACTACAGCACTTACTTTGACACTTGAGTGCCTGTGCAGTGATCTGACGACTACAGGCGTCACACCAGTCCTGCGTAACAGGTTTGGTTTCGAACCGGTGTCCTTCGCCCCTTTCCACCCTCACTCGGGGGTCCACCCCCCGGGGAAAGATGGACCAGGCTTCCATGCGGTGAGGTTCGGTGCGGGCCAGCCTCACGACCCCAGTCCTGCCTTGCGTGAGTCGCTCCAGTGGGAAACCGCTGCTGTCTCCCTGTGCTTGTGCGGAGGAGATGCTCGCATGTCTGCTTTCTCCGCTCCAAGTGTCTCGCCTCCCGCGTAGCGCGTCCCGGTGCCGGTGCGCTTTGTGTCCATTTGTAACCGATCCGTTTGGCATGTCATTGGTGCCCGAACACTTGAGCGAAGTCGCCCTCCGACCACCTGTGTTACGGTTTGAGCCACAGTCGACGTTGCTGTTGCAGTCGCCAATAACGGTTCCACTTTGTCGAGTCCCGGCTGAGATGCGCCAGTCGCAGTCCGTGCCGGGGCTACGTGGCGCAGCATGGGCGGCCGGAGCTCCGCATCCTTCGCCGGTCATCATCCCTCCTCTCACCGCCGTTTCTCCCGCTGGCCCCGGAGACAAGGGATGAGTTGCCGATTCCCCTTCAGTGGTGACCGACCCGGACTCCCCTCTGCTCCCCGAGCTTCTCCTGAACAGCCTCGGTGGGGTTTTCTTCCTGCCGCCGGTCAGTTTAAAGAGCGAACTCGGGTGCTGCCCAACCACACTCGCAGACGCCATTATTCTCCTCGTCTAATGAATGTGTGTGTTCTGCTGTTTGGAGTGTGTAACTGTCTGCTGAGTGTTTTCACTCCGTGCTCTGAATGTAAACTCAACTCACGCCCGCTACGAGCGTGTAGTAGTGACGCAGGGGAATCTTTAATGCCGCGAGCGCGCTTCCCTTTAAGAGACCAGAGGCGCGCGCAATAATCCCCGGTTCGCACAGTGGGTTGGATTTGGCATCACTTAGTGAATTATTGAGCACTAAATCACCGGATAATACTTAACTTTCTGACGGCTCACTTTAATTTATTAGCTGTTTTGTTACTATTGCTACCAGGCCTTTAGGCCACTCGAAAAGCAGCCCTAGTAACAATTTTCTGAAACCACTTGAACTATAAGTAGACTACAGAAAGCAGACTGGCATAGACCAGAGACCAGAGACCACAACCACAGATGAAGAGTCTGTGAGCTGGATTAAGATGTATGACACAAAGAATTTAATGATGAGGACTTAGGTCATGTTTAGACTGTCTTTACTATGTCAACATTTTTTTTCAATGTATGGTATGGCAAATTATTTAACAAAAATGTCTGACATACTGTGTCTGTTTTTGACATGGAAAGCAATCTATTGTAAGAATTAAATTATTTAATACTTTTTTAAGGAAATGAAGAAGGCTGGTAAAAGTCTTTGTGCCATTTTTGAAACTAAAACAACAATCAACCAATGATTTCAATGAAAAAACACCTCAGAACTAATAACAAATCTGACTATGAACATAACATGACTAATACAGCAGGTCTTAAAAAGTGAGCCTACGGTGTGAACTAAACAAGCAAAATATTCAGTCCAGCTGATAAAAACACAATGTCACACTTGTTTGTGTTGGCTAAGAACAGGAAAGTTATCAAATTTTCCATTTTGCCAAGATCACGTCAGCAGAAAACCACACCGTCAGTTGATATTCAGCCCCTGACAAGAGTCGAAAAAGCCCCCGAGGACACCCACACCACTCCTACACACACACAGTGAGAAACTTTCGATTTCATTCTCTCTACTTCGTAGTGTCACAACAGCTCAGTTGTTTTCTGTCTTTTCTAAGACCTTTCATCCTCTCAGACCAGTCACACCTGCCCCCACCGAGTTTAATGTAGAAGCAATTTGAATAACGACTGATTATGAGTGTTTGTTGTCTCAGTCATTTGTGAACTTATTGATTTTTTTTAGAACAGTGATGTGTTATGATTACATAACACGTTTTTTTTACTTTCTCTTTTCAGTCTACATTACTTCTTCAACAAAATATAATTTCCCAAGGCAAAAATGAAAGATTTAAAAAATTATAGGTAATAGGTTAAATATATTTGACCTTTTTCCAACCATATGCATCACCTGTGAGCCCTTTATAAACAAATAATATGGGATTTCCCCAGTGTTTGAACCACACTGGAAAATGTCATTTTATTCTGTTAATTTGCTGTAATGTCACATGACATAGTTGACGTGTCGACTGTGTAGTTCTGTTATTTAAGAGACACTGTGGTGAGTGCTGAGTTTCCCTGATTTTGTTACTTCTCTATTACAGTAAAAAAAACCTTTTATAAAATGCAGAGAAATATCTTATCATTCAAGTTAAACATCAACAAGAAGAGAGACAAATGTAACATTAAACTAAAATGACATGAGCTCAGAGAGGCTGACAATCCATGATGTAATCAGCCACTGTTCATTCGTTGTATTGACAGTTGCAGACCTGACGTCAGTCTAGAAATGAAGTCACATGATACCATTTCAATGATCAACCATAAGTTTAAAAGACATCAGACCAATCAAGATGTTCCTTCAAAACACAGACAAAAGACACATGCATACAGACACAGAGAAAAAAGAGATATACATTCAGTCTGGTTAAAATCATCATTTAAAGGCCTCTCAGTGTTTCAGTGCCTCTTCTGTGGAACAGCGAGGAAATGCTGCCTTAGGAACACACTCTAATAGCTGACTTGGCATTTGTTTTGCTTTATCCCGACAGTCCATCACTTTGGCATCCTATTACCAATTTAACGACTCTGAAGGCAATAATGATGTTTATATTGAACTGCTGGGGGGGGGGGGGCGGCGCGGCCGGGCGGCGCGGGCCCGCCCGCCGGCGGGGGGGGGCG
>JAQMCX010000029.1:6588107-6598379 GCA_029814765.1 Acanthurus leucopareius
CAGTTATTGCCTGATAAGTTATTGGTAACAATAATTATCATGCATTCTTACTTCTTATCTAATAAATCTTAACCAATCTTCCACCTTTTTTGTACATATATGACACCCAAAACTTTACTCCAGAGTCTCTTTTTTTATTTTGCCAGACAGCACAAACACATTAAGTTTAATTTTAGAACAGTTGTCTTACCAGATACTCCTCAGTTCCATAGATAGACACAAACTTTTCATCATCTTCCAGCTCTCTTGCTGCTCCAAAGTCAGTCAGCTTATAGACAGACTTGCCATCCTCCCCAACCTGCCGCATAATGTTGCCTGGCTTAATGTCTCTGTGCACCACTCCATTTTCCCGCAAGTGGTTCATCCCCTGCACTAAATAGAAAAAGGGAGGAGTGCCTCAGTTTTGGTTTAGGAAAAAGTCAGGAAATGCCAAGATAAACACCCACCTACACACTGCAAAACAGTGAGAAACTCTGTTTCAGGCAGGCCAAAGGCGTTTTCTGGCTCCTCAAGCAAGCTGAGCAGACTTCCTCCTGAACAATACTCCATCACTAGCACCTTCTGTTTAGAGGGCATCTGGAGAGAGAAAGGGAGAGAAACTCACTGCCTCAAGCACACTTTTAGAAACAAAAACTGTCAAAACTTAAAAAATACTGTAATACATTGAGGAAAGTAATCGAGAATGTATGCACTAAGGTATAAATGCACTTAAGTAACAGCATAGGTCCTGGTGTACACAGGCTTTCCTATTTCAAGTTCTAAATTATTTTAGTATAAAGCTGCAACCCTTTTTTACGCAGAGATAATCATCACATATCGACACATGGCTATGCTTTTCCTTGATCTGTTTTCTGTTCTCATTCTCTAATGATATCCTTACCTCTTCCACAGTGAACAGCCTGACAATATTGCTGTGGTTGAGCTTCCTCAGCATCTCGAACTCTCTCATCTGGACCTCATGGGGGCGGTTGTAGCTAACCGTGTTAAACACCTTAACAGCGACCAGCTCACCCGACTTCTGTACACACACCCACACACGTGCACGTTTACATAAGCACAAGACACCACAGCATTAAAGGACAAGCGTCTGACGCAGCCAATATCAGCACTGCCACCACAACATTTTCTTATCACACATCCTGGTGGCTCTTTTGAGAGAAAAGTGGGCTGAAAGACTGACGGTTTTGGCAGCAGTGATGTCAATGAGCTGTTAAGTGGAAAAAACAACTCGACAGTGCGTTAAGATGATAAAATCATTCACAGTGTGGCCACCTACCTTATGTCGTGCCTTGTAGACACTGGCAGTAGCCCCTTGTCCAAGGACATCTTGTAAAGACCACAGGTAGTTTGTTGTGCTGGCTGTTATCCCTGACATGCTGGAGGAAAGAGGCAGAGAAAATGATAAGACAGTGAATTAGAAAAACATTAACAAACACAAGGGAGACAGAGAAGCCCTCTTTGTCTTTGCGTTCTTCAAGTGATGATCAAACATGGAATTTTTAATAGCATAAAAAACAAAGTAGCTAACTATATGTTATGCTAATGACTAATTATGGCAGTTAACTAACTGGGGAAGTGTGCTAGTTACAATGTTATAACAATACTCATGCTGTGCTTAACGTTACTCTGAGTAGTCACAGACACATTTACGCCAAATTCCTGGAGAGTTATGGAGATGTTTGAACTACAAAGCTAACAATAAAGTAACATATTATGCTCTAGTAAATTTGTAGTTATCGTTGGCTTACTATCCAACTTTCATTTGACAGAGTTAACTCATTGACTGTGTACATAAATTACACGACAACTTTTACTTTTTTTTTTAACAATTACCCAGTTCAGCAGCCTACTTAGCAAACTAGATTAACTAATTGACTGTAAACTTAGCTGTTACATTAGCTTACCTTAAGTACTGCTGCTGCTAGCCGTGCTTTCATCTAAACTGTCATCCGTCTCTGATAGCTTCTCCCGGTCATGCAGGAACTCGCAGCACGACTGTTAATCCCGGGAAATATGGCGTCAAAATAAACGTTGGTACCGTCAGTTACAGCTTCAAGTGTTTCGTGACTTTGAGGTTGAATCAAACTAGCTTGGAAACAACAGACGCCTACGTGGGGAACTTCTGCGGCGGCGAGAAACAACACAGACAGCCTCATAACTGCCCTGAGGCGGCTCTGTGAGCAGGTACACGGCGAACCTGCCGATCAACAGTTTCCTTCCGTTTCTTTCTCGCGCGGATCCACAGATTTGTTGAGTTTCTTCGGAGGCGGCAGCGCGCAGCGTTGCATTGTGGTATCTGCCTTTTTTAGGAAGTGTGTGGAGTTCATGTGGGGCGTTTAAATCGTAGCGGAAACAAAGCTAAGTGTAGTCTTGACGCGTTTATTTTCTGCCTGAACTTCCGCCAGTGTTACAGTAATTATGAGAGTACAATACTTTGGAATCCCGAGGGACCTCTAAAAAATACTGCTAGTTTTGAATTACCAAAAGTTTACGCCTAGAAGAGAAGTGGGGAAGTGGAGCAGCACGGTCTCTCTGAGGGCCACATGTGCGGTAATTTCCAGGTTAAAGAAAAATTCTATCTGAAATTTCATCCTGTTATTCCACTATGTTTTGAAGGACAGTCAGCATGTCAGTAAACAGAACGATGCTTCCCTAATATACACGTGAGGGCACCAGACCAGTCCCTTAACTGTCTGTTTCCTCCACGATAAAACACTCCTTTTTCAGATAGTTAGCCTCACCCAAATGAGTCTTTGCCATCACATTTGTGCAGCTGTGATTTTGTTCCCATGTCTCTGTTAAAACACCACGACTGAATCTCACTTGCTCCATTCATGTCAAGTTCAGCTTTAGGATGTTTCATGATACCTGCAGTTATCATGATAGATAAGTCCATACAAACTTCTGCAAAGGTAGTGAGAGAAGCTATATTGTCCCTTTATGGTCAACTGATACTAACCGTGTTATATAATGGTTTGACGTGACTGATGTGCTGCTTATGCAAAAATGAGGAAATGCACGGACTAGACAAGTGACCTGCGGGATTTATGGTTTGCAACCTTTTTTTTCTGACATTATTTGGGTATCTGTGAGCAGAGATGCAGCAGTCCAAGTTTTTTTCTCTCAATACAGATTCCGACACACCATCTCGACGGATCTGCTGATATTCAGTATAAATCTGATGCCCTCTTTTTTACTAAAACATTGTCTACCTGCTTGTCTGCGTGATATTTCTTGGTTGCCAAAGAGCTTTGCACGTAACTGTGTTAAGAAAGAACACAGATTTTAAAAATGAAGTTCAGTTTACAGAGCATAATGAGTACCTCTTAGCCTGTGTGTGTGTGTGTGTGTGTGTGTGTGTGTGTAGTGTGTTTGGGGTGGGTGTTTAATCTTGCACTGGGTTTAACATCTTAAGCAGAAAACCTACATTGCAAGCTGGAGATGTAGAGTTTCAAAGATATTAGGTTTCAGAGGCAAGGAGGGTCTAATGAAGGATGCTTTTAGCTGCATTATGGGAAATGTAGGATACAGTAGTTTTTGAAGCTTGCTCTTCACTAGAGGCTAAAAGTCAAAGTATTTTAATCTTGTCCAGACAGCTTTAACAAGTTTTTTCCAATGGGCTGTCTGGATGTCAGTACTGTATATTCTTTGATCTTCACATCACGCTTCATATTTTACTGACTTTGGACAGACATAGACTCCAACATGATGTATTAGCCTACTATTTTTTGTCACATTTGCATGAATATAATTCTGAGATAAAAGGTTTAATATTTTCTCTCTATTGTTATAAAAATCAAAGAATTCAATTATCTTTATAGCAAGCAATGTTTATTAAAAAACAGATCTACTACAAGAACTACACATAGAATTATATAAGGCCTATTTGATTAAACTACTATTGCTATTACTGTACAATATTGTACCAAAAAAGAGTGTACCTCTGTAATGTACAACATTGTATATACAAAGTACATCTGAACACAGGATTCTCCAGTAATACAGAGACAACTATAAATAGATTTGACATTACAGTCTTTTTTTTTTTTAGTTCTGCTGTTTTCAAATGGACACAAAAATGCATATTTAAACAATACTCAATCCCGACTAATCATCCCCACACAGTTAGTCCACACGCAAGCCAAGTTGTTCAAGTGCACAATGATTGATTTGAGATCGAAGAGGGTCCCAGCTCCCCCTTCCAACAGCACAGCCGGGACAAAACACACCAACCAACCACATGCATGTCTGTATGTGTGAGAGTGTGTGTGTGCGCATCGATCGACGGAGTTCATATCTTACATCGAACACACACACACGCAGTCACACTCCCTCCAGTTGTCGCAATGAGGTAAGAGCAACACAAACACACCAGGTCATACATAAACAGTATACAGAGATTTAAAAAAAAAACTTGACATTATAATTCATTGCCTGGTAGAGATTCTACAGGAATGCAGTATGTGCTGTGTTTCTGAGAGAATGGCAATATGAGGAAACCTATGTATAATTGGTTCAGTACTTTTTTAAGAGGGAGACATACAAGGAAAAGGCTTTATTCAGTGAATGGCATGTGTCCACCTTTGAAGTCAGTGTTTGCAATTTTTTTTCAGGCATTCTTTAATAAAATATCACCAGATCTAATTTTGTAAATGCATTTTTTTTTTTTACAAATAGTATTTTAAAAAAGTAAAGTTTAAGTCCTTGGATTTGAGTTTTCTCATCATGTCCCTACTTCAAGCTGGTCTGCCACTGTTGCTACGGAAGAGACATGCATCCCTGCAGGATTTTTTTTTTTTATTGTGGTCACATGTACACAATCATATATGTTCAGCACAAAGGCTGCTGGTACTTCAAAACATGGGAGAATTTTTTTTTTTAATTTCCTGTGTGTGTCTCCAGACATTGACTGTCCCTTTATTATGATGGGTGGGTGCAGGAGTGAGGTGAAGTGAGGTGCATACATGCTCTACATCCACACATGCACACACAGGCGCGCACACACATGCACACACTCAGACAGCTACAAGGTTCAACATTTAACCATTACAGATTCTGAGCATTAATAAACAACTGGAGAAAAAAAAAAAATTATAAAAAGCAAACTTTGCTTAAGATCGCACTGGATGAGGTGGTTGGTTGTGCTTCTATCTAAAAACACACTCAGGAGGATCCTCAGCTCCATGCTTCCAGTTATCATCATGATTATTACATATACATACACACCATTAGAATAATAAAACCCTTTTTTTTTTTTACTGTTAAGTCTGAAGTATATAGTTAAAGGAGCAAGCTGTAGCTTTGTTTGAAGTTGTCCTGTGGCTGGTACAGAAGATATATAAACTGATGCAATCAGCCAGCTCGCCGCCGTGGCTGCTGTCTGTGGCCCCAGCATGCAAGGAAAACCTGAAAGGCGTTTAGCTGCCACAAATCACCACCACACACACATTTTGGAGAGAATGTGCGTGTGTCTGTGTACAGTCCAACATTACCTATAAAAATGCTGGGTTTCAGTGGTCCTCTACATACACAAAAGAGCTACAGGAGGGGAAGCAGCATAATGCCTCAAACTACCAGCTTACATTATTTTTTTTTATTGCTTTATTTGGAATTAAGAATTACTGATGTCATGTTTTGGAGAACACTGCTCCCGCTATGCTCCTGATGTACTAGTACTGAACAATAAAAGAGGGAGAAAAAAAATTATCACCAACATATCAAACACTGGAGGAAGCGATAAAATAAAGCTCTTTATCACATGACTTTAACTGATATTTGGCCCAGTTTTCTCTCCTTTAATCATCAACCAAAGGTTCACCTGTATCTGCAGTCTTTCTCTTCCGAAGCAGCAAGTCAGTGAGTTTCAGTTTTACACATAATGAGAGCTTAGCATTTCACAGTCTATTTCTCAGGAATCAACCAACGCCTTCCAGTCCGCTAGTCATGGGTCAATAAAAAAAAGAAAAACAAAACAAAACAAAACAAAAAAAACCTGTCATGTCTACTATACAAAAAATCAAACAGTGCTTTTTGTTCCTCACTTAGATCTGTGTGTAAAGGCAAGTAACACTCTTACACGCCCACTCAAACACAATTTCAAACATCAAAAAAATAGTGTATGTAAGCCGTAGGTCTGTAGGTGTCCATCCTGAGTCCTGTTCCCCTTGTACAAAATTTTAAAAATCCAGCAGTCCCTGGAATCTCTGTGGTGGCAAAGAACATGAAGTGTCTTTTAAGGGTGTTTCGCTAATCTACGCCCCTGTGATAGCTGACCTGTAGTAAGCAGAGCTGCCAGGAGGAGGCAGAGCTAACTCTTGACACTCTAAAGGGAACATGGCCTCAAGAACTCAGCTGGACACCTGGAAGTGAATGCTACACATGAGTAGAGGGGTTAGGTCTTAAGTAAAACAAGTGAAGTGCTCTCTGCACCTGGTAGAGGAGCCGTGAGAATCGATGAGTTTGTAAGAATCAGTATTGTGGATCAGACTCAGGGGCCCTAAGCAGGGCAGGATTTGTCGTTCGACTGGGGTGGGGGTGGAGGAGGAGGGGTGTGAGGGAGAGAGTGTGTGTGGCCTGCAGGTGGGGGAGGAGGAGTAGGGGGCACAGTAGAGGTTGGAGATCCCATGGCCGGACTGCCTCCTCCTCCTCCGCTCTTTGGGAACACCACCGGCTTGGGCCTTGTTGCTGGGGGGCGCAGCTCTCTGAAGGAAGGTACAGATGAGGAGAGGGAGGAAGAGGAGAGAGAGGGGGATGTGGCAGAGGGGAGGGGGCTCCGCGGCTGGGTCTTGACGGGGCGGAAGGAGGAGGGCACGTCGCTGGCGGAGGAGGCGCTGCGCTGAAGCGGGTGGGCATGTGAGGAGCCGCCCTCGCCGTCACGTAACAGACGGGAGTGGAGCGGACTGGAGGGCTCTGAGGATCCTCCTCCTCCTCCACCACCTACACCTTTCAGTTGCTCCAGTGTGTCCAGGACCACGTCAGGGGTGTGGGTATGTTTAGATGTGCTCTGTCTCTCCAACTTACTGAGCTCACTCAAGGCAGAGGTCATGGGAGGGTCAATGTCCTGCAATGTTGGAGACAGGCTTTGAGTAAATGTAATCTTGTGCAAAAATGTAGCTAAAGTAGCAGATGGGCATCTGATCTGTACCTGTGAGGTGTGCTCCACCTGGGCGATGACCTCGGGGTCCAGTGGTCTGTGGTTGCTGAAGCTCTTAGAGCGCCCTGCTGTGGTTGTCTTGCGTAGCTGCGGACTCTCCACCTACATGTTTATAATGCCATCAATTAAAACTTTGCTCAGATTAAACCAAACAGTGCTTTCACATCACATCAGTGTGTTACAGATGGGATGTCACAGTACCTTGGTCTTGAGAGAGGAGTGGCGGGTGACTGAGTTGAGGATGCTGTGAACGCTGACAGGTCGTTTGTCTCCGGTTTCTTTCACCAGAGCGCCACCAACAGGAAGAGACGCTGTTCTCATTCCTCCTACTCCTCCTCCTTCTCCTCCTCTTCCTCCTCCCCCTCCCCCTCCTCCTCCTCCTCCGCTGGCTCCTGGACTGGTGTTGTCGCTCTCTGAGCCCCTGAACGTCCTCCGGATGCTTCCAGACTCTGGACGTTTCCTCATCCTAAATGAGACGAATATTTCAGTCACATTTTATTTTTAATTTCATATCAACTAATAACTTAAGTAGCAAATGAAAATCTGATACACGGTAAATAGTCTGTTTCTGCACACGAGACCCACTTGTTGAGGTTGGCCAGGTAGATGTCAGCCACGTGAGCTCCAGTGGGAGAGGCAGCGCTGCCTCTGGTAGACACTCTCTCCTCCAGCAGGTCCCTGCTGTCCACATCAGGCTTTGGACTTCCCCTGCCTCCATCGGGCCTGAAACAACCAAGCAAAAGTGAGTGATCTGAGTCAGCAGAGCAGGAATTAGCTCTCAAACTTTAACATGACTTCTGAAAGACATTGTTGACTTTGGCCACACAAATACAATTCGGAAAGTTAAGAGGAAAGTTGATCAGTTATAATGTGCGGTTCGCTATGAGTAGGAGATTAACTTCCTCAGCGACGGGGATTTCCAGTCTGAGTACGTTTACTTTTTGATCAGATTAAAGAACAAGTGTCATTTCTACTTTTTTTTCTTTTGTAGAACTTTCTCTGCCCTAAATGAAAAAGTTAACTTTAACTGCAGCAGTGCTGACTAAACATTACAAGTTATGAGAATGAGAGATCAAAGTTAAAAAATTAAAAACTTCCTTCATTAATACATTTTTCTGTTCCATATGCTAGACATTTGATCGATAATAGTGACTGGAACACATCTTACGTGTCTTGGACCACAATGTACTGGTGTGGCACCAGTCCATCCACCCCATTATGTCGTCCTTCCCACCAGTCGTCAGAGGCTCGCTGGTACAGGAGCAAAGATGCGCCCTTCTTGAACGACAATTCCCGACTAGTCCGGCCAGAGTAGTCGAACCGAGCGATGGCTTCAAACGGGTCTGACTCTGTAACAGCCAAGGAGCCTGAGATTCAGAGGAAGGTGGACAGACACAGGAAGTGACAGAGAAGCGGGGAGGCAGCAACAAACAGAGGAGAGGAAATAAAGGGAGGTGGAGGAGAAGGGAAGCCAGATTAGTGCGTAGCAGGTTAGTGCTGCTGTATGTGGTGACTGCACAAATGTTACAAAATGCTGGGCAATAATAAAGCAGCATAATAAACAGGTTACTGGGAACAGAGTGAGCTGGTTTAAAGGGTTACAGCCACAGTAACTGGTGAGAAAAGCAGGAAGAGATCTCATAAACTGGTGACAAGAGTATATACAGTATATAAAGCCGTTCTATTCACATGTGTGTCTATGTGTGTCTGCGTGTGTTGGCTTGTGTGTGTGTTATGCACCATCTTCGCTGTTGTGGCCGACAGAGACGGTGTCAGGCGCTGGCTCTTCCACCAGGGGGGGCTCACAGTGTGGGCTGTCACTGATGTGGACACAAAGGGTAGATGAGGTTAGAGGACCACAGAAGTTTCAGACTAACAACACATGTTGATGACTCACAGCCTGACCTCATGTTCCTCTATTAAAGCACATAAGCTCATACTGTTAGCACCACGCCACCGCTCAGAACTGAGATCAGAACCAGAGATGGAAACTTTTACCATCTTTGAAATGACATTTCTCATTGAAAATGTGCCGTCCGTTACTGTGTACATTTAGATGTCCCTCCGAATCACTCCAAGGTTCCTCCCGTTCCCTCTTAGAAAACGAACTAGATCTTAAAAACAAAGTTTCCACATTTCCTACATTTTTTTTTTTATTTCAAATGATGTTATTATTAAGTAAAGTTATTTTCCAAACAACCTCTGAACTGCCAGACATGTAGAATTATCAATACACATAATGAAGTGTTGTTTTGGCACATTTTATCATATATATACACACACACACACACAACGTCACACTACCTCAGGTAAAACTCTGGAGGGAAAGAGAAGATGTTTTTTTTAAACCAATTTAATCCTTTTTTAAAATCTAGTAAAATAAATTTTTTAAAAAGTAATAAAATTTTCCAATATTTAATCTATATCGAGTTGAAAGGGAATCAAGGAAAACTAGATTTAGTTTTCAGTTTTCGGTTGTTGACTTTAGACTCCTCTCCAGTTGCTAAAATTTCCAAATCAGAGAAAAAGCGTCAGTCACATGATCTGACTAACAGCTTTGGCCCTGGGTGCAACAAAGCCCAGCCCTGCCAGTGTGGTAATACTTTCTGTCTACACTTCCTACAGTAGAGAGTAAGTGCTACCTCTCCGGTGAGACATACAGTCTAAACAACTGCACTGACTGGCAGTCATCATAATGACTGGTTTGGAGGCTTGTCATTACAGTAAAATTGAAAGTTGGCCCTTGCGTGCATGCTGTGCTTTCCCGGGCTGATGTGGTCAGCCGGTGCTTTAATCTCCCGTGTGATGGAGGGTAAGCTGATCCTCGTGGCCCCCTGGCCCTGAGCGGAGCAGACAGACTGAGCCTCCCTATCACTCCTCGGCAGCCCCTAAATCAACCACCTGCCCCCCCTCTTCGTGGCCTCCTCATCATCTCCAAGCCCCCTCTAGTTAGATACCAATTGGACAAGACATCCCCTGCTGTCCTGCTTACTACTGCAATTCAAATTCCAAGCCAACATGACTTTTTACTCCTTAGGCTTGACTCACTCTCTCACACACACACACACACACACACACACACACACACACACACACACACACACACACACACACACACA
>JAQMCX010000029.1:6598479-6624155 GCA_029814765.1 Acanthurus leucopareius
ACACACACACACACACACACACACACACACACACACACACACACACACACACACACACACACACACACACACTCACCAGAAGTCATCCCCGGCCCCAGGGATGGTGTAGATGGGGCCCTGCAGGTCCTGCGGCCCGGGGAAGATGGTGTCATGGTGGATGATGATGGTTTTAATGAGCTCGTTGACGTGGGCCTGGCAAGAGACCTGGTCATGGCCCTCGGGGACAGACATCAGTGTGGGACCGAAACAGATGGCCAGGTTGTAGGGGTCCATCATGTTCTCCTCGCTGTACTGAGACAAGCTGGGCAGCAGGGAAAGCGAAAGGAAAGAGTCATTTGGAGGGCATTATCTCATCCTTCTCTCTTAAACGTACAATATATACAAAACTGACTACGCATACAAACAGCCACAGCATGTCATTTGTAGCCTTCATCACCCCCCTGCTGGCAGATAAACTGTGAATGCATATGTGTGTATGTCGGACTGCACGAGGCCCGGCAGCAAACTCTACCCATGCCTGCATCTATATATCACTTCATTTGTACACTGTGGTGATGGAGGCTCTGATGCTACAAGTGTGTGTGTGTGTTTGAGTGTGTGAGAAGAAGCAGGAACATTGTGGTGATTGTAAATCACTTAGGCAAAAGAAGACCGCCCCCCTCCCCTGTCTCCACATGAGCTGCTTGGGACCACTTGGTTTACCCAGGAGTCTCAGATATCAGGTCCCCCACATCCCATTTCTTTTAATCTTTCACCTCCTTTTCACTACCTCCCTTCATTGAAAGGCCTTGTCATGGATTTCAAGGATGGTTTGTGATGGATTCTTCAAATTCAACCTGGAGTTTGTCCACGTCTTCTCTAAGCATTTGGGTTTGTGGCTAATGTGAGCCAACAGAGACCATGTAAGGTGCCAAGAAAAAGAGAGGGAACCCTTTAGAATAGCCTCCGTGTATTCACAATTCATCCATTAAATGTGGTCTGCTCTATATCAAAGTCACTATTAGGCCTTTTTTTCATCATGGAACCAGTTCCATGCTGGTTTGGACACCTAATTTTGACCCATTCAGAGCCTTTTGACCAAAATAAATTAGTGCTGAACCAGAAAAGTTGGTTTCCAGCTGGCACCAAAACATAGTAGGTTTTCCTTGACCTGAAGTTGGAACTGAAGTAGGTGTGTCAAATTCTGCAGGTCATTGTGCATTGTTCAAGGCTCTCTGTTAAAAACATGTCTTTGATTACAGTGGTTTCACCCAAAACTGCGGAAAACAAGGGCTGGTTCCCTAGATTTTACCGAAAATTCAAAGTAAGCTTTGCTTAGAGCTTTAAAGAAAAACAGAACAGTAGCCTACAATGATGAAATCACTCTTAAAGTAAATCATGAAGTAGGAATCATTATGATTTTTAATAATTTTGCTGTGTCTCAACCTGAAAAGCCATTACTTGTTAAAAAAACCCCAAAGTACTCAAACATACTTTTTTTAAATGTCAGTCATCTGTTTCTTAATAAAAGTTTGGATATTTAACAAAAAAAAATGAGCACAGACATTTAAGGAATATATTCCTGAAATAACTATGGAATCAGTAATAAATAAACAGTAAATATAAGCAGTTCTGGGAAAATCATCCAAAATTCCTCCGGGCCAATGTGGAGGTTTGATCACATGAAGAAACATTTGGTTCAGATCACTGCTGCAAAATAACCTTTAACTGGTCACCAGTTCTTCCTTTTTCCCTAAACGACTTTAAATGTTCCAGCAAATAATTCGATAAATACTCTAATTCATACAGTTGCTATTTTAAGCAGATATAGCTTGTCCCTTTCTTTGACTCTGAAAAATATCAAGACCACATTTTATGACAAAATTATGCAAAAATGCAGAGAAATCTTAGGGCTTTTCTTACTGTTTATTGGCACTGAATGCAATATTGGGTTACACAAATAAACTTGAGTTGAAGTGGAGCACAGATTCATTCTTTAAGGAGGAAAACTTCCCGTTTCTTGAGGAATGAAGAGGCAGAACTTTGCTTTGCTCTTCGGACTTTCATTAGGGTCCACACTTGACTTCCCACAAAGGCTAAAGGATGTTTAGATTCGGTGTGAGGAGCCCAAATGAACCTCTATTTGTGTTTATTTTGGGGGTTTATGAGTGTGTGCGTGTGTGTGTGGGGGGGGGCAAAGGATGCTCCTCATCTGTTGAGAGAAAGCTTATCAGGCCCCATTAAATCATGGACTCAAGCTGTTTCTGTAAAACACTTGATTCTCTTCCACTTCTAACCTTTAATATGACTCATCAATTTGTTCCTTTTGTGTAATTTATGGTGATTTTAAAAGCTGTTATTATTAAAGAATCTTATATTGAAAGTGGCCTGCTTGATAGTAGTTTTTCACTGGGACTCATATGAGTGTTAATCATAATGGTGTAGGACTGTCATCTCTTTACATTATGTTTTCAGTGCTCAGAGTTATAGTTGCAGCACAGAAGAGACTGATGTACAGCAAGTTGCTTACCCAGCTGACTTATTACTGTTTGTGTGAGATCACTATAAGTGAACCTGATGAAGCTGTGAAAGTGACACGAGGTGAAATGCATTCTTCACAAACTGCGCTTGAGGTTAAATGAATATATTAAAAAAAATAGAGATGAGCCTCTTAGTATGTAATAATAGTTTGCATCATGGTGTGTTTATTTTGACTAAGCTATAGTGGTGAAACTATGCTGTCAACTTTTCTGAGAATAAAACAACAAACTAAAATTTGGCCTCTCTTCAAGAGTTGGCGTCAGGCCTGAGGACATTCTGAAAGTCAAATACAATCGGTGATTGATAAGTTGTGTGAGTCATATAGCTCTAATTACTTGCAAGTGCAATTCAACACTGTGATTATGAAGAAAGTTTAAGGTTTTTAACTTGTGATATTTCTGTTTCAGGTATAAAAAATTTGCAAGTCAGCACTGTCTGAGAGAATGGACAACATCTTTGTGCAGTCATCTCTCTCTGCCACATCTAAATATAGATCCCACTTCTTCACCACGCTGTAAGAAAGCGCAGCCTCCTCTGGTGTTGCCTGCATGTCCTTGTGGAGCTCCTTGGATGAGCAATAGATATAGAGGTTGCAGATGACTGCACCAAGACTGATGTTACTTATTTTCTCAAACAGTGCTGACCTGCAATTTTCAATGACCCAAAGCAGACTTACCACAGAAAAAGTTCAAACTTTCAGGCTGATTTGCATAATAAGTTTAGGCCAGGCACTTCATCATCCATCATATAAAAAGTTGGAGATTATATAATATATAGAAGTTTGCTTCTTCTTCTGTAAAGTCACTTCATACATAATCGATATTACATCGAGAACCCCTAACTTACCATTTCATTATATAAAGTCCAACTGCAAACTGCTGGTTTCTCAGTTATTTCTCAGTGTGTTTGTCTGTGTGTGTCCCTCTACTCACTGATTGAGGAAGGCGAACAGGTATCTCATGATGATTAGGGTTTTGCTCGGCAGAGACTGCAGAACTTTCTTAATGTGGACTGCCCGCTCCTGGAGGCTCTCCATCGCTGGAACGCAACACAGCCACAACACCCAGGAGATTACTCACACAAAGGAGCACATAAACACACACTCGCACAAAAAAACAGACAAAACAAAGGATGAGAGACTTACAGACACAGGATATGAGGTCATGGAAGACTTCCTTAGGGAAGAGGGCGTGGTCCAGCCCTCTGAAATATAGCTTCAGGACGCCAGCAATGGAGTCCATGTCGTGATCGTTCTGGTCCCCAGCCAGCGGGTCCTCACCTATGACCGGAGAGAGGGAGGGAGAGGCGGGGAGCGGAAGAGGCGAGATAATAAAGTACTGGACAA
The DNA here is from genome assembly GCA_029814765.1 of Acanthurus leucopareius. Classification (NCBI taxonomy): domain Eukaryota; kingdom Metazoa; phylum Chordata; class Actinopteri; order Acanthuriformes; family Acanthuridae; genus Acanthurus; species Acanthurus leucopareius. Next base: position 6,602,345 of record JAQMCX010000029.1, read on the forward strand.
ACTGATGATGATAATAATAATAATGGTTCCTGGTGAATGATGGTCTTACCTCTCTCAAAGGCGTTCTTGATGTCATTGACTTCCACCTGAGAGCCTGACACTCTGAAGATGCCCTCATGCTGCAGACCTACACAGACACAAACACACAAACGCTGGTTTTAAATTCAATCAAGAACCCCTTTTTTAATTTTCAGGCTTTTACAGCTCTTGAGACCTCACGTTTTGCAGTTTAAAGTAAGGAAGTTCTTGTAAAATTGAAAGTTTAATTTTATTCAAAACCACTCACGCCTGACAAGACAATGCAACCAATCAGCTGACAGGAAAAGCTGGAGAGTTTCACTCACCATGGCGACTGATGAAACGGATGCAGCTCTCCACCATCAGAGGAATGGCTTCACCAGAGTCCTGAAACAGGGGGACAAGAATTAGCCCCGGTGGAGGAAGACGAGATGAGAGGCCAGCGAGGAAATAAAACACACTGCCCTTCTTGTCAGGAGGATTTCCGCACACACGTCTGCACACGCACATGCATCAATGCACACATCTATGTGGCGGGTAGAGGGTGGGCACAGTACCCAGCTGTTGCTAGGAGACAGAGCTTTTTCCTTTTCCCTTTGTTTGTTTGAGGTTTCCAGAAATCTCTTGGAGGTGAAGGCTCAGGAGTGTGTGTTGGATGTTACATGGTGTGTGTACCTGTTGTAAGGTGGATCCCACTGTGGTTTTAATATGTGAAAAACCGGACTTTCATTCAAAATGATCGATCAGCCGATTTACCCGTAAAGTGAGAGCTGACAGGCAAAACAAAGGCCACCCACAAGGGGGCGCCACAAACATGACATTCCATAGTGAACCTTTTAATCACATTAGTGTCGTTTCATACTGCTTGACTATGTAACAACAAGCCATGCAGATTCAACTGCAGATGTTAATATTAATGCTTCTGCACTGGTTATATGTGATGATAACAAAGGTTCTGTCAGCCTTTAAGTGGCCTTTTGTCCTGTGAGATGTTGTTGAAACATGTTTCCATTTAGAAACAAAGCTGCACAAGGCTCAAACTGAGAGGCTGATAGTCCCTCAGAAACAAACACACATCGACACACACACACACACACACTTATGACAGATAATTACCTGCTTCCGTACCGACGAGTTCCTCCGTCCACTACACAGGGAGAGAGAGGGAGAGGGATGGGAGAGAAAGAAACAGCACTCTGTCATTATGTCTCCGGAGAAAGTCTATTTATACCCACAACTCTGGTAACGCTCTATTTGTACACACAGACACATATGCACATGTGTTGCGAATATCTATAAACAGTGACAGGGAAAATAATACCTCTGGTTGCCAAGAAATCAGGCTTAAAAGCTGTTATGGTGTATGCAAGTGTAAGTTTATGTGTGTGTGCGCGTGTGCCTGTGTGTGTGTGTGTGTGTTTGTGTGTGTGTGTGTGTGTGTGTGTGCAAGCATATTTCCTTCCTTCACCACACCTACCTGGCAAGGCAACAGTCAGTCTTCTGACCTAAAGGAGAGAGAAACAGGAAGAGGGGGAGGGGGAGGGAGAGAGAGATAGACGGTTATAGCAGAAGCAGGACACATGAGGAAACAGCTTCCGATGGACAGAAACAGGGAAACGAATTTCTCTCTGAAGCTGCACAAACACACACACCAACAGCACACACAAACACACTCACACAACCACAAATATTATTCTGGGGGGGGGGGGGTTCCTGTGAAGTTGTGGAAATGCAGACACATTCAGTTCTGAGGAACAACCCCTCCTCCTCACACACTTTAACACACAGCTGCATCCACATATGGTCACTGTCACTGTGACCTAGCCCTCCATTCACTCCAACACACACACACACACACACACACACACATACACACAGACACCCACACACACACGCAGCCTGTGATTATTAAACTCCTTCTGCCTCCCTGCATGAGCCCTAATGTGTCCCACTAAAGCACTCATCTCTCTGATCTGCCCCCTGTTTCGCCTCTGGGCACCAGGTCCTTCCTGAATCCATCTCCCTTCCTCTACCAGGGGGGCTTCCAGTACACACACACACACACACACATACACAGAAAGGACACACAAGGACAAAATCTGAAAAGTAGAAAGGACACCGTTCCACTCACTCTCTCCCAGGGTCTTCTCGATGAGATCATGCTTGGCCTCCAGCTTGGTGATAAGGCTCCTGCCTTCCAGAAACTCTTTCAGCTTCTACAACACACAGACGACACACATATGGTCATACAGAACTGCAGCATGCTCACAGATCCGTCACGCTGCTGGGAAATAATCAATGACTGACACTGACCGTGAAGTAGAACTGCTCCGTCTCCTGCTGATTGGCCCGTCGTTTGGCCAGACTGGGCTTGCTCAGATAGGACTCGCTGAAAGTGGACTTGACCGACTCCATGCTGTTGCTGTGATGGAAGCACTCGGAGACGTCGTAGTCCTCCACCGTCACCATGTCCTGGATGGTGGACAGGGTGGCTTCCATGGTTTTCTTCACCTGATGGGCAGTTAAAGAGGAAAAGTAAGTACAAGAGCTGTGACGAACACATAATTAATGAGCTAGTAATGTAAGAGGAGGCAGAAAGATGTCAAACCTCTTCATTCTCAATCTTGAGTGTGGAGAGTCGAGACTGCAGCTGCTGACACCTTTGGATCAGGTCGCCTTCCACCGGCTGCTGTGCACACATCACTCCCATCTACACATACACACACACATACAGACACACACACAAAAAAACAATGGAAAGAGAGAAAGTTAACGATTTGAGATAACAGCATCGCAAAAAAATTCTGCCCTACCCAGTGCACAGACTTAAGCTTGCTTTAATAAGAAGCATTTATTACTGCATAAAAGACACACCTATTAATAATGACTCAAGCACTAGAACTGTACCGTGTCTCCCATGTGTGACTGGAAGTCAAAGCGAGCTGGAGGGCAGAAGACATTGTTGTAGGTCTCCATCAGTTTCTGTTTGTCTCCGTTGGCTTCAAGACTCTCTGCAGCCCCCTCCAGCGTCTCCAGGCCGGTGTGTTTGGACGTCTCTACGTTCTGTTCAGCAGATAGGTAGGTCCTCAGGGCGCGGTGCAGGCTGGCGTGGTAGCCTAGGTCACAGCACTGTCACGCATAAAAAGTGCACAAAAACACAGTCCGATGTGAGGAGAGTTGGGAAGAAACAAGACAAAGAAAACATGCAGGAGCAGGGAAGAGTAACGTAAAGAGGCTGACAGACAGCTACACACACATACAACACTCATATGTCTGCAGATGTTAGCTGCTCCGGTAAAGCAGCAGAGTGTGTTTATACTCACGTTGATGATGTCAGAGAGGTCATGGATGTAATATTTGAAGACACAGCTGTTGGTGGCCTCCAGAGCGAGCAGGTACTCATTCCTGGCTTTGATGGCCTTCAGTTTATTCTCTGTGTACTTAGCTTGTCTCTGTTAGGAGAAGGAGAGAGAGGGACAACCAGGCATGAAGGGGGGACGCAGGGTAATGACAGGCAGAGAGAGGAAAAGAAGAGAGAGGAATAATAGGTGTTAGAGTAAAACGTCTCAGTATTGATTATGGATAATAAGTATGGAGAACCATGTAGCTGTGACAAGCCCCAGCTGTAGTAGACAAGGTAAGCAATAAGCCGGGCATGCGCTCATAAATCATTCATGAGACACACACATTGTAAGCCGGTGTGTGACAACAGGTGGAGCACTCTAAAACAGCTTTCTTCTCTCTCGGCTCGTTGCCCTCCATCTCCCCTCCCCACCGGTGTGTCTGTCCCCGCTCACCTTCTCCTTCATCTTCTCGATTTTTTTGACACTGGAGCGTCGGACGGGCTTCTCGTCGCTCTTGATGCTCGCCAAGGTGTCGGGGGAACGCGGCGTCTGGCGGTCGTCTTGTCGACCGGAGCGTCCCATCTGCTTCTCCTCCTGCTTCTCCGCCTCCTTCAGCTTGGACTCGGCATTGATGCTGTCTGTGTTGTACATGTGGTACGTCTTCATCACCTGGGAACAAGAGATGAGATTTGCAGGAAGACATAAATGTTTGCTTTCCTGGCATGACTCTTACTTTGTTTTTGGCTCTGGATGAAAAGTGGGATTACGCCAGTCAGTGTAATGAGCAGATTGGTGCATTGAGGCTTCAATACACACAACACAAAACTCTGGGATGAATATCCAGCGCTGGCGTTCAGAAACACTGCAGCAAAGAAGTCGCACAGTCAACTTCCTCCAGTGTATCACGCCACAGTGCTTGGAAATGATGGTAGGAGTTTGACGAGAAGGGTTAAACACATGAAACAAATGTGTGTGTGCAGGGTCAGCCTTATTTCAGCGACCACCACCAGAGTAATGATTATACTGCTGAAACCCTTCCACAACACTGCAGACAGCCACACTGGTCTGTCTATGACTATGCATGAGAGCAGCGCGCGTCACTCAAACCAGATCTATTTCTATCTCCTACTACATGCTATAATTACACCATAAGGCCTGTTTTTATGGGCCTGGCTGAGCTGAGGCCATACAGTTGCATGATGCTCTGAGCGGTGCTGCGGGAGGAAACTTTGCCCACACACTCACATACAGACAGATGAACATAAACAGACAGTGAAACACACTCTGATGGCTTCGGTCTTTTTGGCATGACTGTGGACATGTGTGAGCACACGCAAAGATGTCTCTGACAGCGTGAGAAGACCAGACAACAGACAGTCACCATGCCTGAAATATCAATAATCAAACCACACTGTCCAATTACAGAACAGCGCCTTGCATGAGCACGAGGCTAATAGAGTCTACAGCCAGGCTTGTGTTTTTAAAATGCTAACATCAGCTAGCATGCTCACACACTCGACATGATAATGCTAACATTTTGATTTTTAGCAGATGTTTACTATGAGACACATGATTTAATTTATTGTTTTTGCTAATTAGCCTTAAGCACGTAGCACAGCTTGAAACACTGGGTATTTTAAGCTTTGAAGGTATTTAGTCAGTTTTTAGACAAATATTTTATTTTCAATCTTGGTTATAGTGCTAAAGGAAAACTTAAAAGACTGACAAAGTTGTGGCATTTCACCTCAACGGAGTCGTGAACGTGGGCACCAAAATTCACCAAATCCATCCTATAATTGTGACGTATTTTACTAAAAAACATAAATTTCGACCTTCTGGTGACACTATAGAGGGCAAGTCAGGAGATCACATAAGTCATTAGGCCTCATCCTCTGAGGACAATCAGTGTTTGTGCAAAGTTTCATGGCAGTCCATCATAGGGTTAATTGTTGAGATATTTCACTCTGAATCAAAGTGGTGGACTGAGCAAACAACATCTATCTGTCAAGCAAAACTGCAAGTGTGGCTAAAATCCTTAATCCTCAGCTGATTGCAGCCAAATTACCTCCTTTATCTCCATGGATGTTTCTGCATTGTCTATAAATGTTTTATTGTCAGTTTTTGTTCTATTTATATATTTGCATAATAGCGTTTTACTTGTAGTAAAGTAATTTGGACTGTTGGTTTAGAAATATGCTGTAAAATAAAGTCCATAAGCCTGATAAGCCAGCATCCAGTAAACCCTGTAAGGAAAAGACAGAACAGGCTTCATCCCTTGACACTTAATTTGCAACTCTCTCCTACTGAGCTGTGTGAGATATATGGGAAACATGATAATAAATCAACATGTTGTGATATGCAGTGTGAGTGGTTTCTCTCACCGTGTAAAGTTCATTTAGAACTTTCATCAGGTCCTCTTGCAGCTGTACGCCGACCTCTTTGCTCTGAAAGAGACAGAGAGGAAAAAGACAGATTAATGAGAGTGAAAAGCCAAGACCATCAGCTCAGGGCCATTACTTCCAGCTTGTACATCTGCCCGGACATCCTTCTGTCTTAGTCATGTGGTCAACCAACTGGCCTGCCATCAATCAAGACCAGATTATCTGGCTAAACAGGAGCGGAGGAGTCGCTGGTCAAGATAAATGAGTAAACCAGTAATGGACTTCAGGGATGTGGAATTAAAGGAGGAAGCTGCAGATATGGATTTTTACACGTTGGCAGGGAGGAAAAAAGAGTGAGACTGTGAGAGGGTAAGAGGACGACAGAGCCAGAGACAGAGGGCGAGATGATGGAGCCGCACGACATAAAAAAGAGATGAAAAAGGGAGGATAGGGAGTAATACAGGCATTACCTTTCTCCAGACATAACTGCCGGGAGCCACTAGTTACTGATGATTTCACAGCAAGCCACAGATCAGTAGACTACACACACACACACACACACACACAAACACACACACACACATACACACAAACACACACATGCATTCTTTGAATAAATGTGATGGGACTCTCCCCAACTACTGAAAGGAAAGCACTCAGACCAGGCTTTTAATGATGATCAAAGAAGCACCATGGTTTGCTACAGAGGAATTATGATGATGTGAAATGACTTCACAGGTAAAAGACACATGGGACGTGTATGAGGGGGGGTGAGAAAAAGCAAAGTCAACTAAAAAAAAAAGGGTGAAGGAATGCAGGATGAAAGCAAGAACAGATTTCGCCGGCGCATGTTGAGCATCTGTCTTCTCCTGAAAAAAAAAAGGGGCACGGGAGGGGGGGCTGGGCTGCAGTGTAACAGGAGTTCTGAGGTGAGCTGTTAAAACAAAGGGGAAAGGGGGTTGAGGTGAAAGTTGACTCATGAAATACGGGAGGAGAAATGAAAGAAAGAGTGAGCGAGAAATGGGGGGGTTGAGGAGAAACAGGGAACAGAGATCAGAACTGTGAATCTATCGGGTAGAACTGCAGAGAGCAGAAAGGTCGGGAGCAGAGGAGTACAGCGTGCTGCGGCGGCAGGAAGCCACCGGGAAGAGATTTAACGCTGCCAACAAACAGACGTAACAGGATAGCTGAGGTTGTCCCACCTCCACTCTTTAAAGTGCTGCAGAAGGCTCGTATTAGGTGACAAGCAGCCAGACTGCAGCCAATCAAAAAGCAATCAGCCGTGGCCGAGTCCACCTATCTATCAACTGCGGATCTTGACCTTTGGACTTGTCGTCTTGCCTGTGGTCGTCCGTCTGGCTCAGCGAGGCCGCGACAGAGAACTAGCTACTAGCACGCTTCATTAGCCCTGATGTCTGCAGTCCAGCTTGAGACCGTGTGCTCATTAATACAGTTTGACTCATTAGTTTCCTCTCCTTCAGTGACAAGATCTCATACACACTCCCACTGTGCTGTCAGTATCATTCTGCACCACTTTACACACTGGCTGAGATGAATGTGTCAACTGCTTTAATAAGGGTTGTGATGTTCATCTCCGTGTGTGTGTGTGTGAGTGTGTGTTTGTGTCATGGCCCCTGGCACTGCTGGTATTCATGCCACTGACTGGAAATGCTATAAATGAACTAATTATCTACTTAATTAGCCATCAGAGCATTCTGTGTGCGTATGTGTGCTGCCTGTTTACGACTCAGACATGATGGAAGCGAGCTTCGTGCCAAAAGAAAAACCAGTGTGATCAAAATAGAAACCGACGCTCACGACTGGACCAAAGAAGAAGAAAACAAGAGGAGAAAGAGTGGGTTTTTTTGTCTTGGTGTATCAGACTGAAAGTGCAGTTCAAAGACAACCTATCAGACTGGGAATCAGCAGCGTCTGCCATGACATTCCAAACACAGGCTGCTTCACTTTGCCTTCCACGCACACACACTTATCTTAGTGTACTTGTGAGGGGCTTTCCACATTCTTTTCTTACACCCTATCCTTACCTTTAACTTAGCCTGTAATATTTAACCTAAACCCATTCATGGTTTCTGCGGGTTTCTACAAGTTACATTTAGGAGTTTTGAGGCATTTTGAGGCCTGTTTGACATCCATGTTGACAGAAAATGCACAAAGGATAAGACAGCAAATCAAAGGCCCACAAATACTTGCAAAGTAAATGTAGTTTTCAAGTAAATTTACCCCAATAAATGTGTTCTTAAGTCAGATCTCACTTGCACTTTCCAATACTATTTTTAAAAAACCCTAATAATTAATTTTAATTTAATACTTCCAAAGTAGCTCTTTTATTAGATGAGACGCCACATTAGCCCAGATATCACATTGCCACACACTACAAGAGTGTGATCATTTCTGATATGGTTACCCAGTTTGCATTAGTGTCTATTGGTTCGGCCCAGATCAGCGTGATCATTACAATTTTTATTCAAAAACACATTTAAAAGCGAGACTGGAATTAATGCAGCTTTATAAAAGAAACATTAACTTCACAATCCAATCAATTATTAAGGCCTGTAAAAATCATATTTAAGACATTTTAAGGCCTAAAATTCCAATTACTGGAAGTTAGATCTCTTACAGACGCACGGAAACCCTGTTAAGTGTAATTTCAAATGCAGAACAAAAAAAGAAAATGCTCTGAAATTCAAGCAGATCAAAGAAGGGATCACGTAAATGAAAACATGAAAGGTAAGGGCTTGTACCAAACAAATCATGTTGACATATTTACATTCCTGACCGTTACAAATGCAGTATTACAAAGGATAAGAAGATTTTTTTGTTCTGAGCTTGTGAGTCTGGTCAAATATGTCCTGCCTGGAAATGAGCGACTGTCTCTCAGGGGACGACTCAGCCTTGGTATTTTCTCCACAAGCTCTGATCTCCCGGGAAATCCCTTCATCCCCTCTCTGCTCTCTGTTTTCTCTCTTGTCCCCTCATGTTGCTCCCTCTCTCTCTCTCTCTCTTTCTCAGTTCTTCCTCCACATCTCCTCTTTCTCACCACCTCTTTGCCTCGACTAGCAAGGCAAAGATCAGAGGAGACAAGAACGAGGTTACTTTATTAAACACAGGCTACATAAACGCTCAGTGAGGTTCAGCTCACTTGATGTCAGTCAATAAATCAGCCAAGACAGAAAACAGATGCTGGAGAGACGGATGGACGGGGCAACGATTTGAAATAGAGTCAACAGATCATTTGCTAATGTGATAATACAAAGCATTTAAATGGGACGTTTGGTAGGTGATGGGCCCTCAAGGGTGCTTGAAACTATGCTAACGTTAACTAGATACAGATATTTTTTAAAAAGACAGGAATAAAGAAAAGTTTAACCTTGCTCAGGGGCTCAGTAGCCAACTGTTCTAAAATGTGAACTGAAATCAGCTGTTTAACAACCTGTTTATCCTGCACAAGTGTTTCATATCCTTGTGCTGTAATTTAAACACACACATCTCATTAGATTGTTCAACTTGATGCACATTGACCCTGACAGGCTTGTATTTAACCTTTGCACCTCTTGAAAACATCTCTAAAAGATTTAAAAAAAAGACTTAAAAAGAGGTGTGATCATAGAGGGTGTTACCTTCTTGAAGAGGCGTCCTGAGTCCTCGCTAATCTGCGCGAAGCGGGGAATGATGTTGTTGAGGTAGAGGTCGGACAGAGTGGCGTGGTCGCGGCTCTCCCTCTTCACCTGAAGCAGCAACAGGTTCCAGCAGTTCACCGGGGATAAAATGCTCTGCTCCTTCCTGCACACACACACACACACACACACACACAGACAGGAAGGCTTAAAAACTACACATATTCAATGACCCCCAGGCATGTTTTTGTATAAATGACTGGTATTAAGTCTTTTTCATCTTCTAATATGCCCCTTTCATCCTCCTGTTTGATGAGCACACAGACAGACAGACAGACAGATACAGGCCTACTGCATGTAAAATGAAGAGGAAGCCATACTGTACAAAAACACACTGTTCACACACTGTTTTCACAGAGATGAGACCAGGCATTGGGACAGAAGACAGGGAGGGAATTAATGCCGAGACAGATTTCCTCTCTCCCTCACACACACACACACACACACACACACACACACACACACACACACACGCACAGAGCCAGTCCAAACAGGGGATTCAGCCAGGGTACAAAACCCAGCAGGGAGAGGTAAGACTTCTCCACAAGCACAGCTGTCGCAGAAAGAATTAGAAAAAAAAACGATAGAGAAGTAAAAAAAGAGGCAGAAAGAGAGAAAGAAAGAAAGAAAAAAGAAAGAAAGGAAGAAAGAAAAAGGGCTTTAAAGTCTCTAATGATTTCATTAACAGTCTAATGGCTCGGTACTGTTTCATTGTCTTTGCTATTAGTGCCCATAAAGCTGTTACACAAATACAAGGCTCTCAATGCTCTGCTTACATGACAACACAAGCCCTTTCAGAGTGTTGTGAACACAGTATGTGCGAGTGTGTGTGTGTGCGTGCGTGTGTGTGTACAGTATGTGTTATGGATGATCCATGGATGATCTGGTGGGTAAAATGGATTATGAGTGAGTGTAAGTGGCTGAAAGAAGGTCTTTGTGCAGTTAAAAGCAGCTTTAACTGGATAGAGACAGCAAAGAGCTGCAAGGCAATTACATCACACACTCACACACACACACATACGGGGGTCAGGAAAAGTAGAGCAGTGACCCAAGCATAGACAAGGTCAGACGGACAAAGAAAGTCTTTGACCGGAGGGTATAGAGCGTGTGGAGGGGTGGGGGGTTGTCCATCGGGAGGTACGTGTGTGTGTGTGTGTGTGTGTGTGTGTGTGGGAAAGCAGAGTCTGATGACATGAGTCATAGATGTGATGTGATATGCTGGTACTGGCTGTCACTTGTCAGATGGTCAGCTGACTAACTGAGTGGAATAGCAATAATGATTTGAAGGAAAAGAAATAAAAAATGGCATAAATTCAAAAGCCCAAACAGTGAAGCTCTTCACGTGTCATATGTTAAACTTGAACATGTGGTCATGTGGACTCTTGTGAGTCTGTATCACTTCTTTTAGCTCCAACTTCTCTCTGCCGTCTGTTCTTTCCTGGCGCGTCTGTCTTCACTGGTTGCACAACGTTTCTTCTCCACCAAAACAGGGATGTGGTTCCTCTATTTGCTCAGGCGACCGGCCTCCATGTGACATGTCACCCACAGTGAACCAGTGATCGCCATGGCAATGGCACTGCGGCAGCGGGTGAAATATAACTCTCTCTGACCCTCAGCTATCACAGGGTAAACACCGAAATGTCACTGGCCCTCCGAAGGTCACATGATGCACGCTGGGAACCAAGTCAGTCCTGGGGTCAGGTGCTGCCAGTGACTCATGTTGGATGGAAATACTAAACGGTCATTTACATTCAGGATCAAAACGCGTAGCATTGCGGAGAGCATCACTGCCGGCACTTCTGTGAGACTGACACAAACTGTACAGTATTAAAGCTCTAACTGCACAGCAAACACTTATGACAATTAGATCTGGAAATGTATTGATTTTAATAAAATTTTCTATACTTTGTTTTAAAATGATTCATTTCTAGAGTGTTCAAATATGATATAAAAAGTCAAAAGCTGTAATATGATGTTATCAATGAGACTTCCATCAAGCTCAATTTAAATGCCTATTGTCTTCATTAGTTTTAGGGTGTTATAAACAGCACTCCATCATGTAGATCAAGATTGTGGTATTTTCTGATAATTTCTTCAGTCTAAAATGTAAAAAGATGTCCTGTATCTTGCTCAAGTTAACCCTTCTCTCTTTTACATGTCTTTACAGGAGCTGGTAATATTAGCAGTAGCATATTCTGAGGCATTGCTGTATTCACCATACTGCTCGATACAAGACTGCAGCCAAAGCTGTGCTGTGTTAGAAAGCACTTCTCACTTGATTATATTATTTTGAGCGGTGATTGTAATGAAAGTTTTATGTGAAGTCCTTACTTTGGTCCTTTATATATAAAACAAAACAAGCGTGTTGATAAAGGGAAGAAACAAAGAGGAGATTAAACTTTGCTTTGAGATACCTAAATTCAACCAAAAATTCTGTTTCCTGATGATTCCCCAAGTTGTTTTATGGGACCGGAATGACAGGTGATTATGTTTGTTTTTTCCAGGAACATTAACTATGTCAACAGACAAAGAGAGAGAACATAAAAAAGTAAAGAGCAGATTCAAATAAATATTGCCACAACAGATGCAAAACAGCAATTATCAGTTCACATGTGGTCATATGACCATGTGATCTTTAGAGTCTGATTCCAAAAACCACCAAGAAATAATATATCTCCTTAGCCACGGGTTGTGTCAGGGTCTGCAGCTTATTAACAGTGAAACCGGCCTAATATTTAGCATAAGGACGGGCTTTGAATCAGTGTGCTACTTGTGAGGGCTTCTCCATGTGACCAATCAGCCTGTCAGCCTCAGGGCACACACACACACACACACAGATACATACACAATACAGTTAAACCGTATAACCCCCCTCACCACTGCTGTACGCAGTCTGCCAAATAGCAGGAATACCAGGGGTCTCCACGGGATCAACACACACATACACAAAAAACCCTCACACCCCACATTGCTTGGAGCACCATCAACGCCGGCTGTATGGAGAAACAGCCACAGCCACAGGCACACACACTCACACATGCGCGCACACACACTCACACACACACACACACACACACACGTGCACACACACACACACACACACACCTACATTCAGACACACAAATATACACACACATAACCGGAAAATAGCTGAAATTCCAGCGTGGCACCCGGACTGAGCAGCAGCAGATGCAGAGAGACTGTTAAACACACAGATGTTGGATGAGGAGAAAAGAAAGTGGGACAAGAGCAGAAAGAGAAATATAAAAAAGCAAAGACTGAACACTTGTCACTCAGTGTGTTGTATCTTTTATTGCCTTGTGACATCTTGGAAGTGTGCGGCGTGAACAGAGCGGCTGCTGTGTGTTTTATTCTCTGTCCTTTGCCCTCCTCCTCCTCCTCCTCCTCCTCCTCTTCTGCTCCCCCTCCCTCCCCCCCAGTATGGAGGGAAACACACACTCTGCAACTGTCTCAGTATTGATCTGAGCTGGAGGGCTTGTGTGCTTTAGACGTGTGTGTCTGTGTGAGTGTGTGTGTGTTAGGGAGTGTGTCCTCCTGGTAGGAATTGGGTTTCGTTTAGAGGCCCTATCAACCCCTTTTAGTCTGTGCCTGCATATGTGTATGTGTGTGTGTGTGTGTGTGAGAGAGCATGGACGTGGGTTCCCCCCCCCCCAGCAGAGGAATGAATGTTTTTGTTGAAAGGCATGCAATGCATAAGAAAAGAGAAGAGCAGTTCAGGAAAGAAAAAGAGGAAGGTGACTGCAGAGGGAGTTTGTCATTAACAGGAAGTCAGAGTGAGAAAGAAGACGAGTAGAAGAGGAAAGAAGCCTTCACAACAGTTTCAGTCATTTTGGAAGATCCAGTCTATTAAAACAGTTAGCTGCTATTTCCTCTATAGCAAAGTGCTATAGAGGAAACACATATAATATCTTTCAAGTAAAATCTAATGAAGATTTTTAAAGTTTTTCCTGTTATTCAAGTATTAAATTATATTTAAGTTTGTTCTCTGGGAAACATATCAGTTCTTTTGGCAATTTACTTTTAGAACAACTGCAAATGTGATGCCTTTCAGAATAAAATTTTACTGGGGTGGCAAACATAAAATATTATTTATTCTTGTAGCTGTGACAAGGAGTAAAAAAGTTGCAATAAGTTGGGTTTTTAGCTCAATAAAAACTTATATTTATGTTTCTATTCATAAAATAGCTTTACTGACACAAACAAGCAGAAGTTGAACCCAAACGCAAATGGTGCTTTCTATTTAGTGTAACAGCCTTTTTATCACTTGCATCTGCATGAGAAAAATGCGTGGTAGGATCAAAGGTCGTCTTCATTCATTAAAACACCACCATTTTGAAGAGTAAGCATTTACTGATGACGCACAGATGCTTAACACGCCAAGACAAACTTGGCTCAGCCACTAGTGTCCCAACTGGTTGTTTGAAAAAACATATCACCAACATTGCAGTAACGATGCATTAATGATACTGCGGTAACGATCACGGAGTCCTACAACTCTTCAGATCAGCAACAGTGATCAATCATTACACACATCTCCAACAAAAGGGTGTTGCCAACTGGTTTAGCATTTCTGCATTGTTACGACTGGTTCTTCCTGCTCTCAGTGAGGCACTCCTTAAAGAAAAATCTCAAGTATTAAATCAATGATGCATGACTTGTTCAATTTCTAAGTCCAAAGCTGGAGTACATACACAATCAGGAGTGCAAGGTGGCATGATTAGCTAAAAGGAAAGCATCAGCTGCCTCCATTTCTATATTTGAATGTGGTAATGGCTCCACTGAATTTGTCAGCTTGTTTACACCTTGCATTAACATGCGTCATGGGTGATCTGATCACAAGTTGACAGTCCTAAGCATCTCAGTTTACACTTGGCGTAATTTACAATGGATCCCTAACTGTGTTTCAACTGACAGCTTGAGATCTGATCTTGCTCTCCTGCTCTATATGTAAAGAAATACATCTTTTTCTGTGGCATAAACCAGATTTTGCTCTTTCAAGGGAGTTTGAGATGTTTCTCCAAGAGCAACAAACGAAGTATAGTGTACTAGTCAATACTGACTGTATTTGGGAAATTTTACATGTTTACGTCTAAGAAAATGTCGTCCTCAACTCTTCCAATGGTGCGATTTTTTCCAAGGATTCTGATCATCTTGAGGTCACAAGTTTATGGTAATATTAGCAAAACAGAGTGTTTGCATGCCTATCTTAGTGGGTAAAGGAGCCCAAACGTAATATTTTCATTAAAGTGAACCAAATGGAAGTCAGAGAGAATATTTCCTGTGCAGCCTAGTTGCACAGAGGATGTTCGCTGAGTGTGCAGTCCTCTAATGTGGCCCAGGACATGTTTGAGTACCAGCTGCTGCAAGAATGTGGCAACATGCATCCCAGACCACCTCTGCATGTGGTTTGAGAGACGGAAACTCAATGTATTCTTAATGCTTCTTCTGTGCATTGACACCTGTACAGAGTCTGAGAGTGTGTGTGTGTGTGTGTGTGTGTGTGTATGCATGCGGTTTTGGTTAAGATTAGCTGTTCAGTGTGAATCCTTCCCCCACAGAGAAACAGACTGCTCCCTCCTATCAAAAACTGCCAAATAAATTATACAAGAACACATCTTGCTGAGCTCCGGTGTGTATTTGTGTTCATCTAATGCATCGATGAGAGAGAGAAAGAGAGAGAGAGAAAGGAAGAGAGAGAAAAGAGAGAGAATCCCTGCTTCGACAAGGTTACACACACAGCAAGACGCTGCAAAATAGTCAGAGCACAAAATCACCACCTGGCCATTTCTGGCTAAATTAACAGTTATACACACACACACACACACACACACACAAACACACACACACACACACACACACACACAGAAAAAAGCATACACAGACTCCCAGGACCTGACTGATGACAGAAATGAGCATCCTAATGAAATGCATATGTGAAGAATCAGTTGGTGTTTCATTAGATCAAACTGGGAAGCAGTGAGTGATGTAAGTCAGTACTTTACAGACTCCACATGCCAATATGACTTCCCTCCCCATCCCTTTTGGCCATCTCTCAGTTTCATTTCTCTGAATGTCTGCACTAATATTTTTTTCCAGGAAGCCAAAAGAACTTAAAATAAAATGCTAAATAAAGCTTTTCTTTTCTTAATTTAAATCTGTAACATGGAGGAACAATGGCTGTCTTAGGCCCCTGAACAAAACAGATAAAACATCATGTGGTAGTGCTTTGTGTGTGTGTGTTTGTGTGTGTGTATGTGTGGCTGTGTGTGTCAACTTACTTGAGTAGATGGTCCTTGGTACTGCGAGTCTTGGTCAGGAACCTCTCGGCCAGCTTCTCCAGGTTGCGGCTGTAGTCCACCTCGATCTCTGCCTTCTTCCTGAAGAAGTCCTGGAGGTCCTGCAGCAGCTGCACCCTCAGCTCACACTGCTGGTCCAGACACTTGAGCTGCTCCACCAGCTGGGCACGGATCTCTGCCAGGATGAAGGGAAGACAGACACAGAGACAATCATGAGGTTATGCCTTTGTTAACTTTATTATCCAAACCACAGTCCAGGTGTAACCAAACACACTGAAACCACAAAGGACAGCCTGCGTTGAATGTTTATCACAAACGACAAAAATCAAAAGCTTCCTTTCTCTGAAAAACATGCAATTATCCATACAGCTGGAGAGCAAGCTGCATACATTACTGCTGAAGAGTGCAAAACTACCATTAAACTTTTCACCACGACAATATGCAAGATATTCAAGTCTTAAACAGGTTTATCTTTGCAGCTGATGTGGATGCAGCCCAGCTCTGAGGAAACAACTGGCTGAGCCCCGACACATCTGCCTGGAGTCCTGGCTCAAATCCCCTCCCTCTCCCTCCAAGTCTGCGAAGCACAGACCGCCGCGCATGTGCGTGTCATCCTATTCATGTGTGCATTTGTGTGAGTGTGAATAACACACCAAGAGATCTCCAGAGCCAGTCATTTATCCCAGTTTATCACTTTTCATTTTCCTCCTGCCTCCTGCCACCCCCCCCCCCCCCTTCTCTCCATCCTCCATGCTGCTCTCCGGTCTGGCCTCAAATTAATAGAGTGCACTCAGCGCAGACGCACTCAGTAGCCATATTCAATCACAGGCTACAGAAAAAGTCCTCTGGAGAGAGAGAGAGAGAGAGAGAGAGTCCTGCCCACTGCATGTAGACACTGAGACGTACAAAGAGACCACAGCAACATGTGCTCACATCTACACACCCAAGGACATGATGGTGATAAGCTGGATCAGTGCTGACAGCTGACAGATTAATGCTATGCTCTCATAGCTGCCTGCCAGTGCTGAGCAGGCAGCACAGGCATCCTTCTGAAAGAGTTCAGAAACGACACACGGACACACCTCTTTAGCTGTGCTCGTCTCACCGCCGACGTCCCTACCTTTACAACGCTGGCTGTAGAGAAAGCGGACGGTTTTGGCCTCCATTATGGCTCCGTTGCTGTATGGACTCCCCTCACATACACACTGAAATCAAACCCACACACTCACAGGCAGGCAGGCAGGCAGGCAGGCAGGCAGGCAGGCAGAGAGTCAGCCGTCCGTCGGGCCGACAGCGGCTGTTGATGCTGCCTTTGTGTTTAACAGCTGAGAGTGCAGTTTCACATTACCACAAAGAGAAGTGGGATATCTAAATGTGTCTGTGACCATCCTGCTCCTCCCCCGTCTCCCACTTCTCTCTCTCTCCCTCTGTCATAAACACAGACCTAAACACCGTGCCCCAAGCCAGCGGATGTGTCCGCTCACAGTCATTCTTCACAGTTTAAAAGCCAGAAGTGAGAAGTTTTGTGGCAAACACTCACGTACACAACAAATAAATGCACACACACAGTCTGCGTCTGTGTTAATGACCTGGTGTGAATATTTGCTTTGAAAACATGTGGTATTGACTCTTGGCCTGTTTGTGTGTGTGTGTGTGTGTGTGTGTGTGTGTGTGTGTGTGTGTGTGTGTGTGTAGGTTAGTGTGTTACTTCCTAATCTAACAAAGCTGTCAATGATGGGGACTGACTCAGAGTCCCGCCTCCCAAAGCTGCGACGCAAAGCCTGGAGATGGCGGCCTTGTAATTACATGAACACAAATAACACACACCATACGCACAAACACCTCGACTAGAAAACAAGCACCCCCCCCCCATCCATAAGGAGCATAAACATGAAAGAAAGAAAGCATAAAGTAAGGGGGTGGGGGAAGTGTAGCAACATCAGTCCCATGTGACTCTAATGTTTCAAAGGAGGTTTAATAGGGATAAAATTACTTTAATCGGGGGGGTCAGAGCCTTGTGCCCCGAAACCCCTCCCAGGACACCAACAGTCACATCAGGATGGAGAGAGAGTCCAACAGCACGCTCCATTTACGAAATATACTGCTGCGTGACTCAACCAAAGCTCTCCACACTCCACCTTGTTGATATTGGCTGACTCAGCAAAACTTCCCTGAGGGGAGAGAAAAGTCTTTATCCATCCAGACGCTGTTATCGCCAACAGGAGTGGAGAGTTCGCTGAGAGACGGGGAGCGAAGACGAGAGACGACGTGAGAAAAGAAAAAAGAAAAAAGAAAAAGGTAGATGGAGGTCTTTCTTTTCCGTCTCATCCTTCTGTAATGGTCATCATCCCTTTTTTTAAAGCCAGCGAGAACTGGGATGTGAAGTGGAATGTGACGCCTCCGCCCCCCTCCAGACAGCCCGGTCACATTTTCCAGGCAGATGAGAGCAGGTCTTGTAATCTGGCTCTGGGATTCTACTTTACTGATGCTCTCCTTTCTCTTATTTTCCCCTCCATCCTCCTCCTCCTCCTCCTCCTCCTCCTCTGTCTGTAGTGCTGAGGGCTGTCTGGCTTTGTCTGCGGGAGCCTCGTCCACACACTTTTTGCTTTGTTCACCCGACGACACCACCACCACCACCACCACCAAACACAAACCACTGCAGCTGAAGGAGCTGGCTGCTATCCTTTAAAGCAGCTCTGCTTCTCTGGTGGAATTTCAGTTTCCAGTATAACAACCTTTCTTAAAACTGTACATGTCCACAGAAGGCATCAGTCACAGTGCACCTGAAACGCCACAGTCGCTCCCTCCTGAGGGGCAAACCATAACAGTCAACATCTGCAACCATTCACATGGAAAAAAAAGCTGATTAGACGAAGAAATCCTACCTCAGAATAAAACTCGGGGGGGGGTCTACGTCCCGTTAGGACTTGTCTGGTGTAACATTACTTCCCTGGTGCAGAGCTACATATACATAGTTGCAACTGCATAAACACAAGTGTCATTTAAGTCCATTTCTGACTGTAATTTACCATCAGACAGCTGACAGTTTTGTATATTGTATCGGTTACAACTGATTTTTATTTTTTTCTTTCCTTTTTTTTCCGTTATCAAAACTCTGCCCAATCACATGAGCCACCTGTTGATCTGTTCTGTGTTCTCAGTGTCGGTGAATGGGTGTTATCGTGTGAATGTGTGTGTGATTGTGTACTCTACCTGTGTCTGGCTTTCTGTGTAGATTAAAAAGCTTTAAATTCGATCAGACAGCTTTTTTAATCCCCCGGTGAGGAAATCGCTCGCTAACAAATCAACTCAAACAGACAACAAACGATCAGACCCTCTGAGTCATTCAGCAGAAGACTGAAGGAATCACTGCATGCTCACTGCATGAGCCACCGAGTCTGTTTAATACACTCTGAAATGGATGACCTTCAAAATAAAGAGCTGACTTTAGTTTGGCCCTTGTTTTCTTTTCTACTGTTACCTTAAGTGAGTCTGATGTAAGCCAGCCTTTCAGCATCGAACTGAGCATAAAATGACAGAAAACTGAGGAGTGGAGTGTCTCTCTCTCTCTCCTTCAAACCATTTCACCCAAACATGCCCCTCCTAATCATCCATTATTGATCAGTTTGCGTATTCTGGCCCAGAAAGAGGAAGACGAATATAAACAGATGATGGATGGAGAGAGTAACTGCAGCAAAATGACATAACCAACAGTCAGGAGGAGCGAAAGCAAAGGACAGACATGCTGTCTGCTGGTGTTTGCAGAGAGCTGAAGGCTGGAGGCTGGAGGCTGGAGGCACGGTCGGACATGATGCATCATATAAGCATGTGTGTGAATAATGCGAGGGAAGTGAAACTAGAAAAGAAAACAAAGTTTCCACCGAAGGGCAAACAAAAAAGTTTCTCTGGCAAGCACAATGTAGAGCCTGAGAGTCATGTTTCTCCTGCCGTGTTACTTTTTGTAGCTTAAGTTTTTCTGAAGCAAAAACGCCACCAGCTTTAGTTTGTTTAGCTGGAAGCTGACAGGAGTGATGGGTGCCTTGGATGCTGTTCTGAGCTGGCCTAGATACAGGAGCCACAAACACATACACACACACACACACGCACACTGCTGCAAGCACTCATTATACCTGAAAACACCCTGAGCAATGGGCGCACACACACACGCACACAAACGCTGACAGCGCTGTGACACTGTGAGCCCAAACTGTCACTCTGAGCTGTTCTGACAGCAGCTCTCCAGCCCCTCATTCACAGGCCCCACCCCAGATCTGTCCTCCTCAATTACTGCACTTGTTTGTCCACACACATGCGCACACATATATGCACGCAGACACACACTAACACACACATGGGAGCTGTTTACAAGTAGATGTGATGAGTGTATGAGTGTTTGAGACAAGGCTCGAACTGGCTGGAGAGAAAGAAACACGGGAGCAACAACAATCTGACACATAAGACGGCGCTGCTCTATTAAAGGATCATTCGGGTTTGTCGCGACCTGAGTCTTATTTTGACAGCTTTTCACTGTGAAACATGTTGCCAAATATAAGACTGCGCTCACCAAGGTAAATTGCAGGGATTAGGGGATGAACTGATCCAAGTTCTTCTCTCTCAGTACTGAGAAATAAAGTCATACCAGAGCTCTTTCCTGTTCTTACATTGAAAAATCTGCAAACCTCACTGCGTCATATTTACTGGATTTTAGTTCTGAGTTGGGTAATGAAAGGCCACAGATTGCTGTGGCACTGAAAATTGAGTCAGCAGCCTGTTATTAACAGAATAAAATTTAACTGATGACAGAAATAAGATAATTTTTTTAATGAACTTAATGAATAATGAATAATCAATCCCTCACAGAGATTTAGAGAATGTGATTACATCAATAAAGAGTGGAATGGGGTCAAGAATCAGAGGTTTTACACAAACCATGGATAAAAAAAACTTATTAAGAGAAGAAAAGAAATTCAATAAAGTTGAAATATTGCCAAAAACTGTCACTTTTTTAACGTATATCAAAATTCACAGACAAACTTCTGGTTAAAATTTGATCCTTGACCATACTTGTAGTGTGTGCGTGCAGTTTTTCTGTCATTTCTGAGATTTTTTTGTTTTCGTCTCAGTTATGCAGCTAGATAATGTGTTTTAGATCATCTGCTCTGACTGTTGGTCTGCCTGTCCATCAGATGTAGACTTTGCTGTAGGGACGCTGCGGTGTTCGCAGACCTCAGCAGCTGCTTTGTTGTGTCCAGCGTTATAAAATATATGTAATGTTATCATAATAGTTTGAAAATGAAGGGTCCAAACCAGGAATATGATGATACCGTGGTTGTATAAACCGGGATAATCCTTTAAACACAAGCCTCTCTGCCAGCACTGTGGTTCAGTAGCTACGACCTGTGCCAGGCAATCAGTGAACACAGCAGGAACGAACACACACACACACACACACACACTTTCATCTGTTAACTAGATCTGAGGAATCCAAGATGACCAGGATATCTGGCTGCTGGTGAGGCAGAATTTAACTGGTTCTGTTTGTGCTTTTGTGTTGGAGTGTGAGCACTCGTGCACACTGTGTTTATGCAGTAAGGCCTGGTCTTTGTTGCCCCAGGGGCTGATACTGCAGCACAGAGCCGAGGAGAAGAGGGGGGGGGGGAGACACAAGGGGGTGGTAATGGTTTTGAGTTGTACCACTGTGAGCTCATACTATTGTCCTCTGAAGAATGAGAGAAGCAGAAAGAAAAAAAAAGGAGAAAAGAACAGAAAGCAGTGTAAACGGGTGAGTAAAAAGGCGGGGTGTGCGGAGGGAGGCGGGGGGCACTGCGTCACTGTGAATAATATGTCCATTCATCCCCGTACACACAGGAAGACAGGACAGAGAGACAGGAAGTCAGTCGGACCGGTTCATTGCCAATAGGGAGCACACGGGAGGGGAGGGTCATACTAAAACAACCACAGGAAGCACATGTGTGTGTCTGTGTGTGTGTGTGTGTTAGCATGTCTTACCACGTCACTGGGCAAGTTGTGCAGGTCATCAAAGGGACTCTCCAGGG
>JAQMCX010000029.1:6624255-6643781 GCA_029814765.1 Acanthurus leucopareius
GTTATGTACGTATGTGTGTGAGAGGACGAGGTGCAGCAGGATGGGGGGTTGGACTGAGGTGTGTGTGTGTGTGTGTGTGTGTGTGTGTGTGTGTGTGTGTGTGTGTGTGAGAGTGTGTTTCTTCAAATGAAAGGGCCTGAAGAAAAACAGGCAGCTGTGGAGTTCACTGATATAACCCTCTGAACCTGAAACCAGGCAGGAAGGGGAGAGAGAGAGAGAGAGAGAGAGAGAGAGAGACTGATGGAGAGAAACTGGGCCAGGGGTTCGCAGGTTGAAGGGGAGGGGGTTGAGCAGTGTGTGTGTGTGTGTGGGTGAATGAGTGTGTGTAAGAGAGTGGACGGCGGGGCTGTGGGACGTGTTTTTAGGCAGTTCATTGAGTCAGTAGTCTGACGCCTCAGGTTGCAGGTAGTATTTTCTAATAAGATTCTTCAGCAGGGTGGAATCTATTAGTTCCAGATATGCCTGCCTAATACTGCTTCAATGTACACACACACACACACACGCAAATGCACACACACCCACACATGCACGAGCGAGTGAGTGAGGAGGGGAGTAGAGGAAAAGATAGAATTACAGTACAGTAAGTGTTGGAGGGAAAACTATTGCAGGAATGGAAAGATTCCAGCCAATGTCTTTTCCTTGGGTCTGGACTTTTCTCTGAAAACAAACACACACACACGGACGCACAAGGACACACACACGCACAAGGACACACACACACACACACACACCCATTACACACACACACACATATTAAAACTTATATAGGCATTTCCTTTCTCACCCAGAGCTTGAAACTTTTAGGAAAAGCAGTGTCGTCTTAAGGAGGCCAGTTAACGAGCTTAGTGACTCTCAGACATGGAAAACGCTGCTGCAGCCAAACCGCTGCAGACCTGCTCTGTGTGCACGAGAGCAGGGAGACAGGCAGAGAGACAGGCAGAGAGACAGGCACAGAGCAGCGGATAGAAGAGAGGATATAAAAGCTACTCTGTGCTTTGCTTGAGCATAAATAAGTAAAGAACAGGAGATTTCAGAGGGTAGATGTTATGTGTCTCTTTGGTGTTTTAAAGATTTTTTACTTTCGGTCCAACTTTTTAATGGAGGACAAAGTATTGAAGGATGCAAGCCTCTGACCCTTCAGCCTTTACTTTTTTATCAACAAACACACACAAAAACAAACAGCACAAATGTACAGATTACACTCCCCACAACCCAGCAAATGCAGAAATGGATTATGAAAGTAGACATAGAAAGGCACAATAAGAGCTTTTCGGAAATCTTTCCCACCACCATTTGTAAACATCTTATTAACAATGAATGAGCAAAGTTTGGAGAATAAGTGGCTCGCCTCTTTTTAGTAAGTTTCCACGGACATTTTTGGAAACTCACTTACTTTCTCGCAGTGAGTTAGATGAGAAGAGCGATATCACTCTCATGTTTTCCCATTTTCAAAAGATTGGAAACCAGGAAACAGCTTGTCTTTGTCCGAACCAGGAAATAACATTTGCAAAGCAGCACTTCTGAAGCTCACTTATGAACACATTATGTCTCTTTTGTTTGATCGATATAAAGACTAAGGTTTAAAATGCAACATTTTGTGAGTTTACTGGGGAAGAGGTGAAGGAATATTACTTTCCGACAGTCTTTGCTATGAGAGGTTTATTGATCACCTGAGCGAGACAGCAGATAAGCCTGTTTTCCAAAGTGTCAACATATTATTTAAAAATCCGGCAGCTTGTCTCCATGATCAGCATCCACATGCCAGCATACTTTCTGTTGGTTGCAGCTCTGTAGCTCATACACACATCCAAAACTCTTTCTCAGTTCAATTTGAAATTAAATTATTTGCTAGTGAGTCTAATGACTTCCCTTGAGATACTTAATTAAAAAAACAACAACAAACAGCAGCCTTTGATTTCTTCCCTCCCCATATTTATTTGACAATGTGGCTGCATGGATGACAACACTGAGGAGATGGTCCCTAATAGGGATTCGACAATGCTCACATGAAACTTGCTGGACTTTTTAAAACCACAGGGCCAAATGTTTTATATTTAAATAGGAAAATCAGTTTGAAGATAACTTGCAAATTAGTCTTAAAAAACAGCGTGAAAAAGAATCATGAAAAGGCAACACTAAGAGCAAATGCAGCTTTGCAATGAAAACACAGGTTTTCCCTTTTATATAAATGTGGTTTGACTGTTCAGGACTGCAAAGGTAAAAAACGTGAGAGATGCCTTAATTAAAAAAAAGTACTAAACCTTTTTGACTTTATGTGGATTTGATCAATCAGCTGATTGGCTGATCAGCCTGAAAAACTCTGTCATGAAGGAGGACAAAGACATAAAGTTACATTTGCCACTGGGCCGACAAACCTGCAGTGAACGCAACATCGCCTGATTTGGTCTGAAGCCTGCTTGAATAAATACTAGATTATATTGATTGAAATTATTAACTGCATCGCATTCAAGCTGCATTATCTATCTGAAGAACTGAAATATAATATCGGAGGCAACCAGGCATCTAAACCAGGAGATCTAAATATTACATCTGTTATTATGTTAGATTATTAGTGTGTTTTCTCAGTCATGACTAATAACAGAAGCCTGTTAATAATCCTCGCCTCCCTCCTGAAGCCTCGCCTCCATGTGTGGATGAGCCATGACTTTTCCACACTGCAGCCTTCATGGTGGGAGGAGAGGGAGAGGGGGAGGCTCAGTGGGAGGAAGAGGGAAAAGAGGGTGACAGGAGAGGGGGATATTTCAGAGGGGGTAGCACTCAACAGGGGTGAATTCCTTTGCACTACCACTCAGATCAGGAAGTCATTAACCCTTTACTAGCTACTGAGATGCTTTATCTCCAGCGACAGGAAGGAGGGAGGAATCCCAAGGAAGACGATAGGGGGGTGTGTGTTTGTGTGTGTATTAACAGTGTGTGTGTGCGCGTGTGTGTGTGTGTGTGTTAACAGTGTGAGCCATGTGGGCTCTCGTCAGGGTTCCTTGCACTCCATGAGCTGGGAGCACAGGTCAGGGGTCAGAGGTCACAAAGCTACTGGAGGGGGTCAGTCTCCCACGTCAACCAAGTGGTAGAAAACATCAAGCACAATAGAACTATCAATTACAGCTCTCAATGTGGGAGGGGTCCTTAACTAATCCTGCTGCCTGAATGCACCTCTCACATCCTCAGCCCTTACAGCAAACATATGATCCATATTTCCAGGTGTAAGCTCCACACCTCTGTCGCACTGTTACACTTTCTGACCCGAGCAGCCCTTTGCAGCCATCACATGCTCTGGTGGAGGCAGAAGGGCTCCAGGGTTGGAGACTTTTTTTTTGGGGGGGGTGGCTTGGGTCTCTATGCATAATGAAAAAGGTTGCTTATCAAAAGTTAACTAGCTCCTCACCCATTTACAGCCCCTGCCTGCTCCACTAACCCAGTCTGGAGAAGGCACGCAGACACACAGAGTGGGTGTGTGCCGGGGGAGGGGGGGGGGGGGGCAGCCCACACAGATGCAGGGAATGAGGATAAATGAAAAGTCCTCAAATGAGATCAGGGCTGTAAACTATAATTGTTTTCTGTATAAATTAAACTGACATTTATGTTTTGATTAGTTGCTTCATTGTTAGGTTTAAACTCAAAGCCTTTTGTCGACCAATCAGCAACTATTTTCATTAACCATTAGTTTTTCAAGTGGTTTTTAACAAAAAAGGCCAAATTGTGCCTCCAAGTTTTCACTTGCTTGCTTTCTCTGTGTTTTGTGCTGTTAAAATGAAGATCTTTGAGTTTTGAACTGTTTGTTTGACAAAACAAATTGATTGAAGACACAAATTAATTCTAATTTCTAATTCATTTCACAGACTGAAAATGAATCACCAATTTATTAAAAAAGTGACTGAGAAAAAAACCACGAAATCCACCAATGAGATGAATTAATCAACCATGAAAATAATCTGCCACTGCAGCCCTGGCTATTCTTTTTCTTCTTTTCTTTTGCAGTGCAGCTTTATTTTAGTCCATCAAGAGTCAGAGAATGAGGAAAAAAGAAATGCCCATCAGGATTTTCTAGAGCCAAAGAGATCGCTTCATATGCTTTGTTGTGCTTAAGAAACAGTGAATTTGCATCATTACCACAGAGCAAAGCAGCAAATCCTCACATTAAGGAGCTGGAAGCTGTGAATGTTTGCAAATGACTGAACAATTAGCAATCGATCGAAAAACTGTTGTTATTTAAATACAAACTAATCAATTATTTTCTAATTGCTTTAGCATTACATGAGGTCTCACTCTATCTTCCAATTGATTTGAGACAGGAGTCTGGACTCATTTGTGCATTTATGAGTGTGTGTGTGTGTGTGTGTGTGTGTGTGTGTGTGTGTGCAGTTCTTCCTCAAGGGGACCATCCACCTGGTGTCACCTCTATTTCCTGTCTCTGCCGGACACAGCCATCTGGGCCTCAGTCTGTTCCAGCAGCCTTCATCTCTGTCTCTCTCTCTGTCTCTCTGTTTCTCTGTTTCTCTCTCTCTCTCTCTCTCTCTCTCAATCTCACTTGCTCTCTCATGCACTCACACACATACACACACGCCTCGCAGTAGGGATGCAAACCATGACAGTACGGTGATCTACACCATCTGTCAAAGGAGGTATGGAGAGGTATCAGACAAAACTCACTCTCATAATATACCATCCAGGGCCAGCAGGAGAGACAAATATTAAGCTGAGATGTCCCTCTGTGTTTGAGTGCGTGTGTGTGTGTGTGTGTGTGTGTGGCGTACACCCTTCCCAATATTTCCAAATGGCCGGTGCATCACACCTCCCCTTAATCAGCTTAGCAGCCAGTCAGGGGATTTGACTAATCCACAGCACAAGCATGGGAAGGAGCCCGCCGAGTGTGTGTGTGTGTGTGTCTGTCTGTCTGTCTGTCTGTCTGCACGAGCTGTGTGTCTGACAGTGTGTGTGCCATTAGTTAAATCGAGCTCAATGATCTTGGACAGCAGTGTCTCTGAACGATGAGCATTACAAGAATCATCCAAGACACGGGACGGATTGCAAACAGTGACGGATGGGCGTGGACGCCTCTCGTGTGCAGACACATCTCCATTAGCAGGTTAACACTCAACACCATTTCAGCAAATGAGTGACAGTGTGTGTGTGTGTGGCGACTCCATCCTTCGAAATTAAAACAGCCATCAATCGTTCAGTCCCCCCACACCCACCCAACCAGACCCGACACAGTGTGTAATGGCCTCTCCTCTGTCATTTAAAGTGACGTGCATGACAGCGTCTGTCACACAGCAAACTGTACTCTCACTCTCACACACACACACACACACACACACACACACACACATAATCACACAAACCCCAGTGGGGGAAAAGATGCATGATACCAAACGTGTACGTGACTGGTACGTATGTCCCCACGCAGCAAACTGTTATCACAGCATTCCAAGATACGTCAGCGGCATGCCGAAAATGGCTGTCAGAGAAGATAGTAGAGATCGAGATAGTGGGGGAATAGTGAGAGTTGAGAGGAGAGGGGTGGGCAGCGGCACCGAGTGTTAAAGAGCCGTATCTGCTGATGGCTGCCGATCCTTATCGGAGTGCCAGTGGATGGCAGAGAGAGAGGCGGGGGGAGCAGGGAGGGAGGGAGGGGGAATATGTTCCATCTGAGGAAGGATGAGATCAAGAAGCCAAGAAAGAGCAGTCGATAACACGAGATGCTATCAGTGCAACCACCTGGAGGTCACATCCCCGCCGTCTGCAGCCACAGATACAACCTCTGTGGCAGACAGAGGAGGGAGGGGGGGCGGAAGGGAAGGAGAGTTTTTATGGGTGATGCACAAGATGTAGTGATGCAGTGGAAGCAGAGCCAGGTACATGCTGATGTAACATACTTTAAAATACAGTCTGTGTGTCCATGCAGTGTTTTTCCTTAATCTTTATGAAATTAATACAATTGGTTGTAGAATAACTGCAGAACTGCTGACACAATTAGATGAATAATTGATCGGTTAATCAGCTGGAAAAGTATTCAACAACAATTTTGATTATTGATAATTACAAGGCTTTTTTAAAGGGAATAAAGTCTGTCGATTCTAGCTGCTCTGACGTGAGATTTTGCTTTTTCATCTAATGAATATTGTTGCAAACTGACAGTGTGTCAAGTCTTAACAGGTAACATGACAAGGCTTCAGTTTCTGCACTATTAACCTTTACACACTGATCTGTAGAAACCTGCCTCTATATGCCTCTGTGTGTTGTGGAGGTATCAGGTGAACAATAAAGCTCTGAAAGTTGTAGTTACATGGAGGTTAAAGCTGTAGGTCATAATTATAGAACAGCGTGTGAGTCAGAGCGGTACAGCGTTTGGCTCACATCCCTTAATCACCGAAGACAATAAAAAAAGCTGATTCAGTATCACTCTATGCAGCACTGCAATCACAGGACACCCCCCCTCCCCCTTTGTTTCCACCCGTCTCTCCACACACTGCTACAGAGCTATAACTTATTGTTGCACGCCTGCTTATTTGAGCATGTGTGTGTTTGCACACTCCTGAGACGTGGCCTTGCTGCGTAATGACTCCTGCAGAGGCGCAGTTTCAGTGAGCCGCCGGTTGCCAGCGGTGACAGGACGGCGGATGAAATATGGCCACCATTCCAACCAGGCGGCAGACTGTCAAAACAACCCTGCAGATATGGAGCCGTGGGTACACGAGGAACAGCTAGGATGTGCACATGAGCAGACCGGAGGAGACCCGCCCTACCTGCCCCTTAAACTGCCCCATGGAGAGTGCAGCATTGCGGTATATCCTCACACTGAGGAACAGAGGGGCTTACGGAGCCATGAGTGGGATTTCAGGTTACTTAATGAGGGTTTGTGGACTGTGAAGATCACATTGAGCCAGCTAGTTAAATTCTCCTTACATGCATTTCTCACTCACTCACATACCCACCAGTTTGGCATTTTGTCTGAGTGCTGCAGAGACATGAGGAGGGGTAGAAAGACAGAGAGAAAGAAAGAGAGAGAGAGAGAGAGGGAGAGAAAGTGGGCCATGCCGCATGAAGAGGCTCCCAGGGAGGAGGACAACTCAACACCTCAGCACAACAAACCTCCCCAACTGAATTCTGTGGAGCGGGTACAAGAGCAGCACAGGGGACTCGGCTGAGAAAAAGATCCATTTGCTCCTCTATTTCTGTTCCTCCGCAGCAATGTTTGCTCTTTAGCTGTTTTACATTTAGTTTCTTTCATACTAACAAAACAAGTCTGCTCTCTCCTGAGGTCGACCGACAAGGGCAGCAAGTAAAGGAGAACAAAAGTTTTTCTCACTATCAGGCTTTTCTTTCATGTAGCCCTTTTACCCCAAGATTCAAAGTAAAATGGGGTGTTTTTAGTCATGACTCACTTTGAGATCAAGGTCAGTTTCTCAGCGGGAAAAGAACAAAGTGGGAAAAGTGATGAACAGGCTGATAAAGACGGAGCATCTCCACTGGAAAAAACTAAAAAAAGACAGAAAACTGACGGTGGTTTTCCTTCTGTATCTCACACAATGGAAAGGAAAACTGTGCCAATTTTACAGTATTTTATTTCCAAATCGACAAGGCCTTAATAAGAAGCATGCAGCTTCAAGTGAGCTGCATTATCCAATCACTGATAAAGGCTTACATAAGAAACCTAATACAGGCAGTACATAAACACATTTGTTTTTACTAGTTCAGTTTTTTGGTAAGTTAACACTGTAAGCTACTGCTCTAGTCTCTCTTTTAATTTAAAGCACCAAGACTGGGTAATTATCTCAATAGCAAAATGGGTCATAGGCTGTGAAGATCAAACTCAGCCACCCAGAATGTAATCACATTAATTCGCAGGCACAAGTAATTACTCGAGGAAGTTCAGGGGCTGTAGGTGCAGCTGTGAATGACAGTCACTAACATACACTTTCAAACACGCCACAGATAGCAGACCCACATGAGACAAACATGGGTGCTTGATGTAAAATGGGGTCTGAATAAGAGGTTGGGGTCACTGTTCGGTTCACTACACTTCTGGGTTAAAGCCCACTTTAATTCAAGACTTCTTTTCCATTAGAGATTGGCCTTTTAATGAAGATTTGGGGTTTCAAACAAATTAGAAAATTAGGAAAATGAGCTTAAAGAACTTTCACAGGCCAGGACGTTAATTCCAAACAGCTAAATATGAAAGTGAAACAGATTACACTCCTCAGTGTTGCCATGCATGGACAAATTTTTTTTACATTTTTATTACTAACCTGAATATTTCCTCTAAAATTAAATAATGCGCTTTTGCATAATACATAGGCTTTATTTAATGATGTGACAATAAAACAATAGTTTTGGATGGAGCTGACTTTGATTCCGGTGTTAAGAGGATGTAGTTAAATTCCTCTTAAAGGATGAGCTGCAGAACAGAGACACTCGATTTAACTTCACTAGATTGTATCAGACGGATTAGCCCTCCAAAGAGCTTCCTGACATCACTTCAAAAACAAAGCTCAGGGCCTGGAAACCTGCGAATAGACCCGACTGCAGGCTTGAAACAAAGGTTACTGTTGTACACTTTTCACACTTCTTTAAACCTTGGTATTTTGTCGCAGCCTGGAGCCAGTAGAGTGTTTGTACAAACGACAAAACCAGACAAAGGTTTTTTTTTGAGTTGGAGCTGCTTTAGCATGACAATTTTTTGTTTTTTGGTTTGTTTCGCACAAACGCATGAGTTTGTAAGTGGGTTAGTGTTGCAGATGGTTGCATTCGAGCAGCACAGATGTGTGATTTGTTAAACATAGATTCTGGCTGCATTTAAACTACTACAGTTTAAAACTAAAACGATTTCTGTCCAGACGAGTGTTTAAACAACATTTCAGACATAATCTCCATCCAGACTAACACACCTGAAATTGCACACACATGGCCATTCATGTGCACCTCATGTGCCTGCCAGTGAAAACAGGGATGGTTGCTTAGTTGCAGAAACGACTGGGGAAAAGCAATGTGGAAAAGTGAGAACAGGCATTTCTTTGCTTGGACTGAAGCTGAGGTGGAACTGTTGAAAGTCCGACATGAAGCAGACATGGCGGCAGAAAAGGTCTCGTTGTGATAAAAGACTCGATCAGAAAACAAACTCGTGTGCTCACATCATAGTTTCCATAAGTACCTGTTTCTACCTGAAGTTTTCATACTAAAACAATGTCAACAGTGATGTCAGAGAACCACGGACGAGCACAGACGTAGCAAAAGTTATGCTTTTTAAAAAACTGAATCATAGCAGCGTAGACGAAGCCTAAGTTAATCTCTCTGTAGCAGCGCGAGTCGGGGTCAGTCAGAGTTCACTGCCCCAAATGAAACTCTATGTCTTTATATAGCTTAGTGTTCCAGGCTGCATGATATTCCGCAGTGCAGAACACTCAGGGCAGCCTTAAGCGCATCTTCCCAGGACTCGGAGAGTACAAATCAAAATAACCTTCTCCTCCCAGGACTCTCTCAGGTACAGTCTGACCGAGAGGACACTTAGAGGATGCGTCTGTCTGCAAACCACTGCAGAGTGAGGAAAGCTCACCTGAGGTCAACCTGAGAACAATAAACACAGTGTTTGTGCTGCGCTAACACGCAAATAAATGCTGTTGTTTTTTGCTCTCTCACATGTCGCTGCTTGCTTAGCCTCTGCTGCTCAAATATCAACATCTCTTAGGTTCTTAGAGGCTTCAGTCATCTTCACAGGGTGATGATCGCATAGAGAGAAGCTTAGAAGGGACTGTGATGCTCCAGACTCCACCAACGCAGCTGACCTGAGAAGCAGACATGTCCTGTATCGACTGGGACGTCCATGTTGGTGCAACGGGGGCACCGCCACACAGAGCTCCACTGAAGAAAACACAAGGTCATCCATTGTTGATGAGTCAGGCTCAAAATTTTGTCTGAAGTACAGTCCAGCGTCCTCCAGCAGCACACTATGCAATCCAATTAGAGCACGTAGCTCGGAGTATCGTGCCAATTCTGCCATTAAACTCCCACGCACTGAGACAGAGAAGAAAATTGCTGGCGTGATTGATTCCTGGCTGGAAAGCTCTGCCTCAAAAGAAGCACAACCTGCTGAGCAATGTTTCTTGGCATCGGATGAGCCTTCACACTCAGGGATGTCTTATTTAAACTGGACTTCCTGGTTCGTGTTTCATCTTCTCACCGCAGACCTGCAACAACACGCTCACACCCACGCAGCCATTTACACTTAATTGGTGCAGCGCTGATGTCAGTTTGAACTGTCTGGATGATTAAGTAGACATTTAGAAAGCATGTCTTTACTCCTTGATGACAGCGAGCGAGCGTTCACTGGAATGTGCATGACGCTGAATAGAAAGCGGCTGTTTATTAGCTGACCCGAAGCCTTGACCTCCCCGAGGAGGAGGGTCAACCATGGAGCACACTTCTGGAAGCATCATGCTATAAGGTTTAAAAGTCTCTTGACATCCTCACATTGGACCCTGTGATTAAAATCCTATGGATCAACTCTCTCTCACACTGTCTTCCTGCCCTCTGACACCATGGGAGCCTGATGTCTGCTGAGCCCAACACTCATGATAGAGAACAAAGCTATCTGTGCTCAGGAACGAACAGCCCTGATACCAGGAGAGAACGCCTCTCCAACGAGAGGAGAGCGAACACGGGGTCACTGACTCCTCACAGTATGTGTGTGTGTGTCAATGTGTCCTATTTTTTTGTGGTTGATGTGATGTGTGTGTGTGTGTATGCGTGTGTTCAAGAGAGGAATCAGTGCAACACAATGGAGTGCTGCAGTGTGGGCGGCCACACCCTTCCCTTCCAGCTCCCCTCCACGGCCTCCTCTTCGGCCCCTTAAAACTGCCTTGACGAGATTTTAAGAGAAAGGGACAGAGGAGGGAGGGAGTGGAGGGAGGGAGTGGACACACCAGGAATGAAATCCCTGACATACAGAGTGTGTGTGTGTGTGTATGTATATTCAAAAGCAGGAAGAAGAGAGTAGAGAAAACAGGAGCAAAGCGATTAAAAAATAGACACTAATGAATGCAAGAAAAAGTGAGAGGTTTGACAGATTTTCAGCTCAAACAGCTCAAACATGACAGAACTTAAGGAGAAAAAGTCTGCAGGACTAAGAGGAGTATGGGGTGGGGGGGGATAGAGAAACAAAATGGGGGCATAAAAACAGTCTGATAGGAGACGGATAAATACTGAGGAATCTAGAGGGAAGGAAGGGAGAAAAAAAGCTTTGCTGTGTGTAGCATTGTGTTCTGCATTGTGTTGCTGAATTATTGATGCTGCCTCAGTGTTGAAGGGCGAGAAGAGGCTGCACTTCACACACTCACACACTCACACACTCACACACAGTGTAATCTCCCCGTCATAAACACTATCGCATGCATATTCAGAGCTGTGGCAAATACATGTGCAGTGATCCCCCCTCCTCTCTCTCTCTCTCTCTCTCTCTCTCTTTTAAGGGGCTCCCCTGAGAGTGTCTATGGCTGGCAGGGGCCAGGAGGGGGTCAAAGGTCACAGCAGACCAAGAGGGAGACATGTGGCCCACACCTGTTTTCTAAACTGGCCTCGGCAGACTTGAACGGATGGATCATCTCGAGTCGGGCACAAGGTAACGCGAGAGAGTCATTAGTGCCATTTACCGTTGAACAGTTTGGATTCTACAAAGAGCTCTCCTCTTGCTTTCCTTTCCCCTCTTCCTGCCTCTGTTTTTCTCTCTCCCCGGCTGGCTCTCTTTCTTATCCACAGAGGAAACCTGTTTGATCTAGCAGAGGCCTGCTGTTCAGACTCTACAAGCTCCAAGACTTCAGGCACACACTCCTCTCTCTCTCTCTCTCTCTTTCTCCTTCACTAAAAGAAGAGAGCTCCCTCCTTTTTTCTTTCTATGCTCCCACTTTTTCACAAATTAAAAAAAGGGGAAAATTCACCGAGCGCCCCCCCCTTGCCAGAAATCAGACCCAATCTCCCTGTTGTACCAAAGACAACAAAATAATTCATGAATTCAAAATGGCCTCTGAGCTGTAGTAGCTATTCTGAGGCCAGCTGCTTTGTGTGCATATGGACCATGTAGAATGTAAGCTATGACGACGTGTTTGACTCAGAGGACAGTGGCTGTCATTGTCACCCCTCGGTGCGAGCGGGACACAATGGAGCGGGTTACAGCCAGGGACCTGACTCACACATACTGTAAGCCTTCCTGGCCATTATCAGTAACAAAGACGCTGAAAACAATGGGCACTAATTGTGAGCGTGCTGTGCAGAGATACAATGGCTGCTTTAATACGAAGCTGTTGTGCCAAAACAACTTTGTTTTTCTTTGTTTTACTGGAGTTAAGTGTGATTTTTGCAGCTCTCAGTTCATTAACTACAATTTATGTATATTAAACAATCATTTTGACAATCTTTTAAAGTATGTGATCTACTGGAAAGTATACAATATAAACTATATAATCTTGCAATAACAACATACAAGAAATTCAAAAGGAGACTGGACATGATGTGGCAGACAAAAGTCACCACAACACTGAGATGTGTCTTACTAAAATGCTGTGCTGTTACCACAAACAACTATATCACATTATTATATGATAACCAACTCAAGACTGGACTCTAAAGTTTGGAAGTAAGACCTACAATGAGAGTTTTCAAGAGTCCTTGCTAGCTACCGTGTTGTGAAAATTCATCCTCTTTGAAACTCATATAAGTGTGTACACAAATGACTGTATGATAAATGTACAAAACAAACAGGACCACAATGATTCCTAAAGCTCACATTCAAGCTTGGATCCAGTGGAGGGAATCCACAACTCCAGACTGGGAAATGCTCTCCTCCACATTCCTAAGAGGGAATACCATCAGCACATGACAAGAGCCCCACTCACGCTCGGCCACTTAGCCCGCTGCCTCCCACTGCAACCTTTACACACAGTGAATGCCTGTGTGTATGTGCATATGTGTCACGGACAGCAACCTTTAACACGCAACACTGGCCTCGAACTGAGAGAAATCCCAGAGAGAAAGGGAGTGGGAAAGGCAAGATTTGGGGGAAAAAAAGGGGGGAAGACAAAAAGGGCGATGGGGGCACCAGAACATGCCTGTGTCAGGCAGCTATGCTACGAATGTGATGAGGTGATTGATGTGGAGGGGGCTTTTGTTCTCGAGGGCACCACCTCCTCTTTAACCTCTCCTCTTTGTCAACTTCTCCATCACCCCAATAATCAGGGCCCATCTCTGTGCATTTCTAAGAAAAGCACTTGGTGTTACTCAACTTTCAGTTCAGCGCAGGTCTGTGCAGAGGCCTGCTCCTCAGACAGAGGGACTACAGAGGGGAGCACACTTTGTAAAATCTATACGGAGAACACCCATCAGCCTCATACCAACCCTTGTCCTGCATGGGCCACTGCACAGCGGGAATGAGTATGTGTGTGTGCATGTATAAGGACAAGGATGTTCCCATTTCCACTCTGCTTGAAGCACGTGGACTGAGTCGGAATTTTTACAAAGGGGAGGGGTGAAAGCAGTAATCTGAGAGGGGGTATCCCACAGCACAGACCAGCACATGGTCAATACACTCCACCACACAGACAGAGGAGATCTTCCTCTCAATCACAGGACTGAAAAGAGGGATGCTTTAGTGGCTTGTGGGCACTGCCATATCAAAATGCACCTACTTACAATGATCATTTGATGATTACAACAACATATGATGGTGTTCTCGCTACAGCTGTAACAACAGTGTTACTACATGCAGCCTTTACAATCTACTTTGCACTGGAACCAAGTTTATTTCTGCAGCAGACACAACCAAACTCAATCTGCCGCTGCATTGAGCTTATATGGAAATATTATCAAATATTATCAATTATTCAAGGAACGTCTCAGGACACATCAGTGTTTCAGTGTGTTTTGATTATGAACACTCCTGGCAGTGATTCATTAAGCGCTCGACGCATCTGACTCAATTAAAATACTTTGACAATGACAATTTTGGCACTCCTCAGCATCCTGTTTGCTCACACCACAAAACATCCACCCGTTCCCGTTTTGTAGGATTCTCGCTAACACCAACTGATTCCAGTCTTGGCTCTTATAGCTAATAATTTGCGAGATGGTAAGCTTAGCTCTCAGGAGCTGAAACGCAGCAATGTGCGGATGGGATGACTGCACTGAGCTCACTGCCTGTGATCGGATCTGGATATGTTCTATGATTTCTGATTTCAACCACCAACAGAAAAAAATGGTGCTGCATTCACTTGATCTTTCTTTCAAGTATGGAGACAGAAGTACCAAGTAAGATTATTATGAGCATCAACTGAGTCTTGTTGATCGTGTCACACGTCACGTTATGTAAGAAGTGTACGAGCCGTGAACAAAAGACCTCAACAGTTTCTAACTGTTATGTTTGTACATGACAGGTTCAGAGACTTCCATAGTACATGTTCCACAGCCTGGGGACACGCTTAAACATGCATGAACAAAGAGCACCTATCAGCATGTTCTTCACACGCTCACACACACGCTGTTGCCCCCTGGCCACGCTCACTGAGAGGCAGAACAAGAGAGAGAGTCTGCTAAAAAGCGCCTGCAAACCACTGAGATAAATATCAGGCCTCAGGTATGTGCTGCCGCTGCTGCTGCCTGCAAACAGCTCCAGAACAGTATCTGCTCCAGGTAAATAACTTTTTCAGGTTGGGTTTGTCAAAACTGGGCATCGTCAGCACTGACTCACACACACACTCAAATATATGAATGCATTTTGGAGGGCAAGCAAGCAGACAAGCTCTTGCGACTACACCCTTCAACATGTAGAGATGTGAACCCGGACACAGCTGCTCCAACCAGTCGACTTCTTGGCATCAAAGCTCACAGTTTCTGCAAATGTAGCTTTTGACACATCACTGAGGCGTAGAAATATACATTTTAATTGTAAATAAGTTTCACTTCTCTCTGTAAACCTTCACACTCTGTGCACTATCTCTCCTAATCTATCCATTTGCTTTTTTTAGAAAAGGCGTCGCTAAAATGATAAACAAAAAAGTCAACAAATCAGCACTGCCTGCAAATTCAACCATTTTTAATGAACTCAGGCAGTATGACAGGTTGGGTGGAAGTTATGAGGGACAGTCTAAAACCTGTTCCAACAAACCACCTGAGCAGGTTCACCTCCTGTCATTGTGTCAGGTATGCAGTCTCACATGGCCAGTTCATCCCTCACAGTAATGTGTCAAAGCCGGAGAAACGTCGGACTGCACCTATTATCACTTTGTTACAGTGGTTTGATTGGATCTCTTTAAATCATCTACAGTCGTCTTGGGTGTGTTGAGTGACGTCCTGTTGGAAAACAGATTCTGAAACAGTTACACAGAGAGCAGAAGGGGAGAAAAATGGCAACTAAAAGTCACTCAATGGCCAGTTTGTACCCAAAGCAAGCAGCAAGTCAGACTAAGCAGCTTCCTGTCAGGTACAAACTTCATTCCTCCATATTTCGTCATTTGAATCTTTTCTTTAAGAATCAATGCTATTGGCCCCCCTTTATGTCTGTCTTTGTGTTTTTGACACACAGTCAGTATCTCACCATTTAGGTGACACTGCCAACATTCACCTTTTTTTTATTATTTTGGAAAAGTAACAGTTTTGGACAAACAAGTTCATCAGCAATGATGTGTGACATTTAGCCTGTCTTGCTTTTGAACCGTGCAAGTCTGCAGACAAGCAGGCCTGCTTCCTTGTTTGTACACAACAGTGGGGGGGGGGCTCCCATCATGAGTTCCTGTCCCACATGGATGAGTGAAAAGGAAGATGAGGGGAGGAAGTTGGATCTCCACATCTATTTTCTGCTGCTGCGTAACCGGTTAACTCTGACCTCGACATAACCTCCGGCTCCAGGTCACGATGTAAACAGCACACACAACACACCCAAAACGCAGTCCGCTCAGCCAACAAGCTGTTTAAGCCATGTGTGCGGTTGGATGTAGAGGTAGTGCATCTGGTTTGAGTGTGAAGTGAGGGGCCTGAAGCAGGGGGAGAGGAGCTGGCTGTCCTTGTTCTCAGGATCAGAGAGAAGGGAGATGCTTCTCCTCAGCGATCTAGCTTGTTTTCATCACATTGTGTTCAAAAAAAAAAAAAAAGAAGTGTGTGCATGTTTGTAATGACTGTGGGAAAGAAAGCTACAGTATTCCCACATTAAAAGACAGTTTAAAGTAAAGCTAAGTGTCAGCACTCTAAAAGCAGCCTCGCTAAGCCTGCATATGTGGGGCAACAAACACTGAGGGAAAAATGGGAGAAATCTCCGCCAGTGCACCGTCAATGCTGGGAACAGCTAAAACAGGACTGGTGCATTCACATAGCAACCAGGGTGGGTTGAAGGGTGGGGGGGGAGAACACGGTGTCCTCACACACATTCAGAAAGAAAAGAAAAGAGGATAGAGAGTGAGGGGCTGCATGTGAGTGAGAGTAAGAGATGCGGATTCAGCTGAGATGAGATGATGAATGGCTTCATTAAAACAGCATTAGCAGAGGTGTGAGCCCGAATGGTGAATGCCAGCATGCAGCGACTGCCCAGTTTTAGCGCGCGCACACACACACACATGCACACACACGCAAACACACACATAAACTTGTCAGAGTACTGAAATTCTCTCTTTGATACCAGCGAAAGCCGCCCACCCTCCTGCTACTCATTTATAGTATTTGATGCTGATGCAAGTTTAAAGCGCGACCTCAGGCTTTCATAAATATCAAGCTTTAAACATCCGTGACAAACCAAATCATTTGCGAAAAACAACACAGGCAATTCAGAATTGCCTTTAATCAAACCCTGACTCCCTTTATCTCCCTCACACACACACACACACACACAGACAGACAGACATGCACACACAGACAGCATACCACCTCACAGCCGGGGAGATGAGGAAACAGCAGTGACACCATGGAAAAAGAAAGCGATGAAAAGATGGAATAAAGGAGGCAGACAAGAGCAAATAAGGAGAGAGGGAAGAAAGCAAAAGCGAAGAACACCCTGAAAAGACCGGGGTCTGAAGGTTCAAAATGGAATCCAAACGTGTGTGTGTGTGAGAGTGTGAGAGTGTGTGTGTGTGTGTGTGTGTGTGTGTGTGTGTGTTTAGTGGTAACCTGATTAGCCAAACCCTACAGGGGAGACAAATCTACATTATTCTTTCTCATTTTCCCTGTGCTCCTCACAAACCCAGAAAAATGGGGGCAATTCGGTAACCCTAGCAACCAACTCTGCCTACGTGCAGAGAGAAGCTGCTGATGGAGGGGGAAGGAGAGAGGAGGAAGAGAGAGAGAGGGAGAGAGAGAGGAAGATAGGGAGTGAAAAGGCTAATATAAGTGCATACTGTACTCACTCACATACTGAATTGAGCAGATGGACCATAGAGTCCTGCTGGAAGTGGGTTTTTCCCTCCTTTAAACCTCTAATTCTATTCAGGCCTCCTCTTGCACATTTCCCAGATCCCTCCTCCTCCTCCTTCTCCTCCTCCTCCTCCTCTTTCTTCTCCTTCACCCCTTTTCCTCCCTTTTCACTCCTTGGTCAGGCTCCTTTGCCTTTTTTTTTCCCCCGCTCCTGCTCTCTGGCCACGTATGAGGACTGTTCAAACACAACCTGTTTCCTCTGGCATCCCTCGGGAGCATTATCCAACCTTTCTACTGTTGTGTTTTCTCTCCTTCCCTCCTCTCTGCTTCTTTCCTATTTATTTACAGCTGGACGTCTGCTCTCTTATTGATTGTTTTACAGAGGATATGAGTGGGCTTTGTCTCTGCCCTGCTCGGCTTTATATAGATCCCCCTTAAAGATGTTCTCACCACATATACACACACACACCAACATGCAGACACACACACAAACATCCTTTCTCTCTCTCTCTCTCTCTCTCTCTCTCTCTCTCTCTCTCTCTCTCTCAGCTGGTTGTGAGTCAGTGTCCGGTGCACAGACTCATGCTTGCAAGCACAATATGTGTGTCACATATGCTGAAATCATACAGCAGTGATTAGTGGTTTAGGCTTCCATAGAAGGCGTGTTGAAGGCGTGTGTGGCATTTCATCACAACTCACAAACACCATGAGACAGATGAGGGGGAAAGGGGGAGAGGGGTGAGACAGAAAAAGAGAGGGGTGACAAAGAAGGAGTGAGACACACAGAAAGTTTGAGTTGAAGACCAGCAGCTCTTTCCACAATGGTCTGACTGTTCATTGGATGTAGGCTGACAGAGAGAAAAAAGATTGAAAAAGAATGAGAGGGAGTATGGGATTGAAAGAGTGTGTGTGTGTGTGTGTGTGTGTGTGTACACGCGTCGTGTGTTAGTAAGTGTGTGAGTGAGTGTGTTAGTGAGTGTGTGTGTATGTGAGGGGGTAGGCCAGAGCATGACTCTGCTCTCTACATTTTTACACACTCTCACCGGTTGCTCTGCTGTTGCCGTGTGTGTGTGTGTGTGTGTGTGTGTGTGTGTGCCTGATAAAGGAAGTGAAAGTTGAATGAATGAGGCACCCTAACAGGGGTCAAGGCCTGTATATCAAACATAGGCACAGGTCACACACACATTCACACATCACTTGCGCAATGCATCCATCTATATATTTTCGAAGGGTTAAAAGAAATACTATAATTTTACTGGAGTAAAAAACAAATATTGTTTTATACATTTCATTAGCAACAAGTTTGACAAACTATTTCGTAATTACTTGGTCAAAAATGACAAAAAGCTCACTTGCTCCAGTTTATCAAATGTAAACATTTGCTTGTTTTTTAGTCTCCTATGATGGTAAACAGAAAATGTTGTTTTTAACTGTAAA
The DNA here is from genome assembly GCA_029814765.1 of Acanthurus leucopareius. NCBI lineage: Eukaryota > Metazoa > Chordata > Actinopteri > Acanthuriformes > Acanthuridae > Acanthurus > Acanthurus leucopareius. Next base: position 6,643,090 of record JAQMCX010000029.1, read on the forward strand.
CTTGGACTCTGAGAAACTTTCAAGCCACTTTTTACTGTCATCTGACATTTTACATCAAGGAAACAATCAGCAAACTTAGAAATAATTTTAAAAAAAAGTTTATATCCTTACATACTGTAATTCAACATAAATCTATGAGACCATGTTAATAACGTCTTTAAAATCATTGAGTTTGATCAAGTATGTTGATTCAAAATTCACTAGGTGTTCAATTCATCGAAAAACTCTATAGTCCAAAATATGTGCTAAAATAAAATTTAAAATTTCACATATTATAAGGTTTAATAATTTATCCATATTGTCAACCCCACTCTGACGCACACAAACATGAGTGCGCAGAAAGATCTGAACCACCACAACACTGCTCAATTTCCTCACTGCAAAGAAACCAACTGTCTGAGTGGAATGTTACAGTTGACATTATGCAAAAAAAACCAACAGTAGGAAACAACAAAGTCTGTCAGGCTGGAGGTGTGTGTGTGTGTGTGTGTGTGTGTGTGTGTGTGTGTGTGTTTTGCATGAATAAATATGACTTCAGCTTCATTGTGTTTCAAAATGTCAGTACAAGAGGCAACACACTGTCTGGGTTTACAAATCATGTTCATGTTCACATGGGTGCACACACACACACACACACACACACACACACACACACACACACACACACACACACACACACACACACACAAAAA
>JAQMCX010000029.1:6645088-6664761 GCA_029814765.1 Acanthurus leucopareius
CACACACACACACACACACACACACACACACACACACACACACACACACACACACACACACACACACACTCACACAATCCCGGAGCATGGCAGAATACCAAGATGGAAAGTATTGTTCTGTTGTGACTTCTCAAGGGGATTTTAAATCTTCAAAAACTCTACCTTTATTTCTTGATTTTATGTCTGTTCTGAAAGGCAAATCTGCTGACTGCAGAGCCAAGAATCAGTGTGTTATGTGAAAAGCAGTGGGCCCATACAGGAAGCTTCACACACTCCCACTACAATCTGTTTGTGTGTTCCAGCATGGCTACTGAACCTCAGCTTTTCACACAAACATCCTTCCTGGCTGATTATTTTAAGCTCTGCTGGCGTTTTTAATTCGGCTCACAATGCAAACACACAGATCCAGCAGCCCCCCCTACCCTCTCATTTCACCCACACACTCTGACAGACATCAACACACTTTTGCAGTGTGTGGTGAGTAAACAATACAGTTAAGAGTTGCGTTATTGACTTGTGGTTGATAAACGCATCGCTGGACTCAGTCAATACAACCCAGCACTGAATGGCAGAATGTTGTCAAAAAGATCACACACGATGACTAAAACACTTAAACCACCACTAATTGATGAACTTAAAGACGTCTTCTTGCACCCTTTCACCCACGTGTGACGTTTGCTGATGTGAAGTTGGCATCACAATCCCTATCATTTGTATCCATCTTCCCCTCTGTTTTATCATTTCTCTGCTCCCTCCGCCCTTTTACTGTTTCATGGCTGTTAATAAAATAAGAGCCTGAACATCCCTTCAATGTATGTCAGCGGATCCCTCTGAAAAATCTCTGCTTCCTCTGATCAAATATACATCAATTAACACAGAGCGCACACACACCAGTAATATATTCCATCCATGCACAGAGCCTCAAGTGCACATAAGGACCCACAATCCTGTTTGCAGACGAGCCTCATGCTGTGTCACCACCTTTCCTATTGTTTGCCAGTGAAAGCAACCATTTATACTAAATCATATGTTTCTCTGGCTGCCTTGTAAACAGGCAGCTTAGTAACGCACACGTAGGCAGACACACGGTTTTAGTTTATGGCCACAGGGCCTCATCCCACTTCAGGGAGACGGATCGGCATCATATCTGCCGAGCTCAGTGAGTTCACAGGCCAGTCTGGAAAAATTATAATAGTCTACATCTGTTTGGAAATACAGCATGTGCTTACCTCTTTGTGTGTGACTATTTAGTCTGAGGATCAATAAAAGCTATTCGGCACATCATCAGATGGCGTGGTCATACATACTCTGCGTTTCTCTGGCTCCAAAACCGCCATAATCAATAGGTTTTATCAGTGGCAGCAGTGGCAGCTATTTGCAAAGGCAGCCACTTATTAACATTCCCAGATGTGTAAAACATTAACAGATGCTGAAGCGCAGGGCCAAAATGTACTTGAAAATGAAACATCTGTCATACTGTATGTTTTTAAAGACTCAGCAGTCCCTAATTTTCCTCTAAAATGTTTCCCATTGCCCAAATTAAAGCTTTCCTTTATTTAAAATAATATGGCGAGCTCGCTGACTGGCAAAGGAGAAGTGGTGATGGCTGCTGGATGTGCGTTGACTGGATAAACGCCACGGAGCCTTTAATAGTGACAAAGCTCCGGGCAATTTGGAGTCTTTCTAAAGGCAAAGTAGCTCTCTGGATTCAATTCCAAGTAAGCGCTCTGTGAACTACGAATGGTAGGTGATAAGCTCATTCCTTAACTCCATTTCAGCGCTGTGTTTAACCACTTGCATCTGTGTTACAACATTCCTATTGCTCTTTAAACGGCCCTCACTCAATTCTCTCTTTTTTGTTAACGTTTTCTTTTTCTCTCCTTTTCTGTATGTCAGTCAGTCTCTCTCTCTTTCTCTCCTATACACACATACACTGTCATACATACTCACACACACACTCACACACACACACACACACACACACACACACACACACACACACCCTCTTCCTGAGCAGTAGGAACATTCCTTGCATCAGCCAGAATCCCATATTAGAGTATCAGCACTCTGCCTGTGTGAAATAACAGACTGAGAAAAGGAAGGCAGTATTCAAGCACTGATGTGCATGTGTGTGTGTGTGTGTGTGTTTGTGTGCACATTCATGAAAGCAATATTTTTCAGCTAACATGTCAGCAGGTTAAAATGAGAGTGTCCATGGCATCCCAGCACCTAATTTTAGTGATCAGCACAATTCCTCCGTCATTCCCTCACAAAGGTGCAGGAGGTAGACAAAGTAACGACGCATCATAAAGTGCAGGACATGTTGGGTTAAGTACAAAATAGCTACAGTCTTGAGCACCTTCTATGCATGTCTTCAAGCTTTAACAGCATAAAGGATTAGGGGAGCATAGCTCCAGTAAAAGAGGCCAAATTATCTCAGGAATCTTGCCAGAATTCCTAAACGCACCATGAATGGCATGTTGTATGCTGTGTGTGCTAGATTTATATGAGAATACATGAGTAACAGTATTTCAAACGGTGTTACAGTAGACTATAATTGCATTGCATCAGTGTTCCATCGATGGTAAAACAAAATGCAGAATTATCCCAGTTTATATGCCAGGGAAGGTTTTGAAAATATGGCAGGATATGCCTTCATCAAGACTTATTTTGTCGAGCCCTTGTCGCTGTCAGTGTGCACATGTTTGCATCATGCATCTTCCTCTCCTGCTGCAGAGATTTATGAATGTAAGCCATTGGAGGATTTACATTTATTTCCCCCCATGATGCCGCAGTGTGTGGCAGCAGTGTAAAAAAGACTATCCCTGTTGCCTGATTAGAGCAGAGACATGCAGGTTTTGATCCCTCAGCTAACTGGACCGGATCCGTCAAAGATTTGGGAAACAAGACAAACATGTGTTAGCAAATACAGGGATGGAGAGGTGACGTGTAGGTGCTTCATGTATTGCTGCTTGGTGTGATACCCTCCATTAGAGAATCTCTAACAGCAGTGTAGAGTGTAATGACAGACTGTCTGCGTCTCCCAGAGAGGATAGACTGCTGGGAATGTCACAGCAGACGCACAGCACCTGGAGTTGCCTCTTCACAGATGGGAAAACATACACACCTCAAACAGCTATGTGGATGCACAGGGTTATCCTTTTATCTGTTTAATGGCAGATCAGGAGGATGGTATGTGGAAAAAAAAAACAAAAAAAAAAATGTGGACTCGGTGAGGACAGGAGAGATAACTCAACACAGCTGTAAACCGGGGAGCAGCGGAGGAACTGACAGGAGGGATCGATGCAGAGGGTCGATGGACAAACATTAAGTCCACAAGCTGACAAACACAGCGGACAGCCCTCACAATGCAGCACGGACGGAAAACCGTTACACATGCTGCCGAGCATAAACAGCGGCCTACTGGGACATTTAGACAAAAACACTAATGTCACTGTGGTGACAGCTAAAGGAGTTTGAAGAGAGGCAGGTAAACAAGAGGAAGTGGCCAAAATGAGGTGGTAAACAGTGAGCTAAAGTCGAGTGACCATGGATTACTGTGTTTATTAACTTTAACTGACAGGACTACCTGTGCTAGAGCAAATCACAACCCTTCCCAGATTTCCTCTAAATATACAGAAAGAGACAAATTAAAAGGAAAAGCTCAGCTGGAGCGGTGAAGCAAAGCAGATGCGTCCATGCAGGAAACAATATAAAGGACATAAATCATGAGACAATCGTCGGATCATATCTCATTTGAACACATATGAATATCTTTTGGAAGATTGCTTCCGGAAACTTGTTGATGTGCATTGGGGCACTGAACCCATTCTGGTTGTTTCACACCTTAGTAAGACACATAATGGTGGTTTTTCCCTTTTATTTGTTCATCAATACCAGAAATTACAGCCTTTCGTCACAGTGATTTATGATGACACTACCCACAACTGCTTTTCTAGTGACTGACTTGCTCAATTTCCTACAAAGTTGTGGGTTGTAGAAGCTGTACAGTAACCTCGGAAGGGCCATAAGTTGGGAGAGGACGGGTGTTTTTGAAGGGACAGGAGAAGCGGATGTGATGAGGAGAGTGGTGACCAATGTTATCTGACAATCCAGCATTGCAGCAACAGTGGAACCATGCTGTTCACGAGGAGGGCAATATCCTGTCCTCCTCTCTTCACCTCCCTCTCCCCTCTCTCATGTCGCCTCAGTGTTTCCTCTCTCCTCTGCAGCCTTGTACCACTAACCTAAGCCTGTAAATCAGATAAGCAATCACTGTCAGTGTGACTGACACTGCCCTGCTGAATAAAGTGCGTCCGACTGATGAAAGAAACATCTACTCACTCTCACACACACACACACACACACACACACACACACATCTACTCACACTCACACCAGTCAGCCAGCAAACAGTTAACATCTGAACGCCCCTCACTAACCATTACAATCTGCTCTCCCACCCATGCTGCTCTCTCATATCCTTGATCATTGGCAGGGGCGACATCAATGAACTGTGATCAATGGACAAGCCTTTTGCACAAATTGATCACTTAATTGTTGTTTCGTTTAAAGCCATGCACACACAAACACACACACACACACACACACACACACACACACACAAATTTGCAGCATGAACGGAAGGCAGCACACACCAGCAGCAGCACAGACACGCAGGAGACAGAGAGGGAGAGAAAACGCCCTGCCTTGTTCCATGTCGAAACCCCAGCCCTCTCGGTAGTCTACACAGCACACACACACACTCACACACTACCTTTAAATGAGCTTTTCTTTGGAGAACATATAGAGGCCACATCTGGAAAACAACACTGATTTCTGAGTGGGCTTTTTTTTCTCCTGTCTTTGTTGGCCATCTGTGTGCTGCGTTAAAGGCGAGCGACACACGCTTGAAAACACGCTGATCGTGATGTTAATTCATGATTACAAGCACTGTATTATTGATCTGCCACATCTGCATGATGACATTAACTATTCATAAATGACTGGTGAAATACAAAGGCGAGCGTAGCCCACCCTTTACGCCTGATAGGAGAGGTGAGGGAAGGCTACGGAAAACCATGCACGCAGCCAAGTCAAGAAAAACACACCATACAGTCAGAAATCGCGATATTGACGGGGTATTACTTTACTTTGGGGTATATATTACCATGTGAGAAGCTTTTAAAAAGTTTTACCTTTAACTTGAGTTTCATATTCGGCCACTATCTCCTTGTCCTTTCGGAATTTCGCCGGAGACGTCATGGCTGAGTTTGGGGATCAGACCACTTGCCCTCGTCGCGAAGTCAATTTTGTCTGAATCAATCAATAAATCAGGCGTAGACTGAGCAAAATGCCACTCTGGTTTGGGTGGGGAAAAGTAAAAAAAAAAGGGGGGGAAACCTAGGAGAGAAATTGCTGCTCCTCAGTGTGCTCGTGGATCCGTATTGTCTCCCTGCCTCTGTTCACTCCGGGCGCATTGTGAGTTTGGCGCTGCTGCTGCTGCTACTGCTGTTGCTGTATGTTCCCATCCGCCGCCGCCGCCGCCGCCGCGCCTCACCGCCTCCTCAAAACCGGTTGTGGTGCAAACAACTTCAAGTGAAAGGAGATTCATTCCCCTCTAAAAGACAAAAAAACGATTTCCTGTCAGTCAACACTCCCATAAAGTTTTTTTTATATATATATTTGCCCTGAGCGAGTGTCGGCCTCGCTGCTGCTGCCCGATCGCCTGTCTAAACTAAACTGCTCTCTTCTCCCCCCCTCAAGAGAGAGAGGAGGAACCGAGTGGAGATGGACGGGCTGGCTGGTCAGCCCCAGTGCGCAGGACAAGCACTGATGCTGCTGCACACACGGGTTGTATTCATTTTAAAAGTTGAAACACAAACCTATAACTGTATGTCACGCATATGTCTTTGATGCGAGGTGATTATATAGCTTAAACTGTATAGCAGTGAAGAAAGCATCAACAGGCAACACTGAAAACTTGAAAAGCAGTATATGACATGTCACTTATAAAACTATATTGTATTCAAAAGTGGGTTTTACATAGATGCAAGTTGGTTTAAAAGTTGATTCATATATTATTTTAGCAAAGCCTTGACCGATTTACAAGTGACGCCTTACTCATGCTAATGCGCTTAGTGAAGCAGACATCCTTACGAAGTATTTGTCAAAATAGCACATCATAAATTGTAGCTAACGTTAGGCAAAACTGGCCAAAAAGAAACTAACTTAACTTTTGCCAGCAAGTAATTCCATAACTTCGACTTTCTGCGCTAACTAGTAGACACAGTTCAACTATATTAAACTGCCCTCTATGTCTACGATGACAATTTAAAACAAAAATGTGAAATGTAAGCTTTTAAAGAATATAACCCCCCTCCCTAATATCAATGTATCAACTCTTCTTCAACGACAACCCCGCTTAATTTTATAGGACAAGAGCTTTTCTTCCCACACCGCAATTGGTCAGACGGAATTGGAATGACTTGCATCAACACCATACGGCTTCAGGATTTTTGAATGTGGGTTTTTCAATTCTTACTTAGAACCAATTAAATCCCAGACTTTGCAGTGAAGGCGGCCAATAGCGTCGTTTACTACCGAACGTATCCAATCAGAGTCAGGTGTGCGGTCTTTTAAAGATAGTTTCAGGAAGTGCCGTTAAACACCAGGAAGTTGTAAACAAAGCTGACAGCTATTTAGTTAGCTGTTAACCACATCTGAATGGATGCTGAGCCAGCTGTGTGAGATAGGCTTGTTATATGCTCATTTTGTGTATTTATCGATAATACAGCTAAACATTTTGTTTTGTATCAGGATTGTTTCGTGGAAGTGGACATTTTTCCGTGCGTTTGTTCAACAAGCTAACGTTAGCTGGCTTCCGTTTTCTCGTTAGGAAAAAGGCTAACGTCTGCACAAGGACGTTAACGTAGAGCTAGCGTTAACGCTTGCGGAGTTAACGTCAAATCAAATACTATTATCCCGCATTAAACGGATAGTGAGCTATACCAGTTGCAGATCCTCATCTTTCTGCTGCATTTGCTGTCTGGGGGCAGAAGAACCGAGAAAGTTCGCCCATTTTTAGCAGGACAACAATGTCTACATCCAACGCTAATTTCAAAAACAAATGTGTGACCCAGGTGAACTGCATATTTTGTGACAGTCTGCTCTGCACAAGAGGCATGAAAGCAGTGCTTCTTGCCGACACAGAGGTTGAGCTTTTTTCGACTGATATACCTCCTAATAGGTGAGTGCTAAATCTAATTAGCAATGCTGCTAGCCTTTGTTTATGTGTGCTGTTGTTGCTAGGGTAAGACCTACTTGAAAAAACTGTAGCCAGTCAACACTTAAATTATCATTTGGTTGGTAGAGGGACACAAAATATTGACACCCATGTCATGATGAACAAGGTTTGTTTCTCCAAGATGTGAAATTGATGGGGATTTTTAACCCTTATGCTTGTTTCTCGTTTCCCTCCCCCAAGAACTGTTGACTTTGTGGCCAGCTGCTACTCTACTGAAAGCTGCAAATGCAAACTGAGAGACATCGCATGTCTCAAGTGGTATGTAAAGGTCTTCTTTAGCCTGCAGGCTTAGCTTTAGGAAGACCATCTGCTGATGTGAAATGTTAATTAAAGAACAACCAAAGCATTAGCACAGCAAACAAGAGGGTCCTATCCATACAGCTGTCTTTTGTAGTAGTTTAAACACCTGTAGAGCTTCAACTATTATTTTCATTGTCAGTTTATATTAAAATAATCCTCTTGATTAATCAGTTTCCTGTTTTAGTACATTTTGAATTGTAACAATTCCCACTGCAAATTTCCCAAATTTCTTTAAATGTCCTGTTTTGTCTGGCCAATAGTCTTATATCCAAAGATGCTTAATTTACAGTTTTATAAAACTGACCAAATTAGCAAATATCATATGTAAGAGGAAGGAGTCAATATTTGTTGTTTATGCCTGAGAAATGTCTCACACATCAGTTCTCAAACTAGGTTTTTGTTAATTATCTACTGATGATAACTGACTGTCAACAATAGTTTCAGCTTTATGAACCTGTGGTTAAATAAAATCCTGCCATGTTACATTTATTTCTGAGATTATCCTAAAGGAGAATTTGGTGCTACAGTGAGGCTGTATGAAGCCTCTTTTGTATTCCCAGGCCTTTGTTGTTGTACACAGGGCAAAAACAAACATCTGTTAGATAATAGACACCCACTAGTGGAGTTAGCACTTTTCAGAAGTGCCTCCAGTAAAGTGCTGACAGACATTTCTTCTTTATTCTCTCTCCCTCCCTCCTCCCTCTCACAGTGGTAACGTTGTGGGCTATCATGTTGTGGCCCCCTGTAAACCCTGCCTGCTTTCCTGTAACAACGGCCATTTCTGGATGTTCAATAGCGATGCTGTTTCTACTCTCAACAGACTGGATGCAACAGGTCAGTATAAGCCCTCCCCCTGGATAAAATCACATTCCTCTGAATTTTCACTCTGTTATATGTGTTTCATGAGCCTTTGTCACCCTCCAATATGTCTGCAGGTCTGAATTTGCTCCTGTGGGGAGATCTTCCTGAGCTGGATGACAGCGAGAACGAAGAATCAGAAAGCCCATCAGAGGAGGAGTGTATTAGGTAGACAGGGACACAGAATGTTGTGAGAGACCTGGAACACCATCATTTGAGAGGTGGAGCTAAAAGAGTGTACAAACCATGCTTGAGATAAAAGAGAAGAGAGAAGCCTTAAAAGGTAAATAAATACTGAATCAAATAGGGCATAAAAGTTCTGCTCTCCTGCTCTGCGTGGATAACAAGCTGAGACTATGGTGTGGATCTGGCCACACCTCAAAAAGTGATGTCACAGCAGGTGTTTCCCCTTTCACAGCTGACGGAGAGCCCCTGCTGTGACATCACTGATTGGGCTGTGGCAAGACGCATCATGTTTCACAGCAGGAACCCACAGAGGACAGTGCAGCAAATGTTTCTGGCCCTATATGATTTAGTGTTGAGTTACCCTTTAAACTGTGACCATGCCTTTTCCACATCACCATTCTCACTGTTCAAAGCACAGAAGCACACACTGTCACACACATTCTTTTCTCTCTTTTTCTCTTCTGTTTGTACATTTGTGTGGGCTACTCTAAAAACACATGGCTGAAGTAGACTGATAACCAACAACTAGACTCTTTATAATCTAGTGTATTCAGCGTTTCATCATGGAGGCTCTGCTAAGCTCATTGTTGTGATCAGCCTCTTGAGAAGTTGAGTGTGGCATGACAAGTCAGTGGAACTTACCAGTGAATGCTGTGCTTCTCAACAGTTTACTTTAAGTCCACTTATCGGATAAGATGACCACAATTCACCTGCCTTCTTTTATAATGGCAGGTATTATCTGTACATTTGATATGCAGTCATCAGCAAACACTCCCATTAACAGTCATGTCTTAAAGGCTTACATGCTCTCTGTGTGGCGGGGTGCTGAGTGAAAGCCAGAGTGCTTTTTTTTTTTTTTTTTTTAATCTCATGCATTGGAGTAATAGCACAAATATTGAATGATATAATATATTTGAGTTTCTTGCTTTTTAAAGGTCATATTTGATTTAGGTTACCTTAAGAGCTGACGTTCTATCAGTGACGTGTTTTGATATGCTAATACAGTGTTTGTTACACACCTGAGAGCAGCATTATGTGTTTAACACCCAGATGAATCTGACTATACTTGTATTCATACTAACATACTAACTAAAGCATAGGGTGTGCTTCCTCAAAGGCCCTGAGTAGATGAGTTTTAAAGTTAGTTTGGAGCTCAAATCAAGTAATAAATTCTCAGATTGTTGACACAAGATAAGAAAGAACGGGACTTAACTTTTGCGGCGCTCCATAGCTCTTCAATGTGGATTTTTAAGCAAAAATTTCCGAAAGCATTACTTTTAAGTGGATATCCGTTCCCTTGCTCCGTTTTTGTCACATTACTGTTCAGTTTTATGTAGCAGCATAATTGTAGCAACTGACAAGAGGAAAAAGTCAACTCCAAAGAATCATGGAACATATCAATATTTAACTAAAGGACTGGCTAATCCTCTAAAAAAAAAAAACAATTGTTACTGTATGTCATTTTTGGCCAGTTTATCGAATTTCACTTTTTTTAAGCCAAGTTGTGGTCATTGGGGCTGAGCATAAAACCCTCAGTAATCTATTGACCTTACTGATGCTGTGACCCCTGACAACGAACCTTTTGTTAAGCTGTGGACTCAGAGGGGATGATGCTTCATGCTAGCTGGCCGTCACCAACTGACTGGGCTTTCTCCTCAGCCTGTGGTGCCAGACACAAGGCCTCAGCATCCTCTTGTCATGAGGGACTTAACTCGAGTCAGTCCTTTTTTGGCAGTGCCATCCTTCTGCTTTTGTTATTGTTACACTGCTGTGCCCTGCTGATACTGTGTTCCTGTCTTAAAGTAACAGTCCTTCTGTGAACGAATGCGATTTCACCTGTAAGGTGAGCGAACATCGTTGAAGCGAGCTAATGTAGAATGTTATTTCATACCTGAAGGAAAAGGATAAAGAAAGTAAGTCTTTAAAAGTTAAACAGGCCTCTGTGTTTATCGATGCTATTGCCTTTAGTTGCAGAAAAATACACATAGAGGAGGAAAACTTTGTCCAGATTGTAAAATCCTTCAACTTAATTTTATAACTGACAGTCTGCTACACTTGCACACCAAATACTGTCTATGTGATAAACTGATAGGATACAGTGCATCAGCTAGATATTTATTAAATTCACAAACCAAATATCTATAACCACATACTTCCTTTTTGTTTACAAGCTTTGTTTACAAATGCATTGGTTTGTACTGTATCGTGCTATAGTACTTATGTTTCTGTTCATGTATATTTAATATTTCATTTGTGATGTAGTGCTTTGTTTTGTACGTTAAAGGTTGGATGTGTACAGTTTTACCTCGAGAGGGTATCACTTGCGAGCTTCCTCTGGCTAGGACAACTGTCAAATGATAATCAAAAGAATTATTTAAATGGCTGTTTCTGATGTGAATAACTTTGATTAACATGCCCTGCTGAAAAATGTATATTTTGGAATTGCACTGAAACTGCATTGGTAGTTTGAAAAGATGATTTGTTGTTTTGTATGCTTGTTAAATTAATAATAAACTCTTTTTTTTTTCAAAATATCTTAAATGTTCTTTAGTTCTGTTGTTATGTTACAAAACTTTTCCTCAACAGCTCCTCCCCACACATATCTGCTGCTCATCCACAACAGAAGAAAAAAGTTACAATGGAAAACATTGACATTACATGACCTGTACGCTCCAGGGGCCAATGAATGTTTTGGGAAAAGTTCTCACAAATTATACGTTTAAAAAAAGTGCCAGTCTGATAAAGAATCTGAGGCACTCTGATGGCAGTATGGACCATTTATTTTTAGTATTTTAACTGCCATCAGGGAGCCTCAAATTCTTCGTCACACCATCAACTTTTGCTACAGACTCCCTTTATAAGTGAGCACAGTCGCTTTCTTTCTTGTTTTGGCCATATCCTTGAGGATCAACTGCTTTTCTGCATTTAGATTATTTCATTATTGTTCCTGACCAAATGCAGCACTTCCTCTATATATTTTCTTTCTCTTGGTTACATTTGTATTCTTTTTTCTTGTTATAATTATTATTCATATGTAAGTTAGAGATAAAAGTTCACTACAAAATTCTCCAAACGTTGCCATTGTGAAGCAGAATACTGCTAATGTGGCATCATTTTGCTGAATATTTTCATCACAGCCTGATTCTAAAAAAAAAATTTTTTGGCAAGAAAATATTCCCATCTTTAACCAAAGTGCGCCATTTACATAACTCTTACCACAGTTGGAGTTACGAACCCTGTATTTCTGTGTGAGTTTTACTTTTCGTACCTCCTCCATCCCTGACATCTGTGACTCTGATGCAGTAAATAAATATACTGTATCATACAAACGTGGTACAGACACAGACAGTTATGCTGAGTGACACAAAAAGCATGACACATGTCCATATCCATGAACCTCATTGGTTAAATTTCACCAACATTTAAAAAAGTGTCATGAGGCTTTTGCAGCCACACATGAGCCAAACTTCTCTCTTATTAACTGTGCACAATATTTGCATGGACTGATAATGAATTTATCAGCATAGTCAGTTATATTTATAGCTTCAAATCACTGTTTGTCTCAGAAGGCTTCACAATTCAGTACAACATGTTCCCCTCCATCCTGAGACTGTTGACATAGATAAGGAAAAACAAAATTTTATTGCAGGAAGAAACATGAATTAGAGCAACAGAATCTGGGGTCCTTCTTCCAGGATGCAGAAGGTGTGTATGTGGAGTGTGTGTTACAAACACAAAGAATACAACAAAGTTAGTGTTAGTGTAAGAAATCAAGGAGTTTAAATCAGTTAATCATAACTTCAGCAGATTATCAGTGACTGTGGATTAAAACAATTGATCATAATGTCTTTGGTGGACACTTTGACCTAACAAGTCTCATCATGATGCTCAAAGTGAACTACTACAGTGTCAACACACCACAGGAAGAGTTGAGTAACAGTAAGAAATCAAAGCATCCGCCCACAAATGTTGCTTTGTGTTATCAGCTGACTGCACAAAGAAGGTGGTTGTTAGGTGTCACAACCTACACTACCAAGCCCTCAGACAACACTGTTTATGGGTGTGTGTTTGGGAGTCTCAGGGGTAATTGTGCATCATCAGTATCACTCAGACTGCTACTTTAAAAGCAGAGGGATCTACAGTTACCCCCAACATGCAGGATTGATATGGACTTGTTTATCTGTTCTGTCGATACATTGGAAATCCGTCTTTTCTTAAAGCGCTTTGCAGATTTCTAGTATTTGTCTACAACTTTCTGACTGAAGACACTGATGTTTTAGCTCAATGTTTATGAACACTTTTACTGTTAGACACAGGATAGAAAGATGCTCTGTTTTTGGAGGTGGGTCGATTCAAAAGAGGAGGATTTCTGTTGATTAACTGAAATTTTCATGAGATGGCCGAAGTAGAAATCTCAATTACAAAAAACAACTTGCATTTCATGTGCAATATGGGATTTTTAAATTAAAGCATCCACTATTTTTGGAAGCATTACCTGATCTGTAGCTTTCCTCACTGTTCTTTTCCAGAACTGAGAACATGGTTGTGAAACTCCACATGTGCACCAAGAAAACTAGTCCTTTTTTGGAAGGATCTGGCTGAGCTGGTAATTTGTTTTTACATACCTCCTTCTCAAGCATTCTCGCCTGCTGCTGTTGGGACATGCACAGAGCAATCTAGGATGAGATGGCGAGAAAAATCTGTAACAAATAGCTGTGGCTTGCCCTGTTTTCACGTGTTTTTGCAGCATCCGCCCAAATTACAAGCCATGCCCTGACAACATCAACCCTATCTACGTGTTTAACCTTACACCACCTCATGAGCTCTATTGGCCTGTTGTTTCGTGTTCAATTCAATAACTTCCTCACAGACTGCTACAGAGGAACCGAAGGTCAGGGTCAGAGAAAAAAAAACTGTGGTTTGGATTTTGTTCCTCCTGTAAAAGGAAATTAGACTCCTGGAACCATTTGTTGCCCAGAGAAGAAACACTCCAAAAACTTGTGTCTTCAGGGTATCCAGTGATCGGCAGGATAACATGGGCTGTGTGTGTTTTGCCAGACTGAATAAAGGAATGCTTGCGTAGCATTCAGTGCATGGTTGCCTGAGAAATACAGGATAAATAAATCCAATATGCTGCCTCTCTGCCCCAGTGACAGCCAAGCTGGTTAACCAGAACAACATGCTAATACAAGTCTTATAGATCACATCCTGTCACACAAACACTGGGTTACACAAGTAAGCAACACAGGGGAGCATGATTGTGACACACTGACTATGAATAATCTGTTTTCACGGCACACAACATGTTAGTGTTACTTATGGTTTGGAAAACAGGTGCTCACACGGACTCAAACATCAGTCAAAGTGCTTGTTTCTCAAGCTCTTAATGTCCCTCACGTCTCTGCAAAGACATAATGAAAAAATTAAAATTTAACTTTCCCATAGAAAATAATCTTTATTAAACAATGCTGATACTCTCGCATCAAAAGACATTCATCCCTGGTTAACTTAGCCTGAACACAAATAACAAGAGACAATGGATTTTGAAGGTAAAATCACCTCAAATAATAATTCAGAATCACAGTGGAGTTTTTTCAAATGTAAGAGTAAATAGATTTCAGAGTTGTAAATCAGATGTTGATCGTTGTGTTGACACCTAAATCTTTACTTAAAAGGTTTTTATTTGAATGTTTGTGAAGTATTTATGACACATTTGTGGGAGAATTAACAGTCATGGAGAAATGTATCATGTCACATTCAAATTAAAGGTTCTTAGGAGACACAGAATCAAACATTCCTCCATGATCCTTTATTTCTCCCACACATTTTTTATAGCCAAAGTGTGTTTTCAGCCATAGATGACAATAAGATCAAAAAGAGAATTCTCAATCTTTTAAATAACACAACATTGTCGATCACAGTTTCTATTATTTTTAATATAATCCTAGTTTTGTTGAACAATACCACCTTTACCTGTCAGGACTGGTGGTTTCCAGCCTGCAGGTTTGGATCCTTTCAGAGGCATCAAAGAGAGATTGTGAGATTTCTTACTTTGTTTGCTATTTGTTTAATTTTTTAATTTCACATCTTGACTTTTTTTTTATATAACAAAACAGATAAACCAGACTGGTTAATCACAGCATTTTTTGATTCATTGTTCTTCTGTGTGTCTGAATCCCCTGACTGCAGTTTTCCATAAAAAAAAGGTAAATTCTTAAAAGAATTATGTCAGCAATGTCGTGCAGGTGGAGTCTGAGCTGAGCAGGAAACCAGGCAGACAGACATAGAGCTAATGTATGGCTGCAGTTTGAGTGAGCTGTGTGTAAATGAAGGACAGGTGTGTGTGTGTGTGTGACACATAATGTTCAACAGCTCTCAGCCAGGTGCATAAACAGCAGTCAGGTGAGTGAGGATGAGGTGTCCTCTGCGTGGAAACAGGTCATTTAACTAACCTCACTTGTTTGCTTCGGTAATGGAGGGCTTTACACTGCACTATTTTCTCGAGTGACAGAATGTTCACAGACATATTATTTTGATAATCAAACATGGAAATAGAGGGTTTTCATGCCAGCGTTGTGACTGGTCAGGAAGCACAGCTGCACAGCTGTAACTAATAACATTAATGATGACTTCTCTCCATTTAAATGTCTTTGTAAGTCATGCCAGTTAGCAGCATGGAATTTAATTAATGTTATTCGTTACACCTGTGCCTCTCCTGCTATGACATTTAAAAAAAAAAGCTTCTGCCACTCAGACATCCAGTGCTTTAGTATTGCCTGATTTAAAAAACACTTGAGAATGTAATTGATTAAAAATAATTCATAATCTTCCTGTTCTCTCTGCCAAATAATGAATCCTTCACTTTTGGGATGTTAAAATAACATTACTAAATATACTATGTTTAGCAGATCTGTTTGAGCCAAATTGAAACCAAATTAAATAAATGAAAATAAGTTTTTAAGAGTTTTGTGGTGAAAGTAAAAGCGGGCTTTGGAGGATAATTTCATAGACAGCCTGACTCCAAGATTTTTAAATTAGAGTCCCTGCACATCTGCAACAGGTGTCTCTGTACTGGTTAATTCTCCTCAGATTAAAGCTGAGTGAGCTATAAATGAAGGTAATCTGCCCTAGTGGGCCTCAAATAAGTTTATTTATCTATGTGGTTGTGATTTTGACATGTAGGGCCTTTAGCTACAGCACCCAAAAATAAGCAGTTCATCACAGACTCAGCCTGACAGGCTGTTGCTTAGGTAGAAGATCTCAGAGAGAAGACTCTGGCACCCTCTGTTGGATAAAAGGTGCAATGACACACACAGGGGAACAACCAGCTTTGTACTATTTTTATCAGTTGCATAAAGCTAACTGTCTTAGTTGCCATTAGTTGTGCCAATGAAAGCTAGTAAAAATATTACTGTGAAAATGTGATTTAAAATATGATAAAACAAACGTACGTATTTATTCGTTTATTCATTTATCATAATTTATTCCCAAATTTCCTTATTGTCTGCAGATATTGCATATGTATAAAAATAAATACATGTAAAATGGAAAGACACACTGGTGTTCCTCCGGCAAAGATAAATATGTAAAACAATAATGAGATTGGAACCAAAGGATATTTTATTGGTGAACTGTAGAGTCAGGAGGAAACTACACATTGAGATAAATGAGCATTAGATAAAAATGCAGCAGCTCAGCCAATTAGTCATGGCAGGGAAACTATTTGTGGAGGTAAAGGTAATCTGTCTGTGTAGGTGCTGATTTAAAAAACATTTTTAAACTTTTGACTTAGTAATTGTAATACTTTTGTTGTGATATCAGTGATGAAAATTGAATGGGCACTATGGCTTTTCTATGAGTACAAAAAGAGAGCAGATGTTGCTGCTAGAGTCTCTTTACTCATGAGTTCTCACTTAGGATTTAAACACTCACGTCTCTGCAAAAACATCTTAATTATAGAAATTCAACTTGATGAAAGTTAAAATTAAACATAACACACCGGGAAAACACTCACCACTGCCTCTGCTAAGCCTGGCAGAAAACAGACAGCAAAAGACAATGTCGTACCCACTATTCACTGAATAAAGGCTGGAAATAAACACCAAATCACAGGCCTGCAACAGTCAGCACTGCTACACCAGCGTTCTATATTTGAACTAAACAAAAAGACATTTGTTTATATGTATTTTTTAAAAGTTTGACTCATAATATACATTGTGTGTTTTCTTATTTACAGTCATTGATAATATTTGTTTTGCTGCAGTGTTGAAAAAATTATGAAAGGAACAGAAAAAAAATAATTAACTTTTAAATATTTTTAGTGGTGTGTGGTGTTATTTTTTTCCGAAATTATTACTAATTAATAATAATAATAATAATAATAATAATAATAATAATAATAATAATAATAATAATAGTTAATCTGGTTCATTTGATTTAAAAAAACCCTTACTGATTGTGTTTCCTTAAAATTTCTTTGAGCCCAAGGACTGTGCGTAACAAGAAATAGTTTGTCTTCTCAACACTAGATGGTGCCATTGTACCAGTAATGGAGACAAACATTAGAAAATCTTGGTAAACTGTCTCCTACATGCAAGACCTCGATTCCAAAGAAACAAATCAGAATACAAAATAAAGCATAAATATTTATCTATATTTGGCATTGCAGTGTTTGTACTTCATCATTACTGGAAACACAGAGAGCCCTGAGGAACAAATTTCTCTCCCACTGGTGACTTAAATAAAAAATCTACAGCATGTGGATATTGATAAAGACAAGTTGTGTGGTCTGTCATTTTTTAAATTTAAATTTTTTTTTACTTTCAATTTTTCCATTTTTTTTTGCCAAGATTTCACTCAGCACAAATAACAACATGTAACACCAGCTGATTTCATAAAAAAAGGTTAGCTATTTTTTTTTTTATAAACGTCCCCTTTTCTTATAGAATAAATAATTTTGCATTCAAATACTCCTAGTGCATGTCATTATTATACATTCTAGGACGAATGAGGAGGATCGCCATCAAATTAGCGGTCACCTTGATCATCAGAGGGAATAGAATATCTTATAAGAAATATAAAGAGGTTCATAAAAGCCCTGCAGTCTGTCATGGTCATCTCCTGATAATAGACCTAAAAGGCTAGGCTAATGTCCAGCTTTGCCTGATTATGCATATTAATGACACCTCAAGAATTCATCACAAAAATCTTTTTTCAGTGGGTGAGGAGGGTAAACGGTAATAAATGGTTAAATTTATTCACTTTAGAAATAATCCCTTTAATCAGGAGAGAAAACTGTCATGAGGCTGGTGAACCAGGCTGCTTGGATTCTTAAATAATTTTACTAAATCAATTTTATATGTAATACGATCACTTAACCACGAAAAACAACAAATCCTTTAGGAACCAATGAGCCCATAAGCTGGAGAACATTAGCTTCATAATTAAGGGATAATAAAAACAATTGCTTTTCCATGCTTAGTCTGGGGAAACAGGGCTGCAGGTGCCTTACAGTACGCAACAGTGCAGGTTCTCAACAACTGGGCTGCCTACTGGCCCGGCGTTATACTCTGAGGCAAGCTGCACTGGGCTTTTGTTGAAGTGCTCGAGATAACACAAAGAAAACTTCAAACAGGCTTCTTATTGTGGTCTATTCTTCTGGGCAAGCTGATTACAGTTAAGGATAAAAGTTGTTCCTATACAGTAAACTAATGCGGAGAATCAGAGAGCACTAATTAAGTCATGGGGGATCCGAGGCGGTCGGCATGGATGTGTTCCCCAACACCCAGACCATGGGGGTTTAGTGGAAACTTAACAGCCCAACAGCAGTCAGCATCAAACATGTTTACTGTCAGCTGAATGTCCGGTTGAGGCGTGAACCGCTGGATCTGCAAGACCCCCTGGGGGAGGAAAAAAAAAAAAAAGAAGA
Organism: Acanthurus leucopareius; assembly: GCA_029814765.1. Taxonomy (NCBI): domain Eukaryota; kingdom Metazoa; phylum Chordata; class Actinopteri; order Acanthuriformes; family Acanthuridae; genus Acanthurus; species Acanthurus leucopareius. The sequence goes on from JAQMCX010000029.1 coordinate 6,663,667, forward strand.
AGTGCAGCCTCTTAGCCTGAGCACTGATAGGCTTGTCTGTTCCCCCCTTTTTTCTTCCCTCCATCTCACTGCCCTTAGCAGAGCTTAGAAAGAAGCTCCAGATGCCATCGATGTCTGAAGCAAACACAACCGCTGATTGTGCATGAAAACACAGAGTTTTTTCAGGTTTAATGTCATCCCGCATTTGCAGAAGTGGAGTAAAGTATCTCCATAAAGAGGTGTGCCCAGGCAGGTCTTTACAAAATTTAAATACATGTTGCTGTAATGAAACGGGGGATGAAATTCAAAAGTCTAATCTTTGATTTCACCCCAATTTTTCTGGTAACCATGAAAACTAAATCTGATTTAACTGTTTTTTTATTTGCCTCAGTGGAAAAATTAAAACGCTAGAAAGAACCTTTACACTTTTAATATCCTCTGTAAAATCAGACAAAATTCCAAAGTATGACCCTGCCTTTCAGGTCAGTGTCAGCTCCAATATCTAAATTTCAAATACAAACCAATAGAGATTTAATGGAATGGATATTACTAACTGTTGCATACTTTATGACCACAGCTTTCAAAAGCCTCCGCTGAAGCACCATCACCACTGTTTGGTCTATGAACTTGGTAGATACTGAAGAGCCTGAACATGTGAAACTGCGTGTGTGTTTGTGTATGTGTGTGTTCTGTGAGATTTAAGGTTGCTGTAATATGCCACTGTGTGTGTGCATTAAGTGCATGTGATTTACGGATTGTGATTTTATTTTAGTATTTCTTTTATGAATATGCATCAGTTCATGCATTGTCATGACACTGACTGACCAAACACACACACACAGAGACACAGACACACACACAGGCACAGACACAAACACACATATGCTCAGTGTTAGTCCTGCCCCTTTTCACTTTTCTTTCATGGCACTATTCTAATTTGTCCTTGTGTGAGTGTGTGGCTTTTGTGTTTCTAACATGCATCATTTTTAGCTATTTTTTATGCTGTCTGACTGCTTTGGGGGGGGGGGGGGGGGGGGGGGGGGGGGGGGGGGCCGGGGGGGGCGGCGGGGGGGGGGGGAGGGGGGGGGGGGGGGGGGGGGGGGTGGGGGGGGGGGG
>JAQMCX010000029.1:6664861-6690047 GCA_029814765.1 Acanthurus leucopareius
TCTTGGTCCTTTGGTGTGTGTGTGGCTTTTGTGTTTCTAACATTCTTCTTTTTTTGCTTTTTTTTATGGTGTCTGAATGCTTTACCCCCCCCCCCCCACACACACACACACACACACACACACATCCAAATATTTTTATATGTTTTTAACTGATTTGAAATTGTGTGAAGGCCTCACGGCTCATCCAATATCAACTTCTGTATATAAAAAAGATTTAAACAGACTTCCACACATGTTGTTTCTTGCCTCGCTCTTCCACCCTGTTTATCTGATTGAATTTCCCAGTCTTTGCTACATTAAAGAGTGTTATTGAACTACAGATGTACTCTTTTTGCATCCTAAAGCAAATTATGTATGAATGAGCAGCTTCTGGAGCAGGTCAGCTGGGAGATTATTAACAACAGTTTGAACAAAATGTTACTCTGTTTTTTATTAGTGTAGCCATGTCTTGTAAGATTTAGTTGTTCCCGTTTGTTGTGGTGTGCACACACACGCTCAACCGCATGCACACAAGCAGACACACACTCTTTTTAACCCCTTTTCTCATTATTGGGAGGGTCTGTCCTACTGCCTGTAGCCACCTGCAAATTACAATTTAGTACTCCAAGAGTTAAGACTGTGTTCTTTCAGCCTATTGTGTGTGTTTGTGTGTTTGTGAGTGTGAGTGTGTGTGTGCGTTTGTGCCGGGGGAGGGGTAGAGAGAGTCTGGTAGAAAACCTTTAATCCGGGTGCTGTCAGGCCCAAACCCGGCTTGACGTCCCATTGATGTGGAACAGAACAAAACACAGGGCCCCTTGCTAAGCTCCCACTGGCTCACTCACTCACACACTCACACACAAACACACACACAAGCGCACACAAACACACGCACACACACACACACACACTGGGCCCCCTCTCTAAAGCCCCTAGCCTGGGCCCCTGCTCCCTAACTGGGAAGGGCATTCCTCAGCCTATACACACGCGTGTGCATACGCAAACCCAGTGACTCTCTTACACACACCCACCCACACACACACACACACACACACACACACACACACGCACACATGCACACATGCACACATGCACACATGCACACATACTTGTCACACACTGAACTGAAACACAATCTTAACTCTTTAAGTTCTACGTTGTAATTTGCAAGTGGGAAAAGCGTGAAGGTCCGTCCCCCCCTCCTATAGGATATGTATCCATTCATTTCCATATATAAACACAAGTGTGTGTGTGTATGTGTGTGTGTGATTGAGGGACGTGGAAGACTCCAGGTTTGAGAGTGCCCCAGCCAGCAATCAATTCTATTTGCAGACAAATGTGTACACTACACACACATATGCACACAGACACAGATATACACACACACTGATTTAAGTTTGTGAGATGCTTGGATACAGTTAACAGAAGCCAGATGCTCCAGTGTGTGTTGGTGTGTATCCGTGGTGACAACAAACAGTTATTATTGTCCTGCTGCTTGGACAGCTCCCAACCTGCAGCATCTCTGTTTACTATTAGGTTAGAGAAAGAGAAACAGAAAGACGGAGACAGAAAGCAGAGACTGAGAAAGTGAGCGTCAGATGCATGTCTGAGCGGATACAAAAAGAGACTAATATTAGAATAAACATGTGTTTCAGCTAATGGTCTGGAACAGTCTGGGATATTAATGTTCATACTGCTGTTGTTCTTTTAATGGCCAGCAGGTGGGGGTGTGGGCAGCAGTCAGCTGTGGAGAGGAACGTCCTGCTCCAACTTTGACCCAGCGTTGGCTTTAAGGTTAAAGGATTAAGGTTCATCAGTTCAGTTTCAGGTGGTCCTTTATGGTTTGGTTTTAGGTTTGAGGTGGTTCCCACAGGTTATCACTCTGTACTGGGAATGCAGCCCAACACTTAAAATAACTATGAAGACATAATGGAGCCACACACCTACTGTACGGCAAACATTCCCACCTGTGACCAAACACACTCACTCACACCTACATGGTCAGCTCATTTCCCTCTGCACCTTCTCCAGGACTGAACTCACCCCTCGGTTTCCTCTGTGAAATTACAGAGATCTTTATTCCCCAGCGCTGGAATTCTGCCGCTTCCGTTTTGGAATGTCAGAACTCCGAGTGAGCCGTTTGTTTAGGCCCGGGCTGCGGTCCAGAGAAGCCTGAGCACTCCCAACCAAAATGTTTTTATTGACGGGCGAAAGCAGCCAGGCCGACAGCACCGATTGGCTGTAATTGGTCGGCAAGTCAGCGGTGTGTTTGAAATACCCTATGTAAAGTGGCAGCCTTTAAAAGCACACACACACACACAATCACACACAAAAACACACACATACACACACATACGCCCACCCCTGTTTCTCCCCTCCCGTCGCTTTAAGAGAAGCCAGATGTGCCACGGGGAAGCAATCACCCCTCTATTTGTCTTGGTGCTGATCAGGTTAGTGAAGTGTTCTCAGGCCTGGCCAGGAGTCTACACACTGCTGCCTGTTGTCTCTGTAGCTCACTGCGCAGCGTGGCTTCAGCCAACTGGCCTGCTCAGACTGCTCCGAGACTGTCTAAACAGCAGCACAGTGAGTGGGGAGAAATGCTCCATCACCAGTAAAGGTGCAATAAAGGGCAGAAGTAATGATTCTTGTCCGTTACCGTCTCATTGTGGATGTTTGATATAGGGGAGGGCCACGGTTAAACACCAGATTTCCACCTACTGCAGTGCAAAGAGCTAAGTAGCTGACTGAGCTAATGTATAACTATGAGGGTCAGCAAGGAAGCTGGTAGCTAACATCTTTCATCTGTTGATATGGACACAACCATTTAGGGCTGGGTCAATGGACGGGAGGTGTGGAGGCTGCAGCGTGTGTATGTGTATGTGTGTGTGTGTGTGTGTGTGTGTGTGTATGTGTGTGTGTGTGTGTGCAGAGTGCATTCCAGCTATTGAACACACAGATGGTTTAGTTTAGAGCAATGAAATGAGCACCAGACACCGAGCAGTGACAGTGAACGAAAGCCTCGATGATGCACATACACACACACATACATACGTAGCCCTGACTGCACGGGTTAATGGAGTGACGGAATCCAGAAGGAATCCACTCAAGGACTCAGGGAATGAACTATTAGGTAGCCTCTAAACTGCCCTACAGAAAGAGCAGCACTGCTCAGTTTTTTTTCATATTGTAATGCATTTATAACCTCTTAACAAGGCTGCGACTTAGTGCAGGGATGAAAGAGCTGTGTGCATAGAGAGTGAAGGAGAGAATGAAAGACAGCAGAATCAGAAAGACAAGAGATGGTCAATGAGGAAGATGCAGTTGGTAAAAGATGGTGGGGCAAGTTGTCCCTGGGGCGGAGCAGGACTGTCAGGCAGTGAAATCTGATCCCTCCCGTACTTGCTCACCTTCTGATTGGCTGGCCCTCCCATGAACCCTGACCCTTGACTTTGTCTGGGGCTTGTGACCTTGAGTGAAGTACAGGCAGAGCGTTGCGTCTTCTCCCAAGCTCTCATCTGTGCTCTCTCTTCCTCTCTTTTCTCTCCCCGGCTTTTCCTCTCTGCCCATTCGTCTCTAGCGAGAGAGGGTCGGCAGGGAGGAGATGGAGAACAGAAATGTCAGCGAGACATTAAACAGAGTGCGTCTGTGTGTGCTCTCATAGTCCAACCTGTCTGATTTCCCTCTCCTCCATCCCACCCCCCCTTCCTCCTCCTCACATCTCCTCTATATACGCTTCTCCACAGAGCAATAAATTCATCCTCTCTTCTGCAAATCTCTTTGTCTTTTTTACTCCATCAACACCCTTATCATTTTTTCTGCAAATCCTCTCTGCCCACCTTTGCACTCATATGGTTTATTACACCGCGTGTCAAGGCCAGTACCACTACTAATTCAAATAAAAACGGTTGGATTTTGGTATGTTTTTGGCAAAACACTGTGACTCAAAAGAGAAATATCAACCATAGAAGAGGTAACATATTGTTTATGAAGCCTTGAATGGAGAAATCAGTCAATATGTAAAAAAATAAATAAATAAATCAACAAGCCATAATAGGGTTATAATAATATCTAATTATAAGAGACTAAAAAGCTTCACTTTATTTTATAAATAAAGCGTATATCCAAGTGAATTTTAAGGAATAATTAAACATTTTTGGAAGTACTGAATTTGTGTTTTTTTATTGAGAGTTAAATGAGGAGATTAAAAAACACTCACATCTGTAGTGTGTGAATACTCACTACTAGCAGCCAGTTAGCTTAGCTGATGAGATTTAGATTTAGATATAAGAGTGGTATTAAAAAGAATTCATGTAAATTTGCCGATACAGCAAGCCCTTTAATTGCAATATATCCAAACATATACAATTTTCACATGGACAGCAACTGATTTTTTTTTCTTTTTAAGCTTTATACATACAGATCTATAAGTAAATTAATATAAACTCTCAAACAAGGTTATTGTCAGTGGACTTTTTTTTTTTTTTACCCTATCAAAAATTCTGTGGCAACAAAAAGATTCAGTCATTCCTATCTAAGGACAATTCCAAAGCGTGTGTCTTTTTCTAAATGTGTGTGTCTGCAATAAAAATCATGTTCTTTACATGCACTAATTCCCCCCCCTCTCTCCTCTGCTTTCACACCTGTGGGCACACATGTATACATGCCCACATGTAGTGTTGGCAGACGCACACAGAAGTCTCTCTGTGCTGTCCCGGTACAGAACATGGCGGCAGAGTGCAGCAGAGCACAGCCAAGTGGTGTTTATTTTATTGGATGTTTATTTCGCTCTGTAAAACATGCCACTCAGGGACCTTGCGTAGCGATGTACTCAAACTCCTTTCTCCCTCTCTCCTCCCTCTGTCTCTCTCTCCCCCAGTGTAAACAGTGTGTATATTGGGAGTGTTTCCTTCACTTGTCTGTGTAGAAGTGTAATCCATCCAGTCAGACATTGTAAACAACATCTCTACATGTTTATAAATACTGCCCAACCACTCTAATGAATTTATGGTAATGCCTTGTTCTACTGCTTCTGCTGTGTGTACACGTCTGTGCGTATGTGCATGAGTGCTTATGTGTGTAAAGTGTGAGTGTGCATGTATTACTACCCTGCTAAAGAGTACAGCACACATTTACTGGTTTCTGATGTTTCTGGAGGGGAGTTTTATTTCCTGGTGCGTACAGCCTGGTTAAAAGCTTAAAAATGTGTGACAGCAGCAAGCAGCGACTGACTGATATGAACCAATGTGCCACAGTACGAAGTCTATTAGCAAACCAACTCTGTTTTATTCCATTTACCTCACTTCAAGTCCCTCCAGCAAGATCTGGTCTCTTAATAAGGAAGCATATGTGTTAAATCTTTTTAGAAGTTTGTTCCACTGATTTTGACTTTGATGATTTTTTAAACACATGGCAGAGAGAGCCGCTGCCGCTGGAAATGTGTGCACATTATTAAACTTGCCATTAACTTCTTGGAGTCTTGTTTCACCACATCTACTTATTTGTAAATAATAGAGGGACATTAAACTTAATTTACAGTGTTGGAAATACATTACAGAGTAAACCTAGTATTACTCATTGGATAAGTGGTGATGACTAGACCGCTCTGTATTTGCCTTTCGCAGTGTGATTCAGTCTGTTATGCAGTGTTTTGAAATGCAGCTGTGACTTAAGTGTTAAAGTTTAAACTGATGTTTTTCCTTCTTCTCATTAAGATATATTTACATGTAACATTAGGAACTTTTACCAGAGTGGTTGGCAGGATGAAAAACACAAAATGTCTTCTATTCCAGTGTTGCTCCAGTTATCAACGCTTGATGAGTGGGTTTTCTATGTCATATAAAATAGCCATCAATGTGATTTTAATGCACCACTATTTTTTTTTTTAAAAAAAAAGAAAGAATCAAATGAGAACATACATATAGTGATGAAACAACAGGGAACTATTATCCAAATCCACAGCTTCTCCAAGCTTAATGGAGCTTTACATTGAGTTTCATATGATTTTTTAGCTGCTTGACTGCAACTCCAATCGCTCTCACTGCTCTCAGAACATTATTTTTTGGCCAAAGCAGGAACACTTGTAACACACTACCTGCTAGGCATCAAATGACAGAGAACTATTCAACAACCAAAACTTGTGAACATATTGGAGTATTTAGCAGGGTTAGGAGTCAGACATTTTCTTACTGAACTGAGGCCTCTTAGTCTCTACTGAGGCCTAAAACATGACTCCAAATTAATGTAGGAAAACAGGTGGACAATGAGTGCAAGCAAAAAATGGAGTGAGTCCTATAGCCAGGAAATGTAAACATCCCTAACTCTTATATGCATCAGAGCTTATTTTCTTCAATAATCCAAATCCAAACCCTAACCCTAAATCCTAATTGGCTTTTCATATGCAAATGGAACAAAGACCCTGTCCAAATGGTAACCCGGTCACAGGACAAGGACAAGGTAAACTGTCAAACATAATGTCCCACCCAGTTCCTAAAGCTTAAATAACTTCATAAAACAAAACGTATCAGGAATGACAGAAACCAAATTTTGGCATCAGTCTTTTTAAAGTAATTGCTCCAAATTAATTATAATGTTGCTCCATAACCGCTGAATGTGTAAGCAAGTGGATGCTGGAATTTACTCGATCAATTTTAAATGATAATTAGCCTGTATGATTATCTGTTCAGTCACTGCATGTTTAGTGAAATATTTAGGCAAAAAAATGTAGGCAAATTTTTCATTAGATTGGCCATTTCTTGACAATATCCACTGAGCTTTCATGGACGAGTGAAACAGCGCCCCCTCTGGCTGCCACGGCTGTTAAATGTCAGCACAATTGAAACATTACACCTTAGCGAAAGTATTCACGGAGAAGGTGATGTTGACTTAATTTTAATGAACAAAAGTACCAAAGGGTAAAATATGGTCACTGTAAAACTGAAAATAAGCAAGAAGCTGGAAAATAAAATGAGGTGAACTGTAAGACCTTTGGCCACACAGCATACAACAGAAAATTTAATTATTTAGACTAAAAAATATAGGAGTTAGCTTGTTGCATTATTAGCTCTTTTAGCAAGTGTTAGCTAGCCGCGGTGGAGTGGGCTACTGTAAAAAAAAAAAAAGAGGAATGCCTTTTGGGCGATTTATATCCGTGACAGAAAGCAAAAGGAGGAAAAACAGACTCGGACGTCAAATAACGTGAGTTAAACCTCTCTTTGTTGTGTTTGTCTCTTTTCCTGCTGGTTTGTTTACTGATGTTACATGTCTCTCCCTGGCTGTCTGTCTGTATGTATGTAACGTTATTTAGCTTCTTTAGAAAACTTAAGGTCATAGCATGTAATGGGTTGTTTGTTTTTTCTGTTATAATTAGTGTGTGGTTTACATAGTCAGTTAGTAGCGGTGAAAAAACCTGCAACACTTTGAACAATTTCTGAATTTTTCAATCTTGCCTCCATATATTGTTCAGTGATGGTGTGTAATTTGTAATATGAGCCCGTGCAGAAACATCTGCTGCCAGTTGCTATTGAGAATCTCTTTTCTGGTTTGTTTTTAAGCTGGTCACTATACTATTTGTGGACCTTGTAGGCCGTTTTTTATGTCATTCATATCAATAAGAGCATATAAGTTAAGTGTTTGATAGCCTACATGCAGTGATACTTTTTGATGTGAACATAAACTTTGAAATTGTGATTGTTTCTACTTTTCAGTAAATTTTTAGAACTGATTTGTTCCTGTTTGCTCTGTAGTACTTTGCATGTGTAGAAAAATGTGTGTAAGTCAAATATCTGTATATAATACATGCATTACTTCTTTGAACTGATCATGCGCTCTGTTGCCAGCTTATTAGGTACAGCTTGGTAAAACAAATACAGTCTGTTACAGCAGTTCTGCTATAAATCCCATCTTCATGAAGGTTATAATAACTTATTTTTGTTTGGACCCTTTTTAGAGATGTTTTAATTCAATTTCATGGTTATTTTAGAGGCTTTCGTTCCTTACTGTAATTATGGTGTGTCATACTTAGAGTTTTTTTTAAATATTATTTCCAAACCATTTAATGAATGCCTGTAGAGAGAATAATAGAAAAACCTCTTAATATAAAGCATTACCATAGCACAAAAATCTGCAGCCTCCAAAATGACCATGAAGTTGAATCAACACCTCACTTAAACAGTTTCAACAGAAAATGAAAATTATAACCCTCATGAAAGTAGCATAGCGTATATTTAACGACTCTTCCACTGGCTTGAATTAGTTTTACATAGCTCTAACTGAAAAACTGGTAACTGAGTGTAAAAATCTGCTGAGTATTCTTTGCTTATTGGTTAAATCTTCTAATTTGTTTTATTATGCCTCAGTGGAACCTTGTTACTGATTTGAAAATGCAGACTGTGACACATTCTTCTACTTCTTCTACATTATTTCTATTAAAACAGCAGCTGAGTCTAGTTGAATGGCCTTGAACTGCCACTGTCCAAACCACAGTTTCTTTTCAACCCTAAAACTAAGTTGATTCCAGAGGACCTTTTTGATAACTTATGATTATATAGTGAAAAAACATGATAGTATTTGTATTGTGAGAACTAATGCACACCATTCTAGCTTTCAGTCTAATTAAATAGTTGTTGCTGGATATAATAGACTTAAAAACATGAGTAAGTTTTCTCCTGATAAAAATGTAGCCTAACATTGCAAAATATCAACATCATCACTGGCTGAATTCACAATCATGGTAGAAATTTCAACAATCATTTATTGTGTGTATGTGTTGGTAGGCAGCTAAGTAAACCTACACAAAAAATGTAGGTTTGCCATTCAGTGGTTGCTATTGCTTGTTACATGTGCTTTGTTGATTTAATTATTTGGTCAGTCTGTATGCATGTGTGTGTGACTGTGTATGTAGGCACACATAAAAAAATCAATAATCAAATCAACAACTGTAGGAATAGGTGTGTGTGTGAGCGTCTGTTGCTCTCAGACTAAGCCATCATGGTTCCTCCCTTGTCAGGCCCGACAGGTGTTATTGCATCGAAATGAGAGCAGTGATGTATGCATCTGTAATGTGGACCTGTCCTCTTCTGCTTGATGGAACCTGACGCTTCTCATTATCGTGACACGACTGAGAAAAGAACAAAGTACCAACACTTTGCCCGAAGTGCTGCTCATAAGGCACAATGAAGTGTCCTAAGCACATTTCATTAAGACATTGACTGATAGTGACACTTCACATTTTAAAATTCTTCCAAAGCGCTAACAAATCTGATGTCAGCTCTGTTTAGTGCAGGACAAAGACATTTCTTTTGAAATTTAGAGGCAGGGCATAAAAGTACCTAAGCAGAAAGTAAAATGATAATTACAAAATAATATGTTTTCTTGAGTATTTACTTTTAAATAGTAACACAAGTTATTTATTTCAATAATATTGTTTAAAAACAAACCATTTAAATAATATATTGTTAATTTATAAACCAAAATTAGGAAAAGCAATATGAAAAATAAAAAATAAATCACCAACTTAGTCTCTTTATGTCAAAAACAGAGACAGAAAGTAATTGCACCAGGTCCTCTGCTAATATTTTGAATACAATGGCAAAAGCCAGTTGTTTGTTGAGCTCTTATTAACCTCAGAAGAAAAAAATACATTCCAGCCAAGCTTTTATTTGCCTTATTGTTGACTGTATCAGCAGCTTTGACTCATAAGCTGCTTTTTTTTTTTGCATATCACCTTGAAGAAAAATCTTTATTCAGTTCACATGTCTCCCTCACCGATTTGTAAAATCCACAATACAATAATCTCTTGTATTCTTTGTTGTTAATTAATAAAGCTCTGATATGTTGTTGTGTCACCCAGTGGTTGTTGTGCCACAGAGACTCACAAATGAGCAGGTTTTTGTTTCTGAATCTGCTGTGCCCCTGTGATCACACACAATAGGCAGTGATAAAATAAAAGACAATGATAAAGACCCTCTTTTGTATATGAAGAGAAGAAAGAGAAAAAATAAATGAAAAAAACAAACTAAATAGAACCTCTTTAACTTTTATTCTGAGAAGTTTTGGTCCTTGTAGAGGGTCAGTGTCTCTACCTGACACTGCTTTTTAAACTGTTTTTATTTTACCATATTATACTTACTATATTTGTCCAATCCCTCTCCTAAATTTCTATGTTCACAATTTTTGTTTAGCTTTTTTGTTGTCTTTGTCTTTGAGCTTTACAAATTAATGTTACATTTCTTGACTGGCTCATAAAGTCAACAGCGATGGCTCTATTTTAAACACTTCTCACAAAATGTCACGCACTTGCATTCAGTTTACCATTGGATTACACAATGTGCATAAGCAAACCCTCACACTTTATCTCGACTTATCTTTGAACAGCTAAACGCCCTTGATTGCCAAAGCAGAATCATGTTCGACTTTGGCTGAACATTTGTCCCATTTGAATGTAGTCCAGCTAACTATATTCAAAGCTAAACAGATGTGATACCATATTTTAGAGGCCTTAGTCCTTGCTTGTAAACGCCACGATGAAATTATTTATCATATAATTTAAACTCATGTTACATATTCTGCGCTTTAATGCTTCATTTAATGGTCTGCTACACAAGTATAAAATAGGATGGTGTAATGCTATAAGCATACTTACCCATCAAAAAACATTTATTCTCTTCAAGAGTATGTTCAACTTTTTGAAGCCTGAGACAAAATGGCACTGTCAGTGGAAAAAAAAACTGTGAATTTATCATTGGCAAGCTTTAACATGAGTGCAATGTACACTGGAGAGAGACCATTTCCAAAAATTGTTGTTAGTGCGACTGAGCCCCGCTTGCCCAGGTATGACCTGTCCTGCCAAATTCCCTCCGCAGGCACACCACAGGGAATTGTGCTCGCTCTCCTCTACTCCCATGATACCTCCTCATCAAACCACTCTCATTTTTGAACAAAGCTGCCTGAGTGACACAGCAGAGAGGCGGCTGGCCAGCTTGCTTCATGGTTTTCTTTCACAAATTAAGAGCTGAACTTGCCAGCTCTGCACCCTGAGCTTCAGTAATCACATTTTCTGTAACTATAATAACTCATACCGCTATTTTCCCACACACATACAACACCATTAGTGCACCAGCCCTGTAGACATTGTTTAATTTAGTTTATTTCTTATGACTTTTTTTATGTTGCAAAAGATCATTTTGTAAGAGATTGGCAATAAGACAGGATGGAGGCAGTGTGAGGGCTGATTTTAGCAGTAAAGCTTTAAAGCATTGCTCTGCTGCGATGCCAGGGTGAGTGGCCAATTCTGATTAGATAGAGGATATCTGTTATGGTTATATAATGGCAGTGCTCTAAGTAAACATTTCAAGCAACACTCGGAATAAAGTTTTTCTGTCGTATCAGTCTGGTAGTACATTGTGAGTGTGAGTGCGTTGCTGTTTCCCTTAGAGATGACTTGAGTGAATTGCATGAAAGGACAGCTCAAGTGTATTAGCGAATAAAGTATACACATTTTATTATCCTTCATCCCTTTATCTGTGGATGTGAAAGGGTCTATTCACTTGGCTGGGCTTATGCTGTGCACGAACAAGCAGCCAGTCCCGCGTGTGCTGGCTGAGTTTGTCCACGTTCGCTCCAACAATTGAGAGGGACAAAGGTGAACCAACTGATTTGTTGCAGTCGCTAAAATAATAGAGCAATTTCTTTCCTTAATGCGCATGGTCTGCTGTTGACTCACACAGACGCACACGTACACACGCACACACGTAGACGAACAGGTCTGCTGAGAACAGGCTGTTCACTCAAATCGTCCTCAAACAATGAAGTGCTGAACAGATCACATCAATCTCTCTCAAGAGAAATATTAGTTTCCCCCACCTTCCTTCCCCCACCCACTCTTACTGGAGGAGGCCGAGGAGTTGCGTATGTGTTTTTGTGCTCGCGCTTTAGTGTGTGTACGTGTGTGTGTGTACGTGTGTGTGTGTGCGTGTGTGTGTGTGCGTGTGTGTGTGTGCGAACTGTGGATGTGTGTGACAGTGCGCAGCGAGCTAGACAGTGGAAAAAAGATACATTTTCAGCTTGTCTCAAATTTACCTCGACTCCCCCGCGAGGCTTACACAACTGGCGAAAATAGTCAGTGAGATTTCACTGCCACGAATGTCCCGCCGAGACATAAAACAACGTCTAACTGGCAATTCACTGCACATCAATTACACCTTTATTTGTTGGCTGGAGGTAGGGTGGAAGAGGCCTTATTTCCACAGCAGCTTAAAAAGGGATTTTACTGCAATAACAGTGCAATGATTTATATTTTTTGCCTATTTTAATAGCAGCAGTATCATCTTAAACTGACTTAACTGTAAGTCACAGTAAGTAAATCATTCTTTCGCTGTAAAATGCCACTTTAACAGGCAGGATGTTGTATGAGGAGTTTTTTAATATCAGAATTAGAACATAGTTTTGAAAATTTGTAGGAAAGAAGGAGGACTGACTGATAAGGGAAGTAAAGGTTTAAAGAAGTTTCTTTTTTTGGGGGCCAGTTTTAAGATTTTATTTAAGAGAGGCGTTCTCTCGCCCCATCCCTCTCTCCCACCCCCACTAATCTCTGTATATTAGCTCTCAGGAAGGGAAAGCTCTCTCGGTGTGTTCTGGCTGTTTTAATATCTGTCAGCTTCATCCTGTACTCCTTCCCTCTGCTTCCTCCTCTCTTATTTTGGCTCTCTGTTTCCTCCTGTCTTCATATTTCACTCCTTTGTTTGACTCCTCTGTCCCCGTCTCCGTTCACTCTATCAGTCCTCGTCAGTGACCGGCAGCGGACAAATGTGTGTGTGCATGTGTATGTGTGTGTGTGTGTGCACTGCTCAGAGACGGATGATGAGATCTACACCATTTACTGCCTTGTCTTGGCATTCCTCATTTCACCCAGTGCTTTTTGTCAGAGCAACTCAGGTTTCTTGACACTTTGTATAAACACACTGATTACAGCTATAACTATTGGACACTAGTGTGTGTGTGTGTGTGTGTGTGTGTACACCTGTGTTGAAGTGTTAACTCTGCATCATGCCATTGATTCAATTACATTTAATTTCAGAACAGCTTGCATGCAGAGATATACTTTTTTTTCCAAGGCAAATTCCAAGAATGTTTAATTTACCGCAGAAGACTTCATAAAATACACTCACCAATGTTAAACCCTTGATATCTGTTACTGTCAAGATTGAGTCGCCAACATGCCCTTGGGACACGAACTGACACGAACACTGAAACATTCTTTCAAGTGATTCAAAACTAACTAACAAATTGAATGTTTCTCTTAAGAAGAGTAATTTTCTGCTATGCCGAGGATTTCATCTTAACATATTAAACAATTGGTGAAAAACTACTCAAGTAGCTCATATGAAGAGGGTTATTAATAAAAAGTTAATGAAAAGATCATCATTAAGAAAAGATTGCTTAAGCATCCATACCTGCAATGGTGCATCAGGTGAGAATAAACTTAAAACTTTTATTTATAAAAACTAAAAATGAATTCAAGTCTTTTATTCAATTTCTGTTTTTTGAGGTAACGATTCATTGTTTGCTACTATTTTGCATATAGAAAATGGGATTTTTGCCTCTTTTGAATTGATTCTAAATTGTAGGAAAAAAGAAGTTAGATTCTTTATTTTTTTTCCCTCACCCATCCCCAGTTTGCTGCAGAGGCTCTTGACACTGTTATCAGTGTCAGAAAGAAAACAGACGTGTTTCAAACCTAATAATAAACTTTTTCAATAATCCATTGTGTTTTGAGAAGATTTACATGGGCCTTAATAGTAGATGAATCTCTTAGGATATAAAAAAGCATGTAATCCTTCAAGTTTATTAAAAAAAATAATATTCACCATACATGGAGACCTGAATTTCACTAGGTAGTGGCGATACTATTTGATAACCTTCTCTCCTAAAATTAGCCATAGCCAAATTCAGATTTGTACCACTGTTCAATTTTCTGTTGTTCTGGTCACCCTCCAAACCCCCTCCTTCAAGCTCCTCTTTCAGAAATATGAAGCCAACAGCCTCTTCTTTTGATTTGACAGCAGGTAGTTTTACATGTATGATTGGCACATAAATGTAGTTTAAGTAGCTCCTTGGCAATTTATTGTTGATTACATCTATATTACCAAAAAGTCAATGATTTAGATTGTTTTGCACTTTTTTCTGTTTGACAGGATGGATAAAATCAGTACCTTTTGGTACAGTTAGTTTTTCTTGGGTTTTAACAGGTTCAGTAAATTTAATATTTTCTTTGTTTGTTTCTGTAAATTCCTTTTTTCTTTTCTATTCATACTTGATTTAAACAAAGTGGCAAGTCGTTCTGCAGTTAATACCATAGAAGTGTGATTTAAATACACAATCTCGTGTGTGATGGCTTTTTTCAACCTATTCAAAGCTTTATAGAGTGGCGGTCGTTAAAGCTTTCATGGATCGGATGTAGGTTGGATCCCCATTGTACAGTTTTACATTTATTCACAGTATGTGGAAATACTTTATATTATTGCTATAAGTTAAAGTCTTGTTATAGTGAAGCAGCATTTAAGTACTTCCATCTAAATTGAGCCTTGAGGAACAAATGCGTATGAATCCGTGTGACCTCATTACCCTTACCTTTCCCCCATAAATAAAGAATTTTCTCTTTGTTTTCTATTTAAAGTACATGCTGAGATCAGGCATATTACAGATAAAGCTGCTTTACTACCAGTGTCAGATGCATTTTGCCTTTACTGCACTGTTAACTTGAACTCTGGATGTAGCTGTGCAGACACTGAGGTCAGATGTACGCAGGTGCAATGAGCACCTTGTCATGTGATTCAGATACATTGTTTTCTATTTTGTTCTGCACTTTTCCATTTTATTTGCCTCTATTCTATCCCTTCCTGCTCTGCTCTTTTCTGTTCTTTATTGTCTGTCCGATTCTCTTTCATTCCCATTTAATTCCATTCAATCTGTTTGTTCTGTTCCAGGGATCTGTTTTCTGTGGACTTTGCCTCTGAGCTGCAGCACCGCATTAACGTTGACACCTCATCATCACTACAATGAGAAAAATATTTTGTGGTCTTTAGGTATGACGGATAGTATAAATAATTTAAATAAACATTAACAAGCTGAATTATCGAACTATAACAACTGTCATACGCCAGTAACTATACCATCCCATATATACACACACATGCACTATTTAAACAATAATCTGGGCTCACTGGCTGTTCAGAAATGTACATCAGTAATCTGAAACTGATTATGTTTAACTTTCAGTAGCCCTTTATGTTTCATAAGCAATTATTGGTCAGATTTGTTTTTGAACTGATCCACCCAAACCCTTTATATCACGGTGAATAGGTTTATTCCACACATCTTTATGTTATCTTTCGCTTTGGATTGTCAGCTAAACAAACATTTCAGCTACTCAGTGAATTGGCTACATTTAAAGACCATTGTCCATTCTGCAAGTCTGCAGTGACTGCTGGACCCTTTTTGAAATGCAGAGTGTTTTTCTGCCTCTGATTGTGAAACCTGAGAGGCCAAGGTGGAACTAATTCTCTCAACCTTGTTAGCGGAGGCTGTTGCTTTTTGTTTGTGTGCTGCAGAAATGTGTCTCTGCCCTCACAAAGCTTGCCTATTCTCATTTCTCTATTTGCTTTTATGTCTCAAGTACATTATTTTGTTATTATTAATAACCAAAAAAGCCAGGCTCTCTCTCTCTTTCTCTCTCTTACTCTCTCTCTCTCTCTCTCTCTCTCGCTTTCAGGAGTGCGGAAATTGAATATTGCATTTAAAAGTCAATTTCCACGATGGGATTACGCAAATCAGCCTCTCCCTGGTTCACCCTTTTGCTTCCATTCATCTCTCATTCATCCTCCACCACCTTGATGCATCTCTTCATTTGATGTGGTTTACTCTATTCATTTGACGACATCTTTTTTCACGCTCAACAGCCCGACTCATGTTTTTCCACTTTGCATTGTTACGTTGCCGCCAGCCAACCTGTGTGTGTGTGTGTGTGTGTGTGTATACATAAATTTCTTGTCCGGGCCTTTTCAACCGCAAAAATAGGAAGAAAAAAAGAAACCCCAAACCCTAAAAGCTATTACTCCTCTGAAATTTAATGCTTTTGGTCAATGCAATTTAACTATTAGGAGTGCGAGTTATTTATTTATCTTTCTATCTATTCATTTGTATTGAAAGAGGGGGAATTGGTGAAATTGTGCCTGTGAAGTGAATTAGGAGAAGAAGACTTGGTGGAACAAAGGCACACATTAACACAACACAACACCACCTCACCCTGAGTCAACCTGTCTTTCTGTCCCTCTAAAACATACTCTGGGGAAGAATCCTGTGGTGGCATTAATAGATTTCTTGAAAGCAATAAAATTAGATGCAGGGCCAAACATGGACTGAGATGTAAAGTTAGTGCTGTTTTGAGGAGAGAATGGCATTTTCACAAATATTTTAGTTGATATTTCCAGGGAACTATACGTGGCGGGCACATTTGCCAGGTTTTAGCAGTATGCTGCATTACTTTGGTCTGCAGAGCAGCACTCTGTATTTCCCAGTTGTTTATGTAATAACAGGTGACAGTAACGTACTATTTGGCTGTAAGTGCTGTCCATAAATCTATGGTTAGAGACAGTTTTTCAGCATGTTCATTTGCTTTACTATCATATAGTTTTTTTTTTCAGTCTTGAGGTAGTATTTTTCTGCATGGGACAATAAAAATGATTTGAAGTTAAGATGGCAGTCACATAATATATTCACAAATTCAGAAATCATCCTAAGTGTTGAATGATGTATCTTAATTTCTGTTAGAACGTTTTTTTATATTAGATATCATGTTATAATTATTATATATTCAGTATTATTATTCAAGCGCACATCCTACCTCCAGGGCTAGTCTACCAGTAGAAGAGGCAATTTTTACATCATAAAAGCTCATAATTTTTTTTTTTTTAATTTGTGTGTTTGCATGTGCAAGACAGTATATTTCTGAGTGAGCGAAAATGAAAGATGGACACATCTCTAGTTTTTTGTTCTCCAAGGTTTTTGGCCAAGCACTCCAGTCGTTTACTGGAAGATGTTGTTGTAGAAACCTGAAGCTGCAGCTAACGCCCTACACACCAGACAGACACATTTAATAAACACACACACGCACACACACACACACACACACACAATGTGCAGAGAGAACATTTGGTGCAGTTAATACTGAAAACATTAGAGAACTCTTACATGCCTTCCCAGAAAAATGAAAACTACATCGTCTTGAAATGGGAATTTTAAAGAAAAGCTTAAAATGAGTAATACTTTATCAGGTATTTTTCAGGGACAAGAACAAAATACAGTACACATGGCTATCTTTCTGTGTTTTTCTAAGTATTGAATGTAATAGGCAGTGGGCAGATTCACTCTATTATGTCTTTTTATAATCTAAGAGGCAATGATCTTTGGCCAGTGACGTCTGCAGATTCAGAAATATTCAGTTAAAAAAAGTTATTTTGTGATCTTTGAGCTTTGCAACTTGTGATTTTTTTAAATGGAGGATTTTACACATTTTGTCTTAAAGAATTTCTTAATATTGTTTGAAAATGCTTATGAATCATACAGGTTTTGACTCACTATGAATGTCATGTGACTAAATCTAATAATTTGTATATGTTAGTGTTACATTTTAATGGCCTCCAACTGGAAAAATAACAGTTAAGCCCATCATTTGTTCCTAGGTAGAATAGATTAGAAACAGTAGAGATCATTATAAAGAATCTCAGGCCACTTATGGCCATGAAGACCCATGTCATGTTTGGATAAGAACCAAACTGTGTACCTTGCAAGGGAGAAGAGACGTGTTTTTCTTTTCAATTTCCCTATTTTGAGATATTTTTCTCTCTGACTTGTGGTCTGTAGAAGTTTTTTTTTTCTTGATTTCTTTTAAACTTTAATTATTGTACTGCATGTAACAGTAGATAAAAGTGGGAAAGACATTGGAAGGGAGGGAGCTTGCAATGATCTGCTGCTAATAGGCTGAAAATTGCATATTTGTACAATGAAAAAAAACAATGGGTTTATTGTTAGAAGTAGCACATGTTTGCAAGAACTTTGTGTATTATGAAAATTAGACATCATTAACCACTTAAACAATATCTCTATCTGCAAAGCAAGCAAAAAAAGAAAACTCTGGCCTTCCTAGTCCTTTGCCACCCTTTTCTCTCCCTCTCCTCCTCTCCTTACTGCTTTCTTCATTTTCTGCACCTCTCCAGACGGCATCTCTCACCCGCTCCACTTTCCTCTGCTTGTTTACAGTAAGCAGGTCCGAGCAGGATGGTTTTACCTTTTATGGCCATTCTTTATCCACGGTAAAAGTGCACTAATACAACGGTATGTTACCCACCTCCCCCTCCTCATTCTGACCTCCCAGATGGGGTACCAGAAGGTGGGTGGACTGTGTGTGAGTATGTGTGTGTGTGTGTGTTTGTAGAGACGGGATCACTGAGTCTGTGAAGCATTCAGTTTGTGATGTGTGGTAAAAGCACCTTTTTAAAATGTCTCACTTGTCTGCATGGACAGATAGTGGCTTAGGCAGAGGTTTGTTTTGAATGTCTGGCTGTATAAAAATCTCCTCTCACAAGTGTTTAGGTTAGACCGGGGGTCCCCATGTCTGGCACACACACACATGCATGCAGGCAGGTGTTATTGAGTAAGACCTGCTGCGGACACATCCCAACATTCAAGGAGGAGTGAGTGTGAGCAGCAGAGAGAGGGATGACACACATAATTGTGCAGGCATTACGGGCACTGGCAAAAACGGCATGTTTATTACAAGTTATTTACAGTTTTTCAGAAATGCAAACACTTATTTTTCAGTACTGAGTTCACTTTTCAAAACTCTTCACACAGTCAGTTTCTTTCTTTCAAATTTCATGTATTGTTTTCTCTCTCAAGCTCAGCCAACATCACACCTCCATGTCTTCACAGTTCAATTTTTTACATCTATATTGCAGTAAAAGCTGTTAACATAAGTTAAAATCAAACAAAGAATCACTGTAAATTAGACTTAAATTTACTTCTTCCTGCTACATCTAAATCTAAAATATTAAAATTCATAAACACACTGAGCACCAGTTTTCACTCCTTGATCACCTTTATCAAAGACTTGAGCCTAGTAAGGGAAGAGGAAAAGTTAGGTTGAAATGTGTATGAAGTATTTATGTTGCATTAGTGCATTTTGGATGTTATATTACCTCTTGCTTATCTGGGCTGCATGTGGTGAAAAATCCTGTTTGCATGGTTTGGAAAAAGTGAAGCTCAATGAGGAGAAATGTGAGTTATCATATTGTGTGAGGACAGCATTAACTCCTTTAAGCTATGTGATTCCAGATGTTATGAGGAGCCATCTTTAAGATTTTCACTCTCACTATGAGCTACAAATGCTTTTGGTGAAAGTCATTCAAGACATAAGTGTGTGTGTGTGTGTGTGTTTGTGTGAAATGCTTCTCTGATTATGTGTTTTATTGATATGTTTGCATGTCTGTTTGGGGCCTATTATGCAGCAGCGGGAATTTCAGCCAGCCACAGGGTGTGTGCTGGGATCTGACCTCCACTGGTTATGAAATGTCAACATGTACGTTTGTGTGTGTGTGTGTGTGTGTGTGTTTGGGTGTATGTGCGTGAGTGTGTGTGTGTGTGTGTTTGGCTTTGGAATGCCAGTGTCAAGGGCCTGAGAAACAGCCATGTACAAACAAACATAGGCTCGTCTTTCCCTGTTGCCCTCTTCTGGTCCCTATCACTCACAAGAAAACACACACGCACACGCACACACGCGCAAACATATGCAGGCACACACACACACACACACATGCACACACAGTATGGTTGCATGGGAGTGGTGTTTATTGTCTCAGTGTTAACTAACGTTGCTGCCATATCTGGCCTCTGTAATTAGATTTACCTTTCCATGTTTTTCTTTCCTTTCATTCAGCCCTTTCCTGCCTTTTGCTTTCTCTTTCTCCATCAAAGCTGTTTTTATTCCATGAGCGGCCTGTGCTAAGGGAAGGGGTGAAGGTAAGGAGGAGGGGAGGATCCCTGCTCCACCTCCTTTTCCTGCTCACATCTTATTTTTTCCTCCTCTGCTTTTTCTCATTCTCTTTCCCCACCTGTCCTCTGCCTCTGTAATTTCTGTGGGTGCAGCAGCGCCCTGCGGTTCCTCCCAGAGCATTGCCAACGGGATCCCTGCTGCCTCCACCTGCCCCTCAACATCGTCACCTCACCTGAAGGGATGGGATACCTTGCTGTGGGGTGCACTCACACATAACCCCAACACACAGTTACATTTCAGGTTGAACAAGCGCTCAATGGGTCCCTCTCAGTCCCCACTGAGAGCGCATTGTCTCTGCTGTGCAGTTTAAAGCAAGTGTGTTAGTGTGTGTTCTCTCTGCAGAGCTGAGGTTGCAACCCACTGTCAGGGGAGATGTTGTGATCTCTCTATTGTTGTTTTGCCTTTTATCCATTCCCTCCTTCCATTATGTCTCTCCTCTCCTCATCAACTGGTCCCAGATGCTTTGGGATGTGGAAACAAACACACACACACACACACACACACACACACACACACACACACACACTTACTTAGAGTATACACAGAAGTGCTCACAGAAACATACACATAGCAACTGTAAACCAAAAAGTTTATTTTAATACTCATTATTTTGAGTTATATGCCCAGAGGAGAATCCTTACACAAAGTTTTGTTTAAAGTCAGTGATAATGTCTTTGTATATGTGTGTTTGTGTGTGTGTTTGCGTGTGTGTATGTGTGTGTGTGTGTGTGTGTGTGTGTGTGAGTGTGTGTGTGTGTGTATCTGTTTGTGTGCGTAGGTAGCTGATTTTAGCAGCGCTCTTTTTAGTGATACAGTCTCTGGTTCTGTTTTGGAAAGAAAAACTAAAAATGTCCCAGTGCTAGCTGAAGTGACCCTGCAGTGCCAGCTGTAAACTCCTCTTATGGTAGTGTGAAGGCCATGTGTACAGTACCGTGTGTGTGTACGTCTACGTGAGCTTTGCCACTTTGTTTTCCCCTCTAGATTTAAAGCCTTACATGGAGACAAACAGACACCAGAAGCTACATGGAAGTTCCCCAGACAGGTTTTTGTTGTGTGTGCACATATGTGTGTGTGTCTGTGTGTACATAAACCCCAGAGACCCATGGGTGAAGGCTACCATATCAAAGGTTCAGTAAGCAGGGGATTAAATATCACTCCCCCGCTAAAGAAGGTTTGGTCCTGTTTAGAAGTGACAACAATAGGTGGCAAAACATTAGACCGTCACTAGAGGGGCGAAACCCAGTCCGCCATGCCCTGAAGTACATGGTTTTTAATCTCTCCAGCTAACATTTGATGAGGCTACTGCTGTCAAAAATGAACATATGCCACATCTACCTTCCTCTGTCTCTTTTTTCTTGCTATTTTCACCTGGTCTTCCCGTGGTTTTGTACCTGTCTTTGAATTCTGAGACATGTCTGGATGTACCAAAATAAAAGACAGGAGAGTTGAGTGCAAGAGGGAATAAAAAAACTGCTCAACTGCCCCCCTTTTCTCACTCCCTCTCCTCCTCCTCTTCCTCCTCAGCCCTCCCCTCCAGGGAATGTTTTGGGGCCCAGCTCATATTTTGTTTGCACAATGCATTCCTGCAGGCTCTTTATTTATGTCAATCTTCCTTTTGATCAGAGTCCGGTTACCACCGGTTACCCACTCGCTGCTCCTGTGAGTGAAGGAACCCACCTGTGATGCAGGACTGTGCGTGCAAGTGTGTGCGTGTGTGCATGTGTGTTTGTGTGTGTCTGTGTCTGCAGGAGTCTGGGGCCTTCGTTTCAGGGCAAGTTTACCTTCAATTAATATGGCTAAATGATTCCCTCACGTGGTAAAGTATTTATGTAAGGTGATCTGGCTGGTGGCGGAGCCCAGGACATCTGGCTGTGATCTACACCACAGATGGTTCTACCTGCTCACACACTAGCTACAAACACTAGCTACACACACACACACACAGAGTCTGGAGGTGGAGAGGTGAGGTAGACGTTTTGTGTGTCAGTGTATGCTTGGTGAACTTTGTGTGTATGTGCTTTAGTTTTTTTAGGCTTTAGTGCCCGACTGCCGCAGCTAAAAAGGAAATGGTGAAGTCAAGCCTTTCAGTGGGATGCACATACACAGTGCTGAGAGAGGAGGTCACGCATGCTTGACTTCTGGGCTTGGTTAGGAGAACCAGTGCTTTGAGTGTGCACATGGACAGGTTACACACATAAAAAACAACAGATTTTAGGGGTAACCTTTAAGAGATTTAATATTAAGAAGTGTATCCTCTAAAGAAAATGAAGACAACCAAACACAACTTAAAAAGAGAGAAAAAGCATATGGAGAACAGTGGGCAGAACACTAATAGATCCCTATTTATTTAAACAGTTACACCTGGACGTAATTTCCCCAAGCCGTTCATATTGCTGCACGAATGATTTGCTTCAAATCTCCATAATGATTCTTGATTTCCATCTGTTTTTGTTGGGGTGTCATATGGTTTATGATCTGCAATGAACCAGTGCAGAAGTACATGTTTACATTGCCTGTCTGAAGGTTCTTTGACCTGGAAAGCAGACCAGTTTGTTGTTTGAAAATACTTACTGTAAGAGGAGGTTTATACTAATTTTGGAGCAGGGTGCTCAGTCTTATGGCCAATAGGATAAAGAATAAATTAGAAATAAGCATCCTTCCACCAGAGATTCTTGCTTGAGGATCCAAGGAACTCAGCTTGTTGCTGAGTTGGAGGTTTAGCATGCTATCACCTTTAGCCATATTGTCTCGAGGCAAATAGTGAACACAGCTTTATCCATCTTGGCTAGCTCATCTTTATAATTGTGATCAAACTGAAAATACTCCTAAACAGGGGCAAAAGGCACTACCTTTTACAAGCCCTGTAACATTGTCCCAACTTCTTGTAATTGCCATCTTCCATTGCCATTCCAGCCGAGCTGCCTGTTCCATCAGTATCAACTGATCTCCAGTGGCATGCGCTGTGCACTGCAGTACATCACCTCAATACACCATCTAGCATCTCTGTCACTTTAATAAAAGAGAAGCATCTCTGTTTTTTAGGGTACTGAATATTATATCCCCAGGGTTTAAAAAGACCCCGGCACATTGTAGGTCACTGCCCAAGCATAGAAAGTTGAATCATATCACATTTATATGTACATTTAAACAAGTATAATGAGACAGGACACAGTCAAAGCACTATCTTTACAAATAGAATAATTAAGTTTTCCAAATACAAATAATCTGTTGTACAGTACCATAATGGTGATACAATATGTATTCAAAGCTAAATGTTTTGTAAGGATAATGGAACAAAAGTGTCTAGAATGGAAAAAAAAGTCAGGCTGGCAGATATTAGCTGATTGCAGATATATCAGTATGCATGTCAGCCTATATATGACAAGAAATCAAAATACAGCAATACAAATCACATGTGTTAAAACATTGTTATCATTTGATTTTTTTTCATGTGAGAGTTGTATCAAGTTTAATCTTTAACTGTAAAATGTCTGGCACAGAAAATTGGTTGTTAAAAGAAACATAATTGGCTTTTGCCCCCTTTACTCAGGCAGCAAAGACAGGGAGAAATGGGGAAGAGAGAGTGGCATGCAACAAAAGTCATTGGTAAGAATCAAACCCATAATGCTGTGGCAGCCATACATCATGCACTGTGACTGTGATGCTACCAAGGCAGCCCAGTATCGGATTTTTTATACTCAAGTATCAATATTGGCATTAACCTTAGAAAACCTGCAACAGTCTGGCTATAGCATTCATTGCTAACAGCAGATGTTGTGCTAAGAGCCATAATGGTATATCTAGTCTGATTTAAGAAAAGTGAAACTGAATTATATCATCTTTGTGTTGAATAATGGCTCCTGTGGTGAGGCAGTTCCCCTCTGACTGCTGCTCAGTAGACACCATTTGAAGCATGTGAGTGCACCGGGCAGCTCCCAGGTGTGAATGTGTGTGGTTGTATCAAGCCAGTGGTGTAGAAGACTTGTTTGGTCAACTTTACCTAGATAAATAAAGATGATAATATTAAAAAAAAAACATGACTTTTAAGTCTAAATGGCTCCCTTGTGTCTCCTTCATGGATGATGTTCATATTTGTGCTGTTCCTGGCTTGAAGAGAGATGGATGCTGGTGAATCTCTCCTTGAAACCAGCCGTCTACTCTCCACACTCTTCCTCAACCCCCCATCCCTCCATCCTGAAAAAGCCCTCAAGAGATGTGTGTACCCTCTCGCCGCCCGTATCCAAATAATTAATCCAAAGCAATTACTCTCCTCCTTCATCTGTCCGTCGGCCCGCTAACAAAACATTTCGACACGTGTCCTCATCACTCCCCTTTAATTAAGGCAGCACTATTTATCACTCCCCTTTAATTATCCTAGCCTGTTTATCAGTCTGCCTTTAATGGAATAGGCACCAGAGAGATACTCGTACAAAACACACCCCGCTACGCTTTCCTCGCTTCTGCCAGTTTTGAACTCAAGAAGAGAAAAAAAAGACCCAACAAAAACAATTAGTCAAGGAAAGCAAAACAGAGAATTAAAAAGAGGAAGAGGAGAGAAACTCAGAGAGCTGAAGGAGATAGAAGTTGTTGTTTTGCTTCCTCTCTCGGCAATCAGGGTGATGGCCACACTCGCACACTCCGCTGTGCTTTTGTTCCCCTCGCAGAAAGCTTCCGCAGACTCCATGCAGTTCACACTGAGTTCAAACACACACACACACACCCACACACACACACACACACACGCACACGCACACACACACACACACAAACTGAGATCAAACACACCTCCACAATAGTTCTTTTGTGTTCAGTAACCATGGTTTCTGTCAGGTTTAATGCCTAGCAACATGTGTCACGGGGCAACCACTCACTGGGAACCGGTACACTTCATAACAGCACAAGTGTTTGACCATGAAACAAATTTTACAATTGTGGCACTTGCTTAGAGGAGCTGAGTTTGAACATGGCAGTAGGAGTTTTTTTTCCAGTCCCTACCTACACACAACGGATGAGTGTGAGCATGGCTTGCTTGCGTGTGTGTGTGTGTGTGTGTGTGTGTGTGTGTGTGTGTGTGTGTGTGTGTGTGTGTGTGTGTGTGTGTGTGTG
>JAQMCX010000029.1:6690147-6718422 GCA_029814765.1 Acanthurus leucopareius
CTGTTTCAGACTGTTTCAGACTGTTTCAGACTGTTTCAGGCTGTTTCAGACTGTCTCTGACTGTTTCAGACTGTCTCTGACTGTTTCAGACTGTCTCAAACTGTTTCAGACTGTTTCAGACTGTTTCAGACTGTTTCAGGCTGTTTCAGACTGTCTCTGACTGTTTCAGACTGTCTCAAACTGTTTCAAACTGTTTCAGACTGTTTCAGACCGTTTCAGACTGTTTCAGACTGTTTCAGACTGTCTCAAACTGTTTCAGACTGTCTCAAACTGTTTCAGCCTGTTTCAGGCTGTCTCAGACTGTCTCAAACTGTTTCAGACTGTCTCTGACTGTTTCAGACTGTCTCAAACTGTTTCAGACTGTTTCAGACTGTTTCAGACCGTCTCAAACTGTTTCAGACTGTCTCAAACTGTTTCAGCCTGTTTCAGACTGTTTCAGACTGTCTCAAACTGTTTCAGACTTTTTCAGGCTGTTTCAGACTGTCTCCGACTGTTTCAGACTGTTTCAGACTGTCTCAAACTGTTTCAGACTGTTTCTGACTGTTTCTGACTGTTTCAGACCGTCTCAAACTGTTTCAGACTGTCTCAAACTGTTTCAGGCTGTTTCAGACTGTCTCCGACTGTTTCAGACTGTCTCTGACTGTTTCAGACTGTTTCTGACTGTTTCTGACTGGGTTAGATTCCTTTGAAATTCAGGACTCTTAGTTGAAACTTCTGAACTTGTGACTTTTATCTTAACCTGGTGGAAGAAAGTGAGGAGAAATGTGACGGGAAAACATTAAGGAAAAGGTGAACACAGGTGAAAATAATCCTAATAAACTGTAGCAGAGTGTGTGGAGTCGTAAGAAACTGGGTTAGGAAGACAAAAAGTGAATACATTACTGTGTGTGTGTGTGTGTGTGTGTGTGCGCCCGCACCCCGAGTGTTCTTTCAAAACTTTTAAAAAGGAGCAAATTTCCATGCCTGGGAGGAACGTACATTCATCACATATTGTATGTAGGCCAATGTATCTTCATGAAGCTGCGGCTGTGACTAATGTTTATTTCATGAGTCGCTGTGGTTTCCACGAGCCCAGATAAGCTGCTGTGCTCCTCAGGAGAGCAGAGGGGTTTCACGCCTGTTACTCATTGAAACGTCGGGAGTTTAGCTGACACCGTTCTCCACAGCCACGCACAGTGAGCAGGGCCGTCAGATGATCTTCAAGAAGCTCTTTGGGTTTCTGCATCTGAGGTGTTTGGATGATGTTCTTATCTGCAGCAGCTTTAAATGTGTCTGAGAAGACATGATGGTGAGTTCCTGGAGCAGAAAATAATAGAAGCACAAGTTTATTTTTCATCATGTTAGAACAGAAAAATAAATCTGCACCATTTGAGAGGAAACCAGCATCATTTTGTTCAAACATAAAGAGTTTTCTGAACAGTTTGAATTAGTCATCTTGTTTGTTGATGACAAAGTTAGGATTTAGTTGGTACCATGAGAATCAGCATCTGGTTTTTGTCTCTTATGAAAGGTAACGTCTCACTCTGCTCGTGTAAAACCTGTGTGTGTGTGTGTGTGTGTGTGTGTCAGTGTTGTCAGTCCGACCTGTGTGTGTTGTTTTCTCATGTGAGAGAAAGAAACAATGGTTACAGAAAGAGGAGAGAGAAAGTGAACTCAGTCTATCAAAGGAAAGTCAGCCGGCTGTTTCAGCTCAGCAGCTCCGACACAACTGTATCACTGAAATGTGTGTGTGTGTGTGTGTGTGTGTGTGTGTGTGTGTGTGTGTGTGTGTGTGTGTGTGTGTGTGTGTGTGTGTGTGTGAAAGACCATGCTTTGCCTCTCCTCACAAGCTGCATATTAACAGAGTTGTCCATCAGCCGTTAACCAGCTCAGACAGAGGAGAAACCCACAGGAGAAGGGAGGCAGCTCCAGAATCACACCCAGATCCAGTGCTCCTCCCCTGCATCCAGAACTCACAGGCTTGCTCAGCCTGGGAGCAATTTCGTCAATGTAAATTGTAACCACACATGGGATGGACAACTAGTAAGGTTTCACACATACACACAGAGATGAATGCACACATACACACACATAAGCTGCTGGTAGGGTCAGAAGTCTGGGTGTCACACCCTGTCATTGCAGATTAAGTTATGCAAAGTGAGGTGGTCGAGCAGCCAACCCCTAGGGCTTAACAAGCAGGAAACACTAATTGGGTCGGCTTGCTGATTGCCATAATTGCTACTGTGTGTGTGTGTGTGTGTGTGTGTGTGTGTGGGTGTGTGGTGTGTGTGTGTGTGTGTGTGTATGTGTGTGTGTGTGAGTGAGTCTGCACATGTCTGACTTAGAGAGGAAGACAGAACAACCTGCTAGGTAACATGGCAGCTTTTGGCTTAAACTCCTACCCTCTGAGGAGGAAAGAGAAGATAAAGGAGATGAGGAAGAGGAAGAAGAGGAGGAGTGATAAAGCAGGGGATTAAAATGATCATAAATCAGGAATTTCACAGATATTCATGGTAAACAAGAAAAACTCAATTTACAGTTAATTTTTTTTATGCGATTAAGTTTTGATTGGGCAGATTTTTTCAAAGAGATGATAAATGCTTTGGACACTGCAGCACAATGTGTGACTTTGCAGAAATGTCTACTGAATAAGGAGTATTATGCAGAGGCTCCAAGAGTTGTTATTAGAAGCAGTCAGACAAATGGGTGTGACGTTTTTTTTAAATCATGCAAATGAAACATTAAAGTATATATCAGTCATATTAATTATGTGTTTTTATAGTAATTTTTAAAGAACATTTTTATGGCATTTTCAAGAAGAACATAACGTTTTTAAAATAAATTTAGTGCTTAAATTTTCATCAGATACAAAACAAGCACAATGAAAGCATCATCCTATTCCCTTTACGGAATCAAATTTATACCCTACATACTTTGAACTTCATGTGTTGGATTTAGGGGGATCTTTTTGTGAAAAATGGCAGAAATGCAATATGAGAGAGAGTTTTGTGGCAGCTGTCGGTTCTCCTACATGATTGAAAGGATTATAAAGGGTTATATTCATTTGGGTGCAGTGTGCAGCTTCATCGCTAGATGCCACTAAATTGAACACCGGACCTTTAAGTACTCTACTTGTATTTTTCTCGGGGAAACTGTAGAAAATGTGACATTTTTGTAAAATTATCAGGCTTGTCAAAGCTCATCTTTTCTAAATGACGGCAGGAAGTCATCCCTTTCAGCCACAGTAAAGTTCTTCAGCTCTACTCTTTTATTCTTTTGACATAAAGTAAAGATCTTTTATTTATTAACGTCTTGAAGCCCAATGGATCATTGAATTGGTAGCCCTTCTAATTTCTTTTTCCACCAAACTGTAAAGAATTTTTTTTTAATGAAAATAGTGGAAAAAAGTGCAACTTAATTTCTAATAGAGTACAGGGAGTGCTAAAACATGGACGTCTCCTCTTGAACTGAGGGGATACACTGCGGTGGCACGATAGAAGAAATGTTTGAAATATGCCAGATTACACTAATGATGGAGAAAATAGTCTTGGAGTACTGGGACTAAAGAAAAGAGTGAAGTGTTGTAGGAACAGAATTATGGTTTGTTAGCTGTAAAACCATGGTATCAAAAAATGCCTCCTTACACAAACAGTTTAGGTACTTAAAGTATGCCATACTTGCTGAATGACATCACTCAGCACCGTGCCACAGAACAGTGACACCACATGCTGCTAATTAAGTGCATTCCATTACTGTGCTTTATTTAAAAAAGAGCATCCTGCTTCATTTGGAGAGAAACTCAGATATAAGGATACAGACAGAAACTTTAATGTCACTCACAAATTCATGCTAATAAACCCTGAGGCTAGCATGCTTATTAAATTGGATTGGCCGCACCGGGTTGTGGTCTACAGCAGAATATTTTCTGCACAGTGTTTCTTCTTGGACTGATTTAATTGGGTACTGATGGTAGCAGCTGTTGTGTGTGAAGGATGACCTCTACACATCCTCTTGTCCAGCCTCCTAAGCCCTGTTGCACGCCATTCTTAAAGAGAGCTTGAAGAAGTTAGGCAGCGCTTTGAGAGATTCCTCTTGATTCACTGTCATGTCCGTCACCTGTGTCCAACATGTGCATGCTCATCCACCCTAATGCTGATGTTACATTGACCAGAATGCAGCTGTATAAATTGTTTCAAATGCTATTTAGCATCTAGATTGATGTAACATGAAATTCTGCAGGAACAGGTAAAAAAAAAAATCCCTGTTAAGCTTTATTCTCTTGGATGTTTTACAGTATTTTTTTCAAACAGAAGTAAGCTTCCTACTGCTGGTTTCTCTAATCTGGAATTTGAATTTCGTGTCCATGACCCTGCAGGGTTTATCTTAAAATCTTTATTTCTTCTTCTCTAATCTAGCCTCTTCTTCTTTGCTCATTCTCCATGTAACAGCCAAGCTTTTCTGTCACTCCCTCCTCTCTCAGCCTCTCTCTCAGATACAAACACTTATATACACAAACAGGCATCCTAGCTGACACTGTCTCTCTGACTTACTTCCTTATTTAATATGTTTTAGATGGTTCCACTTGTGGAGCTGAATGAACCAGCACACTCCTCCAGTCCTAATTGCCTGCTTTCGTCAGCCCCTTGCTGACACACACACACACACACACACACACACACACACTCACACACACACACACACTTGTGAACTCACACACCCAACTATGAGGTGCTAGTGCCCAGTGTGGCTAACGATGCACAGCTACAAAGGCAGTGTTGGGCCCTGTTAGTCCGTTAGCCAGTCTCTGTGCAAGTGCTCCCAGCAAGCGTGCTGGATTTTAGGGTTTAGTGTCCCACTGAGACAGAATAATGAGTGTATGTTTCTAATCTGTGTGTATGCGGCTGTGAGTGTGCATGTGTGTTTGTGTGCAGCAGCAACGCCGGAGAATAATGAGTGTGTGTTGTTAATCTGGGCCCTAGGAGACTACCTCTCCCTGCTCCTCTCACACTGTCTCAAATCAGCGGCCTCTCTCTCACTCTGTCTCTTCTCTCCTCCTCTCACTCTCTGTATGTAGGCTAATTTAGCGCCCGCTTTGATGCGTTCTCCTGCGGGCCTGCGTTTCTCATATCCAAATGCAGGGATTAGCCGTCTTTTATTCTCCAAAGCCCATCTCATCCTGTTCTCCCTTTTTCTGTCTACTTGCCGTCTTCCCGACCCTTGGAAACAGTGGCAGGGACTTACCAACCTGACAACAACTGCTTTGTTGTTGTGTTTTTGTGTATCGGTTGTTAGCTTAGGCGCTTAGGCTTTTGTTGGCCTGGTGTTTGCCTGTGCGTTCTGGGGATATGTGTCAATAGGGAGTGGGATGTAGGGGAGATTTGCCTGGGATGACAGGAAATGAAGATGAGGAGAGGTGAGGAGAGAGGAAAAGATGGAAGGGGAGAGTAATTTAACAGCCACTATCTTGTTTTAAGATTCATTAATAGGAATAATGGGAAATTATGTGGAACTAAGTTACGTCTCTGGTTGACATCATGAATCCCTTTATGGCAAGCTTTGTGCGGGTATTTCTGCTTGTTTTTTTTTTGTGCATGTGTGTGTGTGTGCAGATGTGTGTGTGTGTGTGTGTGTGTGAAAGAGAGAAAGAGATGGCAGGTCTCTTGGTGATATTCTAAATCCCTTTGTAGAGACAGAGACTGTCACTTCTGAGCGTGTGCGTGATGAAAGCGAGTGTTAAGCAGCAGACGCAGCCATCATGCTCACACAGAGGCAACACTCACACACACACACACACACACTCATACACCAGACACAGACGCACACTCTCACACCCTTAGATTGAGAAAAAAAAAAGTCTCTTGATGATCTTTCAACAGATCTGCAGAAGTGGCTTAGGCAGCCAGGGCACCTCTGGGACCCTTCACAGACTTAGACACACATGTATATATGACACACACGCCCACAGACGCTCACACGCCTTCCAAACTTACACAGAAGTCTGTCACACAGGTAATGTTTCATTTGTATGTAAAGGATACAGAAAAACTACTGGACAACTTTTAATGTGGCCCCAAATGCAGCCATCAAAAAACATTGCTATGTTGAGTAAAACTCACCTAAGCTGAGCTGTAGATCACAGAGCAATAAGGAAGAATACGACAAAGCCCAATGAAGGGTTTAGATATGATGAACATATAAAGAGCACAATTATGGTAATGGCAGCCATGTACTAGACAAAGATAAGCCTCTGTTCTACACCTGTGTATTAATTTTAAGTCGATGGTAAACAAGAGTTCATGGGAGTAAGTGCCTCAAACTGAGAAAGAAGCAGTTCTTTTTTCACCATCCTCAGAGGATGAAGGTATTACTTGTTAAAAGTGAGACTACTATGCCTTCATCGACCTTAATGAATTACAGGTAACATCAGTCGAGGGAAAAATATTGTTAATTATCACGAAAAAAAGACAAATTTTAAATCAGCCGGATAAAAGTGGCTCCTGTACAGTGCCGATTCAGATTTGCAGGCACTGTGGATGTAAAAATGCATCATCATCTCTTACATCATCATCTTTTAAATCATTTACCCCTGTCTCCCCCTTCTGTTTCATGTGTTTTTCTCTGTGTCTCTTTCTCTCTGTTGTTTTGTGGCTGTAGGAGACTCCCGATTCTTTGCTCTATGTTGACTGTGATTGAGCATGACCTTTGACCTCTCCAGCTCTATGGAATTCCATACATGGTGCGTCTGTGACCCTCTGACCTCCAGCTGGGCTCTGATTCTATTGGCTCAAAGACTCGCTGTGACTTACAGCAAAGTGCCACCAGTCAGAATCAAGGGGTCAAAGGTCAAGACTCGTGGAAATGAGGCAACGGAGTACGGTCTGCCTTTTACAGCTCGACCACAATACCATCATTCTGTGCACACAGTGGTGCACATGAGAAAAAGAAAGGGAGAAATAGAGTGACAGATGAGAGAATTTAAGAGAAACAGAAGCAGAAGACATGAAGCTATTTCATCATGATGTTTTGCAGAATGAAACTGCAGTGACATAACTGTGAGTTTGGACCAAGTCAGCTTTTCTCATGCCCCAAGTCAGGCTCAGGTCTGAAAGTTTTTTTCAGATTTCATATTGGATCATATTTTCTTAGCTTTGGCCATCATTTCCTCTGGTTATGACAACATTGTACTCACCAAGTTAATTGCAAAGATCCTTTTAAGAGGCAACACTGTTACAGTCAAGGCCAGCAGGGAAAAATACACAAACACTCAGACAACATATTAGCTGGATTATCTCAACCACCTTATCTATCTGTGAAACCAGAAATGGGCTCACTTGTTGCGTTGGGAATAATGAGTTGGGAAAAAATTGGGAAAAATTCACTCTGAAGTTAGTATGTCTGTAAACTTAGATGGATATTGACAGCTGACAGTTATAGATTTTACAGTTTGCACCTGTCTTCTCTTTAAAGGAGCTCAGGCTAACCTGTTCAAAAGATGTCTGAACATCTGACTGCTTCTTTTTAGCAATTTTGGCCTGTTCAGATATCTCAGCAATTCATTTGGTGAGAACAGTGTTTTTATAACTGATATAAATGATGGCTAAACTACAAGAATAACATCCATTTTTTTAATAAACCAAAATGAACCCTAATTACACAAGTCTCAAGTATGATTCCAATTACATAACATGGAATCAAAGTCATATTTGTTCAGTATCAGTAGTGAACGAGTGCTAATTTAATATCTAATATAAACAGAACATTCGTGATTTCTTGTCTGGACTCTGAACTTAACTTAAGTGCAGCCAAACTCTAATCTCAAAGCCTTTCAGGATATCTGAACTTCAAAGATCTGATAACTTCGTCTTTGCTCAACAACGTCAATGTCCGGGCTGTCCAAAACTTTCTGTGATTCCTCTGTAGTCAAACTGAACTTCAAGTATCCGCCAAAAAAAAAAAAAAAAAAAACATACCCAATGAACCCCAAACTTCTCTTTATCAAAGTGATATGTCCTACGTCTTCCAGACAAAGGCGGATGGGGGTGGAGGTGAGGCTGTCAGCTATGGCAGCACCTGGCTGTGGAGCAGCCTTGATCAAGGCCCTGCATTGGACATGAACACAGAACGCTCATCTCCCAGCACCGCTCAGCCTGTGACACTGTTACAGGACAGGCTGACAGACAACGCCTTAACTGTCTCTCTGCCCGGCTTTGAATGGCCTTTAAAAACAGGCAGGTACCGGAGAGTGGAGAAGAAGGGGAGCAGTCCTTCCTCTTTTTCTCTTCACCCTGACAGGTCAAAGACGAGTACCTCTTAGTTTGGTCTTTGCACCTGTCTTAACTCCATTTCCTGTTTTGGTGCCAACTTCCCTTTATCTGTCTCTGTAATACTTTTACTGTCTTCATGCAGAAATAATGATCTGCAGTCTAACAACATGCAATAAATGCAGGTTTTGAACCTTTTTCTGTCTTTCTATCATCCCTCTAACCATCTGTGTGCCCCTGTAAAAATGAAGCATCCTCTGACCCCCTCTGTCCTCCCATCCCTCCATCCCTGTATCTATCTACAGCATTTTTTTCTCTATTGCGTCTGTTGTGGGAATACTTTTCACAGAGGGAGGGAGAGAGGTGGAGAGCTGGAAAGAGAGAAGAGAAGGTCCAGAAAAGAGCCCTAAAAATAACTGTCATGCAAGTGGACAGGCAGTGATTAAGGATTTAACTGATCATCCTGGGGCTGACAGTGAACCAGCTATTATCTAGCAGGAATCAAACACTGCTCAAAGCCCTGGGAGGCTCTCTGCGCCTCTCAGCATCTCTCAGCTCCTCTCAGAGGCCTGGCCAACATGAAAGGAGACGTCAGGGTCTGGCAGCTGACAAGCCATGGAGAGAGAGAGAGTGGGGGAGAGAGAGAGAGAGAGAGAGAGAGAGAGAGAGAGAGAGAGGGAGAGGGAGTAAAGTAATGAGATCTTTATTTTGGCTGTTACCTCAGGGACTGTTGATCAGTGTTGTGGTGATGTGCAGCAGAATGCAAAGACCCGCTCTGTTTGTTTATGTGGGAACTCTGTCGATGTGTGTGTGCTCGCTTCTGTTTGTGTGTGTGTGCATGTTGGATGTCACTCAAAATTAGTGGAGTAAAAGTTATTCATTAATCTTGCAGCGCCTAACAAATGACAGGAAACTAGATGCTGCCAGATGAATAAATGAATAACCAGATGAATAAAAGTAAATCTTTATCGAGACTGTGTTGAGAACATAATTACAGCTGGGAGGAAATGAGTGAATTGTTCTGTGTGTGTGTGTTTTATGTTGGTGCGGTTTCACTGTTTGTGTTCTTCTTCATCAAAGGCCTTTCTATGACACAAGAGACTTTACACTTGATCCTCCCGCTGATCTCTCCACTGAAGTATGTGCTCCTGTGTGTGTGTATGTGTGTATTGTTCTCCACACTGCACCATGTTGTGGTTGAAGTCTTTGTGCTGTAGTTGTGAATATTAACTTCCTAGATGTGTGATACATAGAACTACACTGATACTACTGTCCAGTAATTGGTCACGAGCTACTTGGGATATTAATTATTATTTTTAGTAGTGTTTTGTGCACCTTTTCTTTAGAACTCACTTATGTCAATTTTTGTACCTCAAGAGGGCGAACTTAACCTTTTTAGGTCAGGAAAACCACTGGTGCAAAAATGGAAGAAGTAATCAGTGGAAATGATGCACAAGAGAAGTCAGCGTTCAATGGTTGTATTGCAAGTTAAAAGTAGAACATTGTTCTCCCAACAAACTGTCATATGGGTGCTGTGCAGAAGAGTCTGTAGTCTTGCACATGCAGAGGCTCCTGATTTGAGGGGAGGAAAAATTAAGGAGACAGGTTATTGGTGCTATGAGAGACACTCTGATATATTTTATCTGTCTCTGTTTAAGCAGTGCTCTAACATTGTTTATTGGTTGTTAAATTTAAAGGAAAACCCAAATATCAGTTCTAAAAAAAGATACCTCTTTAAGATTGTCACAAGCCTTCATGCTTTTTTTCTGTTTCCTGGTGGGTTTGTGAAATAGTAATTGACATATTGGAGAAAACAAAAAAAGAAAAAGAATTCTTGTAAAACTGTCAGTGGGCAGCTACTGTACCGTGCCTAGGGACCAACCCCAGCTTTGAACCAATGCTGTGGTCAAGGGCCCTGATAGGAGAATTTACCTAGATGTTTTTGTTGGTGGTGGATCACCTGGAGAGAAAACCCAGATGAGATCAGAGAGCATATCAAACTCTACACTGAGGCCAGAACCTTCGTGTAGCTGAGCCACTGTGCTGCAAAGGAAAAACTTCCTAGAAGAATCACCTTTTTTTTTTGCAGGTTTACCTTCTTTTAAAAACCTGTTTAGAAATGCTAATAGGAGTACAAAATAACATTACTGTTTATTAATAAATAGTGGATTATTGATTGTTAATACGGAAAATGCAAGAAATTTTAAGTTGAATAAGCAACCCCTTGGATGGTGCATAAATCATAAGCAAGTTTTACCAACCAGAAGATCCTTAAATCTTTGATAATTTGTCGTATCTTGCTGCTTATATTATGTGTCTTTGTCCTAAAATGATCTTTCATAGTTAAGAAGTGAAAGTGACATTTTCTCCTTTTCTGTATCTAATCTGTTACATTTTTAAATATTAATCCTTGTTCTGAATCCTAATTATATTTAAGACAATTATATCCCGAATCCCATCCACCACCGCAAAGGAGACACAAATATTAAAATTCCTCATTAGAAAACTAGTGTTATAAGTTAGTTACGATACATTAAATAATAAAAAGTTGCTTTAAAAATGGCATAAGGAAAGTATGCAGTATTGCAATACACAGATTCAGTTTTATTATTGTATAAGTTGCCTAGACCTGCATTTATGACCTCATTTAGACTTTTTGGTTCCATAATTTTTGTGCAGATAGTTGCCTTAGCTTAAGCACTAGAGAAACATTGGGAGCAATTGAGGGAGCAAGGCGAAGGTTGTTGTTTATAGTCTAACAGGGGGAAACACCCCAACCAGGAGGTTATTTCCCACAAAAAAGTTTCCTTGCAAAACAAACTTAGAAGGTGAGATCAGAGGTATCAACACCCACAGAAAATGAATATAATTTAATCAGCTCAGAAAGCCATATTCTCAAATGTTTAAATATCTTGACATTGTTTCCAGATTTCACAGAGCAGCAGAATATCTGAGATCTGTTGTTATTGAAGACTGTGTCGTGGTCTTTGAGAGATGTTAAGAAAAGCTGCATAATGTGATTTATGACAGAAACCCTGTTTGAAATAATTTAATAATATAATCCCAGAACAAATATTAGAAGTATTTTAACTGTGTCAGGTGTGAATGACAGAATCATAGTGGACTATCTGTTCTATATATTTTTCAACATGGCGGGATACTTGGTGGCCAGTGTGTGAGCATCATTCACATAAGATGCCACTTTTCTTCTGTATCAGTTTCACCTGTGTTGTTAACGCTAAAGAAGCACTACACATTCCCATGTATCCTATGCAGCAGCCTTGAACTAGGTACTTCTGATTCCTCTGTGTCTTCAAGGACCACTGCATCATCTGTGCTTTACAGTAGCTGCAAGAACATACACACACACACATACATATACATACATACACATGCATGACATACCCATACACAGAAGCCCCCTTGCTCGTGCAGAGATGAGTGCTGTGTTCCTTCCTGAGGTCCCTTCACACATTAGACCAGCTCTAATAATAAAAGGGAGAGGAGTCAGAGTGGATCCTTTGAGTGTTCAGTTGAGGGCGGGTGACCCACTTATCCATTCCTCAGGCTTTGTCTGGGCCTCTGGGTTAACCCACTTACCCACTCCCAAGGCTTCTGCCAGGCCCTGGAGTGAAGGCCGGCTTCTTTTCTCATCAAACAACTGCTCTTAATAAAGGCCAGGGGCTCGGGAGCCTGAAGCCCACGGAGCCCCGTATGTGTGTGTGTACACACACACATGCAGACATACACAACAGTGCACTCATCAGCACAAAACCCACTTACACGGTCCTCAATAGTTTTCTGCTCAAACAGGGAATTTGTTCTGAACCTTTATCATCGTTTGCTGTATTTCTGCTTGTGTGTGTTTTCTGTAACGGTTTCATGTGTGTTTGTGTGTGTGTTTCTCCTTCTGTGCGTCCGTATCTGTGTGCATATCAGCTTAGAAATCTCTCTCTGTCTCCTCCACCACCAAACTGCATTTGCATTTTAATTATGTCAATGTTTGTTCAAAAGCATGACAGGCGCTCAGACATGACAAAATGGAAATAAGGGACTTAAACTGGGGAATTACAGCCCATTCGCACATGTTTTGTGCGACGCTAACATGATGTACATCCCTGTGTCCCGCATGTGAAACCCTGCTTTTTCACGCCTCTTAATCCTGCTGTGGAGGTTACAGATGAGGCTCGCTCACAAGAACCTGAATGGTTCTAGAAACACAGGAAGGAATTTATTATCTGTCATCCAATTTGCTACGTTCCATTATTTCAAATAGTTTTGTTTCAGGTTCTTTTCCTTTTGTGTATCTGTTCTGCTCCTCTTTGGTCTTCTTTCCCTTTTTTCTTTGCTGAGCTCCACAACTTCTCTGTATGGTCGCTAGTGCGACCATTTCAGCATAACGGCATTTGGAATTTTTATTTTTCAGAGATTTTTTTTCACATTTTGGAAAATCAACCACATACACATATTCTTAAAAGTGACCTGAGGAAACCAATATGAACAGTATGTTAAGAAAAGCGCTGGAGACAGGTTAGCCTAGCTCAGCATAAAGACCAAGCTGACCAAATAATGTAATTTTGAGGAGATGGTGGAGGTGACAGGTGAAGTTTTATAATTAAAAGCATAATAGAGGAAACAGTGGGTGTTTTTATTAAAGGCTAGCTCTCACCCTACCTTCAATCTAAGCTAAGCTAGGCTTACCATGCCTTTACTATAGTTACAGTTTTTAGCCCACAGACATGACCAATCTCTTCATCTTGCTCTTTGAAACAAATCAAATAATTTTTGGAATACATCTAGTGGAATTAGACCACAAACATCATGTGTCTTGTTGAGGTCTAGTGGGTTTTCTTCTTGTTCTTTGTTCTCATTTTGACATTTTTGTCTGTGGAAAGCATTGTGCAAAGTGAGAGAACAGGAGGAGTCCAAAAAATAACAAAGTTTCCCAGTAAAGTCCATTACTGAGAAATATTCATGAAGTCCATTAGTTAACGCCAGCCATTATTGGTCATACCAGAGGAAGAAAAAATCCCAAACTCCCATGAAGGACATTTTCACATACTGTATTGAATGATGGCAGAATTTAATTTCGCTGCTTCAGTCTCAGGGTCCTGGAGTTTTGTCTGCCGATTCTCTGCAACAGTGTTGTGGATCACAGGGGCGCTCGAACAGAACGGAGACATTTGTAACACCTGTACTTTTATAAATGTAACATGTCAAAATGTCCACTGTGAAAAAATTCTATTGAGCAAAAATATGCTTAAAACTTGAGACTCAACTTTTTATTGTGTCATTTCCTCAGTCAAAAACCACAGTGCCCGCTTCAACCAATACACAGATGTGGATAAACATATAAACAAGGGAGAAAACACAATCCTCCTGAACTTCTGACACGCTACCTATCCCCTACACTCCCTCCCATAGATAGCTGCCTGTTTTTTTCCCCCTCTCACTCCTTCTCCTCTGTCTATTTGGTGAGTGGCAGGGCCAGGATGGTGCTTCTGTTGTGTGTAATAAATGCTGTTGTATTGAGCCCACAGGGAAACCCTACTCTCCTCTCCCAGCCATTACTGTCTAATGGCCAGATGATGGGAGAGACACACACAGAGCCTGTCACAGACAAGCTGATATACTGCCCGGCTATGCGTGTGTACATGCATGTATATGTGTGCGTGTGTGCATGTGTCATATAGAGGCTGATATACCACCCTGGCCCCTGGGCAGAGGAGGGGGTGGGGGGGTAACGGCAGTAACTCACTCGCAACCTGATCAAGCAGTGATAAATCTTCTGAAGCCATCCTGTTTCCAGACAGACACACACGAACAAAAATGCACACCCACACACACACACACACAGCTCCACCCTCTCACTCCCTCTTACCCGCTGAACCCTAAGGGCGACATTGAAAAGGATATGTGCATCACTTAAACTGTCCCCTATGTGCATTATATTACAGGAGAGATGTTATGGTTGTGACTCACTGGAGGTAGCTTGGATTTTTTTTTTTCTTGTAACATTAAAAGTTTTTTTTTTTTTTTTCAACCAGAGGTATAAAACTCACTCTAGCCATTATCTTCCCCATGTTAATCAATAGAATTTAATTGGATAATGGCCGCTCTTGGTGGAGTAAAGCATGTTTTTGCTGTCAGTTTGTGTCATTTTAACAGTTCAGTTAGGAAAGTAGCCTTGCTCCTCCTCCCAAGCACCAGAGACACTTTCAACATTGTTGCTGAATAGAAGTTTTAATGTATTTTCAGTGACTAAAGGCTGGTGAAATTCTGCCTGGTGCTCAGGTGGTTCAAAGATCTCAATTTTTCCTCATGGTTATATTTTGGAGGGAATGTATCGATGTTATTCTGTACCGCAATAATGCTCAAGGACAAACAATTTAAGGTGTTTTAACCAGTTCTTTGTCAACAGTTATCTTTTATATTTGTCAAAAGTGTTTTTAATAATGTTGCCGAGAAGTTCTTGGTATGCAATGATTATTTGTGTTCATGACAAGATAATAGCAGCCTCTTTTAATTAGGAGTTATCTGTTTCGAACTGAATATTTTATTATGTGTTGAGCTGAGTTTCGGTGAGTGGAACTGTTTAAACTTTTTCAAACATTCAACCTGTATTCAGTATTTGATCTTGTTGTCTTGCTGAATGCTAAAGTGTCCTTAATGAATTCCAGACTTGGAATTCAGACTTCTTTTGTATTGGTGGCACAGTGGCTGTCAATAAATTTTTATTAATGTGTACATGCATGCAAGCAAATGCATGGCCACACACACACGCACGCACAGACACGAACCATCACACACTTGCACACACATGCAGCTTCACAAACACTAGAGAGAATACAAGGACTGGACAGTGCAAGGACACTAACCCACTTCAACTACAATCAGACCAACCTTGAGAGGCACTGGTCCTTTCTCCTCAACCAAGCATAAAAAAATAATTTGAATACCTATACAACTCTGAAATTTGCCTGCTTTGAATGGCAAAACTCATAAATACCCAAACATTTTTGATTGCGCTCCTTTAGAACCTTGTCTCTAAAGATAAACATTGAAAAGGTTTTTTTTTTTCAAATTTCAGTTTTGACTTATTTTACAGCACAAATTGAAGCTGTTTAAACAAACCCCTCGAAGAAACCAATTGTGCAGCTGGACAAAGGACACACTGCTTTTTATTACTCAAATTGTGCATGTGTGTGCATGCTAAGAG
The DNA here is from genome assembly GCA_029814765.1 of Acanthurus leucopareius. NCBI lineage: Eukaryota > Metazoa > Chordata > Actinopteri > Acanthuriformes > Acanthuridae > Acanthurus > Acanthurus leucopareius. The sequence goes on from JAQMCX010000029.1 coordinate 6,705,607, forward strand.
GTGCACAGACGCACTAATGCAATGACAATAAGCTGGCATCCACTTTTCTGAAGATTAAAAATGAACACAAAAGAGTCGGTGTCCATGTTTTTAACATGTACACATTTGTGAGTAGTTATTAGTGTGGGCTAGTGTATTGCATTTAGTTTGCTAGCTGTGGGGCTCAGATTTCTGTTCTGATAAAACCTTGGCAGGATCCAAACAACCGACCACCTATGTCTATCTTCACCAGTGACATATGAAATTAATTCAGATTGTAAAGAAGATGTGAGTCGCTGTGTAGGGTCAGATACTTCAGCGTGTGTGTGTATGTGTGTGTGTATTTTCTCTGTCTGGCCTGCGACAGTGTTCCGTCGTAAAGCTCCTGTCTTACCTGAGGATTAGGTGGATCAGACATTGATTGACAGATCCTCCCTTTTCCTCCTCCCCCTCCTACCGCCTCCTCGAAGAACGCCGTGTTTGGGGTTACGGTAGAACACAGGCGGGAAACCATGACTACAACACACCCGAGACGGACTGCCGAAACACGAGGTCTCCTTGAATTTGTGCACCATGTGTGTTTGTGCGCGCGTGCTTTTTTTGTGCAAATTATCGCGTTGTGTGTACGAGCCTGAGTGTGTGCGTGTGTTTGCCCATGTGTATTTGTATGTGTATGCATATGTGAGAGTCTGAGTGCTGGTAAAGGAAGATGAAAGGTGTGTGTGTTGAGCCCTGCTGTCAGTCCCTGCCATGTTTTACAGCCCGTCCGCTCCGCACAGTGATTAGAGCTGTCGGCTCTGATGTGATGACATGGGCTGAAACCACAGCAGGGGAGTGGAGAGTGAGAAAGAGAGAGAGAGTCAGAGAGACAGACAGACAGCAAGAGGCAGTTTGAGGGTCAGTTGGAGATCAGAGAGAAAGTTTGAGAGCGAGAGAGGGAGAGAGGGTTTAAGAGAGAGAGTTGACCTTGACAACAGCTGCAGTAGCAGCTCTTAAAAGTATGGGCCGACGCTGGCCCGCGTCTGCAGCCGTGATGGTTACAACATACAAGCCACTACCTGCCCCTGTAAAGCTTGCAGCCCACCCATTGCTTACTAAAAGTCAGCATACAGGAAAACCTTGTATGGCAGGGTAGCAGACAAAACTGATGATATACAGGCCGTGCACTGTTTAAGTGCATTAGCCTTTCAGAGAATACATTCAATGACAGCTATAAGAGAGAAGAAACCCAGAGGTTTTTTTTGTACGTTCACAAAGCTTTACTTTAGAGCCTCAAGAAAGGCACATACATAGCTGCTGACACTTCTTCACATACGTGTACTTCACAGGCGTTCCCCTCCCCTCTCTTTCACCTTTAGTGTGCCCCATTTCCATATGTTCTTAATCGGGCCAGAGGGAGAAAAAAAAAAGGAATTGGAGGGGGGGTACTACTGAGGGCCGGTTTGGGTTTAATGTCTGCTCCAGCTCTAATAGAGGATAAATAAACACTGCTCTGTTGTGAGGTGCACTCACTCTCATACACACACACACACACACTCACACACTCAGATACACACACACACTCTCACACTGGGCCCACCTTCTGGTTGCGTGGCCAGTCAAAGCTAATACAGCAGAAAATGGCTTGCTCCCCTGCCCGCCCCGTGTGCTGGTGCTGTTATTACTGGAGCCTAATAAGGCCCAGATGCCTAATATTAGACGTAATCTGTCAGAGTAGTTTTGTTTATGTAATTTAATTTTTCCAGGCAGTTGTTTCCAATTAGGTTGTTTAAAAGTTTTAATTGAATTAAATGGGAGATATCTCCATGAAGAGAAATGGCAAAAAAAAGCAGGGCCAGGGCCAGGGTAGACATGTGGGAACAATGCTGTTTTGGCCAGTGTGTGTGCGTATCTGTGTGTGCGCGTGTGCTCCATGATACGCACCTATCATTACAGCTTTCCCATTATTGTCAAGCCTCTCATAAGTGAGTGCTATAGCGTCTATGGTAATTATGACGTTATGAGGTGGCAATTACATTGAAATGTGTTTGACTGTCAAACGCCCACTACAATGACATGTCAGCCTGCTGCGATGAGCATAAAATGGTTGATATGGAGAGAATGAAAGAAATAATGTTGAATATCTACTTTGCTAAGGAACTGACACAGATGGAATTCTGCCAAAGACATAAAATGCTCTGCATTGTGCAAGCGACATGACCATTCAATAAACCTTTGGTTATGACAACCTAAAGGCTTGCTTGTAACTTTTAATGTGAAACTTTGTGTTAAAATTGTAGATGTAATAGTTGGTTTGCCATTAAGGAAACCATTCAAAGTATAAATAATTTCTTTGGCTGAAAACTGCCCATCATTTGCTTTAAAGGCAATCCTGAGTTGTGAGAATTTGAGGAATATCTTGCCCCAAACCTAATCCAGTATCCAATCTGTGCGCACCATTTTTTGTCATTATACTTTGTAACCACAAGGGGCACTAATGAGCACACATGAATGAGTCCTTCTTTGCTGCAGCCTGTGCCTCAGGCCTGACTGTAGCCAATGCAGTGCATGAGTTATGCTGGAGGATGCGTAAGTAAATGTGTTCATCTCTGTTTATGTGGCATCCCTCCAGTGAAAGTACGAAGGAGTTGCCAGGCTACAGCTGCAGGGTTTGGGAGTTAGTGTGGGTAGGCAGCGGGTTGTTGGTGGTGTGGAGTCTGGGTTTAGAAAGCAACCTGTCATATATCCCAAGGAAAGAAAAGGCGAGTTAGAGAGCATTCCAGAGGAAAAAAAAGAGGGAAGGGAGAAAAAGAAAGACAAGGATCCCTTTAGCAGGCAGGGCAGTGTTGCGTGACTGGCGTTTCATAAACAGACTCACACACACACACACACACACACACACACACACACATGCATGTACACCCACACATGCATGCACACACATATGCACCTAACACGGACATCGCCCAGCTATGAATCCGCCCTGATGTGTTTTCTCTCACTGGTAACTTTAGTATGGATGATTTAACGCTTAACTGCAATCAGTGTTAAAGCGTTCCACAAGGCTCACTCAGACATAGCTGCTGAGTGTCAGTGTGTGTGTATATGTGAGTGTATGTGTGTATGTGTGTGTATGTGTGTGTATGTGTGAGTGTGTGTGTGTGTGTGTGTGTGTGTGTGTGTGTGTGTGAGAGTGTGTGTGTGAGTATGTGTGTGAGTATGTGTGTGTGTGTGTGTGTGTGTGTGTGTGTGTGTGTGTGTGTTTGTGTGTGTGTGTGTGAGAGTGTGTATGTGTGTGTGTGTGTGTGTGTGTATGTGTGTGTGTGTGCGCCTCCCCCAGCCATAACAGACTCCTGGGCTGTTTAGAGAGGCTGGCTACAATGCGGAGGACAGATGTGGAAAACCCCTGGCTCTCCAGACAAGGGCCTCCTTCATCCCTCCTTCTCCTGTCCTTCACTAAGACGGAGGGATGGAGGGATGGAGTTACTGAACTAACTTCCTGGATTACATCAAACACCCCTCTGCATGCAGGGCTGCTGAACCTCCCACCTCCTCCTTTTCTCTCTATTGCTCTCCACCTCCTTCTCTCTCTCTCTTTCTCCTGTCTATCTTTTCATCTCTCTTTCATTTGCACAAACACAGTGATGTCTGGCTCTGTCCACTCCACTAAAACACAGGGCTGTATGGCCTATGTGGCCCCTTTATGATGAAGTTTGAGTCCCTGTTATACATTTTTATGTAAAAGTATAAGAGTATGAATATACTTTATGTACATTCATGTACTTGTCAATGTAAATGTCTATTAGGTTTTGTAGCCTGTCAGCAATAAAGATGAATTGTTATGACATTATTTCAAACTCGGTACATGACAATGAAATTATAGAACTGCAAATAAATTAGAACCACTAAAATTGTGGGGAAAAAGCTAGAAATGGAGAAAAGTTTTGCACAGCCAGGAGAAGAAAAAGTTTGCTGTTTGACAAGAGATGCTGTAATTGAGTGAGTTGAAGCATTAAGCAGCAGGTGTTTGTGCTGTGTAGAAGGCATGGCCAAGGCAGCGAGCTGCAGAGGGCAGTCAGTAGCCACTGAGCCACGGAACAAGTTGGGGATAGGGATTGGCTGTTATCTGCCCAGCCGTCTGCAGCTGTATTTACCGCCTTTGTTTGTTGTTCCCTAAGCAGTCGGAGATATGTGTATGTGTGTGCGTGTAAGTGTGTGTTTGCTGTTCCCTGTGCGGCCTGGGGAGGACTGGGAATTTTCTGTGTCAGTGCGTCGGAGGATTTTGGCTGGAGCTTTGTTGATCCTGTCTTTGTTGATCCTGTGTTGTTGTAGCAAGGGGAGCAAGAAGATTGAGGCATTAGCCATGGCAGCCAGGACTTAACCCTCTCTCTGCCCCCTCTCTGCCTCCCACCCCCTGAGCCTGGCCACTGGGCAGGGCCAGACACCCCCTCTGACCTATCCCAACTACCCTCCAACTCCCACATAAAAACAGTACGAAAATGCTCTTGGTTCCCCTCTTGGTTTTGTGTCATGCTCTTTGAAGCGAGCCAACTTTCAATTATTGCCCCTCCGGTTCACCCAGGCACCAGTGGCCAGAGGTGTGTGATGTTGATTGTGTGTGTGTTTATGCTCAGTTTGTTTGTGGCTGTGAGCCAAGTGATCAAGACGCCTTTTTGCTTGTCTGGCTAGTTAAGAGATAGCGAGTTTTGTAGGTGTATGTTTGTATGATGTGAGATAAAGCTTTGGCCTCCATTAAACCACTGTACACTACTCCACATCCGATGGCTGCTGTAGTCTTGGCACTGTGTTTTTGCCATCATAAATACACATACATACAGCGACTTGTTTCAAACTGACTAGTTCTCAGCCCTCTGTGAGCTGTGACCTATCCCTCTCTGAGCATCCTGAAGGTCAGGATAAAATGTGGCCCATCGAAAGAGTGAAATAAAGTAGTGGCAAGCTGGAGGCTTTAGCCTTTCAGTGTGACCCTGCAGTTCCAACCCAGCAGTGGAAGACACACTGCTCTGCTCTGCAGGAAATCCTAATAACACAGGGAAAAGAGGAGAGATCGAGGAGAAACTTCTGCACCTTGCAGCTGAGGTTGCATGATTTAGCATGTTGGTTCTTTGTGTGATAGAGAGAGAGAAAAAGACAACAGAAATACAATTTTCCATCTTAATTAGCATTAATATGCAGTTTTTTTGGACGCAGGTAACATTGCAAAAAATAGCAGGTTGACCCCTTTTCTATTGCCAATAGACACATTTGCCTGTCTGCTTTTTTCTGACGTGTTACTTGTGGTGTTGCAGATGAAAACAGAGACCTGTAAGTTACCATGCTAAGGTAGTCACTTTTATTAATCTTTTCATTTGAGTCTCTCTTTCAAACTCAACGCCTACTCCACAGTGTTGAAGCGCTGATTGAAAGGAGACAGATGGAATTTGTAGCTGAGGTGACAAAGAGTCACGTAATTACCGACAGAGGCCGCAAACACTGCCTTTATGATGGTTATTGTTGATATAGCTATGTTGTCATAGCATCGTGCAGGAAGATGGGCTAAAATTAGCTTGTCCACATGGGTGTCATGTTTCCATCACTGTCAATCAGAGTAGGAGCCGATGAACACCTGTAACTACTGCAGAGTCGTATGTCCCAGGAATGAATGCTGATGGTACACTGAAGACAAAAGCAGATGTTAGGGGTCCAGCATGAAAGGGATTATAGAGAGAAAACAAAAGCAAGTTAAAGGTAGAAAGGGGAACCAGTGACAGGAGGGATTAAGACTTGTTTTTATATGTATATACATTGAGTGTTCTAGAGACCAAAAACTAGAGAGGACACAGTTTTTCTTTGCTGTATTATACTGTGTATGCAGTGTAGTGATGTGCAGTTTAATTAAACTGTGACCAGAGGCCAAAGCACATCAATCCACCAGGGTTATCCAGACAAGTGCAAACATATGTGCATATTTGTGTCTTTCCTCTTCGTATTTGCAACATTGCCCAGGCTTGCCAGAGGTGTTTTAACACACAGTCTTCATTTATTACCTATAAGGAAGTGTGTTGAACATTGAAAATACCTCTCTTTTTTCCTTTTTGGGCTCTGTTCTTGCTCTTTTATAAATGGCTTTTTACTAAGACGACCACTTTATTTCAGTAAGTTAGTTCTTGGAACACACGGGAGGTGCTGATTAAAAGGGTCAGAGGAGAGAAAAAAGTCATGAATTAAATCAAAACTACCAGCACCTGTCACTTTAAACATTACCATTTGGCACACCTGCTAAAGCAGAATATTTTTACATCTACATGACAATGAACCTCAGCCAAGTTTCCATTAACATTAACTCAATTTATCACAAAGCACAAACACCTACTTGCTCAGCAGCAGCTTGTACAAAATATTTTACATTGTATTTTTATGTCTTTGTATTTCTTAAAACATTATAACACAGAAGATGTTAAAACACATGCCAGTACATAGTGCTGTAGCAATTTTTTTAGTGCGATACTATCTCACCACTTTGTGATCAGTATTGCCATCAGCACAACAATAATCACATTATTCACTCTATTAAGCAGTCACCAGCCAACTGCACACAACACAAAACTATTAATGTTAAAATTAAAGGAGCTTTAAAAACAGATTTTTAGAAACTGGACACATTCTTCATCTGCAGATCAACTTCTGCTTATTCCATTAAAACATTTTCTCACCCACTCCTGTTACAAATCCTCCCTATGGCTCTTCCTCCGTAACCAGCAGACACAGCAGTCACCTGCAAAGGATTAAGGGGCTGTGGAGGTGGTGGGTAGCTGGTTTTTGTGTGTGTTATGGTTGTTTGTGTGTCTGTGTTCCTTGCCGGGTGGTTTGGTGGTTTTCAGAGTCAGGTGGGTGTTCAGCGACCTACATAGTTAGTCTTTTCTAAAACCTTGACCTGGCTAATCTCTTGACTTTTTGGTTGATCTCTCTCTCTCTCTCTCTCTCTCTCTCTCTTGCGTGGACTAGTTGGTGTATGCTCATCCGCCGTTGACATCATGCTTAGCAGTGTGGAGCTGTGCTTCATTTTAGCATAAGAAAACTCGAGTTTGCATGCATCCTCATGATTTATTTTGAACCACAGTAGGCCAGTACTTAAGTTTTTGCATCTCTCACATAGGTTTTGCTGCTTGCCATAAGGTCATTATCAGAGTACCATTAGGTCTTACTCATAAAGTTTTCCTTATGACATAACGTTTTCCATTCTACACATACAACAAAACTGGATTTCTTTAAGTGGTTTTTACACACGTGTTACAGAAGTCACTGAATGAATCAAATGCGAAGAGGACAGCTTCAAAAGAAATATAAGTAGGATAATTGTAGCAGTAAAAAGAAAGTAGTGAAACAATTTCATTTGCTCAGAAAAAAACATGTAAAATATAGAATTCTACATCTATAAAGAGTTAGAAAACTAAATACTTGATGTTCACATGTATAAACTGCAAAGGTATAGCAAGTACTTGTAATGTGAGTGTTGGCTCTCTGTCCCACTGCTGTGTCTTACTGGGAGATTTGAATAGAACTGAATTATCTTTACTATTAGCAACAACTCTTGAGGCTTAAATATATATACTGTATATGAACTCTAAACATTCCTCTGAAAAGAAAGATACATGTGTGGCACATCCACCTGTGCAAATGATGTGTTCTCTGCGCCCCTTCTGAACTTTTGCTGTCAATCATATTCCTATGTATTTGTTTCAGGTCTGAAACATGCAAACTGGCCCTTCAACAACAAGATCTAAGCCATCCGACCATCCAGAACCACGACTCTGCCAACAGCTTCATCTGGCACAAAACAGATGTTAATTCACTGCAGGAATGGCAAGAGGTATGTAATTTTGTTAGCTAGTGACTGATTGATGTAAGAGGAATGCCTCAGCCTCATTTTTTGATGGTTGTCATCAAAGGTTAGCAAAAAACAAATCACACATCAAAAAAGAAGCATCAGTATAGTGAAACATAGCTAAGCTAATGCTAATTTTAAAACATTAATGTAAGCTAACGCAGCTCAAAACTTTTACTTAATGTCATCTTAAAGCTAATGTTAGCCACCAGCTAACTGTAAGCTAAAACAGACCAAGTTGTCTTATGTTTCGTAGGCAAACAAGCTTTAAGGGCAGTGTCAGCAAGCAAAAATGTTATTTTGTTGTTATTAGGATTCACCAAGGATGTAATAGCCATACAAGATTTATAACTAATGGTTCTACAATTAACTCGTGTACAAAGACAAGGGGGGAAATTAGATCTATTTTTCTAATGGCAGGTGTCCTATTAGAGCTCTGTTTATTTATCATTTGCATCTCTGCCAGACAAAAAACAAACAGATACTGTTTGATAGTGCTCACATGGTCAAATAAGACTTGCATCACTCTGCAAACTGCTTATCAATGATCTGAAATGCCTTGAAATTTCTGGCATAAAAGCTGGTGGATCAATGTTAGTTTCATTAAGAGTAGAGAACCCATAATTTTGTGTCATGTGAATGAATAGTTTTTTCAAAAATTACATTTGTCTAGACTGAGATGATACACAATAGGCTTTTTTTTAACTTTCAGTCTTTTGTTTATAATGCAATTATCACCACCAGTAGTGTAAACACATAAATGCTTAAAAATGCATAAAGAAAATGGAAATAACAAAAAGCAATGTGTCCCTTTTCCCATAGTTTTCACATGAAATTCAAGCCTCCACATATGATTTTGGACATTAACTCTGCCAAGCAATTCACAGACACTTTGGTTTTCTGGGAAAGTTGTGTTCCAGTGAACCATGAAAATGCTGCAATCAAACTATTACATCTGCTTCTCTGAATTCTCACAGATATTGGGGTATTTTTTTTTGCATGTACTGTAAATACAAACTGATGGGACAGATTGTCATTGTCTTTCTGAATGAGATATTTTAAAAGGGAAAGGTTCAAGGTTTCTGTTTTGGTTTGCCGTGCTTTTGTTTCGAGGCACAGTAAAAATCCCTTCACCCAACAAACTTTAGTGCATCTGAAACACAACAGAGGAGTGCAGGAGACCGAGAGAGATCATTTCAAAGCATAATTTAGCATGTAAACGTGAGTATTAACAAGAGGAAATCAAAACAAAAGATGAGGAAGTGAAGAGCGAGATAGTGAGAGGAAACCAGATATTAAAAAAAAGGGAGAATGAGAGAAGATAAAGAAAGAGGGAGAGAGAGCTGTACACTTTGTCAGCGTGTGTGCTAAGGTCTGTCAAGTTACTAAGGTGACAGTAGTGTGTGTATCTGTGTGTTTATGTGTGTGTGTAAGTGCACTGTGGAAAAGCAATCACACAAACAAATTAATTAGTCTCCCCCAGCAAAGGGGTTTGATAAATTGAGCAGCTCATCGCTCCCACCTCCCTCCCTCTTTCTCTCTCTCTTTCCCCACCTCACATCCCCTGTATTTCATGTCCCAGTCTCTGCTATGCAATAAACATCTCATTACATTGTCCTACTTTTAATTGTATTTGCTCATTGTCTGTTGATTTCCTGTTTCGCATCATCTGTCTCATTGCACATTTTGCTTACATCAATGTATGCTCACACACACCCACAGGAGGCCCTGCTGTACTCCCAATACACACACACACTTATTCTTACTCAGTCCAGGTGGGTTATTTAGGCCTCCATGCTGCACAGCTATACTCCACCTGCATTTAGATTAAGTAATATATTTTAATTATTCATATTTCCTGTTTTTATTAGACCACTTAACTACGATATTATTCCCTCAGTTTGTCAATGGGCACTCTGCACACCCAGCGCCAGGAACAGGAGAGGGCAACTTAAACAACAGAAATATGCAACAGACACACCAAATGTATTCACGTTTTTTTTTTTTTTTACCCTGTGTGGGCGCTGGAGGCTGGAATGAAGACTGTGTCTCTATTCAATTATCACACTCCGTCACATGCACAGACGCATGCACACACAGACATAAACACACACACACACACGCAGGCGTTAAGCAGTGTGCACTCATTAAACACTCTCATTATACACAGGAGGAGATCCCTGCAGGTGCAGTTTACCAGAGTTTAGTTCATTTCCTGCTCCTCCTCTTCTTCCTCCTCTCTCGCATCTCCTTCTCTCTCCTGCTCAGTCTGCTTCGGGCATTATATACCTGAAAAACTTAACTCCATGGGGCAGCGTCCGGTGTGAGGAGGAGTGTTGCTCTCTAACCCTTCTTCACGTCCCACATGTGAGACTTTTTCCTCTGTCTGAGACGAGTGCCTTTGCATCAGCAGAGTCTGGTTGGTAAACGTGCAGCAGGTGTATTAACATCTTATGAACCACATTGGTCATAAGAATAAAAACCCAGCAAATACCTGGTCACGGTAACATCAGATCTTTATTGCTTTTTATTTATTCTGTTTTGTACCTCTCAGAGCTGCTGCCATCTAATTTAAAGGCCTTTTCCTCCTGGTAGAAACTTGATTATTCACTATGATTCATATGCTAAAGTGAGAGAGTCTCTGAATGGCCGTTGAGCGGTATTATTTTAGGCGGCTGAATGTTTCTTTGTGGCAAACCTCTCATTTTCTCTGCATGCTCATAGGCTTTCATACTTCTCTGATTGACATGCACACAAAAAAGCCCTTTATACCTGACCCATTACAACTTCAGATGAGCCTGTTCAGAAAGCGTTAGGCCGTGCTCTGTGTGTGAACGCGTGTGTGTATGTGTGTGTACATTTGAGGATGTGATAATAAGGACAGAGAGCACTCTCAGCTGGTGGTGCTGTTCAAATAGTTTCACTGGACTGTGGCTACCTGAGCACAGATAGTTCTATTGTCTGTGCCCCTGCAAATCCCTGCAAAATTTGCCTTTTATGTTTTATAATCTAAGTGACAGCCTCAGCCCCCCTGAGGAGTGCAGATTTTATGACCTTCAGAGTAAGGAAATGAAAATTGCAGAAAGTTATAAATGCATAAAATATACCTAAGTACAACAGTGCTACACTATACATTTTCCACTTAGAATAAAATAAGCATTATGAGTGACTGACAGTCTTTGGTGAAATCAGTTTTATCAGGTTAGAGCTCTACATTAATGCCGTGTACACTATGCCGTGCTCCAAAAAAATGGAGTGAAACGCCTTTGTACTCATACAGAGTAAATTTCAAAATTTAGAGAAGAGTCCATGCCAAATGTTTTAATTAATTTACTGTAATTCATTCATCACTGTCCTGGCTTTTTCCTTCACAAAGTGAAGAAATAATCCATTTGTCTCTTGTGTGCAGCACTGCAGTCCTTCTGACCTACTTTCCTTTTCTTTTTCCGCTCCCTGCTGCCATCTTCTTTCTTCGGCAATGATGGAATAAGTTTGCCATTGTTTTTGCCCAGTGGCCTTTCTTTCACCAGGTTGGTAAAACCGAATCAAACATCCTGGGTGTATTTGTTACTTTGTGTAAGTGCGTTTATGTGTGTTTACCTCAACTGCAGCCATAAATGTGTTTCCACTCGAAATAACTTGCCTGTTTTGATCAGGTAAATCAACAATGTGGTTCTAAGTAATTTTAAGAACAAACATTTCTGGGCTTTAACTTCATCTTTGGTCATTTAAGTAAAAAACTGTTTTTGTAGTTGTTAGGGAAAATATTACATAATAACAATCTTGTGTAGAAAAAATAAACAGTTTTTTAACAGTTTTATTTAGCTTTTAGATTATACTGGTAAGGATTTCTCTGTGAAAAAATGCAGATTTAATTTAGAGACACACTTTTTCCTCTGAACTGGGGTTTTCAGATATACATCGCAAGATCTGTTAATCTCTTGGTCTTGTGTGACCAGGACAATTTTGCATAAATACATTTAGGTGCAAGAATGTTGGTCTGCTGACACAAAGATGTATATGCTAACACAAGTCATTTGGCACAGACTCTAACCTCCTACATCCCTAGTACAAGTTCAAGCAATGTTTGATTCGGCCCATGTGTGCAGAGAGAAGATCGATGTCTTAGGAAGTCACAACGAGTAAGTGGGCATGTTGATGTTCTCACACTGCTGTTAACACACACCCAAATTCTGATGCTGTCTCATTCCAGTGGGTTTTAAGTACATAAAATGAATCCCGTCATGGCCTTTTCTGCTTGCTTTTTACTGCTTTTTACTCTTGTTGATTATGCACTCATACCCATGCACATGTAATATTAACATAAACACAAAACCAGTCATAAGTCATCATTACAGATAAGTCAGTAGCTGTAGTGCCGACTTCATCTCAGTATTTCTATTTGAAAACACGTTTAAACATAGACAGTCCCTGGTTGTGGCCATGCGTGTGAATGGGCAACAGAGCTGGACCTGATTCTGTTAACGTTGCATGGAGTTCACAAATAAAGTTCATTGGCTTATCACTTCTCTCTATTCACCCCCACCCCCACCCCATCTCCTGTCAGTTTGTCAAATCCTCTCTCTCCCTGAGCTCGTTGTCACCTATAACTCATTCCTCACCTCACCTGTGTTCCCTGTCTCTGTATCATCTAATTCAGCAAAACTGGATCGAAACTTCTTTTCTCTGCTGGAAGGCTCAGGATGTCAGATGGCATAAAACCCCTGTTCCACAAAAGCTAAACCCGCCAACCCTTTAGGTTCAAAGCAACAGACGCACTTCACATGACGCAATCATTTTGCATTGATTGTTCCAATTCTCACTTGCATCCAGCTGTTTTTGTTCAGTTAGAGATAACAGTCAGTGTGTGTGTGTGTGTGTGTGTGTGTGTGTGTGTGTGTGTGTGTGTGTGTGTGTGTGTGTGTGTTAGTAAGAGTGTTTTAAGAAAGTTGAGATTTGTGGAGAAAACATAG
>JAQMCX010000029.1:6718522-6732763 GCA_029814765.1 Acanthurus leucopareius
TGTGTGTGTGTGTGTGTAAGTAATAGTGTTTGCAGAAAGATGGGAGTTTAGGAGACAGCATCCCACTAGGGTTTGGATTCTTAAATATGCCTCACTGTCTTTTGTTAAATGTGATGCAATAGTGATGCAGGGCTGTCAGTGTGTGTGTGTGTGTGTGTGTGTGTGTGTGTGTGTGTGTGTGTGTGTGTGTGTGTGTGTCAGACAATGAATGAGTGAGTAGCTGCGAGTCATTGCTGCTCTGAGTCTGTGTTTAAGGCTGTTTTTCAACGCGAATGAAAATTATAGGTTCTCTATTGATGAGAGAGGGGAACCCCTCCCTTCTCAACCTTGCCATCTCGGGGTGTGTGTGTGTGTGTGTGTGTGTGTGTGTGTGTGTGTGTGAGAGAAAGAGAGAGAGTAAGAGCTTGTATGCCTGTGTACATGCACATAGATGTGTTTGCACACGTGCATGTATGTGTGAGTGGCAGGGCTGCTATCTATGCCATCACACGTGGATGTGTGTGTTAATAGAGAATGGCCCATGCTGCCACTGCCTTTGTTTGCCAAGGACATACATATGCATGAAGCCTGTGTGCGTGCGTGTGTGTATGTGTGTGCATGGGGGGGTTTACTAATTACTAGATTTCTATCATGAATATGTATGGCCGCATCCTTTATTATGGGATTGGCTTAAACACATCACACAGACGGACGAGTGGCAGAGAGAGGAAAAGCAGGGGTGAGGGCTTGAGAGGGGAGGTGCCTCTTCAGGAAAAAAAAGATTTTTTTTTTTGCTGCCATTAATTTGAACCTCAACCTCCACTGTGCTCGTTTTTATTTGACAAAAATAATATTCATGTCTTTGAACTGTCTCAGATATTTAACCATACTGCGTCGCCAAATTAGTGTTAAATTTTATTACTTATCAAATGACAAAGTAAAGTAGAAATGTAATAAACCAAATTTTTAAATCAGTATTGCTTTAATTTTCCCCACATTATTAGTCTATTCCAACTTTCCATCTTGCCTATTTTATCAGATAAAGATCTCTTAGCCTTAATTTTTTGTTTGATGGTTGTGACATCTTATGTAGTGGTCCTTCATGTGTTATTTTTGCAAGCTCAAAAGTCTTTCATTTATTATATTTTAGCTGCTTCTATTATTATTCAAAAAAATTGAGAAAATGATAAATTACTTTTTAATAGCTGAGGGTTATGTCCTTTATGACCTACTACCATCTGAACTCAACAAAAATTTAAGTTTTTACACCTTAGGATAAATCAATATTAAAACCATATCACTTAACAGATAATAGAGTAAACATTTTTAAAATAGTTGTCTTGCCAAAAGTGACAAAGCAGTGCTCAGATCTTTTACTTAAAGTTTTTGTGTGTATAAGATTTATATCCACAGAGGGAGCAGGTTTTCTTTCATGCAATCTGCCAATGAATGTATTCATAACAACTGGATACACTGTTGGAGATGAGACCCTGTTCATTAAGACAGAAGTTACTCAGTGGCTCCACCGATTTCTTTCAGCTTAACCAGCTAACTTCGGGTTTAGCCCTCCACTGTCTTGAATGAGGACAAAATGATTAAATCCTGCAGGTCTTCTAAACTTTATAAATATTTTCAAAATGCATAAATGAGTTTCACAGCCACTATAGGTGTGAAGAAATAATCAGTTTGTGTCAATCTGAAACCTTACTGTTAGAAGCTGCTAAATACTTCACACTGGCCCTTTAAGAAAAAGAACTTACAGCACAATGTCATGCTCATCATTTCAATATATATTACTTAATATATATTGTTGGTCTAACATTACATATATAAAAACATTAAAGTGGGATTTTATTGTTGTAAGTGCTATTCATAGAGCTAATTTTAAGTTCATTATATTCTTTAAGGGGACAGCGACAGCACAATGTTTAAAAATAAAAGTGGTTTGGCGACAGGAACCTAACAAAATATTTTTTGCCCCAGGATCACCTAACATATCACTCCAGCCATACTGCTCATTACTTTAATGTATAATAATGATGCATCATATTTTTATGATAATTATGTCTCAGTCATGTTCACAAAATCTTGATCTGCAAAATAACTAACTACTGCTGGAGGATAAATATATATCATTAAAAGTGCAACATTACACCAGAAAGTAGTAATGTAGATGTTAAAAGAGGCTTTAAGGTAAATACTCAGGTTACTTAAGTACAGTATTTAGGTAAATGCACTTTTCACCACCGCTCATAGACTATTATAGATCTATAATCTTTATCTGTTTGGTGCTGAAGAGAAAACTGAAGCATTCCCCATTCATGTGTTGAGCATTTAAGCACCGTGTCACCTCAGCTCTGTCCCTCTTTGTTCGTTTGCCTCTGCTCCACTCAGCTCTTCTCCCTCTTTTTCACACACAATGCACAAACGGTCCCAATTTAAACTTACACTCATGCGATCTGACATGTATACAAAATACCAGGCATTAAGTATTTTTCTGGCTTGTATTGTTTTTCCACATGGACAAACTCAATTACAAGAGCCGTGCATGTCTTTTGCTGTGGAAATCTTTCCACGTGAGAGGTGGAGGACAAAAAAAAAGGAGCAGAGGAAGTGATTAAGAGATGTAAACAGTGTACACAGAAGGTAACAGTAGGTGGGGGGAGATGATAAATCACTCTTAATCTCACTGTAAATTGTATCTTGTTCTCTGGCGTTCTTCTCAGTCACCTTTTTTTGATCATGCTGTGGTGTTATTTTTCTACGTTTGTTAGTGTAGCAGCACTAAACAGGAAGAAGACTTAGATGAATGAATGAATGAATGAATGAACAGGTGAATGAAAGCAAGCGACACCTCTTATCCTGTCTTACTTTTTTGTCTTTTTTTATTCTTTGCGTGCACTTTACACTCCCCTGTTTAGCAACCTCCCTTCCACTAACCCCGACACCAGGAAATCGCACAATCAGAGGACTATGAAAGCTGCTATCTCTCCCTTCCTTCCCCCCCTCCCTGCCCTCCTCCATCTCCACCGACCACCCCAACCCATCCACCGCTGCTGTACCTCTGACAATAGCCTGGCAATCTGAGCAGAGCGAGGGAAATAAAGGAACAGGACAGGTTTTTTAAAGCAGAGAGAATGTCAACTGTCAGTCTGGCTGTGACGTCGGAATCAGTCTAAGCCATCAAACTTGTGTCCTGTGAGAGAGGAGAGGAGAAGAAAAGGGAACAGAAAAAGGTGGCGTGTATTTAGCCAAAAAGAACAAGGGGAGAGGAGAAAAAGAAAGGGCAGCACGAGTGCATGCTAGGTAAAGAGGGTTGGTCATCCTTAGTTTGTAAGGGCTTGATTTGTCATTTCATTCCAAAGCTGCTTTCAGTGTCTCTCCACCTCATGCAGGGGCTGGTGTGATGGGTTTTTGAGTGGCTCAGAGGTCAAGCTGTTTTTGCATGGGAAAAAGGTAGAGCTAGAGAGAGGAAGACAGAGAGAGAGAGAGAGAGAGACAGTAAGAGAACAAGGCGATCAGGGCCGCCGGTGTTTGTTAACATTAACACAGACATCACAAGTTCCCAAAGTGAGAGAGGGCAGCGGGGTGCAACAGGGCATTGAGCTGGAGAGAAACAGAGGTCGCAGAAGAGAGGAGAAGAGGAGGAGAGGAAGAGAGACGGCCGTGTTTGAAGAGAGCTGTTGAGATAAATCAGTATGTTTACGTTCTGGAGGAACAAAGTGTTCCGTTGGCAGAAGAGCACTCGACTGTCCGTTTCCCCTAGCACTGTTTTTTTATGGGACCCTTTTGTGTGTATGTGTGAGTGTTTGTGTGTGTGCATTTGTGCGTGTGTGTATTTTGTGGCAGCGTCAAGGCCAGTTCTTGTGCCATTAAAGTCTAAGAATATCAATATTAAGGGGATTTTCGGAAAGTCAGATGAGAACATTAATATTCAGACTCAGTGAGAGTGAAATGAAGGTATTAACGAAAAAAGATGGTTACGATTTCTTTCTTTTCAGACTGAAACAGCCACAAATGACAAGGTCACCGACCAACATGTTTTTTTCTTTTACTGTGTTGTAATTGTGGGCTTAGTACATGTGTGTGCAGAGATAGGTGTATGTGTGTATGTACCAGAAAAGGTTGATTGCTAATGTACTATTTTTTTGGAACTGAAGGAGAAAGAATGATAACATTACATCCTGGAGGTTTGAGGATAGACTGGGTGAAACTCAAGAGATCCTCATGCTTTTTGCTGTTGTCATATGTCTGTATATATTATATAAAACCACAATTTTAACAGTGTTTATGTAAACCTTATCTGATAAATACTGAGGCTTTTTAAAGAACTGTTTAAACACTTACATCAAGGGCTGGATATTGAAATCGAAACATTGGTATTTATCTGGTACTGACCGAGATGTGTCTGCAGTGTGGAGTTTCGGAAACTGTTAAGTAGATGACTTTTAATAGTTGCTCCGATTTGTACTGTTCTTTACTTATTAGTTTGATTAGAGTTTCCGCTCAAAATCATTATCTTTCTTATTTCAGACTCAGATCTAGACAAAATTCTTAAATGACATGCAGAGAAATCAATTGAAATAGATTTTAAAACTTTTGCCTCACTGTTAAATTAAAGCGGTTTTGTAAAAAAAAAACCCTATTTCCTTTGAGAAGGCTTTGAATAAAAGTTTTTTATTAATATTTAGCATTACTAACCCTTAAATACATTACAGATATCAGAAAATAAATTCCACTGATACCCAGCATCACTTTTGAAATATGCTGAACTTGTTCTGTAATTAACGTGCAACATTGTTGTAAGTGCTATTGTCCTAATTAGCATTTTTCATCCTTAAAAGCAGCTGTTTGCACTCACAGTCAGCACAGTGTCAGTAAAGCACTTATTGCATCCAGGGAGCTGGAAGAAACGCCACTGACTGCTGCCATTAGTCAGGTTAACAGTGTCAACAATGTTAGAACTGATGACAAACACACATAAAAAGAACAGTGCCTTCATACAGACACAGACAGCGTTTGTGAAGCAGGACAGGCAGTTAAGTTAAGGGACAAAGAACAAAACAGGAAGGAGACATAAGCCATGGCTGATAGCAGAACTTGAGCGTATCTCCATCCAACTCTAACATGTGTGACACCGCCAAGTGAAACAGGGCTATGGTATTGCACGATATCAAGCGAAAGAGATGAGGAAGAAACCGTCCGTGTGTGTTACCTCTTCACACTGTCTCCCATCCATTGTCCTTACATATGGTTCTTCTATCAGTGTCCAAACTGCCCAAAGCAGAAAGAGAGAAAAGGGCTGCGTGGGGTGTGGTGGAGGGGCTTAAGCACTCTTGCGTACAAGTGAGAGAGGAGAGAATGATAGCCATTTCGCTTTTATTATCTAGAATGTATCAACTTAATCACAGCTCCATTCTCCCCCAGTCCTCCCCTGGGCTCAGTGGGAGACACTGAAGGAAAATTGGAAAAGTATCGCTGGGCTGGAGGTAGAGACGAGTGTAGATGGACAGAACAGGGGGATGGGGGCGTGCAAAGAGTAACTACCATAAAGAGAGGGGCAGAGAGACACAGAGGAGAGAGAGGGAGAAAGAGAGAGAGAGAGGGGAAAGAGATAAACCTGTTAATTTTTCATGGCCAGACGGTCATAATCACAATGTTCGGTGCCCTTAGAGTCTTTAGAGTTGGCCAATTTGTGTGTGTGTGTGTGTGTGTATGTGTGTGTGCATGCGTTTGAAGAAAGGAGAGATGGATTGAGCTTCATTACCAAGACTTAGGGGACACCCCCCCTCAACACCCCCACCCGAGCCCCTTACACTCCCCTGTGTCCCTGCCTGACTGCCCAAAGTTATAATAGTCACTATCATAAAGACACATTATCCTCTGATAGGAGACTGCACTGTCTTAAGGCTATAAAAACACTCAAACTTCATTTATTTGCCATATATGGCCACAGATAGAACTAATGAACTAGCGGGAAAGTGTCAGAGCAATCAAAAAGAATCCAGGATAAAGTTTTTTGAGTCACCAATTTGAAAATTATTTGACTTCCGGCGCAAAGAGTGTGTGAGAGACGGGAAGATACAGTTCTACAAAGCTGACGAGAAGGTTTGATCCAAACATTTATTCTTCTCTTCTTTTTGCTTCATGGATATTTCGTGTGTGAATCAACTAAACCACAGACAGCTTAAAAGCAGTGTGTGTATGTGTATGTGTGTGTGTGTGTGTGTGTGTGTGTGTGTGTGAGATGAAAGATATGCTTTGTAGAGTGGTGCAGTGTCAATGACATAAAATACCTGGCACTGTATAAACAACATTGTTCTAGAACATGAGCTCAGTCCAGTACACACACACACAAACACTGAGCAGGTTAATAATGACCATAATCGCCCATCCTCAACACACACATTCACACACGCACGCACACACACCCACACACACACGCACACACACACAAACACAGTTTGGCAGCACATGGCCATGTAAGGGGAAAACCGCTGTGTGTGTTTACACTAAAACACTGCTTGTCTGAGTGGCTTTAGAGCCCAGGCAGAGCGGGCAGCCTTTTTAACAAGCCTTTAAAAAAACAGGCAAACACACACGCATACACATACACACACACACACAGAGCAGAGCCTTCTTTTCCTCATCTTTTACTTCCTCTGTGAAGAGTCCTCTTTACTCTCTCATTTATCAGATCAGGTTCAGATATGACAAGTGGTAATCAGTATATTTTTTGCCTGTAAATATAAATCATCATTTGTTTGTTGCAACAACGCTGCGTTTCTCAAAGTAGGACATGTGAAAGAGTGTGCGGACTGTTTGTTATGTCAGAGACACTAAACTGCGGCCGTCGCTGACTTTGGTCCCTTTCTCTTTCAAAGTGTGTGTCTTCATTAAATGCACTTGCCCCTGTTTCTTCCGCTGGGGGGAGTGTGTGTGTGTGTGTTTCTTCTATATTTGCATGCTTGTTTGTGTGTGTCTGCGTGTGTGTATATGCGTGAGAGTGAGTGAGTGTGTATGTGTGTATTTCTGCAGGTCAGAAAGGCAGCATTTGTTCTGTGAAGGCCTATAAACATCTGCGATCCCTTTTAAGGGATTGTTTAGATTGACGAAACGAGAAAATAAACGGTCTCAAGGAGGCCGGCGCTCTGTACTGACAGAGAGATCTCCGCTACCAGCACAAAATGTGTGTGCATGCATGTGTCTGTGTGTGTGTGTGTGTGTGTGTGTTTGTGTGTGTGTGTGTGTGCGCGCGCGCATGTGTGTGTATGTATTTTGGTGAGTCGAGTCTAAAATGACAGGTTCTTTTTTAGGTGCTGCTTTGCTGATCAGAGGACTTTGTGTGAACCCTCCTTGACCTTTCTTTTCTTCTTGTCCTACTTGATCTTGTTCTTCTTCATCTTCTTCTACCCCTCTTCTCTTCCTTCTCCTCCTTCTCCACCCCCCACCCTTAACAAAGTAAAACTTAGCAGCTCACACTTTTCCTCTTTTTTTTTCCCTCCCCTAAAAGCATATGGGAGTCTTTTTCCACCCAACCCCCCACTAGTTCATACCCACGATAACTCCCTCTCCTCACCAGCAGAAACTTCTCCCCCGTCTCCTCTATTTTTCATAACACTCCTCCTTGTGCCGAGGAGTTGTTGTGTCTGGGTTTGCAGCAACATGTGGAATATATCACAACCCTCTCTGCCTCTCTATCTTGCCGCCGTCTCACTTATTCACACATACAGGCGTGCACTCACACACACACACAGATCTGGTAGTGTTGTGCCGGTCTTCTTGAGATCGTCCAGTATGAGGAAGTGGGGTGTCCGTCCAGCCGTGATTTAGGTCAGAGGGAAGCAGGGATAGGACGCTTCTCTGCTCTCTGTTTATTTGAAGCAGGAGCCATTACTGCTGTCTCTGGTCCATATTTAAACTCAGACACAGAACAGACACACACTGATACAACTGGACTGCGTGTGTATTTCTGTCTATCTGCATTTGTGTGTAAGAGGAGGAGAGAAAGGGCATGCATATTATGTGACTCGGGAGAGAGATGTGTGTCTGTGTACAATGCACAGCAAAAATAAACAGCTGAGATTTGTGGTCTGGGCCTAATAGAGGAAAGGCCAGCACTTTTTAGCGGTAAGGTTGCAGCGGCGGGCCTCAGCACAGCAACATTAGGAGTCCACAGGGACTGCTGGTCTCACTCCAGTCTGGCCCCAATACACTTGATTCACCTAATGAAAGACATCTTATCACCGTGCTGGGGTAAAATAAGCATATGTCCATCTGCTGTGTGGCGTTTGAGTTAAAGGTTTAGGCTGGGTAAATTAAAGTGTGTGTTTGGGCGAGTGTGTGTCTGTTTGTGTGTGTGAGTGCGCTTCAAGATTTCGTGCCAGCAGCCACGTCCTGTAGAATCTGTGCGGTGTAAACTAGTCCCATGACGTCTATTGCCTGTCTGCCATTACTGCAGGGTTGCCGCAGCTTGTAAAAGCCTCGTTAACACAAAGACCTGCTCACATGTTAATTGGCTAATTGACTAATTAATTTTCGCATAAAGGCGTGCACAGGGAGAAAGGCTAGCTAATTGAAAGTGACTATAGGTTTAATTACGTGAAGAAAGGTTGAGGAGGAGGGAGTCGTGAAGGTGGGAGGCCCAGATATGTTGTTCTTTTCCACGGCAATTGTCTTACATGTTCTCTATCTCTGCCTCACCATCTCTTTTCTCTGATCTCCACATTCCACCTGTCACTTCCATCTGTTTACTTCTCTTTTGTTAACAATTACCTTGCAGTGAAAAGAGGCTGAGATAGATGGAAATCCAAAATCTCTGTCTGATACTAGTGTTTCTATGTGTGTGTGAGAGAGAGATACAGAGTCAGATTGGGTCGTTTGAGTGAGTGACAGCCTTGC
Organism: Acanthurus leucopareius; assembly: GCA_029814765.1. Lineage (NCBI taxonomy): Eukaryota > Metazoa > Chordata > Actinopteri > Acanthuriformes > Acanthuridae > Acanthurus > Acanthurus leucopareius. Next base: position 6,727,403 of record JAQMCX010000029.1, read on the forward strand.
CAAATAAAAGATAAAAGCATCAAACAAAAGCTTCTTATTGTCGTAAACATTTCTCCAGGCTCCTCTCTCAGCGCACGTCGCCGAGAAATAATTTTGGTATGAATGCCACGCTCTTACAGAAACCACATCTCCGGGCGCGTCTGTTGCAGAGAGGCATCAGTGTGATCATGCATTCACATCAACAGTAATCTAAGTCCAATTATTGAACAATATGTAAAACTGACACACACGTCAGGTCGGAGACAGAGGAATGTACGAGTGAACGAATGTGTGTTAATTCAATTCCTACCCACCGCTCACTAAAACACCACCACAAATTAAATCGGCCGGGGGAGCAGACGGCTAACAAAGGAAATTAACAATGATGCTGCCTCTGTATTAGGGCATATGGATTCGCTGCATGTTTGCTGCGTGTGTGTAGCCGCAGCCTCGCGCCTCTGCACGCAGAGAGAGGGGGGGGAAAGGCCAGTTTTAATCAAGAAATCCATTCCACTTTTCTAACCCCTCTTCGCTTCTTGCTCCCCTCCCTCCATTGCAGGCTTGTGTGGAAACAGAAGTGCTAAATTACCCTGGAGCAGTCAGACAAAAACATCTTGTTGGGTTCTAAATTGCTTTGCATGCATATTAATTGGACAGAAATCCCTGCAGTGTATTTGGGTTTGCGCACGCATTTGTGTGTGACTTCACCGGGGTTGTGCATCCGTACTGTATCTGTGTACGTACAGTATGTGCACGTGTGTACGTACACTGTGTGTGTGTGTGTTGTGGGCAGAGCCGGTGAGCTATTATAGCTGCAATGGCTTGCAGAGATTTGGAGGTTATCTGTTTTTGTTGGTTAATTGTGAAGCTGATAGTATCGAGGGCCTGGGCCAATTCGAGTGGGCTTTCAGCCAAATTACCTCAGTAATCGTCTGTATTCAAGTCCCTGGATGCTCTCACCAAGACAGAGCCTGGGAAGCCCTGAAGTTCAGTGGAGAGGGGCAGATCTGACCCCAGCTTTAGACAGCTTACACTGTAATTGAAATGATATTTTTTTTTCCCCGACACCATTATTGGATTGCTGACAAGATTTCACCCAAAATTCCATTTGTGGTCAATTTATCCTGTTTGTTTTTAATTAATGCAGGCAGCTAATGAACTCAAAGGGAATCTTAGCTAAATGATCAGAATTTCCTCCATGTTCCCTGTTATCTTTTAAGCAGTAGGCTTTGGAATTGGAGCATGAAATTGTTTGAAAGTAGGAAAGGAATTCAGCTGGATGCAGCGCACAAACACTGAAGCAAGTACAGTGCAAGCAGAAGGGGCGCTGGGTTTGTAAATGTACGTCACTCACTATGACTAGAAATTTCACTGACTAAGACTTAAATTTTAACTAAAACCAGTTTAATGTGGCTCAGACGTGAGAGATTAATGAAATACACATACTGATATCAGAATTTTTTTTTTAATATGTTGATTCGGTTAATTCAAAAGTGGAGCGTGTTGCATTGCAGCAGTTAGCATTTTGTGGGTGCAGTCTCTCGCCACGTCTATCTAATTGTCCTCTCTCTCAAAGATAAATCGTCCCACAGCTGTCCTTGTCCAGCTCGAAAGTATTGAAATCACTGAATGGGTATCGAAAAATAAATTAATAGAGTGTGGTTAGTGTCTTGAAGCTGTTTATTTTTAAGTATGAACCTCTGAGAGTGTGCCAGACAAAGGCCTCAAAGGATTCTCGTCTTGGCTGTTATTATTCATGAACAAATGAACATTTATACATCTCAGAAATGATAGAAAAAGCAGGATCAAGCGTAACCTAGACAGAAAACCCAATATATCCATGTGACCCCTATGACCATGAACTGTTTAGTTTCTTCTTTTCATCTTCTCTCGCCGCATACGAAAGCCCACACATCGAAATACACTGCTGCACTTCAGATGTTTATTTCTCATTTTAACATCTTCACAACCAAGTTATTACTTCAGAATTAGCCCCTTGCATGTGAGTTTGTGTTCTTATTTGTGTGTTCATATTTTGGAGAAAGAGAGAGAGATGAGTGCAAAAAAAGCAGCACAGCTGATTTAAGACCATAAAAATGGGCACAAAGTGGTGTATTCTGTTTCTGCCTTATTCCACAAATAGATCCCCCTCATTTCTACACACTGGACCTTTAAACTTAAAAAATCCTTCACATGAACTTTTCATGCAAAGAAAGAGTTGTCATCATCATCTTCATAATGTGCTATGCAGGACTGCAGGCCATGAATCCCCAGACAGTGACCTCATATCTCACCCTCCAACCCCGAAACACTCACACACACACACACACACACACATACACACAAATAGTCCCACCCCCACCCACACATATACACAATATACAGTGCTTTCTTTTTCCTCTGTGTTTCTTCTCTGCTTGTTTGTCATTTTGTTCTCTTCATTTCATCTTTTAAACTCTGTCCTGTTTGTTTCCACATCTCAGTCCATAAACTGTTTAATGTTTGTGTGTGCATGAGAGATAGAAAGACAAACACCCACACACACCTCACTCTAGACGAGTGAGACACTGTTTCTTTTTTTTTTTTTGCAGTCATTTAGTTTCTACTTTTTTTTTTTCCTTCATTTTTTTTGCTGTTGAGGGTTGAAGGAATTATCTTCTGAACACACAAACAAAATGCACAAACCAGACAAACTCACACACTGAGCACGGTGAGAAGCTGTGAACATAAACACTTAACCCTGGAAAGATTCAATGATGGCGGATAAAAGAGTGATTTGTGTTCTGCTAAGGGGAAAATGAGTAATCCTATCATTCAGCGTGACACACAACACAACACGCCGCATCAGTCACAGACACACACACACACACACACAAGACACTAAACACTGCCTATCAGGATGATAAAAGCATGTCTCACCCACACAATAAAGCGTTTGATTTTTCTATTTTCCGTGTCATTCATTTTCTATTTATGCTGTTGTAAACCTTTTCTATATCCCCCCCCTCTCTTTTTCCCCCACAAGTGTTGCTCCTGACACAACAGCACATATTTGTGTATTCATGTAAATATCTCAACTAATCTCTATAAATATATTTATGAGATTTAATACCTTTGTACTGTAATACTATGCGTGCTGAGCACTGGGGTTTTACACCCTCATGAAGACAAGCAAGCACACATACCCTAACACACACATCCAGACACAGCTTGCATTGGGCGCATACCAATCCCTTGGTCTTTCTTTCTTCCTGCCGGGGCATTAATTCCTGCCCATATTTCCATCTGATTATGGTCCGGTTATACCCGCAACTAATTGAACATTAAATATAAAGAAAGTTAATGAAAATGTCCTTTATCCCCTCCAAACTAGGCCTGAGAACGCATCCATTAACGCAAATTAATCTGGCCCTGGTGCGTGTTGCAGGGATGAAGATATATGCACAGTTTGCTGCTCTCCTCTCCGACCCGAATTATGGTCTGTCTCCCTGAGCAGGACGTTTAAATAACAAAAGATGTGTTGTTCTCTTCCTTTTGAATATTCTTGTAAGTCATTCCCAGAGCTTCATATCTGGCTGAAAACAACGTGGCGCTGATGCCTTGGCTCTCAGCTCAGAGGATTTTGTCCTGGGGTTCTCCTCTTACTCCTGCTGGCCGGTATACGGACCACCAGCACCCTCCTGTCATTGATCTGGCTAGAAAACGCTCTGTGTGCGTTATGGGCCTGGGCTTACTCTGTTTTATTATTATAGAGAGACTGTGTGGGGTTTTTTTTTCCTTTTTTTTTTTAATGGACAGGTGTCAGATCTAAAGCACCATCATGGAGAAATAACAGGTCCATAAAGCCAAAATTGATTAATGTGTCTCTCACATGATGAGTTCTGGCTTTAAAATTAATGAGAAAAATAAATATATGTCACCATATCACATCACATGTTCTGAAATGAAGCTCATTTTGGGCAAGTTTGAATAACACTTGAAACATATTGGCAGCATGAATGTGAATCTGCTCTGAATTGTCTTGTTTTCTAATGAGCTTGTTAGTTTTACTCCTTGCTTTCCCTTTTGCTCGAGCTTCCTGTGCAAGTGTCTCAAACAGAGCAAAAGACACCCACTGTGAGCGCGGCCAACAAGACAGACTGACGCACGAGGAAAAAGGAGGAAACAATGAATGGATGGATGCTTTCATTCTGATGAAAGGAGTAAACGCTAAGGCATTTATTTTGTCTATTATCCCACTAAAAAGCCCTCTCCATTCCTGCCCCCCCTCCTCTTGTTCCCCGAGGCCCGTCATATTAGCATCTCTCCTGGACAGCGAGGGGTTAACTAACCCGTTTAAGGGGAACCACAGAAAACAATACTCGGACCCCAAAAAGACAATGGCATTGCCTTTCTCCTCCGTATTTGTAATTTAACATCAAAAGGCTCCTCTCCCAGCGACCTCTGAGAGCCAGCGTCTCTTTAATGAAGCGCCCCACCCCCCTTAATCACATTCAAATTGGTTAGTGTTCAGAAAATAGAAATATGTATTAGATAGCAATAAATTTTCATCATTGGCTAAGCCTGCTTCTTAATTGTCCTGTCCCAAGGCTTGGGAATTTCATTGTTCGTTAGGTGCTTAAGTCCCCCATCTCATTCAGTCTCTCTGACATTACTGCTGAGGGCTCTAATGCCCAACTAATTTGAATGGGGATTTACATGATAGAGCAGGGAGCATTAAAATGTGGAGGGAAAGGAAAAAAGGAAAAAAGGAAAAAAGGGGGAAACGGCTTCTTTCACTTCAAAAGTCACTTTGTTCAAAGTCAAATGACAGTGTTTAAAGATGCTCTATCTCTGTCTCCTCAGGATTTTGGACAGCAGTGCCAAGTTTAATGGTTCGTTATCTTAGCCCCTCTCTGTCTTCCTCTCTCTCCTTACCTCTTTTTTTCTCTTTCTGCCGCCAACCATACGCTTTTGTTTAGTGGCACCACACTGTTTCAGAATATACATTGTTTTTGAGTGACTTTGAATTGCAAAACACTTCTGTCATTCTCTATTATTTTTTTCCCCTCGTATTTCTGTTTCTCTGCATGTCACTCAATAGTTTGCCATCAGGGGTTTAGCTTATTGAATAGGCATGAATGTCCACATTTGTGCACACACATGTACTGCGTAAGAGTGTGTGTATTCAGCGTGGTTGTAATAATAGGTAAGGCCCATCGCTATGACTTTCACTCGACTCTGTAAACCATTCTGCCTGCCTGCTTCTGGCTGACGTTTGCTCTGGAGATATTTTGGATCAGAGGTAGTTTGTGTGTGTGTGTGTGTGTGTGTGCGTGTGCGTGTGTTGTGTGAGAGAGCTGAGAAACCTGGATTATTAACGTCCTTGGATTTTCAGCTCAG
>JAQMCX010000029.1:6732863-6743287 GCA_029814765.1 Acanthurus leucopareius
TTGTGTGTGTGTGTGTGTGTGTGTGTGTGTGTGTGTGTCTGTGTGTGTGTCTGTGTGTGTGTGTGCTTGTGTACATCTGTTTGTATTCCTCCTCCAAGTATGTCTATTTTGGATCAGTGCAAAGAGAAGCAGTGGTGATAAAGAGAATCAGATGTTTTCTGATGTGCGCAGTTGGACTCTGTGTGTGTCCATGTGTCTGGCAGTGCAGACACATACTGAAAATGTCCATAAGGCAGACACAGGGCAAACAGTATGCATAGGAAATCAGATATTTGGCAGGTCAGCAGCTTGAGCATGCATCTGTGCATTTGTCTTAATGTGCCTGCAAGTATTTGATTTTCATATTTTGTTGTGTTTTTTTTTTTTTTTTTACATTAACAGATTTTTTAACACCACTGCTGATCTGTTGTTGATCTGGCACCTAAAATATTTTGTAAAGCATCCTGATAGGAACCTCTTGTAGAATTAGAAAGTATTATGGAAAATATTAGGTGAGAAAAACTGAGTTATAAGACAGTGTCACAGCCTACTGTTTACCCCAGCTTTAATTATTGTTTGCCTCTTTTTAGCTCATAAACATTGATGCTCTCCAACTCCAATTCTCCATAATTAGTGTGCTTGGTTTGACCCTCGTGTCACCGGAGATGAGAGGAGGTTGCAGAGGGTCAGAACTAATGAGAGAGAAGGGTTGACCTTAGACATGGAGTCAACCAAGGGCAAGAGGAGCATCATCGTACATAACACACAATACCACACACAAATGTTGCGGCGCAGGTCCAAAAGCGGTGAGGAATTACTCATTATTTCATTACTTTCCAAACTGACAATAGCAGTCTGCTGGATTATTCACATTTAGAAAGAGAAAAATAAAAGTGCAGCAGAACTGAAATCAATTGTTTCTGGCAAAAAGGTATTTTCAATTTGACTTTGTCATTTCACACTTACGAGTACAGTATCAAACCAGCATCCTTTGACTGTAATGTCGATACTTTAGCCGGCTTTATGTGTTTTAATCTTCAGCTCGTTATCTTAGGATATCGAGCTAAACGTCTTGCTGTCTGAAGTCTAAAGATCACAGTCAGAGAGTGAAGGGTTAACTCCGATAATCACCTGTATTGATCTGTGTGCGTCAGAGAAAAAAAAACTGCTGGTACCAGAGCAGCCGACCATGAATGGTTATTGATTCTATCATAAAGACCGGCTGTCTCCTGAGTCTATGGCTCTTTAGGTAATCACTGATGCCTATTTTTTTCCTTCTGGCACTCCGACAAGTTCATAACTTCCACCTGTCTGCCACATCTGTGCACTTTTTAAACTCATCTGACCCCAACGGACCTGCATCCTAAATATACACTCCGTCCCGTCTCATCTCCTTGGCTGCTTTTTCACAGTTGCCCATCTGCGCATCACTCATAAACCCTCCAAAGCCTCATTGTCCACCAACAGACAGACGAGCAAACAGACAGACAGACAGGCGACAAGCGAGGAAGCGCTCACTAATCAGGCTTATGAAGCTAGTGGGCTAATAGTGCCATGTGCCATGCTTAGACCGCCGCTGTAAATGATAAGTGTGGCTCAGGCTGTGCCTGCCATCACTGATAGCTCTCGGCTCCCAACTTTACTGCAGTGATAAAGCCCCGCTAGAGCCTGCATTAGAAACAATCACCCAATCTCCTCTGGTCTCGTGTCTAGGTGGGAAGGGCAGTAGATTGCTTTTTCTAGGCTGAAGCAAGACTGAGAACTGAGCGAGGACGCTCTCCCACGATGCTTACGTCTGATAGTTGGGACAAGTTGTGCCAAGAACAAAAGGAAGGTGAGAGACTCTGCCTGAAACTCTGAAACGGCTACAACACATTTGATAGTCCAAACAAAAAGAACAATTAATCAGCAAGTGCTCACCTTCTATCTTGAACATCCTCTTTCCTTCCACAGTCTGATTGATGTGTGTTGTAATTGCTTAAAGAGTATTGTGTCATCTGTAGGCTCAGAATTTGATTAAACCTGAATTTCAATCACAGTTATTAATTGAATTTAGCATAAAAAATATATAGAGACAGATTAATAATTTCTGAGTGTGTGTGGGTGTCTCCCTGAGTATTTATACATAAGTGTTTGGCCACAGTTCCACCCTACAGCACCCCTGATGGCCTTCTGCTGAAGTGGAGAGCGCTTATTTTGAGCAGTTACACACCAAAGACACACTGCTGACACCCACTCATCACACATGGAAGCATATACACAAACACACACTCACACGTGCTTACACATGCATCCCAACCCTTGAACTGGCGTGCTAATGGGAAGTAAGCTATGTATTTTTTCTGTGCTGGTCGCAGAGAGGTGGGTGTGATTCACTGTGCGTGCCAAGGTAGAAACAAAAATCACACAAAAAATCACACAAGGAACACACACAGGCTTACGCAAACAACGCACACTCGCCCAGACACACACCCACACACGCCGCACTTTTACACACACACACACTTGCATACACACAAAGACACAGACAAATGAGACCTTAGTAAAATAGCTGGTGGGTTTTCTGCTATGGTCATGATTTCCTTCAGGGCTGTGAAAACACTCTGCATATGGAGTCCATCTCCTCTATGGCTTAGCGCTGAGACGATGAACACACACACAGATAGGCTTACGCACACACGCAGCATCAACACTCACACAAGGACACTTTTTTCCCTCGCACTTTGAGCCTGCTACTGTGGAGGTATGGTTTCTGGTTTGGCACAGAGCAAAAAAAGGGCAACATAGAGGTAGAGAGACAAGGAACGTCTATGATAAATAGGAAATACTTCAGGGATTTATATCATAAGCAGAAATTACCTTGATTGAGTAACCCCAGATGTAGGCCATTACATGTGTATGCGTGTTGTGTATCATAGTTGAGAATAGACTTTTGTTAGAGCGAGTTAGCGGTGTAAGGTATTCCGGCACGGTAGGAAAATCAATAGGAACCGTTGTGTTGTTTTTTTTTCTTAATCTGAGCGGCTGTCTATTGAGTTACTGCAGCTCTGCTAACAGGTTATCAACTCAGGGCAAAATGTGTGTGTATGTGTGTGTGTGTGACTGCATGTATATTCATTAACATCCTTATCGTAAAACAGGCACAAACTCCACCTGTCTCTGCGGGTCTCTGTGTCTCTTTTGACTGGGTCGGGGTGTGGAAATATTGACCAGTTGCCAGGGGATGGGAGCTATTGATTGTGACTTATCCAGCTGTTTATGTTTGAACCCTGGGTTTAACCTCCATCGATCGACACACACCTCGCAGTCTGCAAGGTGTTCAACTCTGCTCTCATCTAATGGGGCTAAATGGTTGTGCAACAGTGTGTGTGTGTGTGTGTGTAGGACGGAAAGCATCCTGTGTAGGTTCTTCAAGGAAACAAAACCTTTAAAAATGAGGTTTTTATTAAAGGACAATGAAGGGAATTTATATTGACTTAATAGTTTTCATTAGTTGATGTGTGTTGGTGCGTTACACAAACACAAACACAAGCACAAGCACTGCAGCATTCATTTTGCACTTAACTCAAGGAAAACAGGAACATTCTTTTCTATTGAGCCCTCTTCAGTTTTGCACAGCACGTGACAACTTTGCAAGGTCTCAGAGATCATTTGATTTATTGTGAATATTCCTCTTGCATATATAATAATTGGCTTAATAACATGCTTGGTTTCAGTGACCAGTACTCACTGAATTTACCTTGACACTGTGAAGATGTCAGCCTTGTGCATTACATGCACACATAGGAGCCTGCACTCAATCCAACAAACATACAGATAAAATGAAATCAATTTTTATTTTTGTTTTCATTCTGGAGGAGAAGGAGAAGGCTATGCACTTCTATACACTTGACGCCTGCTTTTTGTTACACTGTCAAAAAATTGTTTAAAGGCCTTTAGAAATTCTACTCTAGTCACTATTAACATTTCTCTCCATTGCACTGTGCCATTGCCCTCACACCAACACCCTCACCTTAACTGCTTCAAATAAGCAATTATTATGTGTGAATGTACGTGTGTGTTCACGTTTGTCTGGGCCACAGTTGCTGCCTTTAAAGTGAAGCATAGTAAAAGAATCCTACCTTTACACAACTTTAGTATGTGCATGTGTGTATTGTGTGTGTGTGTGTGTGTGTGTGTGTGTGTGTGTGTGTGTGAGAGAGAGAGTTCGTATATTCATCTGTGACTGCCCCACTCTCCCACTCCCTCCTTCTCCATTTGAAGGGTTGTAATGAGTCATCAGGGAGAGCTGATGTGAATTATTAATATTCAATCATGATGCTGTTCATGAATTAACTGAAGCTAGAAAAGGAGGAGGGGGGGGGGGTGAACAGGAGAGGGAGAGAAGGAGGTAGAGAGAACCAGAGAAAGTGAGAGAGAGAGAGATGGTGAAGATTCAACTTGAAGCGACATGAAGGAGGAGAAAGAGGCAAAGCAGCCGAGTGTGGAGCAGAAAGACAGGGAGTCTTTAAAAGCAACCTAAAGCTTAGCACAGTGTTAGTTATAAGCTCGACCCCCGGGACATTACTTGTGAATAATGCAGCTATATATGGTATTTCCGTCTCTGCACTTATGCGCTCATTGTGTTCTTTTATTTACTTGTTTTAAACAAGAAAAAATAATAAAAGGAAACCTAAGCATGGCAGATTTGTTCAAAGTAAGAGCTGTCAGGCCAGCAGCTAAAAGGTGATTGATGGAGAGACTAAAAACCCTTACAAGCCTACAGTATCAGTGTACTATAGCTCTCTCCTCTTTTTCCCAGATGTGGTGAATGTTGCAAGCTAAATATATAAACTGAATGCAAACATGATGCATACCTCATTACTGTATCCCTTGCCGTAGATATAAACTAGAGTCATAGTGTTCCAGTGTATCTAACAGTGCTGATGTTCGTGTGCTGTTCTACTTCATGTGTACACAAAACTTTCTTTCATTTTTTTTTGTTTTTATGTTAGTTTTTATTTTCCGATCAGAATAGCGGTTTTGTCTTTGGCCTTGCTCAAGTGCTGCACGTGTTTCCTTTTTTAATGTGTAATTATTAATAAAACATTTGATACAATAAAAAACTAAAATATTCATTGTGAATGTAAATTGCAGCCCTAAAGCAAAGCTGACAGATTAAAAGATTTCCTCCTTGAGTTAACATTATGTTGCTTAATTGCTCTTAGAGGTATCACACAACCTGAAAGAATAATAGAAAAAAATATAAAACAACATTCCTGAACATTATTAATTTACCAAGGAATAGAAAACATTAATTATAATGTCACCCATGATTGATAGGACATTTGTAAGTCCTCTGTACACTTAGGGGACTTCAGGCTCATTGTGTGCTGCAAGGAGAGAAGAGTGTTTTGCGTAGATCAGAAAAATGTGATACAGTAAAAGCTGTCCACTCACAGATGGGGCTCTGCTCACCTAAGAGGAACATACTGTAACAGAAAGTGTGTGTATTGCAAGGCTTCTGATTGGAAAACAAAAAGCCACTAGATACAATTGTCAAATTGCGGTTTAAATGTATTGCTATGGTGTAGCCTAACTCAAAGAAACAAGATGTCAGCTTTCATCCTTTATGAATGACCCTGGTTTGGGTTATTGATAGTAACACTCTAATCCTGTGTGTGTGTGTGTTTGTGTGTGTGTGTGTCTAAGTGTCTAATAGGAGGTGGTGCATATAAACAGCTGTCAGTGAGATTTGGTTTTTATGGGCTTCTGTGTTCTGCTGTCACTACAGAGCTGGATTGAGTTTAAAGGTTGTAGGTTATCAGATGTTCAGGCAGACATAACACACACACACGCACACGCACTCACAAACACACAGTCACACGCTCGCATATGAACACATCTCTTTGTGCTCATAAACCCGACCATCCTGACAGTTCTATCAGTGTGAGCCGTCTTTCAGTCCCGTCTTCCTGGTTCTCCCTGTGTACCTTCATGTTTGTGTGTGTGTGTGTTTGTGGAGTTTGACCTGAATGGTTTGATCGCTGTTGTCCCTACTGCTCACCTTTCTACCTCACTCTGTATACTGTCCTGTGTAATGGCAAGGAAAAATAGGTGATGCTTAAGCTTAAAAGGGCTAAGACACAAAGCTATAACACACCTCTCACTGTGTAATCAGAGTATAGCTCAGTGTAATCGGAGTAAAGTTCAGGGGTGACGTTTTTTTCATTGTTACCCTTTTTTTTAAGAGCATTTGTAAATTTTAGTTTTCACAATGACAACTTGGCTTTAATTTTTTTTTTTACTCCTTCTGTCAGCAATAATAAACCAAAAATTCGTGTCAAATCCAATACAGCTTTTGATTCATTTTTGTACTATTTTTCTTGTTGTTGATTAGTAGTTTGTTTGTTTTTTTTAAAATAGCATGCATCCCCTTCAATTTTCATCTAATGAATTTATTTGTTTGTACTGTACGCATCATGTTACAGATGCCTTCGTGAACAGTTTGGTCATTTTTCTCCTGCCCTCCTCCTGTGATCTGCAAGGGAAGCATATCATCATTGTGCAGAATATTCCAGAAGATGCACAGATCTACAGTCATTTAAACACATTTGATCTCTTCTTTTAATTATGCTCTTAGTCGAGATTGAAAAATAAACTTTACCACACTGTGCAACACTGCCTCATGTTTATCCTGTAATTGCTTCATTGACTTTATAGCACATTTAATAATAATCCAACCCGAAGTGCTGCTTTTTTTTTTTTTTTTTTTTTTTAACAGCTGCATTAAAACTTTCCAGCTTCCTGTTGCATCATTTTACAGCCCTGACACTGTCTGACTTCTCTGGCATCTTTAAAAACTTTTTCAGCTTGACTAGAATATAAATTCAAGTTCTGTGGGTTTGACTAAACCTCGGCTGCACAAGATGCATTTGTAAAGACAGAGCCAGTGAAAAGGCCTGCAGAGAAGAGAAGAGGTTAATGCATTTTATGAGAGTGGTCTGTGATCTTGGCAGATGTGCAGTACCCAGCGGTTTGCTGTGCCTGGCTCCCTCCACCTGGCCTGGGCAGGAATCAAACCCACAACTTCCACAGCTCTTAGCCTGCTCCACAGCTTAGACAGCCGCTGCCGACGGGGCTTCAGGAGCTCCTGAGAAGATGCTGCTGACCCAAACACACACACACACACACACACACACATGTTTTTTTGACACATTTACACCTAGGAATGATTTTACTAGCCAGTGTCACTCCATAAACCAACACCCAAACTAATCTTTATCTGGACACTTAACTGAAATCCTTTCCCAAAATTAATAAAAAGTGGCAAAAAATCACTATGAAGAAATTTGATCCTTGTAAGTGAAGAAAAACAAGCGCAGTCAAACACGCATGCACTCTGTTTCTCTGTTTCTCTGGCCTGCCTTTTTCTCTCCTTTCATACGAGGTATGTTTCCAACTAAAATGTTGTGCAAAGTTTAAGCAAATTTCCTAAAATCCATCAAGTAATGGTATTTGAATATTCTCAAGAGGTTGTCAAGGGCATGTAATTAAAAGAGCACCAGAAGCTCCTCTGTACCTCTGGTACTTTGGGGCATTTTATTGCGGCTTTTCACCTAAAATGGCATTTATGTTATTTTCATGAATTAATTTGTCTGCTCTGCCATTAATTTTTCTTTTTTTAGCCTAGTGTTGGAGCATTGGAATAAAATGTTTGGTTGCAAATACTGATGACATTCCTAGAAATAATCTTTTATTAACAAGAAGAAAAATGTTTTTTGTGTCTTTTTATGGTTTCATTATTATTTAGCCTCAGCCAAATGTAGAAACAACTCTGACACATTTGTTTAAATGTTTCTGAACTCATTCTAGTTTTTATGCTTAAGTATGCATTAAAAAAAGGGGGTGTGATTGTTCCTTTCGCCACTCTCCCTCTTCCTCGCCTTCGGGGTAATCATGATTGAAAAGTTTGTTTTTTTGAGTCTTTGATGAAAGATAAACAGCTGCTCGTCATGTATGTGAAATCTGGTTTGGACTCCATATTCATGCTGTCTGCAGGCCTGTGGACAGTAGGTAAGTAGTAGTAGATGTGACAAAGAATGTGTGTGTACTTGCATGAATATGAGTGAGTGTGTGTGTCAGTGAGTGAGACAGGGCAGAGGTAAAATGGTAGAATGCAGTATTCAGGTCAGATTAAATGAGGGTTTTGTTCAGTTTGCTCCAGATGTTGAGTCTATGTGTTTTATTTTTACATTCTTGGCCTGCGGCCCGTATATATTTTGGATTGGGCAGGGAGTATATAATATCAGTGGAAAATGCTGCGGTCTGGTACCTTTTAAATAACATTTCCTCCTTTTTTTGCTGCTGTCCTGTTTTTCTTTCCATGTTGTCTTTTATTCGGGAATGAGCTTTGAGAGGTGATGTTTAGAAAAGCGCTGAAATGAGACTGGCTGCGGGGTTCAGGGAATCACTGGAGACCCCGACACACACACACACACACACACACACACATATACACAAACCGTACACATAAGCTGCAAGTGCTAAATTCATGGTGTGGGCAAAGAGGAAGAAGTTAAGGTCTTAAATGAGAGGGTCAGCCAGGCAGTCCTGCATCTTGGGGTGGCCTTGCTTGGGCTGTGGTGGGATATGTAGTCGTACTAATATTTGGCTCCCTCCCCTTGGCCAGTGGAAGGAATTATACCAAAGGTGCTCAGGGACCCACAATTTGGACTTTCCTTTCCTCTGTTTCTGATTTATTTCAGAACAAATCTGGGCCGAAGCGGGCTAAAATCTGCACTAGAGCAGTTAATGGAGTTGTAAAGCTGCGATAGGCTCAAGGGAAATATAACCACAGGGCTTAAAAAGTTCTCTCTCTCTCTCTGTCTGTCTGTGTGTGTGTCTCTCTCTCTCTCTCTGTCCTGTGGTGGGCCTGATGCCGTTTGAAAAGCCACAGTTCCCAGTCAGAAAGCAACCCTAGATCACTCACATCTACCCTCAAGGTGGGCCTTGTCATCACTAATCCTGCATGTATGGGTGCAGTGCCGTGCGCCTGCATGGACTTTTCATGCAACAATATATCTACCCAGCGTGATTTGTCTTCATGTGATCCAAAATGTCACACTCAGATCACAGCAGTGTGGGTTATTTGTTCTCTTTGTCTGTCATTTTAGAAGCATGCAGTAGCGTCTCTGCATCCTTAAGTGAAGTAAAGTGTTTCATTCAAGTGAAAGAAGGCAGAGGGATGGGAGAGGTGTGCCAGTCTGACAGGGTCACTCAGTGGTTACTCCCTCATCCGTTTTCTGGCAGAGGTTTTGTAAAAAAAACAAAAACAGAGTTATCAAAATTGTGCTGCGGTTAAGCAATGGCCAGCCTCTGAAGGAGAAGAGTGTATTGACCAGAGAAGAAGAGCAACTCTCAACTCTCATGGTGGGGAAGGGGAGGGGGGGGGGGTGAATGAGCGTTGTTGAATGAGAAAGGGGAGAGGTGCTGCAGCACTCCTATAGTCCGCCACAGACAGAGAGGGTGGGAGGGTGGCGGGGCAAAGGTCAGTGAAGGGAGGCCGGGGGGGGGGCAGAAGGGTGTGCGGGACGGGTAGTGAAGGATGAGGGAGTGAGAGAGAGACAGCATCTGGATCCAGAGCTGTTTCCCAGCCGAGTTACATTTGTTTAGTCTGAAAAACGAGTGCAGAGGAGCAGCGAGGGGGGAGAAAAATGTAAGGCCAAAGAATAAAAGCAGCTTAATAACAGAGAGAGGAAGGGCCTGAGCAGGTGTGAACGTGCATGTGTGTATGCGTATGTTTTTGTCATGTGTCACATGTCTGTAATACTGCAGTACTTTAATAACTAATTACTTCCTTTTTCATCGCCAAAATCTAAGGATGCATTGACCACTTGACACAGATTTATAACTAAGTTCACAAGAGAAAGCGACAGGTTGAACAGCAGCAGAAAGACTTTCAAACAATTCCCCATTAATAACACTCATCTGAAACACTCATTTGGACAGGTTTATGATGTCACGGCGTGATTGACAAAATAGATTGTTCAACAAGGTAATTAAACTTGAAAAACATCTCTGACTTTAGCTCTCATTAAGATGTTTAGTGCAGACACAGATGCACGGATACAGGCGACTCTGTTTTCATATTAATTATTCTGACGAGTAAAAAGTTGTCACAACAATTAGCAATGATGGCATAAACTGTAAATAAGACCGAGGTTATAGAAAAAAAACTCCCTCAATGCTTTAGTGTGTATACATGTATTTGTTTGTGAGTGTGTGTCTAGGGATCTCACCTCTCTCCTCCCCCTTCTCACCAGATTCAGGCCTCAGGGGAGGTCAGCTCCTCTTGACCTCTGCGTTCCAAAGCCCGGCACCACAGCAAGGCCACACACACACACACACACACACACACACACACACACACACACACACACACACACACACACACACACACACAC
>JAQMCX010000029.1:6743387-6770442 GCA_029814765.1 Acanthurus leucopareius
ACACACACACACACACACACACACACACACACACACACACACACACACACACACACACACACACAAACACACATACTTGCACCCAAAATACCTCACACACAAACAAGCTGTGCGCCAGTGCTCACATGAATACATGCACAGTGAAAATTATGAGTGAAGTTAGACACATGCACACCCCCCCAGCTCATAAACACCCTGCCGCTCTAATACTAACAAGCTTACAGCAGGCAGACACAGAAGGAAAAAAGGTCGACACAGAAAAGAGGATAAAAATTAATACTTGTCTTGGGTGGAAGAGAGGAGGAAAAGGACCGTGTTTTTGGAACACAAGCAAGCCAAGAAACATTTCTCAAAGAAAAAAGAGCAATAAAGAGAACGCGAGAGAGGAGCCTTTTCTGACATGCAGTCATCCAGACAGAGGCCAGTGTTTTCACCTTTCAGTGTTTCCCAAAGCCTTCCCGTTGTAGAATACACAGATAGAGCTTTGTTTGGCTGGAATTTGGTTGTGTGCTCCATGAGCATTCCCCAGCCCGTCACTCAATGACCTGTGACCCCCTAGATGCACACACAAACACACACACACACACACACACATTGATACAGTATGCAACGTTATGCACAGTCAGATGGCACATTGTGCTGTGGAACTAGGCAATACCATTTTTTTTCCCTCCTCTGTGTGTGTGCCTGTGTACAGCGTGTGTGGAAGCCTCTCTCCTGTATAGATACATGTACATATGTGAGTTAGATCATCATATGTGAGCAAATTACAGGTTATGTGAAGGTTGACATGGTTAGTGGGAACAATTTATAGGTAACTGCAGCCGGAGACCTTCTGAACAGAGAATGAAGTGAGTTTTTTGTGTTTGTGTGTGTTTTTTTTTCATGTCAATCTATATGGCTCCATGACCTGTGATCCAGCGTCTTTTCTGTCCCCTCATCAAAGAGAGATGAGAAAACAAGGATTCCTCTTGAGGACAGCAGCCATTCATCACTCCATCTTTGTCCCCTTTTAGAGCCTTCTGTCTGTTGTAAGGAGAAATCAATGTCTTAAAAGGATTGAGAGAGACACAAAGATACAGACACAAAGAGCACAGTCTCTCTCTCTCTCTTTCTCTCTCTCTCACACGCGCACATACACACACACACACACACACACACACACACACACACACACACACACATATAGCCATGTCAAAGCATAAAGAGAGAGAATCTTTGCGCAGCACTACTTTCTGAGTTTGCTGTGAGGCTGTAGCCATTGTTTGTACTCAAAGTACTTGACCTTGTGATGAAAGAAATGGAACAATTTTTCAGCGCTATGTTCAGAAATTCGAAAAATGGGATGGTCTCATTGTCCCCACTGAAAGTTGTTCATTACTTGAGGAGTCTCTTTGATTTTCCTTTTCTCCAAATGATCAGACTAACAAGTGTAATAATAATGTAAAATTACTCCAGTATTATTCTGTGGTTACATTGGCCAGCTATGTTTCTGTATCCTGCTTTGCATTTAAGGAAAAGTGTCAGATTCTCGATGGATGACGGATCCAAAGTGTGTTAGGGATTCTTAACAGCTAGTAAAAGGTCAGAAAGGTACAACATTATTGCAATGAGGTAGAGATGTAGCTATTTTTAAACAACTGGGTGTATTTTCAGACACTGCTACCTGATAAGAATATGTAAAAACTCCTGTTACTTTAATTTGAGTATCATCGAGGTATCAAGAGTATTTATTGTTCTCGTTAAACACGTAATTGCACATGAACTTTAAAGTTGAAATTCTTGATGCAACTAACATTGAACATAAAGGTCAACAAAGGTTCTTAAGTTTACAACAGAATATGATAAAAATGAAATACAGCAATAGAGTTTTTTTTAATTTGGAAAAAATATGTGCCCAAGAAAAAATTCTTGGGGATTGTTAACAGCAACAACAAGACAGCGATGATTACATGGTGGACATCTGCACATTCAACGTCAGTTTCTGGGAAAGACTGTTGATTGAATTTGAACATAAAGTGTCACTCATGTGAAACACAGAGTCCGCTACCTCTCCTCCTGCTGGAGTCTTGCTCTAATGAAGCCTTGCAACACAGGCCACCAGTCAAGAGCAACAACTTCATACAGGATGTTGTGGTGGAGACAGGTCTCTCCAAAGACGTGGACACAACAGTCTCTGATTTTCAGATGCTTGGCCAGCCCGAATCCCTTTTCACCATCACATTTTCCCTGCAATCAGACATTAACTAGGACCTTTAAGTTCAAGCCTGGCAAATGAAACAAACCCATTCTTTTTACTGGGACTGTTAATTGGGTCGTCAGTTCTGGGATCTTGTATGGGCATTATTCAGGGTTTGCAGGCTCGCAACAGTATAAGATTTTCCTGGTACAGTAACCATCTTGAAAATATCAAGGTATCATGATATTTTTTGTTAAACAGTTATTATGAATACCAGATAAAAAATAATCTTCAAATAATTGATAGCAAAGACATTTTGTTTTGCTGGCGAAGGGTTAATTACACTTAATACTTTAAACCTATTACATATGTGTGTGTGCTGCACGGCGTCTAAATGTACAAACTATGGAAATTCATCCCTCTCCATAGCTTAGCAGGGTTAGGAACCAGATCTTTGCCAATCTCCTCAGCTCTTCCAGTGTTCATAACAGTGAATAAAACAGCTGCAGCACATTATTGCACCAACACTATGTTGCATATAATGTAAACAATATAAATATAGGTCAGCCACCGTTGCTCACAGGCTAAAGAGTTACCATTTACTGTAAGAGAGTAGGTATGACTTTTTCAATCAGTTAACAACTATAGGAGTGAAAATGAGGACATTTTGAATTGAACTGAGTTGATACAACATATTCTTGCATTCCCATGACCATGAAAAGCAGAAATGTAATTTCTTCAAATCGTTTATATCACAAGTAGGTCACAAGGTGCTCTATCGAATCAGTGCTCAACCACAGTCAAATGTCACAACCAAGGAGCATAGACAGTCATGAAGACAGCCTTCTGTCTCTGTGCCCAATACCTGCAAACAGTAACTGTCATTTAGGATCCTTTAACTGGTTTTGTCCTCAAACAAAGACATTTTTGAAGGGCCCTTCCTGCTAGTTTCAACTTAGCCTGGACTAAAGCTGAAGAAATCTGACGGAATGCATTCATTGCTAGGTCTCCTAAAACCCTTTAAATCATCTTTTTAAAGATAACATTTTGATAGAGTACAGTAATGAGCACAGTAATAGATGCAATACAGTATATTGTAGCACCACTTCTCTTTCATGTCAAAAGGGGCCGTTGAGGGTGACTGGGGCATTTGAAGGTTTCTCTGCACACAATAATGTGGTAAGAGACGTCTGGGAAGATACACAAGCCTTTCCCATACACATGTGCTGGAGTGGCTCGACCTGGTTTGACTCAGCGCATCAGCCCAGCTTGAGAGGGAATGCATTTCCATTAAAACAGGGCTACTCACATTAGGATGATGATGATGTGATGCTTCTCTTTAGCCAGTTGTAATATTTGCTGCAAGTGTTTTCCATCACATAGCACAGCAGGTAAAAGCTGCTTCAGGTGAGCTCTTTGTGCAGGTGTAGTAAAAGCCTGTTGTCTGCTGCTCACTGTGTCTATTTCTGCTTCTTCTCTTCCTTACAGCAGGATTAGAAGTTTTTATTGAAGAATTGCAACTAATTTGGTAATAAACACATTTGATTTCCCATAAATTCTTTACAATAATTTTCCTCAATTATTTTGCCGTTTTAAAGGTTTTAATCATTATGCAACAAAATCAGGAACTGTTGAAAACACATCAGTGTGTGGGAATGCCTTGAGATCCACCAGGAGGAGCTTGAGATGTGACCAGGGAATGTTTCCTCTGAACAGCCTTGTGAAACCTTGCCTAGTCAGAGACTCTGCCATTATAAGCAGAAGTAAATAAATAGATGGATGTTAAAATGCTTAGGTGTGGACTTTGTGTTTGCTTGTGTGTGTGTTATGCAGGCGAGAAGCAGTGGATGTCTGATACTAGTTTGCTGCTGAAAAGGAATCGTTTCAGGAGCAATGGTGACTTGATTTTAAAAAAAAAATGCTACAATCATTTCGTTTGTTCTTGTCCAGTTTACTTTAGACTGAAAAAAGTCCTGCAATAAAATGAGGCGTGGGTGTGGGTGTGTTGCTTCTGGTACCAGTGAGGTATTATGGAGTCATGAGGTTTATAACAGGACAGGATTTTATTACTCTGAAAAATAAACAAGCATAAATGTTATCGGTGGTGACTAAAATCCTGTTCCTGTAACAAAGTCATTTATCAGAAATGAGCGCATTCACATATTTGATTGACAAGCACCTTGTGGAATAATGTTTAAATACACTTTTAAATGTGTTTTTCAAAGAAGTGAAATAATATTGTGTTGATCTGATGTTTTGATCAACCACAAGCAGTTTGATTCTAATCTAACGTGCAGCATTATGTCTCCTGGTATTGGGTTTTTTTTCCAGCTGTGGAAAAACTTGTGTGAACTCTGACAGCTGTAGAGACGGAGAGAAGCATAAAGTGCAATGATGCTATAGGAAAATATGAAACAAAGCTGCATATGTCCTTTACCTGCTGAGTTTACTGGAGAACCCCTTTTCTTGTCCACTTCACTTTCACAGTGTAATGCCTCCTACTAGCCACAAGGGGCAGAGTGGCTCACAGTGAGCAAATAAATAGGTGATATAAAAAAATGATTCGAAGCCTTTTACACTCTGGACTGATCATTTGCTTAGCACAAACATAAACTTCAAACTCCTCATTTCTGATAACAGCAAAATATTGCTTAAAAAACTTTAAACTTGTGAATTGATGGCTGAGACAGAATTGTCACTAGATAAGGTTTTTGCATCTGTGTTGCTGTACGAGCATCATTCATGGGTGGGTTTAATATTGTGTGTATGTGTGCATGTGTGTTTCTGAGTGTGTGTGCGTGTGTGTGTGGCACTCTGTAATGGATCAGTATGAATGCCTCGTTAGCAAGCGCCACTGAAACCCTGTAGGCCCTTCAGAATATGAGTACCATTTTAAAGAGCAGCTTTTGCTGTCGCATTCTAACCATCACTTACACAATACGTTCTGCTCACACACACACACAGACACACACACACACATTAGCCCACGCACATACACTCAACAAGCACTTGTGTGTGTGGGCAGCTGGCTGAATTGATGAAACGGGATTCTGCATCCTCTGGGGAGCAGAAACACACCACTCTATTTAGCATCAGAAAGGCTACATTCACTCCTTTCATCTGAGAGGTGAACTGAGGAATGCCCTCAAGGTGTGGACCGAGGATAAAGATGGTTTCAGGGGTGTGGTGTAGGGTTTAGGTGGCCGAGAGTGTCTACCTTTGGTGCTGCGTTTTCTTTCCACCCCGTTTTTCTCTCCTCTACAGTAAATCTTTCTGTCCTCTGTCAAAGACTCACACGAGGCAGAGAACAGAGGTTACAACTGTAAACAGTAGGGGATCTTTTCATATTCTTCGTTTTCCCCCTCCTCGTGTCTGTCATGTCCCCGGTTTGTTTGGTCTCTCTTGTTTCTCTCCTCTATCCTCCACGCCCCCCACTCCATTTTCTTATCAAACAAAATGGCACTGAAGGGAACACACGCGCACACACATACAAAGGCACAGGTAGCAAAGTTTCTCCTGGAGTTTTCACAGCAAAACCAAACAAAACATAAAACGGCGCTAACGCAAAAGGGTGAGGGTGGTGAGGAGGAGGAGGAGGAGGAGGAGGAGGAGGAGGAGGAGGAGAGGGAGAGAAGAGAGGGAAGTTATTTTTTCTGGTTTTTTGAGGCTGTGCCGCATGTACTTCTGACAGGTGGGAGGGGAGATGAAGCGTGCATTGTGTTCGCTTGCTAATTAGCATCGTTAGCGGGGCCCATCCGCTGTGAATGGCAGAGATAGTATTAGTAAGGTTTATGCACAGGGAGTGGTAGAGATAGGGAGAATAGAGTGTGGTACGGGCAGCAGCTGTATATGCTAACGCAACATTGGGTCTGATAAACCTGCAGGTCTTTAATGGACTCAGCAGGGGAGGGAGTGAGGGAGGGAGGGAGGGAGGGAGGGAGGGAGGGAGGGGAGAGCAGGGAAGTTTAAAGAACTGTACACCAGTGCGCTTCAGGCTTTCCTTTCAGTGCTCTGAATGCGACCTCAATGGGGCTCATAAAACCACGGTGACACACGCGTAAGATAATGAGCCATTGTTTGTGTGTATGGGTGTGTGTGTGTGTCTTTTACAGAGGTGTGGGTGTAGTGATTTTTTAGATCAGACTTCTCTCCTTTCACCTTAACCTTTGAGGGTCAGGTTACACACGAGGTGTAAGTTTCGAGCCACCGGCTAAATGAATAGTCTTGTTAGCCTTGGATTCATATTGCACACACACACACACACACATACACACACACACACACACACACACACACACAAACACACACAAACACACACATACACTTACACTTTTGATTCTCTTGAACAGAAAAGCATTTCCGAGCAGCAAGTGCTTTGGAAATTATATCTGATGCTTTAATGTGTATCACAGTAATGATATGTGTATGTGTTCTTGTATGTGTGTGTGTGTGTGTGTCACACAGACCCAGGAGGTCACATAAAACTGTCAGCATCATCCAATCACCAAGTTTTTTTTCATACTGCCCTTTACCCCCTCCCTTCACTCCCTTCCTTTCTATTTCTTTTACTCTCTTCATTTCATCCCCTCCAGTGTCAAGAAAAGGCCCTTGAGGCTGTATTGCTCTCTCTTGCTAGGTAATACACATGCGCACACACACACACACACACACACGCACACACACATACATACACATACACACTCACACACATCCTCTCTAAGGACCCCTAAGGGAGAAGACCATCAGAGCTGTTTGATGGGATGGGAGGCATATTGTTAGGGGTGGAGTTTTCAAACAGAAACATCTCAATGGAGCCTCTCTCCGTCCTCTGAATGGGTGGATGGGTGTCAGTGAAGTGGGTGATGAATATTAAGAAAGGTGTAATGGCCAACACCCTCCTCTTCTCCTCCCCAGCAGACTCAATGGATCACTTTAGTTTCTTCTTCGCAGCTATGTTTTATTTTAAGCAGTGTTTTAAAACTATAAGATACAAAAAATGTAAATGTACAAATGAAGCAGAGGATTGCTTAGTTGCAGAAAAAAGCTTTTTTTTCGCTTATTGCCTTGATAAGTCAGAAGAAATGTTACTGAAAGAAACATGTAAGGCAGTTGTAGCACATAAACCTTAGATTGGGAGTTGCATTTAGAAGGAAAGATTATAATAAAAGACCCAAATCAGGATGCAAATGTGGGCGTCTGCAGAGTTTTCAAAAACAAGTCAAGGGTCACATGACACACTGAGGCCGTCAAAGCCTGTTTCGAACCAGGCTAATGATTAAGTGAAAAGAGTGACAATAGACCAGCGGAACTATCCCTTAAAGTTAAACATTAAAACAAGTCTAACTTGCACTGGAAACAGTTGATGTGTGTTTTAGATTCCTAATAAGTGCTGAAAATTAACACAAAGACCTAGTTTGAATTTCTCACATAATCTTTTAGTCACAGAAACGAACAATGCACACAAATCTTTTTACAACCATTTAGTTAAACAGAGTAACACTTTGTTTATTTGATTTAAATCAATGAGAATCTTCCAAAAAAATTACAAGATGAATTTGATTTTGACAAAAACAGCATGAAGCTGTGTAAAGACTCTAAGCTTACTTCCACCAAAATATGGCATATGGCAAATATGGCAAACAAATCAATATTTATGCAAATATAACCTATTTTAATAAAATTTTCAAAGTAACTGATTAGTGTGTGTATTTGTTTGCCCTGCTAATAAACCTTCCATGACCAGTTAAAAATGCTTGCTGAAGCAGCACAGCACATCTCAACACAAACACACTATTCTGCTGTAAATAAACAAATAAAACTAAGCTCACATTTAATGATCATTTCAGGCTTAAAATGACCATTTCAGCAGCTTTTATGAAAACCAGTTCAAATTGATTCAAAGCCACCGCCAGTGATAGTCTTTGAGCTAGTAGTGTAAACAATAGCTTGCTCGCACTTGTGGCAGCTTGTCGACCTTCATCTTCCAGGTGAATGTCATGTCTGTTGTAGTGGTCCCTCGAGGGTCTCCCTTTCTACCCAGCTGAGCAGCTCAGATTCTTGTTAAGTAGTGATGACTGTTACATGATCAGTTAATGTAATGGTGTGTTCACGGTGGCCTTGGCAGTTGTAATGTCTGTTAAAGGAGATGTCAGTCACCCTAGGGACACTGTTGATCAGAAGGAGATGGTCAGTTGTTAAGTACTTGACCAACTTTTGTGCCTTTTTATGAAACTCTTTTTTTTTCACAAACAGGATTGCTGTTTTCCTGCACGGTGTAGATCAGCTGTCTCCTCTGGCTCTCTGATCACTTACTTTGTGTTTTGCTATAGCATATAACACAGTCCAGGTGTTGCCAATGACACGTCCTTGTGTTTTGGCAGACTAGCTTTACAAATATAGAGAAGCCTTTTTTTTTTCTGGAGGATCACATAATGCACAGCCCGCTAAGGCCATGCTCAGACAAATGAAATAAAACAAATAAATAAATAAATGCAGTCCCCTCTTTCATTTCAGTTTATGTCAGTGCAAATGGCTTTTGTAGAAAAAGGCAAGATTTTCTGGCAAAAAAAAAAAAAAAAATCTGATCCAACTTTTGCTTCACAACAGTGTGCGCCTGCAATCCAATACTTGCAAATGCAGATTACTGGTAGATGACTTGCTACTGTAAACAATGTAAATGCACTGGCTTCCTGATAACTCCTAAAGTGAACATGGACTTGGACAGGAAGGGGGCAGGTGGACTCTTTGTTTTATACCAGTGATGCATTGTGCTCATAGACGCTATAGTTTCTTGTTCTTGTTACTACTGTTTTTATTCCTGCAGATGCAAACTCAAAAAATGCACTGCAGAATTATTTCCTGGGTGTGCACATGTATATGTATATTTATATTTTCAAATAATTTTCTTTTTTTTTTAATTCTTTGAAATCCTCTTCTTTTCTGTGTTCATGTTCTGTGTACTGCATAGCTACAATCTTTTAGTTTTTGTGCAAACCTCTGTTGCACAAGGATAAAATAATTACCTTGCACCTTGAAAAAGATTGCCGCCATTATTCAAGTCTTTTACTTACTTTAACTTCATTTTAATAGACTCGGCTGATCTGTGACTAGAGGAGCTCCACGAGATTTAACTTTCATCATCATTTACATTCACTCTACCTGGTGTAACCTCACTCTTTCTTTTGTGTCAAGCTGCTTATTTAACCAATTAACATTATAAAAGTATGAAACAGCTCCTTTATATTTTGTATAAAGAAGAAATCTGTTTATAAGCGTAATTAAAAAAGAAATCTTTGAAAAGAAGACTACGCTGGGCTTTCTGTCTGGCCCACTGGCTAAGTGAGTGGCACCGTCTGATTGAGAAATCAAGAAGGCTGTGTGAGGAAATTGCTTTATTGGAACAGCACATGTATGAGATTACAGTTTACAGTGGCTTTTTGGCTCTGATGAGCATTTTCCCTCATTATCCCAACTTCAGTGCACTACAAATCCCTTCAGATAACAACATGTTGCAGGCCTCTATCATCCTTATACGATACAGCACAAGAGCATTTTATTACACTGCCACCAGTCATAATCCTGCGACCGGCACGGCCCTCACGGAGCATCAAACACATGACTCTGAGACAGAGCGAAAGAGAAGGATGAGGCAGCGAGGGACTGAGAGGAGACGAGGGGGCGGCGTAATGGTGCGTGTTTGTAAATAATCTCTCTGTCACGGTGGTAAATAGCAGTTTATTTAACAAGCATCACATCACAGGAGGGCTTCCACCCTCCACCGCCCCGTCTCTTCTTCTTCTTCTTCTCCTTCTTCTCCTCCTCCTTCCTCCCCTTCATCCCTCTCTCTGTCCCTCCTCTGCTCTGCTCTCGTCTCGGGCTCTGCGGTTACAGCAGAGCATTAATAATAATAACAATGATAAACAGAGAGGAGAGATAACCACAGCAGTGTGTGTATAAGAGGCCCTCGCGCTCAGCCAGCTTACAGCGCTTAGCCCCCATTAAAGATGGGATGCGGAGGGGCGGGGTGGGGGGCTGGGGGGAGGTGGGGGGCAGCAGGAAAATAAGAAGCTGTTATTTTGCATGATATTAAGCACATGAAAGCGTGCGCCTGCCGAGGACAGTAAAAGTCGCTGAAGAAGACAGAGGGAGGGTGCGAGAGAGGGAAGCTCGGTGGAGGAATAATGTAAATAGCGGCTGGCTGAGTTATCGGGCATAGCACTGTCAGACGTGTGCCCATGCATTTGTGTGTGTGTGTGTGTATGTGTGTGTGTGTGTGTGTGTGTGTGTTATCATACGCAACGCTGTCAGACGGCCCATTGTTTGGGAAGCGATAAAAGGCAATTTCCCAGAGTCCCTTGTAGAACCACACGCTCGGCTTAATTTGAGGGCCATTTTCCGTGACAGTGTTGACAGTTTATACATCTCTCTCCCTCTTTCTCCCTCCTTTTCTATGTCTCTTTCTCTTTCTCTCTCTTTCTCCCTCTCCTGTGTTCCCTTGCTTCCTCCGCTCATCCTTCCTGTGTGCGCAAGCTCACTTTGTAGTAAAGAGGCTTGTATTCATGTCTGTGTTTATTAGTATCTCACCCCCGTGTTTGGCATGTTCCCTTTGAGGTAGCAACAATACCTGATAGTCTAATACCTGTCAGTACACACACACACACACGCACACACACACACACACACACACGCACACACATGCACACTCAGAGCCCTCCACGTCTGATGGGAATGTTTTTCCCTCTGCCCTGTCTTAATCTTGCCCTGACACAGAGCATTGTGAGCTGTGCTGCGCTGCCATCAGAGGAGAGCATGTCCTCTCATCATCCTGAGAGAGGGCCTATTAGAGGAGCTGAGGATGATGGGAGGCAGGGAGGAGAGAGGGAGAGAAGAGAGGAGATCGCAGGTTCAGGGCAGGATAATTGACACGGAGGCTCCTATTGCCTGCGGAGGAGGTTTTTCTCTACAATGCCTTTAGTGTGAGAGCAAACAAGATATTGTGCACAAACACACACACTAACATACACACACACCTACAAACACATGTACAGTACATTCACGCACACACACACTAGCATACCCACACATAGATACAGTGTGTAAGCAAACAGCTTACTGTTCTGTATTTGTGCTCTAGTGTGATTTACTGAATCACACTGTGTAAATGAAACTGATGCCCAACATCCAAGTCAGTGAGCTTGGTGACACCAGAATTTATTTTTTTTCCGTTTGGTTGTTTATTTAGATGGAGGAGAGATTATGGCAGGCTTGGATATGCCTGGATATGCTTTTTCCCACTGGCTACTGTCATCTGAACAACCGGCTGTTACAGATTATTCGCTTTATTTGATTTTTGTTCACCCGCCACAAGCAATTCGACTCATGAAAAACTCTTTTAGTTCTGATCTTTTTTCACACACAAAGGCACACAAATACACATCTCATCGCTCAATAAGCAGGAACATACAACCGTTCACCTCCTGTATTCAAAACAAGCTGTTTTGACTTGTAACTTCTTGCAAAACAAGAAATATTCAAATTAGGTAGAAACAAAACTCACCAAAACCTTCTTGGTTAGTTTTTTAACTCTTCAAACAATCAGACATCCTGTCTTGATCTAAATAAACCCTTAAATCATTGAGTTAAAAGTGGAAATGTTCTGGCTCTTCATGCTGTTTATGCCTGCTGCCACTCTCTGCTGTTGTGGGCTTCTTTATGGTTTAGCTCACTGAATGATTGTCTGTTGTTGAAGAGTGTTTGTGACTTGCTTTTTGGTAGTAGAGCATTGAAAAAGTAAAATGAAAAAGTTAAACAAAGTTAAACAAAAAAAGTTAAACCCGAAAAATCCTCTAAAAGTGATGGAGTCAGCCAGTCACAGATAAAAAAAAAATAGTTGTCCAGTTGATTACTTTGGTCATTTGGGGAAACTAAGATATTTCAATGTAATAAAATGACAAAAAAAACAAAACAAAATAGAACAAAGCAAGCGAAACAAAACAAAAAAAAGCTGATAATAGAGCCTTAAAGCTGAAACATCACTTTTTACACATGTATGTATTCAAATAAATGCTATTTAAGAACTGGAGTGCATATATGATGCATACATATGCATACTAGTGTTGCAGCTGTGAGGACATTTTCCCACTGGTTGATACATTTCAAAGGGTTTTTAAAAGGCTTTTCAAAGGGTTTGTAATAAATTTAAATTTAACTGGAAAAACACAAGAGTTAACTTTCATAATGAAGTAGTCACAGTAAAAAACAATGTGATATTAGTTTTAGCACTAACTGCCATTGTTCATTAGTGATGTTTCTACAGAACGAAACAAAAGTCATTTTTGCTATTTTTGACAGCGAACCAGTTTAAAATTTCTCAGGGGGTAACGAAACAAAACTCATCAGCCACAGTGAGCCATGAAGATCTGCAGACAACAGGTTCCCACCTCCAACTTCTCAGCCAAGTAAACTTCTTGTACCTCGTTACCATAACCAGACCCCCTATTAGCATAGAGTTTCAATCTGAAACATTGCCAGGTAGCCATCTTTGTCTTTTTCCTTTTTGACTCGCCATCATCTTGCTTGTACTCTTTCTCACTCTCTTCTCATAAGTAAAATCTGACTACACTTTACTACTGCTGCTCTGCTGTACGGAGCAGACACCAATCCATCATGTTACTCTGTACAGTGAAGGACAAGCAACAGAATCAGTGCATGCCTGCATAACATGCAAGACTTGCATGTACACAAGCACAGTTGGCTTGTTTTGAACGTAATGTAACATCCACTCTTAGAAAAGTTACGCTGCAGGCAAAGATCAAGCTCATCTCATTGACGAGGCTGTGAAAACATAGCTACGCAAGTTTTCATTTCTTGTAGACATTGTAGATGTTTAATTAAATTACTTTGAAATAAATCACAAAGGAAGAAACCATGAGAAGAGTCAATTATGAATGTAAGGAAATATTTCCTTCTGTTTATTGTTGGCTAGTTACAGATATAAATACATAACCTGTGTCTTAATTATGTCACTGTCATACATACATCACATCCTCATTTCTATCCGAGCTTTATTCATAAACAAAGTGAACTATACTGCATGACCTCCAGTTATTTCTTCTTCACAGCAAAGTTATAATGTTGTAGGTGTTGAATCTGCACATGATAAATATAATTGCGTGTTTTTTTGGCACCCAGCCCTTTACAAAGGCAGGATGAGTCTCTAAAGAGGCTGTTGAATTTCTTCACTTAAGCTTCCAAGTAGAGGAGCAACAGAGTAGCTCAGACAAAGATAAAGCTGCACGGCTATCTGCTTACCATAATCTATAACCTATAAAAAGAGAAGAAAAGACTCCTGGCCATTCTATTCCTTAACTCTGTTATCATTCTTCAAAGCTGAGCTCTCCTGATTTCTTTCCTGCTCGAAGGCTGTTTTATTGTATTGTCAAGAGGATGTATTCTTATTGTATGTATTTTTTATTATATTTCATTGTCTGCAGAGAATTCCCAACACTGGTGGTCTGGTGAACAAAGCCAATGAGGTTGGCTTGATAAAAACACACATTTTGAGTTTGATGGAGCGCTATCTACCCTTTTTGTGTGATAAGACAGTTTTCAGTGAAAAGTGGATTAAATAATCTATTCAGTCTGACAAAGTTGCAGACAGCAGAATAAAGACTAAATACCATATAGTCTTTAAAAAGGAAAATGGAAGGTTTTTCTTTTCTATCTTAAGGCAACAAGTTTAAATGTTATGGACTTTTGGTAGAAGAAATCATCATTGTCTGGAGGGCCTCTCCTCTTCTCTCCTCTTCTCTCCTCCTCTGCTACATGCAGTATCTCCCCTCCTCTCTTTTACAAATGGCCCCACGTAGGAAATGAGAGGATTGTTATTTCAAACTTAATAATGTTACACGACTCCATCAAGACAATGCTGCTCTATCAAACTCCCACAATCTCCAGAGATAATTTAATCACCAAATGCCAAACTGCCACGCCACATTTAGGTGTAATTTTCATCCATGCAAAGGTAATTTGTTTCAGTATTATGAATTAATTAAAGCCTAACGAAGATGGAGAAGGCTGTAGAATGTCTAATCAACAGGCCCTTGAAGACTGATTGATTGTCTCTCCTCCACACTCTGGCCTATCATGCTTTTTCTTCCTTGTTGTCACATCTTTTGTTGCTTTTTTCCTCCACTGTTGCTCCACTTTTTTTCACTCTCCGACTGGCTCTGCTTCTTCTTTCTGTATGGAATTGTCCTAGATTTCTGAGAGTGCGATGATTTAGACGTCACAGAGGCAGAGACGAGGTTCCATCCACTCAGTAATCTGGTCTCTGTTTGATTGACTTTCTGTCCACCTGTCTGTCAGTCGCTGTCTCTGCATGCATCTGCACCGTCTGTGTACTTGCTGCACAAAAGATTCCTCTGTGCCACATCAGTCTTTTTTTTATTTTAATCTTCCTCGCAGCTTTTCCTGTTCAAATGCTTTACGGTGTTTGTTGACATTCAGACAGCCCTCTATACATTCCTTTTTCCTATATATGCCTGTATGCCTATATGCATCAGGGTGGAGCCATGTGTCACTCAATCATTCCTGCAGCTGCTCGCCCCAGGGGCCCGGGACTTTGTTTTCATATATATGTACGAGCCGCAGGGTACCTGAAAGGGTCCTTTTCACCCCCAAACACTCGCTCGCAGATGTACAGCACAGCAAAAAACACACTACACCATAAATCAAGGTTGGAACACTCCAAAGTCATACAGAGACAAGCCCTTCTCACGCACACACCACACATGTCAGGTGTTATCTGCGTTTCAGATCTGCAGGCCTGTAGACTGTGTGTATAGTTACTTTAAACTGCACACACACACACACACACACACACACACACACAAAGACATTCACATAAAACTGCTCACACGCAGACATATACAGTAAATACAACAAA
Source organism: Acanthurus leucopareius (assembly GCA_029814765.1). Classification (NCBI taxonomy): domain Eukaryota; kingdom Metazoa; phylum Chordata; class Actinopteri; order Acanthuriformes; family Acanthuridae; genus Acanthurus; species Acanthurus leucopareius. Next base: position 6,758,513 of record JAQMCX010000029.1, read on the forward strand.
TGCCTTCTCATCTACCAAAAACAACATACCTCACATCCAGTTCTTGCTTATGTAAATATTTATCCTGCATGCCCGAGATATGCAGGGCATGCTACGTGGTTGAGACAAAAGCTTCGAGGTTTGACAGTGCACAGTCAATCTAAGTGCAGGTTTCATTCAACACTGAATGAATGAAACCTTTGACTCACTTATTTCTTCTTCTTTCTTTTTTTCTTTTTTTGCTTTTGCGAACACAATCAGAGATTACGAAAAAAGCTAAAAATACAGAGTGTCTTAACTTTCAGCCTTTGTAAATCATGTATTCAACATGGAAGGTTAATATCAACAGAAATAGCTGAAGGTGCATTCTTTTACTGTACTGTGGAGGGAGATAAATAGATAGATAGAGAAAGAAAGAGAAAGAAAGAGAGGCAGGCAGAGGTAGAGGTCAGATTAATCAGCTCTGTAAAACAAACACTGTTTAGTGACAGGCATCAGGGTTTGTGTGGGTTTGTTTGTGTGGGTATTTATTTAGGCTCTGTGAGGCACCATGGGAAATGCAACAGGGAGTGTCACCAGACAAACACAACATCATAACCTGGCTCTCACTGTATTTAAAGGGTCAGTTCACACTGATTTAAAAAAAACATCATATTCTCTGAGCCATGCAGAGTTTTGCAATAACTTGCATGGTGTTGAGTTAATTTCTTCCACTAACCAAATCCAAAAGAGACGAATGGACTTTTATTTGTCATGCTTAACAAAGCTAAACTTAGCATTGATGCAACCCTAACTGTTAAAAAACATGATTAACATTTAAAATTTTTAATGACAGAGAAGTGTTTATATTGTGTCTTAACTCTGAGAAACTTACCTTTCTGAGGCACACTGACATATAAGTATATTTTCACCTTGTTTACTAAAATAACTCAGCCAGGAAGATGTCCAGTAAATGGCAGCAAAGACTCCATGAGCAACTACTCTGTCAGAAATACAGCAGAAGAGTAACTGCTTTATCTGTTACCGCGGCCAAACAAACTGATGTTTGTCTCCTGCAACTTGCTGTTACTCAGTTCCCGGTCCTGTTGCTGCCTGCAGTGCTTTAAATGATCCACAGTCAAAAAAATAAATAAAGACCCTCCTTTTTAATGGAGAAACTGTATTTGTCATTGCTAACATCTGTGACCAATGCATTGCTTTCCCAAAAACTGCTGCACAAAAAATTCTCTGTTTCCATTAGTTAAATGCTTTTACTGTAAAACTGCGGCAGTAGGAAATATTTGCTTCTGCATTAGCAGCAACTTAATACAGCTCTGTTCTGGAACAGAGATGATTAAACAGTGAGAATGATGTTAATAAGAAAATTGCAAACAGAAACACAGGATTACATGCATCTTTTCCTGCTCAGACAGGCAATGTGGATTAAGTGGAAAGGTGAACCTTACCACCAACAATAAAAATTGTACTCGAGGGTTAATTAGTGAATCTAAATGTATATTTACTGTTGATTTCACATAGTAAGAAAAAAAAGGTTTGATACCTTGAAAATCATAAGGGGTTATGAGTTTCTTGATATGTAACAGGGTTTGTTTTTAATTTTTTTCCCAAAGATTTCAGTCCTGTTTGTTCCTTTTTTGGTGTGGACGTGGGTGTTTGTGTCTTTGTGCAGATGGAGTTAAAATGACCCCTGAGATCTCCTGCTGTTAATCATACTGTGGTGACACGAAGCAGATGACCAATTAAAAATTCTTGAGCAAATAACCAATCAGAGCTGTGCTCTGAGGGCCCTCCATGGCACGGTCTGCCACTGCTTTTTCACAGCCTCTTTTTCCTTTTCTGTTCTCTCCATCACGCTGAGCGACAGGGGTCTTTTCACCACACGCGGGAACGCATACACATGAACACATGCGAATAACACACGCACACACGCACACACATGCAGTACACCTTATTACTCTTTATTAATCTGCAGGGCGTTAATTGAAACCCCCCTGAGTCCTAGCCGTACCTGCATTCCCTCTCTCATTATCAGTCAAGGTGCCTTTGGGGGAAGAAGAGAGGGGGGATGGTGGTGGAAGGAGAGGACTCCTGAGTCTCCTGTGACAGGCCAGTTGTACATCCACAGATCTGACAGAATTAAACTTAGTGGCTAGTTGCTGTCTGCTTCGCTTCCTCGGTGGAAAAAAAAATATGACAGGACTGAACGTGGATGGATATGTATGTGTTCTGTACTGGCCACAGTTGTTTCCCTCCCCCTGCGTTCAGATTCTCGTTCCATCATAAATATGACTGTGATCAAAATCAGGTGCATGAAAATCTCTTGAGCCTTACAGTAGGTTTGGCTGACATCATGTTATTACGGTATATCGGGGTAGTTAGAAATCCTGAAGGTATGATTGTCACTGTAGAATTAAACTCTTCTTTCTATAAAAGTGATATGGACATGCTGTATTGAGGTAATGTATTGTAATGTGGAAAATGTGTTTTAGATGAACAGAGTTCTTTCCTTGGAATGCCTTGGGAATGAAAGGGATTTTTGTATGCACGCATGTTTATGTGTATCACAGCAAATGACAAACTGAATCGAGAGCTGACTCCAGTTAAGCATGTCCTCTCATGCTGTTATAATTTCTGTCACTGGCTGGCTGCTTAACACAGGATCTCTGAAAAAAATGATGCGTTAAATGCAATGCAGGATGCAGCTTATTCATTTTCAGAAGGGGACAGGACTCCAACTTTTCCATATAGTATTACATTGTGAACAACAAATCAGTGAGAAGTGATTCAGTGGAGCTTACAGAGCTAAAAGCTTACACCCACAACCCTGCCTGATGATGAAGATGAGCCAGCCACATGATTTTAATTTAGCTGCTAGTTTACCACCACCATTCAGTCTCCATTCAGACCACTGACATGTTAGTTAGTCCAGCAGCAACAAGTGTCATCCGCTCTCCAGCAAAAGGGTGTTTATTTCCTATTCATTCATTATTCTATTAGCCATACGTATTGAGAGCTAACAGATTTGCCCAAGTGGGCTCATTGTGCAGTAGAGACCCTGTGTTGTAGAGCAAAAAATATCACCAGTGGCTCCGCTTTTACATTTTCTGTTTTGTTTTGTTTTGTTACCACAAATACAGCCGTATACATATACCATGGTGACATGTCGGGAAGTTATAAAGGTAGAATATACCACCTCAGCCTGCCTAACAGTGCTCATATTGTAACAGATAGACCATGAATGAGTCTCAGAAAAAAGACAAATTATTTCATTTCTGTGTTTGGCACAGCGATAAACACAAATGGCAAGTGGGCACAGTTTGTAGAATCTGAATTCTTTTTTTTCCCTTCCCTTTTATAAAGCTGTCAAAACACCAGTTATCAACGAAGGTCTACTGACAAGCTGCTGGATCGTTGTTTCTCAAATATCCCTTTGAATGTGTCTTTTTTTTCCCTTTTTTGCTAGAATGAGCAGGATTTTAATTCATTGTTTTAGTTCTGCATGATTACATTAACCAGATTTCAGCTGGTTCCACATGTTGAAGCTAATAAAAATTTAAACAAAAAGCTGATGTACAACTCACAACACCCAAATGTTACAAGACTTCTGCTGCAGTGATAATGTCAGATGGCTGAAAAGAAACACAGCAGGAAATGAGAGCTCTTAAAGCATGCAAGTCAAATAATGTTATATTAAAGAAATGGCCTAGGTGGGACTGCTTTAATTAGACATACAGTATAAAGGAGGTAATATGTGTTTAATAATTCATAGTATTTAAAAAAAAAAAGGGTAGAGTTGATCAGCAGACCTGAAGGTTTGCCTTTCTACTCGGTTTTCATCTATAATGGAACATTTTCTGCTTGATTTGTTTCCACGTATCAGGTGAGGAGAGAAGCATCTTCTTAGACTTCTGGCACAGCCTCAGACTTTAAAATCAGGTCAAGGTTCAGTTTACACAGGCATCACAGGCTCCCAATGTGTAGATACATTACCAGGAGAGAAAAGTGTGTATGAGTAAATTGTGCTCTTCTTTGTGTGCATGTGTGTGAGTGTGTGCACGAGTGTGCGTGTGCGCCAGGAGAGAAGAGGATCCGATTAGTACTACTCTGAAAGTAATTACCTTAATTAAAGCAGTAATGTGTGCAGACAGGGAGGTGGGAGGGGGGAGCAGGGGGGAACCTGCCATCTTTTATGGGGCAGTTTAGGGACTGTGTGATTTAAGGGGCACACTCGCACTGGGCAGAGAGGGAGGGAGGGTGGGAGGGAGAGAGAGAGACTGTTTGGGGTGAAATGAAAGTGGGGGTGAGTGAGGACAAAATTGGGGTTTTGATATGGGAGGATATACAGAGGTGAGGGGAGACGGACGGAGTGATGGAGGGAGTGACGGACGGATAAAAAATCCAGATCAGCTCTTACAAAGATCTCAGTTTCTCCTCATTGTTCTTTTCCATTCGGCAGACTTTTGTTTTCACCTTATCTTTAAATATAGTTTCCTCACATCAACGCACTTACTGCAGGCACACAAACACAGAAAACAATCCACAATAGCCTCCATTACACTGTTTTACCTCATGTTACACAGCGTCGATGCTGGGCCTTATCTGGCCTGGCATATGACCGATTACTCAACCCTGCTATGGCAGACACACTTCCTCTGTAACCTATTTGTACCCCACAACATGCACTCTCTCTCTCTCACACACACACACACACACACACTGTATAAACCACTGCCAATGTGTTGGTCTGTTCAGATATGGGACGATTTGTTTCACAAGCATGTGTTTGTGGTTTTGTGTGAGACACTGGTAAACCCTGCACCTCTTTCTTTTGGTGGAGACATTGTGCGTCACTGCAGGTGGCAGAGGAGGTTAAACACACATTTATATCACCAAGCCGCATCTCTAAATTTTTTAAAAATAAAACACTAAGTGTCTCTTTGGATGTTTATTCACGTAGTTATACAATCTATGAATTCCTCATTGTTTTTTGTTTATCTTCTCAAATATTTGATGTTCTTTTTTTTTTCACTTTTGCCCCTGGCTATCTCTGCCTCCTTCACCTTATCGCTGATAAAATATTTTCCCATATTTTGTAAGGCTGAACACTTAATTGTTGTGCGTGTTTTTGTCTGAACACTCCAAGGCCCTGCTCTGTGTGAAGTCCGCGGTCTGCATTGTCCTTGCGTGTGTGTGCATACTTGTAGTAGTGCTTGTTAGCGAGTGAAATTCTATTTGTGCTTTAGTGGGTATACTGTTGGTTCTGCAGAACCAGACAAAGAGAGCGAGAGTGCATCTCGCACATTTGCATTAGCTGGAGGTCTCATCATAAGGATAATGGAAATCAAATAACAACCTATGGTATACAGTCAGTGCCGTGTCCTCGCGCCATGCAGCTTACAGGTGTGTGTCTGTGTGTGTGTGTGTGTGTGTGTGCATGCGTGTGTGTCAGCATTCGAATCGCAAGTGAAATAACATCTTTCTGATAGAGTGATAATGAAAATAATAACATCCCTGACAAAATATTCATAAAGGTAATGATGAATGCCATATTTCTCAGAGAGATACATCATAGGCGTCTTGGTTAAAAGAAAACAGTGGCCGGCGTCTCCCACACCCTCAAATTATCTGCCGCTTTCACATTTCACTGATAGCACAGATGAGAGCTGAGGAAAATGGACACACAATTATGCTCACTTGTCGTATATTAATACTGCTTCTTGACATCTTCCATGGACCCTGAGCTGTCATCTCTTTGTCTGCTTTAATTGAAAATTAATGGTTAGTGCGTTGCCAAGGCAACTACAGCAGTGGTGGTGGGTAGCGAGCCACATTCAGACAGACACCAGTGGCATTGTTTGTCCTGTCTGACCTTGGAAGTCAGAAAAAAGAAAGAAGAAAGGCAGACAAAAAAAAGACATTAAAAAGAGAATGGAGAGGTAAGGGTTGAATGTTGTGCATTGGAGCGAGGGAGGAAAATAAAATAAAGTTATTATGGCCATGTTTTGGCCAGGTAGAGAGAAAGAAAGCTGTGGTAGGGGTGACTGAGGAGGGGACTGAAGATATGATGTCAAAATGCCAAATGGGGGAGAATTATGTTTGAGTAAGAAAGCAGAAGGAGGCCTGGTGATTCTTCTCCGCAGTGACGGGATTACCTTTGTGCTGATGGAGTCAGAGGGCACCTTATGGCCCCATAATCATCTGGACACTAGGTGCGGGAGTGAGCGAGTGTGAAAGAGAGAAATTGTATGTGTGCGTGCAGAGGAACGCGTGGACATGTTGGTCCTAATGTTTACAACTCAATCAGTGTGGACAAGGTGCAGAATGGACGCTGACTTCGGGGCCAGGCATCTGTAGATTGACGGAGAAGCTGATGGACATCACATAATCTCCTCCAGTGGTGAGCTCTGAGGGCCAAGATGAGGAGAGGCGCAAGAGGTTACAGTGGACATGATGAGAAATCATTTTTAAAAAATATAAAAATCATGTACAAACGTGATTTACTCTCAGTAGATGTCAGCGCGTTTGGTGCTTTTCTTCATTAGTGGACTTGGATGAGGATTTATGGAAAAAATAGATGCTGCAATTGAATACATATTGAGGTGATACTAAAATTTATCTAAATTAATGTCCAGACTAGGAACAAATCTGCAAAATGAAGTAGTGTACCACATGATTTATGTCACTGAGCTGCCCCTTTATTTTTGTAACGGACAGAAATACTTTACTGCAGGCAGAAAAGCAGTATTTGGGTTTAGTAGCTGTTCAATCATTACAGCTTTTCCCATAATACCAAGTACACAAACGCACACACACATGCACACAAAGTTCTTCCAGTCAGTCGTTGAGCTCACTGGAGCGTTCCTGCTCATGTGCTAACAAGGGAAAATCAAAGACTAACTTTCCTCATCTCCTTTAGAGCCAAAGCATGCCTCATAAAAGAGTTTTTGACATTTTATGTGTCAGATTTTAATGCTGATTACTGGCAGAGCTCCCATCTTAACTTATAATAAGAAATGCAAATTTCTGTGTATTTGATGTAGCTTTGTGTATCACTGCTAAATATAGCTTGTCTCTTAGAAGCCCCGCAGTCTGTATGTCTCCTATAGGACTTCAAATGACAACTTCTTTTGTTATCAGTTTATTTGGTTATTATTCTCTTGATATAATAATGCTAAAAAGCTGAAAATTTCTGTAATATGTTAAGTCCAAAATATTTTGTTCATAGTATATCCTGTTTGCAATTTCATAAAAGGAAGAGAGGCAATAAATTAAACATTTGAGATACTGAAACCAGAGCTTGTTTGAGAAGTTAAAGTTAATTTTCTTGTTGTTTAGCTCTAGTGTTCTCTAAAACAAAACTCAAAATAGTGATCAGTTATCGGCTGATAGCTGGAAAAAAAACACAGATGTTTCATTGTACTTCACAGCCATGAGGAGCTCTGTAAGTAGATCAGGCTCACAAATGTTTGAAATCAGTGTCAGATCAGTTTGGTTTGACGGATGGGTTGGTTTACTTTACTTTACTTTATCTCTGGAAATCAACATCATCTCTATGGTTTGAAAGAAAAAAAAATTAAATGTCTTTGATTGAAAAATGAACCAATATGATAACCAGTTGCACTTTTCATATGAAACACTTAGAGTTGTACTTTTACAAAAATCTTGTAAACACAGATAAACACTGACATTAACACTGAGGCACATGTCCTCTATCTGCTTTCAGTCCTGCTTCAGGACCTTTCACCCCACACATAGCTCAGGCCTGAGACGCTTTGAGAGCCTCCTCAGCCCTGCCTAAGTATGCTTTTTGTATCTACGTTGCATAAAAGCGCAACTTTTGCCTGCCATCCAATTGTAACAACCAAGTGGAATGCATGCAGTGTGCTATCGATTCACCTCACACAAACAAGTGACTCTGTGTATCACACGGGTGCTGCTGTGGTATTTGATTTCCTCACACAAACCTATTTTTTTTGTAGCAGGTGCAGCATTAGGGCCTGTGTCGGACTGTACAGCCTGCAACAGACTGACTGACTGACTGCTTAAAATAGAGTAGTGGCACAGTGTGTCCCTCAGTGTTGCAGGAGAAGTTTTGATGAAGGAGTTTGCCCACAGATGGAGAGCAGGGCAGCAGCATGCAGAGAGTGTGAGCAAGGAGAGACGCAAACTGACTTTTACAGAAGCAACAGGTTATAATGCAACATCATCTATATCCATATAGATGTTTATGTCTCATCCAATGCTCAGCTTGTCAGCATTGACAGATTTTGCACAAAACTAAAATAGTTAATTTATATTGTATTGTCTGCTCATATGATCAGATACTCGAAGAGTTAACCAGCATTAATCATCACATATCTCTATTTAACATTAAAAAAAAAATCTTAAACAACCTTATTTCCAATTTTCAAATGTGAATAACTCACAAGGTGCCATTCTCCTTCCAGCATATTGTCGGGTGGTCACACTAAGACGGTCACAAGAATTTAAAAACAGGACCCTGTCACCTCTCAGCATTGTCCTGAACATCTGCATGCAACTCTGTGGACTTTTTGATGCTTAAGTAGCCAGAATCCATAAATGACAAGGAACTTTTGTAACTTCAAGCACATCCATAACATAACATCTATTCAGTAGTTTAAGAATAACAACAACAATATGCATATTTTCTAGTGCACTAGTATCAGATTGTTATCAGATGGAAAAAATGATATCAGGGCATGCAATACAGACTTTCTTATGGTTTGAAGGCTCCACAAGTGTGGAGTGTTAATAACTCTAACACACTCTACTGTGTACCTCAGGGTTGGAGGCAAAGAGTTTGTGTGTAAGCGTGTGTGTATGGACATAGATGTACTGTGTGCATATTTGTGTGTTGCCCATCATTGTGGCCAAGATTGAAAAGCTCTCTAAGGGCTGGAAGGTCATGGCACATTTATTGATTGGAACTTTCTTATGCAGACATTTTGTGAAGGTTGAACGCCTTTCCATTCCCATTGTGCATTCTGTTACAAATGTGACAATAGGCTGCTTTTGACAGGTCACAAAACACTTCTTTCTTTAGCAAAATTCTCCTGAAATGTTTTTTTTTCCACAGCTTTCACACTTATGTTTCTTCTTTTCAGTCACCAAGAGCAGAGCAGAACAAGATGGCCAGTAACACACAGATGTGAGTCACAGCTAATTGCAACTAGCATTCAAATCTTCACATCTTCGTACCAACCCACTGACATCAGTGGATACTTGATATACTCTCCTCAGTGATGCTTTGTCAGGCTCCTGACAAAGGCTGCTCAGGCTCCTCCCCCGACATCCCTGCTGCTTCCCCAAACGGGGGGCGTGTTGACCTCCATCTACTGCTGGTAATACTGTGACTTTAGATAAGTACCCCATAGTACCCACACTGGAAAAAATAACAGATCATCCCTTTAAAGCCTGTAGTGTTAGCATAATTAGAACGTTAAGATACTATGAACAAGTCGATGATGCTTGCTTGGTGACACTTGAATACTCTTCGTTTAACACAGTTGTTGTTTTCAGAGAGGGCGAGTCGTCTTTTTCGCTCTTTTAACACCAAGCTGGTCTGTTTTTTCCATTTTTTTGAAATAGAAGCTGTGGCCTTCTGTTCTGTTTTATTTGCTGAGGTGTTATTGCCGATGGCCTGGGATTTTAGCTACTCTCTCTACTACCATCTGGTCCAGAGCAGCATCTAGCTTCACCCTGGGTGTGGGGTTGCCTTGTGTCTGCTGCCAGGTGTCCTAACAGCAGTATGTGCATATATATACTTTGAACAACACAGCTGTTTGTGTTAGCATGATGCTAGAAAGTTGTGTAGTGAGATGGATTGTAGGATAAGGTAAGAGCTTTAAGCATTATAGGAAACTGTATTAGAGATGAGGGACTGTGGTTTGACGATGGATCTGAAATGGTCTACATATGACAGCTAAGGAGGTCGGCCGTCAGGAGTAAATGTATCACTGCAGCAGTTTTTTGCTATTTAAGAAAACTCCGCAGTAAGCTTGTGAGGGGGAATACGGAGATTAACTACAAAATCTGTCAAGTTTGAAGGTGCTCATCATGTCTGCAATGGCCGACCAACCGCCCAGGCCTGTAAGGTGCACAAGGTTAATGGCATGATTGATTATCATTTAATGCATGGAAAAATCTGCACTTGGAATGAGACTGTTGAAGCAGGGCAACAGTCAGGAAATGGAAGATCAATAATTAGTCTTTTTTTCCGGATACAAAGTCGGTGAGATACATTTAATCTGGAGAGGAGGGCCAGCAAATGGTCCCATCATGAGCCCCTAGACATCCGGGAGGACCAGAAGTGGACTGTGAGATGCAAGATGTTTTCAAATGTTTCTTTTAATTCTCACAGTAGCTCGAGATTGAAACAGTTTGGTTCATAATTTAGTATTTAACTTACCTGACACGCCAGATGGAATGTTTCACATGTCCATATGATATATTTCACGTCAGTCTGGACATGTCTGGACATGTCTGGACATCCAGACAGCATTGAAAGAGGCAGGTCATTTAAAATAAAAAGGTTGAAGGTGATTGGATGAACATTCTATCTGTCGCAGTCATTACTCTCATTGAAGCCAGTCGGAAGAAGAACAAAAACAACTTTTCCCTCCTTTGCTCTAACTTCAGTGAGGAAGTGTTGTCTAGTTCTGATATAAGTGTAGCTTTTGCTGCATCCATGCTGAGCTCTTTAGCGGCTGCCATTGTTTGCGAGCTTGCAGTCATTTCTCACTTTTGTCAAAACTAAAACATATCAAGTCTGGTCATTTTTGGACCAGACACAAATGAATCTGGTTGGAGCTTTTTAAGATGGACTAATGAGATTTCAGACTGGAGATCTCGTCTCCAATTACTCAAAGCTGTACAGATCTCCTGACATGACACATGCCATTTTTACTATTTTAGTCAAGTACTCTCCAGGAGATGGTGTTTGGCAGTTACTCTTTACACATATTTCCCTTAAGCAACTCAGGGTTTCTCACTGTCCCACCCATTGTGATGATAACGATAACACCCCCCGGTTGAGTCTATGATTAGGTCAGCTACCCAGGTCAGTGGCGGGTCAGATATCTCTGAGGTCATCTTCGACATGTGAATGTGCTGAGAGAAGAGGATGTGACAGACGAGATGTGTACTTGCCTCCTATCATGTTGATATGTGAGGATCTCCGTTCACATGCTACACACCTCAAAGGCAGTGAAAGAGACAGTTTGTCCACCACACTGATGTTGGGACATCATTTCACAAGGTGTGAGTCAGATGTCAGACAACAGGTTGACAGGTGAAGGTTACTCAAAAGTTAGGAGACACAAAAATAAAATGTACGAACATGGTCAAGTTCTTATTCTCACATTCCTCCCTCATGATGAAAAACTGATATCAGTGACTATTATGAAAAACTCTTCACAGGCAAAGCATTTACAAGCACCACACAGGCCCTTCTGTACAACTTTATCAAGTTACATTACAAAACAGATATTACAAAATTACAAAACATACATCTGCACTAAATACACTCACTCAAATACTGCATTTAAATGCAATTTTGAAGTACTTCTATCATACTAGTTTTTTTTTTCTGCTGTTTTGTACTTCTACTCCACTACAGTATAGAGAGGAATGCGGTCTTTTTTATTCTACCACATTTATATGATAACTTGGTTACTTTGCAGTTTCAGACTAATGTTTCAAAATAAAATTAACAAATTAATGATGAGGTATTATCATGACGTGAGATAAGACTGTATTGATCACAGCAGGGACTTTCTTAACCTAATGAGCAGTATGTAAGGTTACTAAAATTAGCCTCACCTATACCAGCTGCAGCATTAAACCAATAAATATTAATTCAATTCAATTCAATTCAATTCAATTTTATTTATATAGCGTCAAATCACAACAAAGTTGTCTCAAGACACTTT
>JAQMCX010000029.1:6770542-6839346 GCA_029814765.1 Acanthurus leucopareius
ACTTGTGGCAAAAATGACGTTTGCGCCGGGTGTACGATAGCAATGACAAATGCGCCACTGGCGCACCGCGTTTGCGCTGGGTGTACGATAGGGCCCTCTGTGTTAATTAAAAGTGGGGATCACAAACTACATTAGGTTATACATCCTTGTGTTTTGAAATGATAACAAAGTGAATCTTGTATCTTGAATTTGCTTGCAGAGGTAAAGCAAATATGTCCAGAGCTTTGCAAAAAAAAAAAGAAGTCACTTTAGTAAAATATGACACATGAATTCCAGCCATGAACAAATTGACTACCCTCTTGAACATGGAGTATCTTTTGAAGATACTGAAATGACCAGAGAGTAGAAAATGGTGGAAGTTATTTGATCATAATTTAATTATTTCATCCATTTTTACACACAGTAAACCTGATGGAGCTCCGATGGAGCTAACCTTTACCTGTTTCACAAAAATGCAAAAAATTCACCATGTAATTTCTGGTGTGACAAGGCATTTTCACTAGAGAATGTGACACCACTCATGACTTTTACTCTTAATATACCAGCAGTGGAAGAGAAATGACTGGAGGTTAGAACGTGAAAAGAAGGCAAAGGAAATTTTAAACTTACGTCATTGCACAAATTTTGCTGCTAGACTATTTGTGTGCACTAACCCTAAACAAGTGCCAGTGCCTTAAGTGCCAGCTTCACACACAATAACTGTAAGCTCGCCAGCAACCTGTACTAACCATGTGTGTCACTGTTTGCAGATTTGCTGATCTGACTGAACTGGAATTTGAAAATTATCTTCCAAAAACTTTTTTTCATTGACTTTGTGCCTGATTGGAGGACTCATATAATATGATCAAATATGAAATTATTCTTTAATTGTCAAATGACACACCAACAATTCAATTCAATTCAATTTTATTTATATAGCGTCAAATCACAACAAAGTTGTCTCAAGACACTTTACATACAGAGCCTGTCAAGACCACACTCTATAAATACATGAATGCACTAATAATTATCATCCAATCATTTATTATAGATTATTATCTGAACAAATTTACCCACACACAGTAACAATTTTAGAGCAATGCAAAGCAACCGCTGAACAATCCAAGTGCATTTTCATGAAATTCAAGAAGAGCATGTTTCAGTCATTGCACACACTGGCGGTTGTGTGCTAAGTTGCCAAAGACATTACCACTCCAACAAGTGGGAACAAACTGTGTATCTCTGCAGGAAATGCAAAGACCACTGCAAATAATTCCAAAATGTTACAGAACTGACAGAATAATAAATAAATCAACTCATTTATTGTGCTTCCTGACACATGTAGAGCTGCAGGCGCTGCTGCTGGAACCGTAAGGGTTTGCTCTCTCCTAGTAAATTTTAATTCTTGTGAAATGTCATATTGGAGTCCAAAGCGTGAGTGAAAATGTGTGTATGGAGTGTGCTGGACAGAGCCGCAATTTTCTCTCATACAACCAAAGAGCGTGTCTGGCTGCGAGTTTGCGCTGCGGCTCCAAAAATCACCAGAATTCAACAGGAGGAGTCAGGAAAGCAGGAAGGAGGAAGCGATGTTAGCGAGAGGCGATGGGGGCAATGAAGTGGTTGTGTCATGGTGAGATGGAAGACTGAGGTAAGGAACCGGGGGATGCAGACGGAAGGAGAAGATAGACGAAAGAAAAAGAGGGATGGATCACTTTCCCATATTGCATGTGTAGCAGAATCCATCATCTTGGGGAGCCAGATGTGCGTCATTCGCATCAAACTTTCCAAATTAAAGGGCCACCTCACCCCTCCACTCCCCTCTCTAATCCTCTCTCCATCCCATCTCCTCCTCTCTTACCATAAGGCCTTCTGCTTTTACACACACACACACATACATGCACACTTACATACAGCACATACATACACACTAACTTCCACTTCTTCCCGCTCTTCGTTTTTTTTTTTTTTTCCAAGGGAACTTGCTGAGAGGGCTCATTTATGATGTTTTGTAACAGCAGCGTAGCCTCAGGATGCAAAACACATCGCTGCGCTGGCAGACGATGCATTGTGGGTTATCTTATCTGATGTGAAAAGGGGTGGTGAATGTTATTTGCATGCTGCATTGATGTTCAAATAGCAGTTTTGAACGCTCCCTCAGCAGGAAAGGACTGTGATTGTATGGTTGGCTAGCAAACAAGTGTATCAGATGATATCAGCCTTGGCCCACTTTGCTATCCTGGGTGAGACGCCTGACTTTGTGCCATAAAAACTTAACTCAGCTTATACATACATCTGTCTCCAACTCCACCATCAGCTCTTCTCAGTAACATACGTATGCATGCGTGTCAGACTGCGTGTGCAGGTTCCTCGACCCTGCGTCTGTTGCGCTTTATGGCAGTGATATGTTAAGTACCTCATATTACAGCCATAAAAAAAAGGTCTGTAAGTTGCTTGATGCAGTTTAAAGCTGTAGAGGTAATGCCGCAAATCACCCTCTGCCATTTAGCCTGACACACACCAACACAGGCGCACACACGCACACACGCACACACACACAGATCTCGATCCTGTTTGAGTGGCTGCCAAACGCCCTGTCTGCCTTTTATATGTACACAAAATGACAAGAGGGAGGAGAGGACGGGAGACGGGAGGACAAGAGAGGAACAGACACAAGAGGAGAGATGAAAGAAAAGGTGGAAGAAAGGCAGTAATAAGGAGCAGAAAGTGTCTGAATTGTAAATGAGTAAATGTCACTCTAACGGCGGAGCTGCCGGACAGACACATGATGGAGCTTTCATCCCTCGTCGTACTGTGTCATTGCCCCATAAAACAGAGTGTGTGAGATATATTTTGTCATTTTACGTCCAATTTCCTTGGGAGAGGAGGGCACAAGTTAAGTGAAAAAGCAGAGAGAAACACTCCAACCCCCAAAAAAACGTTCTCTCCGTCTCCCTCTGTCTTTTTATCACACACAACTACAGCGAGGAGACCAACTTTTCCCGTCTTTTGAGGGAGTTCTCTTCAGCCGTTCCGCCAGATGAGGTTTCATACCTGCGATTTCCACGGTTAATCCTGGTTAGAATTTAAATAGAAAGGAAATTATTGTCTTTCTCTTACTTTCCTTTTCCTCACTCCCATTTTCGATCCAGTGCCGTCTCCCTCTCCCAATCTCGCTCCCTCTCTTTTTTCCCCCTGCACCGGGCGCGGAAAAAGCCTGACCTCTGCGTTTTCTCCCGTCCTTAAGATTGGTTTTAAATACTCAGCAGATTAAAGCACAGGCATGAAAGCTCACATTAGCCATATATTTAAAAATCCCTCTGGCCGATAATCCATGTATTTGTCAGAATCAAACACAGGGGAATAGAAAAGGGACCAATGACATGATGAGTAGCCTGAGCCAGACGTATTGTGAAGG
The DNA here is from genome assembly GCA_029814765.1 of Acanthurus leucopareius. NCBI lineage: Eukaryota > Metazoa > Chordata > Actinopteri > Acanthuriformes > Acanthuridae > Acanthurus > Acanthurus leucopareius. The sequence continues at coordinate 6,773,937 of JAQMCX010000029.1, forward strand.
GGAATTAGAAGGAGAGAGATACATTTAGCAGAATGTGGCCCAAGAAGAAAAGTCCTTCAGGATGATTATTGAAATTCACTCAAGTCTGGCTCACGTGAGCGTTTGACAGGACAAAAAGCACTATGGCAATTTGACGACCTCTGATGCCCTTCACTGTCTCTTTTTTTTTCCTTCTCTCTGCGCTGCGCACACACACACACACCCCTCTACAGACACTTACACACACGTACAGAGTGACCTGTAATGATGAAAGACTGATAGAATCTAATGTGGAATTTTTCACATACTATAGGATGTGTAATTGTAATTGTCACTATGCTGCTCCGCTTAAAATTTTAACCTTCACAGATGTGAGTGTCATAGTCAAAAAGAAAAAAAAGAAAAGAAAATATTTGTGAGCCTTTAAGTTTGTATTTCCACTTTAAAAAAATGAAAATTTCCAAAACCCTCTAACACATTAGCATTTAATCATAACTTTGTGAGCTTTTTTCATTTCATTTGATGCAATTTCTCTGTTATTACGATCCAGTCAATTTCATTAGACTTTAAATACAAGCCGAGAGAAGAGCTGAATAAATGCATGAATATAAAAAAGGCTGGCGAAATCTGTTTTTCTGTCCATCCATAGCACATTTTCTCTTTTATATTTACACTTAAAGCAAGTTACAAGGACACTTTTACTAAACAAAGTGAGTTACAGTATATTCATAAACACTCCCCTTCTGCATCCTAGTTAGTGAAACTACTGACATTACTTCTTGTTTCCGTGTGCATTCTTTGAGCTGGCGAGAAGTGCTAAAGAAGAGGAGATGAATAGTCTGGGGAACTGAGATGTGTAGGTCAAAAGAAATCATTGAGCCTTTCACAACCACAGTTCACATACACAAACAAACTCTGTAAATGTCAATAACTAGTTATAGTGAATTCCAAAAAAAAAGAGAGAAAACCTCCACACACATTGCATTCAATGATGTGAAGCCTCCAAGGTTGTGAAAACTACAGGACATGAAATGTTTTTTTATTTTATTCAGCTCAAGTGAGTGAACTTGTGGCTCATTTGAAAAAAAAAAAAAAGAAAGGGTATTTTCTATGTTTAAAACTCGACAGTGCTTTCATTAAGTGTTTTTGTGTTTCAATTGTCGCGCATTCTAAGTACAGTACATTGTGTCAAAGGGCAAGAAGTTCTTCATCCAGAGTGGAGATTCATATGGTTGTTATATCGTTATTGACCTGCTGGTAATCATAAATTTTCTTTTCTTTTATGTTTTACACTGACATTTTTTCATTTCCATCCCCTTTTATATCCTTCAAAGTACATACTGATTAATTGATTAAAATTTGTTTTCATTTTATCTTCATAATTCTACTTTTTTTCCCTTATTTTTCTTCCACTCTCCCCTGCCATCTATCAAGCCATCGCCACATGTGTGATGAAGTCTTGAGCTGGTTATTGTATCAGGGCTGTTACGTACGTCAGCTTAACACTGATGGCCACACTAATGTGACAGAGCTCTCTGGGTTACATCTCTCTCTGTGGCATTAAAAAATCTTCAGCAGCAGAATGCCACACATCACCTCCTTAGAAAACACACACGCACACACCAAAAAAGGTTGCAAAAGAAAGCCAATCCTATCCTCTCCTTCCTCTCCATCCCTCCATCCTATAGCCTCCCTCTCATACCTTGCACCAAACGCTGACAGCACACAATGCAGAGGTAAAATCATAGAGGCTTTTCCCCATCTTACAAAATCTGTGTGTGTGTGTGTGGATGTGTGTGTGAGCGATGCTTTCGGAGACAAAGACCCCTGCTGTAGGGAGTCCTGTGGGAAAGGCGTGCGACCGGAAGATGTGAGCGCGCCGGCGAGTGATAATGTCAGCTTGAGAGATACGGCGTGTCATTTTACACAACCACACATCAAAAAAGACAGTGGGGGGACGGAGGAGAAGACAGCATGTCATTTGTTTGCTTTGATACAAGATCGCACCGAGGGAGAGACTGGAAGCCTCCGAGTGTGTGTGTATATGTGTGTGTGTGTCTTTTTGGCGTATGTTTGTATGGCCTGCACGTGAGCAGATGAAGGGATATGGTTACAGGGATATTTTCTAAATGTCTTGTATTAAATTACACCAAAACAGACAGGCACACAGGAAGACTGGAGCAGTTCTGCAACTTACATGTAGCATTGTTTTGTGCTACACACTAAAAATTACTGAAGCACAATTTACCAAAACGGGTTGAATATAACACAGACACAGTGCCGGGTTAACTTTAACCCAGGTTGCTGTGGTTGCTTTGGCTAAAGCTATTTTTCTAAACTGCAGTATGGTTATTTTAACCCAGTGTCAGCTCAAGTTTTACCTTGAAACTATCAAAAATGTGTTGTTACTTTCCAAAATGATGTGCGTCTGACATTCATAACGGCACAGGTTACACCTTTTGAAAATTGTTAACAAATCGGGACATGTGTGAAAAGAGTGTCGGTAGATTTGATAGTTTGTTATCATGACCACTAACTCTTCATTTTGGGTTAATGAAGCACTGATGTGGTAAAGTTAAATAAAACAACATGAAAAATAATAACAAAGGGACAAACATTGGAACTGGGTACCAATTGCCCATACATCTGTGCCATATTCATCCACAGTGTGTCTATTTTTAATTTATTGTACATCAGGTTTAACATGTTTAAATAAAATGAGCAGTGTGACAGTGTTATATGAAAGTAAGACTGAGTGTGTGTCAGAAAACCCAGTGTCCTCAGGGATTTCTACCAAACAGTACTGAATAATGCATTGTTGTTTTACTATATTTACTACATATCAAATGTGATCAACTGCGAACTGGTGATTTTTACTGAGCTCACATCCGCTCCTCAACCTAAACACACACTTTTCCTCTCTAATTCAACCTCTCCTTTTTTTTGTCCACTTGCACAATAATGTAAATTGTTTGCATCTTAAAGACATGGTATGTAATTTCTGCCAGTAGAGGTCTCTGAATCAAAACAATAAAAAAAGACGTAGTTTAATGATGTCATGAGGTAGCTTGGAATCATGGGAGTTGTGTCATCTCTGGTAAATAACAACCATTGTAGATAAAAATCTGACTGACTCAGGCAGAAATGTTCACAGGCGAGGTAATTTTCATTTAAGTTTTACTCATGTTGCCTCAAGGAAAATGACAGATTTTTGAGATAATGCAATCACACAGTTCAGCAAAGTACATGTCAGAGGAATATTTGTTTTAGACATTTTAACGTAGAAATCTTTTATATTATACCTAAATAAAACATTGGTCAACAGTTTCCCTTCTTCCCTTTTCTATCTCCATTTGTCCATGTATACTATATTGAAGGTGAGGTGCATGTATGTGTGTATTTCACTGCCTCAGATGTGGAGTAATTAAAGGGTTTTATTGTGAAAGCATATGAAAACAAGCAAAAAATTTGCAAAAATAAATTTGCTCTTTGATGCTTTATTGCAGATGTTACCACCCAAACTCCAAGCGAGTTTTCGTTAAATTTTAGAAACTGTTTCATTACAGAGATTTAAATCAAAATTAAATCCGCAGCTTAATGCACAAAACGGTAAGATGGCAATATTGACTTTCTCAGGAAAGTTAAAATAAGTTGATAGGCGTTAGAGTTGAAATCCACCTCTATCCTTGATATAACAGCTACTTGGGCTGTTAATCCTTCATCCATACAGACATTGCTTGCTTTTCTTAAGTAAAGACAGACAGGTTTTTTTTTTTAACAGTGACAATATCCTTTTAAAGAAGGATGTATTCAGTGTAGAAGATGTGAAGTTTCTTTCAGTTATTACTTCAACTCTTCATGTACAGCCTTGACTTTTTCTGTTTTGAAACCTTGTTGATGTGAGTTTGTACCTGTCAGATTTGAACACACCAACCTGGCCAGAGACTTGTTCCTGGACTCTATTGCCGGGTTGCAAGTGCTTTAAAATGAAGTGAGTCCTTGGGGCGTAGAATAAGATCCTCCCTCGCTCATTCTGGCTGTCCCTGCATGTGGCGAGAAGTGTGTGTTAAAACAGCTTGTTAACACGTACACCGCCGCCTTGGCCTGGGCTCCCTAATTATTCCTTTCCAAGAAAAGGCTGAGACAAGGAGAGAGTAGTGATAAACACATTTTTTTAGCATGTCTTTCTCTCTACTTCTCCTCTATATCGTGCATATGTGTGTGTGTGTGAGTGAGCGTGCAGTTGTGTGATACGGAGCAGCTGTAACAGTAAACATGTTTATGAAACATCTGCTAATGGAAAGCAGGTTTTGATTGGCTGTGATCCTCCCAGCAATCAGTGTATATTGAGAGACTAATTCAGATGCCACTGTCAGCAAGGGCCACACACACGCACATGCACACGCACGCACGCACACATACACATACACTGACACAAACACGCACTCACACACTCACACAAACTTGTTGATCATAGGTATAAAAGACATTATTATTACACACTCAGTCATGAGATAGCAGTAGTGTTTTTGAAATCAGTCTTCTGTTTTATTTGCATAACCATAGAGGCGGCAGTCGTGTTTGTGTGTGCGTGTGTGTGTGTGTGTGTATGTGTGTAAGTGTGTATGTTTGTTTATATGAGTGTGTGTATGCAGCCTTCCCACTTTGTCTTTATTTGTAAACATGCACACTCATATGTGTACCAAAGTGGGTGTGGGCACATTTGAGTGTGTTTGTGAATGTTTGGATAATTCGATCTGTGCGCTGCTTTCCCGCTCTGGGTCTGTTTATTTGTATATGTGCATGTGTGTGTGTATGTGTGTGTGTCTTTGTGTGTGCATTTGAGGCCTCTCTTTGGGTTTGACTCTCAAAGCATTGTGGGGTTTCTGTGGGGGTTGTTTGTAAGCATCAACAGCAGTAAGTTTTATTTTATTGTATCTTTACGACATTATTCCCAGATGGCTGCTAAAGCTCGCAAGTTTTTTTTGTTTTTTTTTTAATGTGCCTACCACACATTCTGCACTCCGTCACCTCACTCTCGCCGCCACACATGTGTTTTTGCTCTCATACGCAAACAAACAACACGGTCTGTGGAACTGATGCGCTCAGGAATGAGGGGTGAAGAGGAATTTTATTTTCCCCCCATCTACACACACACATGTGGAAATCGCCTTTTTTCCCCCCATCAATCCAAAAAATCTGTGTCTAAAAGATCAGACTGACTTGTTCAAGTCAGAGGCAGGGGCTTTTTTCTCATTTTTACCAGCTCTGTGACACTGTGGGTGAGCACTCCCATATTTCTCTTTAATTAAGCCAGGGAAAACCTTGTAGTACAGCCAACCCAGCTCATGTAGCCACTTATGTTTTAATTTAATTACCTGTCCACTTTGATAATTATTCCCCCTGATTAACAGGGAGAGAAGGGTTCCTAAATGAGAAGAGGAGAAGGGTGAGGGGGCCAAACTGCATTTTTCTCCTTTCACCAAGAACATGAATAAAGGTGTTGACTTTAGGTGTCCAGGCCAGCTCTATTTCAGCCTGGTTTCACACTTCAGCCTGGCCTGGATTGGATTTATTCCTTATTTGCAAAAAAAAAAAAAAAAAACCTGCCTGTGCTCTGATCGCTCTTGTGATTTTATGCAACGGTTAGCTAAAACAGACTAACAGGGTGATTGATATCTTTGGTAAAAATGTCAACAGTTACAAAACAACAAGCACAGTGATGATTCAGTCTCTCATCTGTCTATTGTGCTTTTCACTTACAGGATTCAGGTTGTTTGTCCCTGTAAAGATTTCAAGTAATCATACTGAATACACAACCCTGCTGGGTTCTATTCTAAACTTTATATGACTCCCTGAATTTTGCAGATCAAACTTTAAAGTGCACCTTCGTGATAACAGCCACTTAAAAAAGCATCACTCATCACCATCCAGTTGCTCACATTAGCGCCTGTCAGTTCTGTGGAGATTTACTGGAGATATATAACAAAGTGTCCCTGGCAAAAATGTGTCAGGCTCAGAGGAGAGGGGAGCGAGCAGAAAAATATACAGCTGCCCATATACAGTCACTCGGACAAACACACACCCAAACATCTGCACGCACACACACACGCACACACGCGTATTTTTAGTGGTATTGATCGCGCTAATGAATGTGTTGTGATTTACTGCAGTCGTGGCCCATTGTTGGGTGGTGCTGTGATGGACTGCCATCATTTTCCAATGGTAAAAGCTTAGATAGAGAAAAGGCAAGAGGGCAGAATCCCATTTAATGTCCAAAGCAGAATTATTCCAAGATCTTCTTATGAGTTATGGCACTCTTTTTTCCCCCCCATCCTTTTTTTTCTTTTTTCTTTCTTTTTTCTTTTTTTGCAGCGACAGGTATGATGTAATTTCCAAATTTCATCATCAGAGACAGTAATCTCAACACTGATTATGCTGTCAATTAGTAAATGAATGTGGCGGTGGGTTAGAAAAAAAAGGTGGTAATAACTCTGCAAAAAGAGTTGTCAGGCTTCCAAAATACATAAAGGACACAGTGAGGGAGGCAGACAGTAAAAAATGTCCAATCACAATATAACTGTCTGTTTGCAAGGTAAGTGTATAACAAGAGTGTACCCACTTAAATGGGTTTTACACTCAATTTTTTATTTGTGAAATATACTATTTCTTATGTTGACATAAATCTTATTAGTGTGAATCGATATAAGCCGCCCTGCTTTGTGAAAAAAAGATAGAAGTTGTATCACAATACAGTCTGTCAAGAACATAAAAAAGGTAGAAAAGAGAATTTATGCATACTTTTGAACTGTTGACTTGGACGGATTGTAGAGAGAATTTTAACATCTGATTTTATTTATTAATAACACATGTGGAGCGATTTATTTAATGTAGAAGTGTAGAAAATCCAAATGTTTACTAATAGTCTATTTTTGTTTGGGTGATGGTGCTTTGTTTCTGACGGTTTCTGAGCTCCAACTCCGTGCAGGCTAACATCTGTTCCTCTCTGCCTCCACAATAGCACAACTCAGCCGGGATGCAAAGAGAGGTCAAAAGATCAGTGCCTTCCCCTCACTCACAAACACATACACACTCTCTCACTCTCACACATACACACACACACACACACACACACACTGGGAGAGAGAGAGGGAGAGTGAGAGAGATACCTCTCACCGGCTGCTGTTTTCCTATTGTGCGCCAGGGCTTTGCGAGGATAGGGCAGCGATGAAAACGCGCACCTGCTTTAGAGGCATTACGGTAGCGCAGCAAACTGTCCCCCCGCAACACACACACACACACACACACACACACACACCACTCCACACTAGTGTACACACACAGCCCTGGTGATTCAACCCTGATTTCCAGCGAACGAGCAAGCAACAGACGGGATGCCAAAAAGTGAGGACCGGTGGAGAGGTTATTCGCGCTGAATGAGCCTCTTGAAGAGATAGCAGAGGAGGCAGACGCAACAAAACAAGACGAGAAGCTGCGCTCTTTCTCCGCGGCAACTTGCGCACAGTGCCAGAGTTTTAGCGGCAGTATTGTTCTGACTTCACTCCAGAGGGGCCACTCCGAGGAGAGAGGACGCACACAAAAGGGAAAAGGAAAGGACTAACGAGCACGCTTTGTCTTTTAAAGTAATGGTCCTGCGGTCTTAGATCCTAGATTTCTCTGTCTCTCTCTCTCTCTCCTCTCTGTTTCTTTTACATTTTTTTTGTGAGTTTTTTTTTTTTCGTCCCGTCGGTTTGTGTCCCCCTTTTGTCGCCGCGAGAGAGTGGACGCGCCGGGGGCTTGAGGAGCAGAAGCGGGCTGTCCACATGGTCCAACCACTGGCGTGAAAGTTGACTTCTTCAGAAAACAAGAGAACAGGTTGATGCATTATCTACACTTTCCTTCCCCCCCACCCCCTTTTTCGTCTTCCTCACTCTTTCCTCACTCTGTGCTGCCATTGAAACTCTCTGATACACACATTTAGTCCTTGAAAAGCCAAAAAACATCGAGGTGCAACTTTTCATCATTGTTTGTGAAACTCCTTCAAGTCAGCGTAATGGGGGTGTTATAGGGTGTCATACAGCGGTGCACACTCGGAGTTTTCCCCTCTCAGACTTCCCTCCGTCCATTTTTCACTTTATTTTTGACTTTTTTTTAACCACAGTGTTGAACGCTAAACTCATCAGCCACGATTTTTTTTAAAAAAAAATCCTCACTGAAGTAGCCTTGTTGTTTTTCAGCGATTTGATTTGTCCAATAGAAAGAAAAGCGACGGTGGAATAAGTTTCTCTCGACCGCTTCGTCCCTTTCACACGTGTTAATACCCAGACTCTAAATTGTAGTTTATTTCCAATCGGCGTTTATTTTAATTGGATGTCGCAATTTATTTGCGCTGTTAGAATTTATCTGAGCATGGTTTCGTGGAGCGGTGCTCATAGAAAGTGTCATTGTCCGAAGTCTTTGCTCATGAGACAACAAAGTTTTTTTTTCTTTTCTTTTTGTCTCGCAGGTTAGGATTAACTAAGATGTCGGGAGTGGATTTGAAAATGAGGCAACAAACTTCACTTTGCGTCTCCGTTAATAACACAGGATTTGATAATAAGGGATTTGATAATAAAGACCGACGTAGGTTATGTGGTGATAATTTTACACCCGTCTGAACGCTTTGTCATCGCTTTCTACCTGCTAACTTCCAGCCGCTAAACGCTGTCTTTTAAATTCTAAATAGTTTCATTTTGTTTAGTTTTTTAATTAAACGACACCGGTCAAAATTAAGCTATAATAAATTGCATTTCACCCCTCGCTGAAGATAATAGAGCCCTTGTCTTAAAGAGAGAAAAAATGCTTTCTTGTGGACACAGTCAATAGGTCAGGGGACAATACTTTCTTTTCAAACCATTTTGACTTTTGAAATTGGAACCGCGTTGTGTGACCTCGCTGAGTTTTGATGTGATTTACCATTGAATCTCCACGCATGAATAAATAACAACATTGAGCTGAGGGGCTGGACGGAAGGACGTGGAGGGAAAAGTTGTTCATGCGGTAAAAAAGTTTAATTCCAGTTTTATCGGGGAATATTAAAACGGATTTAATCTGTAGTGTTGTGATCTATTTTTTTTAAATCCACAAATGAGACGTATTGCTTTAAGACAAATACATGTGATCAGGGCCTACTTTGGATGATAAAATATAAAAAAATTCACTCATATTTAGAGTTGACTCAGGCAATATTATAAATTTAGAAATTGTGGGGGTTGAAGCCTGAACCAGAACCTCTGCATGACCCATGTTTTTCCCTTCTTTTTGCAGTCATAAACCGCCTCAAAGTAGGCCTATACCACAAAGGAAAATTGTCCTTTCTTCCTAGAGAGAAAGAAAAAAAACTTATCATCGGGACTATAATTTCTTTTTATAATAACATATCATAATGAAATAAACAGCTCAAACGCGCCTTTAATTCGCGTAATTGTACATAAAGCAAAATGTCTAACATCAACTTAAGTGTGAAAATTTGAGTTGCTGTCGTTCTTTTTTTTTAACTTTTCCTCCCTCTTAAACAAAATTCCCCTCATCAAATCGCCTGTCAAACATCAGCCAGAAACATCCCCGCATGTCAGATGGACTCAGGTCCCGCATGATGGAAAAGCTGTAGACAAAAAAAAAAAAAAAAAAAGGAAGGAGAGATGAAATGACAATTAATTGCTGTTAGTTGTCTGTCATTGAGAGAAAAGCATACAGGCCGTGTGGGTGCACACCCTGACACGAGCATTATTGCCCCGTGATTGATGGGCGCCGGGGCATTTGGCATAATTAATTTTATTTACTGTGTCCTCTCTCTCCTGTTGTGTGCCCCCCCCTCCCTTCCTCCTCCAACCCTCCTCCTCCTCCTCCCCCCCTCCTGTCCTCTGTGGTGGCATTTCCGCGACGCGATGACACACTTTTAATTGCACTTTAATAGAAGATCCAGCGGGAATGAAAAAGCTCTTCATCACGTTTTATGACCTTGTCACGTTTCTGGTGTCAGACAGGAAAGCAGGTATTTTGTGGTGGCTGGGAGCCCTCGGTGTAAAAGTGTGTGCAGAATGTATATATGTATATAAGTGTATACAACGTAACTTCCTTTCACCATTAAGTTTCATGAAAAACTGCTCGTGAAGGTTTTTTTTTGTGTGCAGCTGTGTCCTCACAGGCTCCTGATGTGGTTTGTTCAAATCAGCAATATTAGATTAGAATTTTAAGATGATTAATTTCTTAATTTTATCAAAGACATAAGAGGCTGAATGTATTTTATTTGCATATCAGAATATTAAAAGCTTTCTAATATTGTCAAAATAATTTACACAGATTTTATCAACAGGAAGAAATGTATCCGTCTCAAATAATTCTTTGTAATAGATTGTCTAATATGCCCAGTTTGTTGAAATGATTTCCCAGAAATTTGAAAAAAATTATTCAGCCAGGTTTGATTTTAAATTTATTTTGTTTTTTTTTTCTTTTAGAAAAGATGATTCATATTTGTTCATGTTCTTTCAGCTGTTTAATTTCTCTCTGGTGCAGTGAAGCTGAGATGTGTTGGTTAAAGAGCTGATGTTTGGAGTTGTAGGCACGATTTCCAACAAAATACAGGTCACTACACAATTTTGTTGTTTGTAATTTTTTATTTAAAATTGCCTCAGTGACAATCGTACGAAACCTGCGATGGAGTTCAGGGAGAACAGCGAGGTGAAGGGTAGAGAAAGAGCTCTTTTTTATTTCTTCGTTTTCAGCATTTGTCAACACTTTAAACTCACTGTTAAGAAATCATTTTTGAGTGAGGTTTTGCTCGTTGATAGAATATCACATCAGTAACAGGCTTTTTTTTTAAATAAAAATATAACTGGAGACAATGAACAAAAGAGTATTTGAGAGACATAAGTAGTTATTTGGGTAAAAGAGAGAGTACGTGTGCAGGAAGCCAGAGGTGTCAGAGACAGATTGACTCTCTCTGCTTTCTGTCGGCTATTGTGCGTCCATGTCTGTGTGTTTGCCTCAGCGTTGCCACCTTTTTTCATCTGACTTACTTCAACACTTTTCCTTCTGTGCTTATTTTCCCACCTCCTCCCTCGGCAGCTGTGTCTTTTCCATGTCCTGTTTTCCTTCATTGTTTGTAAGAGTCGCTCATGGACTGCTGATTTTTATCAGTCGCAGACTCGGTTTTTCGAGCAGACGGTTGTTTTTCTGTTATGCTTAACTGACACATCACTTAAATGATGATTTTCAGCTCGGCCCTGTGTGAAGTGACTGCGTGCCGGTGTGTGTGACTCGAGCCATGTGTGAGACCGTCTAGAGACAGGCAATAATGGCTACGTATCTCATGCGCTTTAAAACCCCTTCAGCAGGATTAAAAGCCACCAATATGATTGTGTTAGTCCATAAACTCACTCAGAGAGTCCTTACCTCCAGCATGAGCGCGTGCCAATGTATGTGTGGAAGAGTGTATATATCTGAGTGCGGCTGTGTGTGTGCGTACAGGAGTGCTTTTTTCTCAATTCACCTGTCCTGCTCGAGTGAAAATGGACAGTATTTGAAGTTTTTAAATGTCCTGTGCGTCGGTAGCGTTGATGGCTCGCCTGTCCGTCTCTCCATCTCTGGCGCTCTCTTCATTAAAGCCCTCCTGCTATCCCAAACCCACAAGTCTGAGTGGGCTTTTGGCTCCAAAGTGATGTTGAAGAGCACCCGTATACGACTCTGCTATACATGTAGGGTTTGACCCGTCATAGATACTCACAGGATTACTTCTATTGTAGCACTTAGTGCATTACCTGCTCAATAGCTGAAATGGTTAAATTTTCAATATCCTTTAGATGCACTTTGAGAAAAGCAAAAAAAATATTCCTGTGCATGGAGTGAAAGCTCGTTTTAAATGAAATTATTTCAGGTGATGGTCTAGAAGCTGTTTTTATTGCAAGACGTGTGTGCATTTGAGCTGTCATGTGTTTTGGCCTTTTAAATGTGGAGACGCCATAAGATTAAATAAAGCAGCTGTGTAATTATGTATTAAAATGAAACGTATTTTATTGAAGTATATTTGAGATTCTTATGGAAAAAAATTGTTCAGTTTTTACAGATAAATAAGATTGAAAAGTGAAAATCTACACATGTACGTATGCAGGCTCTGGGTACCATTATAACAGCAGCAATGGGCTTGTTACTTCGATTAAAAATGTTAATGAAATATAATTGACAAATTAATGGATTAAATGAAGGTGTTTTCTTCATGGGCAGCCGGCAAGTTGAGGGAATGTTCCGCTTGTGTATCGCAGTGATTGACTGCACAGTGAAACTGCCGCCACATTGCTTTAGACTGAGGCCTGATTATACATGTGGTTCTAATTGAACCTGTTATTTAGGAGAGGTTGAGGGCTGAATGCTTGTGTATGTGTGTGTGTGTGCGCGTGTGCGTGTGTCTGTCTGTCTCTGTGTGTGCATATAATAAATCCAGCACATTTTTCACAGATGAGATGTGTTTTTATGATGGGTCAGAAGGCGGTGTCGTACAAGAAAGTTGCAGGACAGCAGGGAGGGAAGGCGGCAGGATGCCTTCAGCGGTTTTTAGGAAGTTGACCACCTGTGAGAGACAAAGAGCAGTTGTTGTCTTTTGTTGCCTTTTCTTTTTGCCTTTTGTGTCTTTTTAAAAAGAGCTGTCATGGCATATACGGTGACAGCAGCCCCGCTCTCTGTCCCAACACAAACCTTTAAAATGTACCCACTTCTCTCCCTCTCGGATTGATAAAATAATCATCTTGCCTGACACAGTGGTTTCAGCCTGTGGTCATCAGCATGTCTAGGCGTTTCAGATGAGTTTTTTTATGTGTGTGTTTGTTGGGTTTGTTGGTTGGGAGGCAGGACGGCTTTGAGATGTTCCTCCAGCTCCACAGAGCAGCGTCCCATTAACAGCTGATGGATGTGGGAAGGAGTGACCCAACAGCTCAGAGCGGAAGAGACTGTTTCCTATGGGCAGGCAGGGGGAAAGGGAAGCAGGAGAGGGACGCAGGGAGAGAGACAGAACATATGAGTGAAAGGCTGGTAGAAGCGAAGGGAGACGACAGCGCAGAGAGGTTTTTTATGCGTGGGTCATTATAGCTGAGGAAGCATTAGATCAGCCTCTCCAGAGTGCGCTTGGCACCTGAGGCCATGGCTGCAGCTGAAGGAGAAGGGGCTGTGGCCGCTGAGTCTGGGGGAATGAGAGCAACTCGTGAAGTCAGGCAGTTGGAGCTATCAAGTTTGATTTCACAGACATAAAGAAAGAGCCACACAGGATCATTAGGTCAGCGGCACAGTCAGGTGGAGCACACGATATGGTCAGCGGAAGCAGGGAAAACAAAAAAAGAAAAACACAAAAAAACCACTACCCCCCTGAGCTGGTGTTGTGTGTTGTGTGGAAAAACGAGAAAACGCCTGTTGTGTTGGAGTGAAGAATCTTCATGAAAATGTTCTCATCGGTCGTTGTGTCCCCTGCTAACTCTGCATTGCCTCTGACAGCTGTATTTGTGTTATGGATTTTCCTTCACTCTGTCCCGTCTCCCTTTCCTTTTCCCCTGCCTCCCTCTCTCAGTAGTCGGCTCCCCTCCCCTCCATCGCCTCCACCCTATGACCTTTTGTAAGCACTTCATCAGAGAGCCGTTGGTGTTTTCTAAAGCGCTGCGACAAACTGACAGGGCAGCCGTCAATCGAGCGAGGGAACCGAGGGAGTAGATCAGTGGAAAGCTTCGCTCAGAACAACAATGTGACTAAACTTTCTGCGGCACTGCTTTAATGTGTATTGAAAAGGGTGGCTGTGAAGGGTAGGTGACAGCTGTGAAGCGCGAGACTCAGAACGTTATGGATACGCACACAGAGACGCGTACGCACACACACGCACACACACACACACGTACACACGTTTTGCACTTTTCATAAACCGTCTGACTGTAGAGACGCGTTACACAGCTCTCGAGTGCTCGTTCGTCCGTGGTGCTGCTGCTGCGGTAGAAGCTGCCGGGCGGACGAATGAATGCTCGGATAAAAACGCTGAGATTCACAGAAGAGGAGGAACGCTCGGCCCCATAAACTCAACTGCAACCTGACTGAACTCAAATCAGTTTTATACTCATGAGTTCCTGATATTAATACCTTAAAATTCAAAAAATATCTTTGCTCATTTCATCTGTAGTTGATTCCTGATGTGTCTCTTCGGCAGCAGTTATCAGATTTATCATTAATCTGATTTATTACAGCATCTCTTTACTTTTTTGATCTAGGTCGGAACATTTAAATTGCTTCAACTAAGATGACTCTAACATTAACATATGATGATAGGAAATTAGCGATGCAGTTTTTTTCCCCTCTTCCTTGTTCCTTGCCATCCTGGACTGGGGAGGTAATAACCATTTAAATGCATCTCATTATGTTTTCTAATCCGTAAAGTATCGGGGATGTTGGCTAACGCAGGCGAAAGTGAGGCTGGAGCGTTGCCGTGCACTGCTCTTTTATGGTATTAGTATTTATGGTATTAGTTCCGGGGGACATGGGATGCCTACTTAAGCTATTAGCATGTGAGGCGCCATGGGATGATCCATCCCCTGACAGGACGAGCTGTTAACCAGTGTTAAACCAAATCACAATAGGCTGCCTGGGTTGACGGATTGACAGAGCTCGCTCTCACCGCTTGCTTGGGCCTTCCTCCTTCTCTGCGTGTAACCTCACATTAAGAATACTTCTTATTAGAATGGAAAAAAAAAAAGCTTGGGATTTTAGTTTTTCCAAAACTTCTAAAAGTAATATGAAAGAATCGCTTTTCTGATGGATATGATTTGTCTACGGCAAAGGCCGTCTGCGTCTCTGTGTCTGTCTATCAACTTCTTCTTTTTTTCTGCTGTGGCTTTTAAGGTGAAGAGACTGTACTGGCTTTGCCCAGTGGGGTGCAGACACTATGGCTTCTATAGTGGCCTTTCAGACAGGGGAGGGGAGGTGGAGGCAGGAGGGGAAGGATGGTTACTGCTGGAGCCACTATCGGGAGCCTTGGAGATAGCTCACAGACGAAGGGGATGCTGCTCTGCATGTGTGTGTGTGCACTCATTGTGCGTGAGCATGTGCAACTCCAATTAACTGTCAATCACTGGGTGACCCCGCACCTCTCTCCTCCTCGGACAGAATTCCTCAGGTTTTAGGTTTTGTTTTTCAGGCGGCTGTCGGAGGAGAAGAAAAGCAAACAGGTCGTCACTTTCCCAACGTGTGTATTTTTTTAGACATTTCGCTGTTCTCGAGAAAAACCGACTCTCTGTCATTATTTTTGTAGATTGTCTCATCTGCATCAGAGACTGAAAACTTTCCCAGACGGAGCGATAGAGAGCCGTGTTGTTGAGTAGTTGTGTGCTGGTTGGTTCATCTGTGGCCGATTTTTTTTTTTTTTTTTTTATATTCCACTCTGTGGCTGCTTGCTGGGCATTGAAACTCTGTTAGTGTGTATGTGCATACACATGCACGCCTGTGTGTGGTGGGCATTGTTGACCGAGAGACATCTGCCACTAGATTATACCCAGCTGTTATCTGAATAATTGTGTAATCCCCCCTCGCTCCCTCCCTCTTTCACTCCCTCCTTCCTTCCCTCGCTCCCCCCTCCTTCTCCTCCTCCTCCTCCTCCTCCTCCTCCTCCTCCTCCTTTGCTCCCCTTCTTGCCCTCGCATCCCTCCTCTCTCAGACTGATGAGACGGAGAGTGATGAGTCTCTTTTCTGGGTGGCACTTTGGATTTTTTCAGAAGTGTTTATGAGTGTGTGAGATGGCATATGTGTGTGTGTGTATCTCAGCAGCCCTTGGTCACTGGTTCGTTGTCTGACATTTGTAGAAGGATTTTAGCCCCCCTCCCACCCTGCACAAGCACAAGCGCACTCACCTCCCTCCATTTCTCTTCCCCTCCTCCCCACGGCTCTCGGAGAAATAAAAGTAGCCTAATCCTGCCAGATCAAGATTGCTGTCCACCACAGCTTTACCAGCCTGTGAATTAGAGCCAGCTCTCATGTTCCTGAGGAGAGAGAAGGCAGAGCGTGTATCTGTGTGTGTGTGTGTGTTTGCGTTGTGGGCTGTTGGCCTTTGAAGCAGCGTTAGCGGTTTGCCGGCAGAGTCTTGGTCAGGGGGGAAAGAAAGCAGAGAGAAAGCACTGAAAAACAAGAAGAAAAGACCAGTTAAAAAGTAGGAAAAGTTGTGTGTGTGTCTACAACAGAGGAGTACTCTTTGATGCGAACAGTATTAAGATTTTTGACTCTCAATTTTAAGCCAAGAAAAAATTTCAAATTACTCTAAACAGGCTACATATGATACTGTTCAAATTTACTGTTATCAGATTTCATATTAATTAAAGAAAAGTTTTTTTTTAACATGAACCGTAGTTTTTTTTCTTTTTCAACTTCAATGCATCAATTCAAGTTTTAAAATGAAAAAAAAAATGCTATTATTTTTTTCTTTTAACAATTAATTAAAAACAATTTTTCCTGGATTAAAAGAGAAAAAGCATCATTCAAATATACCGCTGTCACACGCACGCTGCTGCGCTGTATCTACAAAGGCACAACACGATGTTTAAACCCAGACATTTTCCCTCCTGCCACAGACAAATTTGGTTGACTTATAACGAGACATTCATAAACTAAGAAAGACTAATTTATCAGTCTTTTTTTTTTTGCTTAATTTTTTTTTTTTTTTTTTTTGAATGTATCAGGGAACGATGTTTTTGTGCCACTCACACAGCGTGGGTGCGTGCAGTTGCCAGAGCTGCCTCCGTGGTTGGTCGGAAAGTGTGTCTTTTCCCTGTCGGAGCCCCGATTCTCACTCACTGTGGAGGGCTGAACGCTCGCTGTCTCTCTTTTCTCCTCCTCTCCTCTCTTTCTGTTGCACTTTCTCCTGTCCATCCACTCTTTCGTCTGTGCTCTCCCTCTCTCCTCCTCTCTCCTCCTCTCCCCTGTCATGCCTGTTGTCTCTAATTATCACGGCTCTGTGTTCCCTCAGTCTCTTCATTACATCCAAGCTGTCATCACAGTTTACCTCCGACATTTGCTACCTCTCCTCAGGCCCCATTTCAGAAGAAATAATTTATTCTTTATGACTGAAATGACAAGACTCAACGCAAGGTCAATCAATAGCCCTCTGAACAGTCTCTCAGAAACCGTTTGTTTGTTTTTATACAATTAAAATTGTTGAAGGACTCAAAAAGAGAAATTTTAAGCTAAAATTTTTCTTCATTTTATCTTTTTGTTATCAAAATATTTTGCTTGGAAGTCACTACCATGGTACATTAGCATATATTCCAAATACTTTTGTGTAAAATGTATGTGTGATTTTACTCTTAAAAAGAATTTTATTTAGCATTGCGAAAAATTATGTTGAATTAGGTCCATAAATATTACTCAGTCTGTGATGTGACTGTAATAAAATGTGAATGCAGTTTTTGTCAGCACACCTACTCATCCCTGGACTAAAAGATTGTATGTCACAGTGCAAAAACAGACAGATTTCAGACAGTAATCTCTGACAAAAACAACAAATGACAGAGAATGAAAAACAACTGTGAAACACTTTATTACTTAATATTTTTTCCTTATTATTTCCAGAATGAGGCTTTTTTCTTTTGATGTATTTACAATCAGCGAGTAATGGAGAAAACACAGATTTTCTCAAAGGACCAAGGGCCTTAAATATCAGGTTGAAATGTGGCTGTTGGCTTGTTGGATTAGCAGACACCACAATGCCCATTTGCTCAGTGAAGGTCAACGCTGCCGTATGCAACCTGTAGCCCTAATCTGCAACTTCTGCTGCTGCAAGTTTCCATTGTCTAAAGGTCAGTCAGGAACAGCGCATTAGCCTCTGAAAGTAGTCGGCATAAACGAGGGAGGGGGGCTGAGGGAGGAACGAAGGACTAAAGTACAAAAAAAAAAAAAAAAAAGAGGACAGGAGGGAGGGTGAGTGGCAGCGAAACCCCCGGCATGCTTCGTGGTGTCAGGCAGACGTTCGGCTTTCTGGGGGCTTTGTGAAAAGTTTGCCTGCGAACTTTGCTGAAGGCTGGGTTTGGTTTGAGCGGCTCCCTGAGGGGTTTCGCTCTCAGAGTGGGTTAAGGGATGGGTGGAGGGAGGTGGTGTTGGGTGGAGGGTGGATGGGTGGATGGGTGGGAAGGGAAGTGAGAGAGAGAGAGAGAGCAAAGAAGAGGAGGAGAGGGGAGCGGAGCACAGAGAGCGGGCATGCCGTCACAGTCGTCCGTTGTATAGCGGCGCGCAGGCCCTTAGTCGCTGATCTAAGAAACACAACTCCTGGCTCACGCCCCCTCCTTATCCCTCCCCCCTCTGCTCTCCGCCCTTATTCTCTCTCTCCTCTCTTTCCCTCCATCCTCCTTCTCGCCCCTCTGCCTCTCTGTCTATCTCTCCCTGAGCCTTTCGGTGGCTCGGCGCTGTGGTTCGAGCGCCGGTTATTAACATACAGTCTGCATTAGTGGAACAGCGGCCGGGCCTATTTGCTGGTAATGAGGATAGAGGGACCCGTGCTGTATAGTAACTTGTTTGACCTCCAGTCGCGGGGTCAAGTTCATCCCGAGGAGGTGTAATTCTCTCACCCCTCAGCCCAAACACATGACTGCACCCTGGGGGGGGGGAGGCTGTGGAAGGCGGGGGGGAGCGGACGGAGGTGGCCCCTCTTCATCCCAAATTTGAATCTCTCATCCCCTTCTCTGCTCTCTCCTTCCTCTCCCTCGTCCCCTCGCTTCCCACAGGGTTAATAGAAGGGGAAATTGATAGTTCTGTGCAGTAATTGTGGCTTTGAGAATTCTCTGTCTCCCACGGAGAAAGATGAGGGCAGCTGTAGCAAAGACAGAATGACAAGAGAGAGGGAGAAATATGGGGAGGTGGACGAGCAAATAGAAAAGCCCCATACACCTCGACCAACAACCCCCCCCCCCAATAGGGATAGAGGTCTGATTGGTTGATGAAGGAGCGTGTTGATTGGCCGATGACGAGCCGAGATCTCTGCGTAACTTCACGAGCCGAGCTCTAATAATCATTCAATTCATTATCCAATCAGAGAAACTCACCATACCTCCCGTATCCTCACTGATTCTTTCTTTTAATTCTCCTTTTGAACCCCCTCCCTCCCTCGCCAATCCTCCCATACCTCCCTGAGGAGTCGGGGATGGACAGATGAGCGGAGAGCGCTGTATCTGTTCGGTTCTGCTCTGCTGCCCGCTGAAGTAGAGAGAGACAAACTTATATTCCACTGATGCCAGTGCTGAATGGACTCTCTGCCTTCCTCTCTCCTTCAAGAGGGGCTTTTCTCTCCCAGGGGCAGAGCTTTATAATTAGTCTTCTTCCAGAAATAGAAAACTAGTTTTCTGAGGTGAAGTCACCCTCTGATGTGTAGTCTTTATACCTGCAAATTTGAATTGATACAGAGTGAAGTTAAATCTATTTTATACATACATATATATATATATATTTGAGTATATGTATTTTTATATTCATATAAATACAGAAAATCAGTTTTCACTGTCATATTCATGTTTATTCTTACAAGATAAAAAAACCCATAGCATTTTGCCCGCATATTAAAAATGACAGAGAGAGCACAGTTTTGGTCACATAGACATTTTGTTTCTGTAGTAACAGCAGGTCTTGTTTTAGCTCCTGGCTTAGTTGTTTAGTCTCAACTCAGGCCACCCCAAGGCTGTCACCCAGGCAACGTTGTGTGTGTGTGCCTGTGTTGTCCTTTATATTATTTAAATTTCCTTATTGTGTCGCAAAATTTGTCAGTGTATTCATTTCTCCCTCTGACTTTATCTCCGCCATTGATTCTGTTTTTCTGCCCCGTTTTTTTTTTCCCCCACCTCTTGTTTCCCCTCTTTGCCTCCCCCGCCCACCCAACCACCCACCCACTCCACTCCACTCTGCCTCCCCTCGCTGCTCTCCCTTTTTCTCTTCCCCTCTTCCCCTCCCCTCTCCTTTCACTTTCTCTGTCCGTTAATGAGAATGTGTTAACGAGAGAGAAAGATCTATTGGGTGTAGCACAATTTATCAGAAAGGCAGAGGTTTGGAAGGAGAAAAAAAAAAGACGGCGGGCCCTTCAAAGAAGTCCTATTCTTGTGGTTGTGAATGTTTGATGAGACAGTGAAAAGTTCCCCCTCTAACGTCATGGTGTCTGAACAGAAGAGAACAGAACCGTTCTAATCATGCCGCACAGAAAAAAAATGACTTCCAACCCGATTTAATTAACTGATAAGAAACGGCTTCAAATTAATTTTTCAAGGATGTAAGATTTTGATTAAGGAACTCCTAAAAGAAATAGACGAATAATCAATTTTTTAATCAACTTACTCAAATGGTAACTGGTTAATATGATAATTCTAGCAATTAGGGCAAATATTGTCGAGCAGCAGTTTCTATGCATCCTGTTAAAGGAATTATAATATCTTTACATCTAATTATCATGGTTATTTAATTTTTTTGTATGGCTACCTCTCAATTTTACCATTCGTTTGTTCATCTGCCATTATAGGGATAATGAAATGAGAAGTTGGAAAGTATAATAAGATGAAACTTTTATAAGGGCCAACCTGAATGGGGCTTTTCACGCGCCCTGATTGGATAGATATTTAGGAAAAAGGGAAGGGGGAGTTGTTCAGAATGACATTAGTTCTGCTGGTTTTACATGCAAAGCTGAGATGGATCTTCAGATGTATGATTCTTTTATTTCATCAGCAGATTAAAGTGGCTAATAGCTGCTGGTTTCTCTGTGTGTCTCCTCTCTTATTCATAAGCAGGTAGGCCAGCCATGAATATGCTCCCCATTTCTAATCCGCAAAGTATTCAGTCAGAAGAGGGAGAGAGAGAAAAACAGATTGGGCTTTGATTGAAAGAAAGATTGGGCCATTTACCTGCTAGTGGCCATAAATGTGGATGTATGTGGGTATGAACTCTACGTGCATGTGTGTTCGTGTGTGTTTCACTAATTGGACAGGTATTGTAGTGGAGGTGAAGAGGGGCAGGTTGAGTAGGGGGTTGGGGAGGTGTAGAGAAAGAGCCAGCAGGGGGTCTGGGGGCTTTAGGAGAGCAGCAGTTCCTTACTTCAAAGAAGGCTCGCAGAGTGGACAAACGCTAACCCCGCTCACTGCAAAACCACACACTCCACATTCACACACAGTGGCCCTTTTTGCCTCTCATGAGATGAATATCCATCCTCTCTCACACTCGTCTCTCTCTCTCTCTCTCTCTCTCTCTGTGTCTCTGCTGTATCCCTCGCTCCCTGCACACTGAACATCAGTGGAGTCGTGCGTTCAGAGGGAAATATTGACAAAGCGTTTGGAGAGATGCAATGGTTCTTTTAATTATATGCTGCTCTTATGATGCATAGAGTTTCTGTCTGGCTGCCTCCACACACACACACACACACACACACACTCACACACATACACACACACCCACACACACATGCACATGCACGCTGATCAGCTGAATAGGTATTCCTGGCACAGACCCCTATATTGAACGTCCATATTCAATTAGCAAAACGCATTAGCAAAACTTGGCATTTGTTGTTGTTTTTTTCCTCTCCTTGCTCAGAATTAATGGTTTTGATATGCTAATTAGCGGGTAATTTAATTTCAAAAGGCCTCAATTAACAGCAGCGTTGTGGACACGAGGAAGTTAAGCAGCGTAATCTAATTTGCATTAGTAACGAGCAGGGAGTAATTAGTCTCTAATTAGCCACTTCAGACAGCACTTGTGTTTACTTTCCTAATGAAGTGGAGGGGCTTTTTTTTTTTACAGGGAAGCCTCTGTGTGTGTGTGTGTGTGTTTGTGTGTGTGTGTGAGTATATCTGGTTTAGGGGGGTGGGGGTCGGTTGGCACCGGAGGGAGAGTGGCATATGGCTTACAGTTTGGCTCCAGTTACACACATGGGCACCCCCCCACCCCACCCCACCTACACACACTCACACACAAACAAACACTGAACATGGATTGGCCAGACCCTGCTGTCTTATGTGATTCGGCACACACTCACAGTAGTTTTCAGCCCATTGAAACATCTCTATGAGCTCACTTACACACGCCACGAGGGATTGATTGTGTGTTTGAGGGTTTTTTTATCTTGATAGTGTTTCTCCTTACATTATTTTTTGTGTTGCAATCACTTGCAATATTTTCATGTTTTCTTTTTGTGTGTGTGTGTGTGTGTGTGTGTATCCAGACACTTTGCTGTAGTCTTTCCAAATTATATTTTTTTGCACCGTTGAGTCTGTAAACTGTTGTGTTTGAGTGATGACATTAAAAAACCATGGTTGCTGGCCGACCTTAATGCGGGGTTTATTTCTGGGATACGGTTGCTTGTGTTGACAACATAGGAAAACAGAGAAGGAGACAGAGACTAGCTGGATATATATGGATAGATGAATGAACATACAGCTTCATGGTATGCTGTTATGTGTGCCTTTGATTGCTCTCTTTGAAGTAATTGAGGAATATATTGTAAGCAACACGTAAGCAAAATGGTGGAAAAATTAAATGCAACTTTTTGAGGGATGAGCGTTCCAGTTGGAACTTTTCCATCCACAGCCGTGTCAAAAACAAGTTGAAAACAACAGGCTTCCTCCTGGGCTTTTTTTGGGAAGGGGTGGAGATGGGGTGCAAGGGTTGCAGGGGGAGCGGCATAGTGGGGTTTTAAGGGAGGAGGTGTTGGGGCAGGGATGGGGGGGGGACAAGCAGCTGCCCTATTAGCCCAAATCTGTTGTTCAGAGGAGGTGGGAGGAGGGTGGAGCAACACCACTGAATTTCCACAAAGGAAAGCACAAAGTGTTTTCTTCACTTTGTGTGCAAAGAAGCCTCAATTCTCAGATTATGCCACAAATTAACGTCCGCTTAACCCCTGACACATCTCCGGGTGTAGATCTTGTCTTATTTTTACCCACAATCCATTGCAAAGAACAGAAGAGACCATGGGGACCCCATTAACTGACAGCCTCTCTGATTGGAAGGCGTTTTTTTTTCTCTCTCCAGACTTTCCTGGGAATAATAAGAGAGGTCAGAAAGTTGGGTGACTTCCTGCTGCAAAAGGCCGGGTCAGAGCGCTGGTTGGCAGGAGTAGTCAGCACTCAGCGGACATGACTTGGAACACACATTCAAACACACAAACACACACACACACCCACCGATTGAGACAGCAACCCATAGAGTAGAACTTGTGTGATTTACACACACTAAGAGCACAAGCTGGAAAGACTTCAATAAATATAATGAATGAAGGCGCTACAGTGATTATGAGCCTGTTTCCAACACTGACCTCTACCCACAGCCACATACACACTGATTTATAGGCACAAACATCCACCAACATGCACACACACACATTCACAAACACTCACACATTCACATCCATAAATAGGCAACTGATTTACAAATGAGCTGACCTGTGTGTTGGCCTTGCTCTCAGATAGGCTCACACCCCCGCCAGGATGCATAAATCACAATGGACATGCATATGCATGAGCATCTGAGGAGGTGGGATAAGTGTGCGCCTGCATGTGTGTGCGCGTGCTTGCATGCATGCGTGTGTGAGCACCAGCCAGCAGCAGTGTTTGTATCGATCATTGAGGCTTAGTTAAGTGCCTTTTATTTCATTGAGTTAAAGTTAAGGACCGTGGACAGGCCTCTCTCCCTCGTGCGTGTTGCTTTTGAATGGAGAAAAAGGCAAGAAAGAAAGAAGGGAAGAGAAAGAACTCGTAACTGTTCTTTTTTTTCCCCCTCATCTTTTTAGTGGCATCCAGGGATAGCAGATCACACTAATGGAACCTAGATGACGTTTCATGTCTCTTCTCTCTGTGGAAGAAGTGGTTTTGGTGTTGGACCTTTGCCTGATGTGTGTATGTATGATGTGAGCTGCTTTAACCTCCTCTTGTTTTATGGACTTATACATGGCTCTGGATCTCACTGCTGCTAGATTAATTTACACACCACTCACACATGCTTGCCAAATCTCCCTCTGTCTCCCTCTCTTCCTCCCTCTCTCTTTCTCTCTGAAGACAGAGCAGAAATTGCCTTGTGAGGTAAATAAATTACTTCCATCGATTGCTGTAGTTGAAGAGTGACTTTATCACAGTTTGACTTGTCCAGATACAGATCAGCGTGTGACAGCATGTGTTTTTTTTATAATGTGCCAGTGTCCACGGTATGCGTGTGTGTTTTCGCGACTGCGTTTACATGTGTGTAAGCTGCAGAAATCAGTGTAAAATCTGCCTGATGGGTATCTCTGTATATTAAAAGAATTTGCTGGATCAAATGTATAGTCCATAAGCCGTGGGTGAGCGTGTGTGTGTGTGTGTGTGTGTGTGTGTGTTAGAGGTCTAATTGAAACAGACTGCCATACGCATATTAAAAAGCAGCTGAATAAGGCTGGTTTTATTAGAGTGGGATCCCGCAGCCCACCTTGTGTCCAGCTGGGTTGTTGGCTGATTGAGGTTATCTCTGTCTTGTTATCCATCAGCGCCGGTCGCTTATAGAAGCCGCAGACAGATGACATCTTGATACAGCCTGCACTGCTACCTGCACCTGATTGCATATGTTTGCATGTGCAAAACTTTACCCCCCCCACCCAACCTCCAGTGCCCCAGATGTCACTTCATGGAAAGAGGTTAAAAGTTCACCAAAAAAACGTCCAAGTGCAGAGGGTGTGTGCGCGTTTTTTCTGTGTGTGTCTGTGTGTGTGTGTGTGTGTAGCAGTCTGGGACACATGCTGTTTTAATAGAGGCTGTGCTGACGTTACTGCAGAGGCCAAGAAGCCACCGTTAAAAAAGAAAGGCTTTGGAAAAAAAGAGCGAGAAAAGGCCTCATCTGTTTGCATTAAACAGTGGAAGAACTGACCAGTGAAGGAGCAAATGAGCGGCAGACGGCTAAAAGATATCTACTTTTCTGGCTTTGTCGCTTTGGCTTTCCCTCCCTCATTCCCCTCATTTTGTTAAGCCTGGAGTGTGCTCCTCCGTTTATTTTTTATTCCTTATTTTATCTCACTTATCTGACTTGAATTCCTCATGGAGGTAACTGATATTTGCTTTTCATCTCTGAATACGTGTCTATTAATTAGCTCTGCTCTTGTTCTGTTAAAGCATGTCTACTTCAGTCATTTTTGTCTTAAAAGTCCAAAAGAAAAGTAACACAAGACCATAACAGAGAGAACAGAGAGCTAATACACAGGCAGACATTTCTTTTATTTTTAATTTGTATTGTAACAATAAACCTCTTGTTTTTTCTGACCGGCCTGTCTGTCATCTTCAGCATCAGGTTCCTGTCTACATCCTGACTTTAGAATTCATTAGGCAGCGCGGTGGCGTCAGAGTTGGGATTTTGGGTTTGTTCGCTAGCTATTTTAGTAGCTAATTACTGAGGGGGAGAGTGTTAATTGGAATTCTCTTAGATAATGTGAACTCCTCTTCCCCTTTTCTCCCCCGCCTCCATTAGAGTTTAATAGAAAACCACAGCCCTTAATAGACCTCTCCCTCTCAGCCTCGCTGTGTTTTTTATAATACTTTTATTTTTTTAATTTTGGTGTCTCTGACCATGGCTCAGCTGATGCCTTCGGGGACGGGAGATGTTTGTGGTCATGTTGGCGCTCTGCGCGTGTGGAGCGCTCAGTGGTGTGAGCTGTGCTCAGAGGAAGTGACATGCAGTAATCCTCTCAGACCTCATCTGGGTATTGACTCCTTTTCTTTCCCTGACTAGCGCCTTTTTCCCTTCCACAGGCACCAAATGACAGAGACACAGAGCTAAGCAACATATCACACAGGGAGAAATAAGCAAAAGAACAGGAGGGTGTATGTTGGTTAAAAAATGAGGAGATGGAGTTCACAGAAAGATCCTCCGAATGCAGGATTAATGTTCATTGCTTTTAAATTCTTTAGAAAATAAGTAATGAAAAACATAAGAGCTTGCTCAATCTTTTTATTCATTTATTTTATGCTTTAACTTTTGTTGCACCGATAATGAAGAAAACTGGCCTAACCTGCATTTTGACTTCTCCGTGGCCTGAGGCGCCGAAATGCAAATGCAGTGGTGCGTAAGTAAGAGGATAAAAACACAAAAAAGTGATTTTAATTTTAAAGAATGTTGGGAATGAAACAATAGTTGCATTTGGATGTTGTTATAATTGGAGCGAATGGCTGACTAGATAAACAGAGCTGGGTTGCTGGCGCGGGAGCACACACTTGGGGGTCTTTTCATATCTGTGCTCTGTTTAAAAATTAAAACTCCTAACCAGCATAAAGCAGAGAGGGAGCAAAAAATTAATATACAGTGAGAGAAGACTAATCAGAGATCTGTGGTTTTCATTGTAATTCCTCCGTCGTCCTAAACTGTGACAAAAACATTATTTAACATCTTTACCTCCGCTTCAGCCACTCAGAAAGGCTCGGCGTGCACACAGAAGACCTTACAGTATTTTAATATCACTGCTTGTATTTTCTAATCCTGACACCACTTGAAATATAATTCCTTTCCCTATTTTAAATCACGGATGTGAAATTGCATTAAGGCAAGAGTGTGTGGGCATGAAAGCAGGGATGTTAAATGGACATATGAATGCAGGGTTGAATCCTAACCTATTAAGTACTTTCCTTATTATTTCTGAAAGTGGAGCGTGATAATTAGTTTGGTAGAAATCCTATAGCGGGGTGGAGGTATGGGTCTCAATAGTTGAGCCAAATTAATTTCTCCTGTCACCTTGAGCATATGTTCCTCTTAATAGGTTTAATTTATTTCACGGAGATTATCTTTTTTTTTTCTTAACCACTTGACTGTGATGCACATATTCACGTCAAAAACCACTTCAACCTTCCCCACATGTGAATGGCGCATTCATACCTAAATATGATGGAGCTGCGCGGCGTCGTTACTGCTAGGCTCCTGAGCCTGTGTGATCTGAGAGATGGCACTGTGCCGTTTTCCCAGGGGTCCGTGCTTCAGCGGCCCAGTTGTCATGTGATCCATGTGTCTGGCGAAGAGCTCGGTTTTTCTCAGGAGTCACTCCAAGTCTTTTTAGTCCTAAAAGTTAACAATCATTCCTGATGTTAAATCCATCAGGAACGTCCATGTGCCACGAGGTCGCTTTAATAATCTCCCCTGTGTATGTGTGTATGTGCGCGCGTGTGTGCTGAGGTTAGGTTGGACCATGGGAAAGTGGCATACCTGAGAGGATTAGAGTGATCCCAAGGACACGTTGCGTGGGACAATATTCAGATACTCGTTTCTTGTAAATTCGAGCACATTGCCATTTTTCTAAAAGCTCACACAACTTGTGTCTTTTTCTATATTCCTAAAGAACAAAGAGAAAAGAACTTAAGCCATGGTGAGCGTGTCAATTTCCAGCATACCTTGAGTGTATTGCGTGTGTGTGTGTGTATGTGTATGCATGTGTGGGTATGCTGCCACCCCTCCACCCCTCCACCCCACCCCATCCCAGTGTGTATGGTTTGTTTTTGATCTGGCAGGGATCACTTTTGTTGCCCTGTCTGGTTTCAACTTACACCAGTAAATTACACCCAATCACTGAAATTACATCCTATAGACTGTGTGTGCGGGTGTGTATGCACGTGTGTGCGATTGCGTGCGCATTTCTTCGTTCTTGACGTCATCTTACAGAGATGTACTCGGTGTCAGCTTTGATTAGACTGAATGAAGTCCAACTGTTTTTGTGTTTTCGTCATTTAGGGGAAGTAAAATGGAAATGCAGCTGTTTTGTGTGTGTGTGTGTATGTGTGTGTTGTGTGTGTGCGTCTGCAGTTCAAGCATCTGCATATGTGTTTGCGTATGTGCGTGTCAGTGGAAATTGCTGTGTTGTGTGTGTAGCGGCGAGTGCGTAAGCGTGGTTGTCAGCTGGTGAGCAGTAAAGACACGGCGCGTAGAGAAGCCGAAGCGCAAAGTCTCCGTTTTCACTCGAGCAGCTGCGGTAAGGCAAGCTTGATGGGACAAAACTCAGACAGAGAAGATGTAGTCTGCCAATTAGTGCACCAGATGTCAGTTATTGTTGGACTCGGATTATGGCAATAACAGCAATTGGCCAATGGTTATGAGCATGTGTGTGTGTAAGTGAACTGCACAGTGATAGATTTTAAACAATCTTCTTTTGGGACTTGCTCCTTTCTTTATTACACTCCTGGCACCTGCAGTGTTTTTCAGAACTCTGTCTCTCTCTTTCTCTCTTTCTGTGTAGTTTTTCAGCATTTTGGAAATGTAAACACTTCTAAAATACATCCAGATGTTACCAGCTGTGCTCCGCCACCACAAACACTGGGCAGGGAGTGTGTGTGTGTGCGTGCCTCCAAGACTCCCTTCTCAACTATTCACTCTCAGACAAAAAAAAACCATGATTGCCTGATTTTGTCGTATATCTCTGCTTCTTTGTCTGAGTGTGAGCAGGTTTTCAAATATGGTGTGTGTGTATGTGTGTGTGTGAGAGAGAGTATGTGTGTGTGTGTGCTGAATAAGACTATTGTAGTTGTTAAAAGCTGCTGCAGGCTAACATTGGCTGAATTAAAGGCGCTATTAAATGCAGAAAAGTCA
This sequence comes from Acanthurus leucopareius, assembly GCA_029814765.1. NCBI lineage: Eukaryota > Metazoa > Chordata > Actinopteri > Acanthuriformes > Acanthuridae > Acanthurus > Acanthurus leucopareius. The sequence goes on from JAQMCX010000029.1 coordinate 6,802,506, forward strand.
GAACTGATGCATTGTGACAAAGACAACGATTTCATAAAAACACTGACCTTATGTTTGCCCCATTATCTCTCTGTCAGTCTCCCCCTCTTTCTCTCTCTCTGACACACACACACACAGTTACACACACACAGTTACACACACACAGTCACACACACACATAAAGCAAGACTAGTGTTTTTATGTCGAGGCTCCATTTAGATTTGTCCTTACAAGAGATCGGACTGAGTTCAACCATTCTGTGTAGGCGAAGTTGAGGACTGTGAGGTGATGGTGTTAATGTTTGTTTTTGAAATACCCTTTTCTACATGTACACACACACATTCACACACACGTACACACATACACAGTTACAATCACTTGTCTGAGTTGTAATTAGCAGATGTCCTTACCTTCCATAATGATATGATATTATTATCCGAATTATCCTCTCTTTCACTTGTGTTCCCATGCGCACACTTTTCAACAGGTGAACACATTTAAATGTCAGCCTGCTGTTTCAAATGTGTCAGCGTACTGTTTCTGTGTGTGTGTGTGTGGGTGGTTGTGTGTGTGTGCATGTATTTGTTTATGCACCATGGCCATGCTGAAACCTTGATCCCTGGGGAGTAATTACAGAAGAGGTTTTCTGGCCGTTTTCTCTCATTAGTGTGAATATGGAGAGAAATGGTGGAACCTTAGTTAGCATGACTACGCACACACACTCACACAAACACACACTCACAAAACACACTTGGTGGCTGTGTGCAAGGCAGAAGTCCAGATACATGCGTGGTGCTGAGGCTGATGCCATGATTTTAGTCTGGAGTTACGTGGTGCACTTCTTTTTGCCACAAGTCTATTTCAGCCACTGCTCCTCTGTATACATACACGCAGTGTGTTTGTGTGTGTTTCTCCCATTCGACAGCATCTGGCCGTAGCCTCAGTCAGTCCTTCAATTCAAACTGCATGTTGTTTGTTTGGGTTCGCCCTTACAAACACACCATTAGGCCTGCCCTCTGCACTGAGGACTATTCCTGGCCCTGGCCTCAGTTTAGCTCAGGCCTGCTGCCTGGCTCACTGGAGGTCCCTGCAGGCAAACCTCAGTCCTACCAGAACCCAGGAAGACCCGGACCACAGCGCACCGCCCAGCCACCACAGTGAAACTCAAGCCTGCTTCAACCAGGCTCGCCCCACAGCGAGCCTTTTTTTCTTAAATGTCAGCTGGAGGGTTTTTAGTGTGTGTGTGTGTGTGTATGTGTGTGTGTTTGTGTGAGTTACAGCACGTCTTTTCTGTTTAATTGTCAACCCTCCATGATGCAACAAGTCCACCTTTCCTGCAAACAAACAGATAGGAACAAAAAAAAAAAAGGCATGAGTCTTTGTGGCTTTTACTTGCAGCCAGTAAAAATAGATTGGGGAATGAGAGATGAAAAGAGAAGAAAACAACAAAGGTGGTTAGGACAAAAGCAGTATTGTATCATTGAAATGACTTGTGAGTTGAAAGCCTTTAAAGTCCTCCCCAGAGCCAGGTCATAAAGCCCAGAGACGGGCTTGGCAGCTGAGGCCAGAGCCAGACAGGCCTGGCAGTCGAGCCCAGAGAGCTTCCAGTAACAGGAGATGTAAAAATCAATTTGCCGTGAAAAAGGTAAACAATCGGAAATGACAAATATGCAGGTTCTTTCCATCGCTCTTTTTTCATCCCTTGCTATTTTCACTGTTATTAAAGTAGACAAATGCAGGGGCGAGAAGAATGACTAGTCAGGAGTCATGTGGTGAGGGATCCCAGCAACGTTCAGGGGAAGGGTGAGACAGAGAGAGAGAAGAGAGAGAGGGAGACCTTTTTTTCTCCCTTTTTCACTACCTGAACCAGTCAAGCTGGACTTTTACAGTCAGCAGTTGAAACGCATACGCATACACTCCACATTAGTATGGCTGTTGTGATCACACGCAAACACACACATGAGAATAAGTCGGCACTCCTGATTAAAGAGACGGAGGTCGATACAGCCGTGCGGATGGAGAAACAATCAAGGGATAGGGGGATGACAGTATGAGAGATTGAGAAGAGAAGGAGGCTGACTCCTTGGGGGCCTGTTTTGTAGTAAAGGGGCCCTCGGGGGCCCCAGCGGAGACCTCCATTAGGCGAACGATCCGAGCCTGGGGGAGCCGGTGTGGTGGCGGGTTTTTCGAGGCAGGGGCCAGTCTGTTTAGCAGCAGTTTGTCTGCATTGCTCATAGCATTGATCCAGTGCCGAGCGGCAGCCATAGGAAAGCTCTTTTCTACTGAATAGGCCGAGCGACAGCGTATTGATAAGGCGTGAGTGGACCAATGGAGGGCCCTGCACCCTGTTGGTCATTTGGTTAAGACAGACAGATCTTGTTCAATACACACACACACACCCCACGGCTGCCTTATGGCATGTTAAATCCAATCCGTGCACGTATGTGTGTGTGTATGTGTGTGTGCCTGAGTGCAGTTGTTGCACACACTTGAGTGCATGTGTGTGTGTGTGCGCGCAACAATTTGTGTCTTACCAGAATCTAATCCTCTTTGCTTTCTCCACTCGTCCTTCTCAGATGAGCAGATCAACTGTGACTGGCTGGGAAAAAAAAAAAAAAATGAAAGAGGGGGAAAAAGAACAAGCGAGAAAACAAACATGTTTCCCAGGCCCCAATTAGCCCACTTTTATTGCCCCTAGATATGCTCCCCCTCTCCTCCTCGCAACCCCCCCCCCTTTCACTCTCTGAAGTCTGCTTACACAAAATGCTTCACATCATTGAGAGTGCTTAAACATCAGCAACAAAAAAAAGGTGGCCAAGAGGACACAGTGACAGGAGAGGGAGGCACTGATGAGGAGGGAGAAGAGCCACCTTCGTCCATCAGTGAATTTTCTTTAAATTTATGTTTTTTAGATTTACACACAACTGACATGGATGATGCCGTTAGATGAGCGAATGTATGCGCGTTGATTCATTGAGAGTTTTTGCCACCATCTCCTCGCAACAATGTGTGTCAGCTGCACTGTGGGATATGTGTGTTTTGTGGTTGTTGTGTTTGTACAACATCAGTCGTTGAACGCTCACAAACAAAACAGTTAGAGCCCTCTGTGCAGAAGCCATCAATTCTTAATGAGATAATGACATGCTAAACATACTCACAGCAGCAGCTCTGTTTACAGATAAAGACAAAACCACAAACAAGACACAGACATGCCGAGCCTTTTAGTTCTCCCGTCCTGTACGCTTTCTTCTCGCTCTTTTCCCCCCTCCTCTGTGGCTATGACTCAATGCTCTGGCCAAAACTTAGCGAGAATAACAAGTGGGGAACATCTTGATGGTGTGTGTGTGTGTCTGTCTGATAGACACACATATGCAGTAATGAGTCAAGCGCTATAATGTGGCTGCACACCAGATTCCCTAATAAGAGAAGAATGTTGTCCATGGCATCCAGAGTTTTCCACTGGAATCACACATTCATCCAGCCTGTTTCCTGCCCGTGGGTCTTCCTCTCGGCATGAACAGTAGAGAAGAGGGAACCCTCTGTCTCCCTCTGCCTCCACCCGCACTCCCCGTTGTCCCCCGTCCGTTCCCTCGCCACATACTTTTCCTCTTCCTTTTCATCACTTTTCCTTGCCCCCCCACCCCCTTCCCGTCACTTGAGGTCAGTTAATGTGGGCTTATTGGAGTTCCGTCTTTTCTTTCTCTTTGTTGGATCATGCTAGTCTGCTTCTAAAGTGACACAAGCACATGACTCACAAAGTGAGTCAGACCAATTCAGGCTTATTGCTGAGGAAATGGTGGTGGATTAGGAGGAGAGGTGTCTTTCTCGGACTGGTACAGGAAAACACACACACACGCGCGCACACACACGCACGCATATATATATGCGCACATACAGCTGAGTAAGAAAAAAAGCATCTGTGGTTCAGCGAATCTCCAAATTAATGGAGCTCTTATAGTCTAGCTGTGGAGCAACTTTAAACAAACCAAGACAGAAGTTTAAAAATTCACATTCAAATACTTTAACCTTGAAATCTCCCCTTGCCAAGGCACCAGCTCCCTCTTTTTTTCATCTGTTAAATGTTTGAGTGTTTGATAGTTTGAGGTCTATAGCAGAACCCGCCCGGGAATTAATGTCATTCATATGCCCTGCGGAAATTACTTTTGAAATGCATATAATCTAAAACATGCAAATGAGGCTGACTTTGTGCACCCTGTTTAATATGAATTATCATTTTCTGAATACCTATTATTACTGCGTACATTTCTCCAATTATATTGTTCTTTTTTTGTCACTTTTGCATAAGGACGCACATGTGCACATCAGGAACACCAGGAACACGCGCATGCACTTGCTCGGTCACATGCATATGCGTGCAGGCACACACACACACACACACACACACACGCTCAAACAGCAGAATGTCTTTGTGATGGGTGTTTTTTAATGAGGAGTAATAAGGATGGTAATGACCCAGTCCACTTCTCTCTCTCTCTCTCTCTCTCTCTCTCACTCTCAGTCTTTGTTACTCTGTCTCTCTCTCTCTCTCCATCTATTTCTCTTCCTCTCTCACCCGCTGCCTGACACACAGCTGTTAGTTTACATGAAGCCATTGGGAAGAGTAAGAGGCATCTCATTTATAGAGAAAAAAAAAAGTCTAAATGTTCCTCCTTCATAGATTCTGCATGATTTTGCTTGTCAAAAAGTCCTTAAACAGTAAATGAAAATAACAAGGCAGGAAATACAAGTGTTGCTAATCCAATTTTCATTAGCTGACTGAAATATTGATGCGTTTTAAAAGTGAACCATGCATGTTTAGTTTGTCTCTTCCCTTTTTCTTTTGGTGTTAGAGAACTGTTATTAATGTGCTTGTCCAAGAGGCAGACCTTTTTTTTTCTTTTGCTCTTTTCTCCTAAATTGAATCGAAGGCATCCCTTTTTCAAACGAAATACTCTATTAATTTATTTATACTGCGCCATAAATTATTCTATTAATATTAGCATGTTCCAAATTAGTATGACTTCTCTCAATGTTCCTTCTACTTCTATTAATTAGCATGCTTGTCACTATAACAAAGATTTTTCTTTCTCTGATAAATTATAAAGGAGACATTTTTTAATACAATGAGAACCGCCTTAGAAATTATTAATATTTTAGTTGTGGCCTGTAAGACAAAAGTAAGGAGAAAAGAGCAAGAAGAACAGAAAACTAACAATTACATGGAATATATTATAGACAGGCACTGGTGTGCAACACTGTTGATTTTTATTTAGCTCTTTTGAAAGAAAAATGTGTGTATGAGTGTGTGTGTGTGTGTGTGTGTGTGTGTGTGTGTGTGTGTGTGTGTGTAAATGCTCAGGGATATCATCTTGTTTTAGCACTTTTGGATAGGATGTGAATTAATTACCTCTGTAACAGCTTGGACCAAGTTCAAAAGTACTAAAATTCAATTAATTTGAAAAGTGGACATGCTATCATTTTCTCCGCATGTCTCCTTTAAAGTCTGGCCTGTTTTTACTGTGGACTTATTCAATTATATTTGATTAAACTCGCTCTGATCCAATCTATTAATTAACTAGGAAATGCAAAGTGCCCAACTTGAAAGCCGATGTATAAAATTATATCATGTCCACTTTGATATATATTTATTTATATTTTTCACACCACCATTTTTTGAATCCATTGTAACCCTTTATTATTGTGCACCGCTGTTGCTCATTTTCAGGTAATATTAAATCTATTCACTTTATCTTCCTTATAATGCATATGCTGATTATAAATGAAATTATGTCTCACCTAGAGGCAACTACAACAAATTTTCCTCTTCAGAAAATACTTCCTCTTTCTTTTCTTCACAGTTTTGGCTTTTCATGCAATAAAATGTAAATTACTCCTTGTTATTAAAGTTAGGAAGCTAGTAATTTATTTGGTTAGGAGAGGGAGAATATCTGTGTCAGCAATTGAGCAAATTTTTTGTTAGAAAGGTTGGATCTCTTAATATGAATCGAAGGATAGTCAAGTTGTTATATAAGAATTCATGTATTCCTGACGGGTTACATGCACCTGCACACACACACACACACACACACACACATTCATTCATGTCCCTCGTGTCAACCAGGTGTTTGACACCCTGGTGAGCTGAGGGTCAAACAGATCAAATTCATCACATGACACATCTGTAGCGCAAATACAAAAATTAAACGTCCGTGTGCATAAGTTGCAGTTTACTCATCTTTTTCACCTTCAAGTCGTTCGTCCATTTCCCCACTGACACCTTTTCATCTGTCTCGCTCAAAATCTTTTTCTTCTCCCTCTTTGCCACCCCCAACCCCCCCCACCCTCCCCACCCCCCCACCCTCACAGTGAAGGTCATTCTAATAAAGAGCTCTCGTAGGACAGGGCTGCTAATTGCTCCGCGGCGCTCTAGCTGGTTTCAGATCCAAATAAAGGCACGTTGCCTTTTTTTTTTCTTTCTTTCTTTCTTTCCAAGCTCCTCTCTCCCTCCTGCCCTCCATTCCTCCACCTCCCCTCTTCACCTTTGTTCCACCATGTTAAATACAATCTGAGTATTAGCCGTGTGGACTGTCATAACCTGACCTCAGCCTCCATTACCTCTCAGGACAGAAGGGAGAGATGAAGGGGAAAGCAGGGATTTTTCATCCTCATGATCACAGGATGATTTCCAACTGGCACACGGTGACACGCACACGCACGCAAGCAAGCTTTACCTCTTTAGGAATGTACAACCCGTGATTTTAGGCTCAGATAAATGAGGTGTGCATGAAGTCCGCTCCTTCTACAAATATTTGTGTGTGTGTGTGAGTGCATGTGTGTGTATCTTTGTGTCTGTCTCCAGTATTTTTGAACAGACAGCAGTCTGCAAGCTGGTAAATCACTTACTGCACTCTAAAGGAAGGGTCGAGGTGAAGGCAGGAGTGTATGTTTGCCCCGGTCATACACACATACGGAGCGATCTCATCGGTGCGGAATGTGCTGTGTGTTTACCTATGGCTCCACAACCCACCTGACCGAGGGAGGCTAATCTTTATGGGCTCTGTAAACAGGGACTTTGTCTTCAGAGAACTGCAGGCAGGCAGGCAGACACACAATTCACACATGGACGCGCACACAGACATACACACCAGAGAGAGAGAGAGAGGAGGGAGAAAGAACATATACGACAGGTTACGTTCTGTACATGCAGTACACGTGCACGTGCAGGGGCAACATGCACACAGATACTCAGACAAACTGGATGCCATATGGCAGACAGCTCTGCAGATGTAAAGAAGAATTCCCTGTGTTTATATTGCAGGGGATTTTCTTATCATCTGCACTCTGAGTCCCTCTCTTTTCTCGCCACTCCACAGCAGCAGCACTGGCTTCTTCATTAGCCAGCTGCATAGCATGCAGGAGGTCAGACTATAGGCCAGCGCTAGCTTTCTCTCTACGAGTTGATGATGCTCTTTGAAGCCAGCCAGCCAGCCAGCCAGCCAGCCAGCCAGCCAGTAGTAGATATTGGCCCACATCCGACTGACTATCTGTCTGTGGGATAATGGAGTTCACCTGTTAGCACTGGAGCAGGGCCAGGGCAGCCGCAGACATCTAGCATTAGCCCTTAGCTGTTAGCCAACCTGTTAGCGCTGGGTGGCAGCCAGAGTAGCCTGGAGCGGTGCTGTTAGCTGCTAGCTGAAGCTCTGTGTGGAAGAATACCTGACTTCTCTGGCCTGGTATCCTGCTGCAAATCTGACTAGAATGCAGCATCAGCCAGCTGCTGAGGAAACAACCAAACTTGGACAGGAAAGTGATGGAAAAAGAATTTGTGCAGTATGTTTTTTTTTTTTTTTTTTTTTTTTTTTTTTAATGTGTGTGCTCGCTAGAGAGAGAATATGTGTGTTATTTCTTCAACTTTCCTCTGACCTCATTCTCTTTTTATTGAAGCTAATACACGTCAGCTCAGAAATGCCACGCAGATATCCCTCCTATCCCTCCTCCTCTCCCACCGCCTTCTGTCACTCTTCTACAGTCAGCAGTGTACAGAAGATATCTAAACACATATAGATATACAGAGGAGAGCTGTAGCTGTCAGCTGCAATTAAATGCACAATTGTAGACTTAAAGCTTAGATCCCACAGTTTGTTTTAATACAGTTGTTCAACAAAAAGATCCCAAACTTGACATTTATTTAGATTAATGAAATGCATCTTTTTTTTTCTCGGCAAATCGCTGACAAAATATTAACATCTGAAGTCTTAAAGGGGATAAAGCTAGTGAAATTTGTCTCAATTAGGGAATCGAAAAACTGACAGGAAAAAAATTTGGAAGAAATACAACGTGTGCAGCAGCTGAACTGCAGTGACGCAGAAAACTTGTCAGTTATTCATGTAATTGCGTTTAGGTTAATGCTGTTCTCAGAATCAACATGTCTTGTCATGCACAAGAAAGCCTCGTTAGTTAAATAAATATATGCCTGTGTGGAGAGATAAAGGGGAAGGTGCTTTAGTAGCAGGATGTATGGAAGGTGCAGCACTGTGGTGGAAACTCTGCCCTGAAACTACGATTATACAAGAACACCTTGTCTCTCTGCTGCAGTATCACTACTGGAACGTTAATAGTACAACCAATGCTTACTCATTCTTTTTTCTTTTGCACACACACCAGTTCCTTACTGTAAGAGGCATTTTTTATTGCTTTTCATTTCCCCTTAGTGTTTCAAGTTGCATCCATCACACATAAAACCCAAGAAGTGATTAATGGAGACAGAAGAGTTCAGACCTGATTGTTGGGTTTGTTGTCAGGTTTGGGGTTAAACTAGATCCCTCGGGGCCGGTGTCACAGTTTATTTAATAGGGGGAGTCTTTGCCAGCGTGAGAATATGGTTGTGAAAGTGTTTACGAAGTTATGATCTGACTGTGTATTTCAGCGTTTATGTTCCTGTCAAAGCTTAAAAAAATAACAGCTTAGGCTCTTTGTGATGCTTTTAGAGACAAATCCTAGCGCTGCTCCGCTGACAGAAAATAGGACATTTCATGGACACATTGACAGCAACCCGGGCAGTTTGTTTTTTGCGTGTTTTTTTAGTTCGTAACTGTCAATTACAATGAAATACATTTGGGTGTAGCAGCTAACCAAATATTTTATGAATCCACACAGCCGCTTATTGTGAACAGACGCTCCTCACAATTCTGTTTCCTGATTACAAAACAGGTTAGAGCTCCAATTCCTCAGATTTCCGTCCCCGGGAAGAATGTTTCTCTTGCGCACAAATATTGATTGAACTATCAAAGATCATAGAAATAACCTATGTGGATTCTATTTCAGGGTGAAAAACTTTAATGTTTTCCAGGGTTGAACCTGCCACTAGTTACCAGGCATAACCAGAGGGAGAAAGACAGCATGCAGGGAGTAGTAGAAAGACAGATAATTCAAGAGTCAGATGAAAGTAGATAGATGATGGAGTATAGATACTGGTACAGACAATTTTTTCCCTCTCCCCCCTCCTGCCTTCTCCCTCCTCTCCCTCCTCTCCCTCCCACCCTTATTCCCTTAGTTCTTTGCCTAATAAGCAGCGTTCCTGCGAGCTGATGCAAGGCGGAGGAAACAGAACAGGCGTTCTGGGACTGCTGGAAATATTCCCACATGAGGCATAACATGATAAAGACTTATTATCTCACTAAGCTGCTGTAAACACAGATGCACACATAAATACACACTGTACACAACTCTTTCACACACACACTCACTCACGCGAACACACACACACACACACACACACACGCATTCACAGAAAGTGAAACCGGTCCGGCTTTGCGGTTCTGACGAGCTGTGACCAGGAGGAATCTGACAGAGCCAATCCCCTCCAACAAAGCCTGAGAGTCAGCAGTTGTGAGCCAGCTCGCTGGGCATTTGGCTCGGCTTGTTTGAACTCCGCACACCCAGAGCAGTGGGAAGAAACGGAGCGAGAGCTGTGACGATTATTAGTGCAAAATTTTTTGGGAACATCTGAACAAGTTGACTTGTCGAAACAGGACTCATCCCAGCTCCTCTCTCTGCTCGTCAATCACACCAGAGGCATATACACACACACACACACACATACACACACATTAACACATACACCTAGCGTTTGCTGTGAGCTAATCCATTACAGTACAAAGGTAGGTGTCAGCCGCTTAGACAAACACACACACACACACACACACACACACGTATAAACTAGAGTCATCAGAAACATGTTGAGTCTCATTTCCCTTCTTCTCTTCTCAATCCCAATTAAAAGGCAAAGGAGGCCTTTTATTTCCCTCTCCTCCAAACGCATTCTTTATCTCTCTGATCTGCGCTCCTCCCTTCCTCGCTCGGTACCCTCGGGGTAGTGGGAATGTCTCTCCCAACGTGCTCTCAGGTCAGGGGTTCAGGTGGAGGGGGTCTGAGCATGTAGAGAGAGTGAGAAAGAGACACACATAAAGAGTGAGTAGCGGGTTGAGGCAGGCCTCTGCACGGGCAGCTCCTCTTCACTGCCAGAAACACTTAAAAACTTAAAGCTGTGTGTGTGTGTGTATGCGTGTGTGTGTGTGTGTGTGTGTGCATCATAGCCCTAATCAGAGACTTCAGGGTAGATTTATGCCCCTGCCTTTTTCCCGACCTCCATTACACCAGCTTATATACACCCATTACAGGATATGACAGAGTACACACCCTTTAGACGATCATACCACACTGCCTGCGCGTCTGTGTGTGTGTGTAATGTGTGTGTGTGTGTGAAACAGAGGGCATGCGCTCTCATCTTTACACACTCCCCACTTTCCCATTAGGTCCCTGTCCACCTGCGAGCTCTATCTCTCTGTCTGTCTTTATCTCTCTTCCCCTCATTGCTAATAAGGTCAATGAGGAAGAGTAAGAAGCAGATGGGCGTACAGTACATTACAGCACAGCGTAGTATAGTGTGGGCCAGATAGCAGGCCGGTGATTCATGCTTAGTGAGATGTGTGATGATGTGAAGAGTTTCTACTGCACTGCAAAGTCATTGGACTGTGCGGCGGGATCTGTTGATCACTCTGCACGATGCCTTGCTTCATAATATTGCCTCAGGGAGCAGTTTGACCTAGCAGGGGTCTGGACAGAGGCGGGAGGAGATGGAAGAAGAAGGGGAGGAAGTGTTGTGAAGAGGAATGAGGTTGGAGATTAAGTGACTAGCTTTAAATGTCACAATAACGCTCGACTTCTCAGTCTTAACTTCGCAGCCGGACGAGTGCCAGGAAGGAGACAGAGGAGAGTCAATGGGGAGGAAAAATACCACAGTGTGATTTGTGGTTTTCAGATGATGCTGCTTGTTAGGGGAGAGATTTTGAATTGGAAGATTCTGTCCATAAGTAGGCCTGTAGATTTAAAGGTTTAGTGCTCTCCCCAATAAAATAAAGTACATTTGGGAAAATAAGCTCCATGAAGTACGACTTGCCACCTGCACTTTGCAAGGAGAAGAATGAACTCAAGACATATAGGTTTCCTAATTTACTTCCAGTTTAATCAGTCTGCAGGATTTTTTTGTTGTATGTGCTTCAGCCATGGTAAATCCACCTCTTGAACCATTCCAACACTGCAATAGTGAAAGGAATTCATTGTGCGGCTTGAAGGTTTTAAAGAAATTATATTTGAAACACTTTTCAGGATTGTTTAAAAAAATGTCCACATTTCAAAAGTCCCAGATTTTTATTTTTTTTTGCATTAAAAGGTGAATTGCTATAGATTTGCATTTTGTAGGTCATTTTCGCAATGCATCTACTAGCGCCAACAAAAATGTATTTCTTTCCATTGTACAGAGGCAACAGCATAGAAGTCAGTAGCAGGTGCCTGGGAAATAAACTCAAATTATCTGTATGGCTAGACACCACTTGAGAGAAATGACATTTTTTGGGGGGGATTTGGGTGGAATATCTCTTTATGCAGCACGGCTCCTCCACCTGCACGCACTTGTATCCTGCACGCACACACACACATACACACAAAAAGGCTCAGGTCCCTGTCCCTCAGCAAGCATCTGGCAGCATTCCATTAACGGAGGCACCAGCGCTCTCTCACACCCTCACCTGCTGTCAGAGTCTCAGAGAAAATACACACACATAATCACACACACACTCAGAGGTTCACCTGCTCCTGCCTCAGAGGGAAAGAAAAGTTAGATTCTCTCATGAAATGCCTTTTATTGTTTCCCCAGAAGGCATGGGTTGTACGCCTCTGAAAAACGCACACACACAGACTCACACAGGCGCACACAGACAGCGGGTGCAATGCCTAGATGGCGTTTTGTGTACCCACTTCGGGATGCCGAAATAAAAGCATTAGAACTTTCCCCCCCTTAAAAACTATATGCGCTTGTGTGTCTGTTAATTTCTAAAACTGGATGAGGCAGAAAGACGAGATTGAGCTTGTCATTAGGAGTTCACAGTCTGCGTGCTTGTATGAAGGTTTGTTTTGTTTTGTGCTCGCTGCCTTGTGTGTGTTCTGCACGCATATGTGTGTGTCTCTCTGTGTCTCCTCTCTCCCACGCTCAGGCTCCTAACGATGGCAAATGCGCCTGTGTGTTTGCGAGGCGTTGTTTCTCAAAAACAACAACACATCCAGGAACGGCTCGTTTTGTCGGGTTTTGTGGAAGGAACACGCTCTAATTAGAGAGGCCCTATGAAGGTGCATCAAACAGATCGTTGTCAAAGACCAACCTGCTCATGGCTCTCACACAGCGCACACATGCCACCTCTGATTATTGGAGAAATGTCTGTGTTATTTAACTATATAGCGGAGTATTAACAGCCTTGTCAGTTTAGATTTGCTGCACGTCTGATCCTAATCCGTGCGTACGCTCCCAGACACACATTTACATGCAGACAAAAAAAAAAAAAAAGTGTCTGCTTCAGGTGTTGCTTTTTGTGGTCACTTGGGTATGTTTGTGTGTGGGTGGTTCATGACCAAAAGCCCTTTTTTTTTCGCAAAGTACACATGCACACACGCGCATGCACACAAACACACACACACACACACACACACACAATTCACTCCTCTATCTCTGCATGTGTTTGCTTTGGTCTCCTGCCTTGTTTGTTCTCTCAGATGGGAGCAGGCTTTCTGCTCAAACTGCCCAGGTCACTTTTGTTCAATCTATGTGTTGTCTTGCCCCCTCCGCCCCCTCCTTCCTGCCTCTCAGGTGCCAGTGATGATGGTGGAATCAGCCTCTGAGACCATTCGAACGACGCCGTCCAACCAGAACGGAGTCAGCAGCCTCAGCAGCCAATCCGATGCAGGGGGAGGTAGAGAGGGCGGGTCGAATGGAGACGCAAACGGAGAGATCAGCCCAGTCGACTTACTGCACCTGCAACAGCAACAGGTGTGTGTGTGTGTGTGTGTGTGTGTGTATGTCTGTGTGCGTGCGTGCGTGTGCATGTGTTTGGGCCTGTGTTTGATTGACATTGTGTTTACAGATCTACCTGTATATACGTGCTTGTGAGACTTGTTTTGCAACACCTCCCACTTGTGCAACTCATGTGCATATGTACCGTACATTGTCTAGAACAGTGTGTACACAGCAGGCCGTTACATAATGTACAGATGTGACAACACGCAGTTGGCCACACTCTGGTAATTGTCAGCCTTGCATGTGTGCACGGTGAACAGCTCTGACAGGTTGGCTCGTCGGTGCTTTAATTATCCACTGCTCATAATGTGCCAACTAATTCCACTGGGACAAAGTTCACCATAATAACTCATTCTCACCAGGTTCCCACTGATATGTTATTGCTGGCTGGGTAAAAATTAGAAGTCATATCTGCCGTTTGAGCCCTTCCTAGGTGAGAGGAGCCATTTTGGCCTGATGTGGCGGTCAGACATAAGCTCACACATTCCCACAACTCAATATAGGACTCTAGAGGTGTGTGTGTTTGTGTGTGCGTGTGTGTCTGGGAGAGTCTGTTTAATTTTTTTACTGATCCATGAAGTAGTGTTTGTGTGTGTTTGACACGTCAGCCTGCAGTGTCTCCATTTATACTATTTATCTTGCCTCCCGTGCGTCAGCTCCCCCCCCCCCCTTCCACAGACACTGTCATCCCTCTATACACGCATACAGACACACACACACACACACACACACACACACACACTCACTGGCCAGTGTGTCAAATGGAATTTCCAAACTTCCCGGAACTTCTTGGATGAAATTCCACATTTTTATTTCTCATTCTCCTCAAAAATCCACATAGCTATTTTCTGATTAGCCTCTGAAGGAACCTGGGCCTCCACACATGGCACGCACGCGCATACACACACACACGCGCTCATACAGCATTTTAAAAGAATTTTTCACCCAGAGGTCCCTACATTAGTCATTAGTCCATAACTGCACAAGAACGTCCGCTGAGTGTTGTCATCCAACGGTGGAAACTCACTGATTCATGTTTTCAGTCACTTATGTGGCATTTGCTGCAATTGATGAAGAGATTAGGAGGGAATAAATTCTCCTATTTATGGACTGGCTGTATAAACATGTAGTCAATATTTATAACTCTTGCTCTCATTCTGTGTATGTGTGTGTATGCGCGCGTGTGTGTGTGTGTTTTTTGTGTTTGCTCCATCACAGAGGGTCAGTGTGGGTTCTGGGCTGTCTGACATCCAGCTGAGTTTCTAGTGAGGAAACCCGGGGGGAGAAAAAAAATCAGGGTTTCCTCCCCGCTGCTAAAATTATTCCCACTAATTATAATGATGGAGCCTAAGGTGAATGAAGAGCACTCAAGGCCCCTCACTCCTGTCCTGCTCTCCCCCCTCCTTCCCCTGACTGCATCCTCACCCTGCTTCCTCAGCAACCTTCATCCCAGGACACACACACACAGACACACACACACACACACACGTTGAGCCATGCACAAGTGCACATACATAAACACCAAACCTGTAGCTCATACAAAGCAGGTCTTTATTTTCTCGGACGTGTCTCCGCGCTCTATGTTTTTGCACCTGTGTGTGTGTATATGTGTGTATGCGTGTGTGTGCACGCTGGTATTTCCTCTCTTACCAACCACAAACATACCTCCCTCTCTCTTTCCATCTTTTTCTCTTCCTCTCTCTCACTGTACTTCTTTTTTCCCCCTCTGTCCGCTGTGGACCATGAAAGGCGAGCACAACCTTTCCTCCAGATCCCAAACCTCACCTCACAAAAACTGTTACAGCCACATACGTAGCAGTAAATACACGGCCGTTTATTGTGGAGATCCTCTTTTTAGAGTTTCTGTTGAGTTCAATTTACACAGATTGAAGCAATTTGAGTTGTCATGAGGCAGAGGTGTGTCCTTCCTGTACTATGGATATTTTTCTCCAGCTCTGGCACTGTTGTGATTTCTGCCACTACAACTTTTTTGCTAGTTTATGGCTCTCTCACTGTACAATTGAGTGCTAAGTAAGCATGGTATGAGGTATATGATCTCGTGTTCAGGTCATTTTCTGGATGTATTTCCTCTGCAGTTGTACATTTATGAAAAATATCACAGAGAACTCTCCAGTAAAGAATTATTGCTGTGATGTGATTTTACAACTAGTTGATTTTTTCTTTCTCTTTTTTTTCTCACTTCTCATTTATGTATCTTGATTTTAAGGCCTTGAAAAGGTGTTAAAATATGCTCAGTTTAGAAGAGTAGACATGGCTACATTGTTTCCACTTCCTAATTAATATAGAACAGGATTTTAAACAGAATTTGCCAAGTTGAGACATGTTTTTTTTACGTACGTATTACAAATCGTGCCCTGACAATTTATTATCTCTTATACAACCAATTAAACATTTAATCAATAATTGACCAATTTTGTCTGCTCTATTAATTATTTTTAAAGAAGTCTTTAATTACATGTCAGGTAAAATTCATAAAGCTCTCAAACTCACACATTTTGCTTTTCTAATCCTGCAAATACACCTTTATGTTCACAAGCCTTTTTGATTTTTGTCCCTTTTCCCCTCCCTTCTCAAGTTAATCGAGTTTTGGTCAAGTAGAGCTGGATAACCAAGAGGCAGTTTTTTTAGTTTGTGCCCACTACTCACAAAATCAGTATTGCCAGATACAGACGGCCCCTATAGTGACACACTGGTTACCTGACAATATTGTATAAGAACCTGATCTCGTGCTTCAACCTGAAACACTTGGATATACCTCCAACTCCCCCTGCTCCTCCGCCTGTTGTTCCTTTCTCCTCCACGCTTGAGTCTCTCACCTGAAGGTGTAGTGCAGACTAGTGTTGGTGCTTAAACACCAGTGCCAGTGCGCACTGGAGCAGAAAAGACACACACACACACACACAGAACTCCTGACAGCACGGTGTTGTCAGAACACAAAGCCGTCTTTTCCCTGGGCCCCTTGGGAACCTGAGAGAAATCACAGCCATCTCCAGCCGTCAAACCCCTCCACTGGCCCCTCTCTGTCTTCTTTCTCACTCTCTCTTTCAGTGTCTCCATCTTTCTTTGATAGTGTCCTGCTGTCACTCACTATTTTTGTTTCGCTCAAAGATAAATGGATACAAAGATAGATAGATTTATATATAGAGATGGATAAATACGTAGATTGATAATGTAGAGTCACAGGTAGATGCTGTAGATGGTCAGCAGTCAGATGAGGAAGTGGGTGGATGTGGAGGAGGAATCGGAGAGGTGGGACATATAACCAGAGAGAAGTGAGGTAAAAGGAGGGGCAGGGAGGCAGCACATTGGGGCTGGGGGTTGGTGGGTGGGTGGGTGGGTGGGGGGTTGTATCGGTGGGGTGAAGAGGAGGAATAGAGGGATGAGGGAGGGGTGTAACGCTGAGACGTGTCAGAGAAGGGCGCCTGGGCCTCCCTGTGGAATGTGGCCTGTCTGCCTCCCCAGAAAGAACAGAGCAGGAGAGAGGGAAGAGAGAGGGAAGAAAGGGAAGAGGGGGCGAAGACCAGTTCTGCCCCATCATCGAAAGGAGAGAAGAGAGAGAGATATAGATAGAGAGAGAGAGGGAGAGAGAGGGAAAACAAAGAGTGGAGTTACAGGGCGAGAGGAAGGAGAGGTGGAAAAGTGAGAATGCAGCAGAGAGCGTATGGCACTTTGTTGAGGTGCCGGGCACGGGTGTAGACATGAAATGATGCATAGCAGAGGAGAAATGTAAGCAGGATAAATCCTAACAAACCTCAAAGTTTGTGTGTGTGTGTGTGTGTGGCTGAACGGAGGGTGCTCTGACGAGAACCAGGTGTCTTCAATTCTTTCGTTTTCTTTACGTCTCTCATCTCCTCTTTTTTCTGTTTTTTTTCTTTTTGTTTTGCAGATGTGAGTCCACACGCTGTCACTTACCCTCTCCCCTTCTATTCTCACCCTTTTTCTGTGCCCTCCCTCTTTTCCCTTTTTTCCTTGCCATCAATTAATTGCTTCTTGTCTTCCAGCAGCTACAGTAGTCATGGCTGGTGATGACGGAAAGAGAGGAGAGGAAAGTAGGAGGGAGAGGAAAGTGAGAGAGAGAGAGAGAGAGAGATGGTGACAAAAAGGTGCCGTTTCCTCTTAGGGCTGATACTCATCGGTCGGCTTACCCAGCCAGGGAGGGCTTTTTTCCCCCCTCTTCCTCTCTCTCTCTCTCTTACTCTTAACTCACTCTTACGTACAAATAGAAAGTGAGAGGCAGATTGTGGCGGTCTCCCTTCCCCAGAGACTTAAAAGGAACACTGGTTGAGAAAGAGGCAGTTTTAGAAATTGGTTTGGAACTTCGATCCCCACTCCCAATTTGTTATAATCTATGTTTTTTTCCTCGGTACTTCCTCTTTTTTTTTTTTTTTTTGCTCTCTCATACACATACACACAAGAGCAGTTACACACATGCACAGAGCTGATGTGAGTTAATGAAGGGTGTAATTAAGGAGCCACAGTGATGACTGGAGATCAGGGGGAACCGATACAGATCTCAGATATACACAAACACTGATGAAAGATAGCCGGTTTGTGTGTACAGTACGGGCATGTGCAAAAGTGTGCGCCTGGGTTTTGATGCTGGGGGTGCTTTTTTAGACAGATGTATGAGATTGGTGTGTAAGTGTGAGTTTGAGTGTGCGTGTGTGTGCGCTAAGGGATGATGAGAGACGCTGGGTGATTTAGATAACATATGGCTTCCTGTAAAATCGGTAATCACGGCCCATGTGGATGGAGGCGGGGATGTTTTGAGACACATCCGACTCTACAGCTTCGACTGCTTGGCCTTCTTTAAATTATGGGAGGCGAACGGTGGTCACTGAAACAGTTATGTCCCGTTTGACCTCCAGCTCTCCGCTTGGGTTCACTTTCAGGTCAGGGGTGCAGAGGAAGCAGAGGTGAAAGGATGGCTGAGGGGAGAGACGGAGGAGGTGAAGAAAAAGTCATTCTCAGACACATTTGCTCATTTGTTAGCGCAGTGGGATTTAATTACATTATGCTTGCTTTTTGTGCATCTGCATGACACGTTATGTCCCAAGTGTGACTGAATGTGTCATTATTCTGTATGTCTTGTCTAGATGTGTAACCTTTCTGTGTGTGTGTGTATGTGTGTGTGTGTGTGCATGGGTTCGTCGGTCGTGTGTGCGGGCCAGTAAATCAGTCTAAGGCCTCTCTCTGAGTGCTGTCACCTCCTAAAAGCTTTCCCTTGGTCTGGGCCAGGCCTTCCTCTTTAAGTTTGGGGTCAGTGTAGTTCACAGGTCAGCAGAGGTCATGCTGAGACAGAAGAGGGGCAAGTCGGGTTGCCTAGCATCGCAGAACACCCACTGCTGTTACCACGGTGATACAAAGAGACCTATAGAACACCAACTTCCTCCAGGAGTCTTAAAAGCACCAGCAGGTCCCTTTATCTGCCTTCTTTGACTTTTACCTCCCTTTTTCCTGCACTATCCAACTTAATATATGAATCTGCACATATTTATTATAACAGACTATCACCTGGTATTACATTGTGAGTATTTACATCTACAGTGCTGATAATATTCAGGGTTGAGTTCTAGACATGTAATCATTTCTGTGACACAAACTTTTGCATTCCTGCACTCCTACCATGTGAACGCATGCACACACACACACACACAATGCTGCAAATAACCCTGAAGATTTTTTTTAAAGCATTGGTATTGTTTTATAATTTAATTAGGATTAACTCTTATTGTACTTTTTTTTTTAAAGTTTGGTATAATTTAGTTTCCTGAGTGGGCTTGCTCATTTCAGTTTTTGTTTTGTTTTATTTCTGTTTTAGTTGAGTTCTGTTTTTTTAAGTATTAGTTTTGTTTTGATTTTTTTATTGTAGCATGATGGATATTTTTCAAGGGCAAGTTTTAACAAGTTCAGGTATTACAACAGGTTTTACAATACAAACACCACAATTCCAACGGCGATTAACTTTCAGTCTTGTGGACATCCAAGTCTAAATAAACATTAACAAATTTAGAAAGACTAAATCTAAAGAAATTTCCTGTATTTTGATTTTTACTCTGGTTATTTTTTATGCTCATATTATTGTTTCAGTGAGTTTTCTTTTTTCTTTAAAATGTAGCTTTTCATTTTAAAACCTTTTTTGAACGTTTTCATTTTTGGTTACTAAAATGTTTTTGTAATTTCACATTACTGACCTTCCTTATTTTCTTTTACTGTGATTTTTTTCACAGTGCAACCTTATGCTGTTACCTAGAAGTCGTAGTTATAACCAGCCCTTAAAATTTCTTAACTGCTTTTATTCAAGCAAGGCCATTGATCGTTGGAGCAGATTTTTTTGGTCCTTTTACTTCCTTTGACTTTGTGTTTCTCTGCTTTGTGCCCCCCATAAACACTTCCCTTTGTAATTCTAGAGAAATGTTTTTTATGCACAGTTTGACAAGTTCCTGAAAACATACCTCGTAGATATGTCATCATTTTCACAGCCATTGACTTGACTAAAACTGTAAAATCAACTGAATGATTAAGTTTATAGTCCAAAGCTCTCAGAGGGAACATGTTTCAAGGCTACAAGTCTTGTGGACAAAGAGTAGACGGGCAGTAGACATGGTCCACCAGGCCAGCTCAGCCAGCATGGATGCAGTCACGGTTGGTTGACCCAACCAGCCAAGAGGCTCAGAGACAAGAATAGACAAGATACTAGTAGAAGGAAGTGTGTGTGTGATGTGTGAGTGTGTGTGTGTGTGTATTTGTCCTGTCTCTGTTGTGGAGACTGAGTGATACACACACATCCCTGGGCACCTGAAGGGGTTAGGCTGGGTTTGGTTGCCATGGGAGTGTTTGGAAGCGCTTATGCACACTGGGTAGAGTAGGCTATCCGCACTTTCAGGTATTAACACACACACGCACACGCACACGTACACGTACACGCACACGCACATGCACATGCTCACATATGAGCAGCGACGGATACTCTTGTTGGAGACGTTTCTGTTTTCTGAGGGAGAAAAAGTCGATTGTTGACTCTGCCTCTTCAGAGGATATTGCCATGGTGGCTGAGGCCTTTTTAAGAGGTCGTAGGTCAGCGAGCAAAGCTGAATGACCTCATTACTTCTACTAGTCAGTGACACTGGGGTGTGACTGTGTGTGTGTGTTCACACTGGTCCCCATCTACTGCTTTCTCTATCAAAAAGCAGCAGTTGTAATTGGTTTTAATCGACGTGTTCTTGGACGCAGTGTTTCAGAGTTCACCAGGGGCAGGGCACTCAAAACAGAGAGCATTAGTTTACAACCTCCACCCAACCCCCACCCACACAGGTCAGAAATCGTCATATCTTTGTCCTGGTCTCCTCTCGTCACTCAGAGTCCTCACTCCTTCATTCCTCCACTCTGTACTTAAAGAAAAAAGATGGACACAGAGAGGGCAGCAAGAAAAAGTGAAGAGTAAAGACAAAATGTGCAACGCTTACAAGGCTGCTAGGCAAGTAGTTACCCTGGAAACAGTCGGGGTGCACACAGTGAACACACACATATACACACCGCGCACACAATGGCTGCAGAGGCCTAAAGTGTTGCTAATTAGCTAGTCTGCGCTGGTTCTTTGTGTGAGCCATTTTAAAGAAGAGATTAGAGTCAACAGGGAGGAGGAGAGGAATGTAGCTCTTCTCTCTCTCTTTGCTTTCTTCTTGAGCTCCGGGACGGTGTGTGACGGCCTCTTTTTTTTTTCCCTGGACAGGCAGGAATACGCTTGTTGTTCTGTCAGTAAAGTTTTTCTTCACTAAAAGCATATGAACAAAAATTAGGAAAGTGAAACTTTATTTGAGATGAAGTAAAACATAAATTGCTGCTCCACCCAAATATTTTCTTATAATAATATGTGTATTTATGTAATCTTTCTCTTTTTTCATCCAACTGTAGAAAGATGAGATGAATTGATTTTCTGAATAAATGCTTATTCAAGGATAATATTTTGCTTAATGTATTTGTCACTTCATAATTATTATCAGACAGGTTAACCCCTATTTTAACTCTATTATCTAAATCAATTATTTGAAGTGACAGCAAGTAAAAAACTTGTGTTCACTACAACTTGATGTGTATGTCTAAGATGAACCAAGTCATAGCACTGTAAAATCCCCTCAGTATGAAAGAATTCTGGCATTAAAGTTGTTTTTACCTTTTTATATTTCTATTTGTTGGTATTTATTTATAAGTGGTTAAGTTAGTATGAAATAATTGGTGATGGTCGCTGCTCTTGTTGCCCTAATGGACTTTGTGGTAACAACTGTCTAGCAAAGTCAATATTTCCTTAAATCTCTGAACATTATTTTATTGAGTGAATTATAATTCATAGCATTAAAAAGATTTTTAAAAGTTTTGAAATAACAGAGAACTGCACTGAACTTTGAGTTACTTTAAGTCACAAAATTGTGCCTGTTAACATCTGGTTAGATAGACCCTCTTGCTAAATCACATAGTCCAACATAGTCACACACTTTCCCATTTCCCCTTTTTTTGGAACACACCCACTCTTGCTTCTCATTTGGGGAAGTTAAAGATTTTGTTCTTGTTTAGAAGTTTAACTTCTTGTGCAGCAGCCCCTGTTGTTCCTGCCCACTTCCGGTGTTTGTATATATGACTGTGTGTGTGCGTGTGTGTGTGTGTGTGTGTGTGTGTGTGTGTGTGTGTATGTGTGCATGTATATATGTGTGTGCGTGTGCATGTATATATGTGTGTGTGTGTGTGCGGTAAGGGTGGGTGTGAGGGTGTGTCCATCTCCATAGCCACAACCAGGTGTAAAAACCCTCTGAACCAAAGACATGAAAGAGTTTTATTTCCATCAAAGTGGGCAGGCAGGCTAATACTTTAACAGGCCACTGAGTAGGAACGTGTTTTTCTGTTTAACCAATAGGCGTCTGTGTGTGTACATTTGTCTTTATGTGCGTGTGTGTCTGTGTATGCATGTGCACATTGCAGACAGTCTCTGTTTGTGTATGTATGTGTTTTCCCTCTGTCTCCTGAGCACAGTCTTGGCAGTGTCATGCATGTGTTATTAGTTTGATTTTTTTTTTTTTTTTGGGTATTAATAATAACAGTTAAACGGTTTCCATATGTGAGGCCTGGTTGCCAGGCTAGTGCTATCCTCATCATGGGCTGGCCTCGCACAGTCTGCCCTCTCAGGAGTTGCTCTTGTTGGGCAGAAGAAGCAGCTTAAACTCTGGAGGTCACCCAGCTAACAGCAAACACCTAAGTGGCCTTGTCTTCCCAGGAGCATGACCAAATTACTTAACTGTCCTACATTATACCAGAGGAGGGCTAAATATTACAAGGTACACTGTGTGTGTGTGTGTGTGTGTGTGTGTGTTTTCCGCTGTGGGCTGGGTCTGTCTGGAGTGAGACCTTCCTCTCTTGCCAAACGAGCTGTGCTGAAAACCGCAGGGAAACTGCATATGTGTATATAATGTATGACGTGTATTTGTGTGTGTGTGTGTGGAAGGAAACTGCTGTAGAGCTATTTGCCATCAATTAGCGGCCTGGACTGAGATGAGGCCAACAATACAGAGGGAGCTGCTTTTATATTCTTAGGGAAGGGAGTTCCTCTCTCTTTCTGTCCCTGCTCACCTCATCATTATCTTTAATTGTCTATCTCTGGGTGCCCTTTTCCCTTCACTTAACAGAGAAAAGCTGACAACATCTCCTTAGGAAGCGGTAGGTTTCTTGTTTTTTTTTTTCACTGCGTGTGTGTGTGTGTTCAAAATGTGTGCGTATGATGATGAATTGTGTCATGATATAAAGCAGTCCTGGGTATTCAGTCAGCTCCTTTTTATGACTGTGCATATACCCCTGTGAATCAATAGAAACATTAGATGAGTGTAGGGACGTAGTTGAAGGGGAGAGGTTTTCTCGTTTCACAAAACAGTTTTAAGCTGAAGAGAACCATCTGGAAAACGGCGGGGTCCCCTGAGTTTAGAACAGGTCCCTTTTGTGAAAAATAGGATGTGAAAAAAAATCTAAAATCGGCCAGGCTTTTCAAACATTACGGCATATTTTGAAGTTCTTTTGGAGTTTGTGAGTTTTTATTGCGTTGGCTCTCGAACGCGGTCTTTCCTCTCTTTAATGGTCAGTCTGGGCCCGGAGAAGCTTGCTTCAGCCGTTTTAAAACCTCAGCTCTCGAACGGTGCCTTTATATTGCGGAAACATTACATTAAATAGCTGAACGGGATTGTGGCTGGATGGTGTTTTTTGAAGGTGTCCCAGATAGTTCCAGCTCGGTGGCGGCCTTAACAGATTGAGGTATTCAGTGCCGTTTGAGCTCGGTTATACTGGTTTGAAGTCAATGCTTCTATGAACGAAAACAAATGGGCAGGAAAGCTGGTGAAGGGAGGCCGGAAAGACCTGATTAATACCAGAGAAGGAGTACGTGAGGAAGAGTCAGAGGAAAGGGGTAAAGTCTTGGCAGGGCATAGGTTATTTGTAACCCACCGTGAAATTGAGCGGCTTTAGCAGGCTTTGGCTCGGGCTGCCCCTTACCCCTATATGTTAACCCCCTGGATACCCCTGATCTGCCCTAAATATATATACCTCTCCCTGTTCCCTCAGACCTCATATCTGTGGTATATTTGTATCCAACTTCAAAGAGTTACGACGTGTTGTGAAATCATTGTATTTTTGGCAAATTACTTCTTGAATTGTTGTTACTGTAATAAACAAATTGGACTATTTATGACCACATTAATAACTTACTGCTGCCTGCTCAGCAGACATCCCTCCCCACCCCTCTGCCTCCTTTTCTGTGCTACAGGGCAACTTATGTTTCTCCACTAACATAATCCTAATTTCCCATTAAACTTAATGTCTGGTGGAAAACATGAGCCTCACTGAAATCAACTCCCGTAATGTTTGGTTGTGATAAAATCTTCCTGACTTTGGCCTTGAAGGTTCATGATTCATGACTAAATAAAGCTATTAGACGGCCAATATAGTAATAAAGTAACACACAAAACTGTTTAAGATGATCTTACCTTCATTGTTAAAATGCTACATGCTAAAAAATCTATAACAGCCATTGCCTGACTATTGATGTGCTAATCCTAATTGAGGCTTTACCTTTAACTACCTATCCTAGTCCCACAGCTGCCGTCACGGTAGGGGGGTTTTGTCTGACAGTCAAGGAAAAGGAGAGGGTCCCCTCATAAGGCCAACAGCTGCATTCACGAGGCTTGGTTTCAATTGGCCTGGACGATCTATTTTAGGCTTCCGTCTAACCCATATCTGCTCTCAGAATTTACTGTGGGGAATAAGGGTATGGGTAACAGATTTCTCAAGAGGAGAGAGGAGGGGGGCAGGGCACTGGAGAGGCAGAATACTTGGCGAGATGCCAGCCAAAAGTTTTGTGAGTTATATGTTATATGGAGAGACAAGAGCGAAGATGGAGAGACGGATCGGGTGATATAGACGGAGAGAAAGAAAGTAGCAATGATCTGAGAAAGCAATCTGGTTTTTGTGGTGAGTGACAGTGATGCATTTGATTTGTGAGATTCCACTGCGGCTGTAAGTGAGCCTTCACTCACATATGCCCCAAAGTCATATAGCAATCCCACTAACTGTCACCTCTCCTGTAATCTGACGTTACAAAGAGTGTGTTTGGGTGTAAATACTCCTGGATGCACAGGTGAGCCGGTTGTACCGTGGTATCACCGTCCTTTAAACAAATTTACATGCTTTGTAGATTGTGTTACATCTGTTCAACCTTGTTTCATCTTCTTCTGTGATCACGATTCCCTCTGAGCATCCAGAGAAAGAGAGGGAATCAAAGATGAAAGAGATTTAGAGCCTGAAAAACTAGAAGACGGTAGCACAGACCGAGCCAGGAGGAAAGAGTAAATTAAAGTAGGAAGGAGGTTTTATTGGTGTTTGGAGGTGCTTCCTGGTGCTAAAGTGCGGATGCGCGGTGCAAACGGATACAAGGGATCACAAAGGTGACCCAGGAGGACGACAGCATCGACGCAGCTTTAGCTTGGCTTTCAGCTTCAATGACAGCACCATAGAAAAGAGATACAGGAAAAAGTGGGATGAAGGTGTGAAAAAAAAAAAAGATCCACTGCTCCTTTCTGAACCCGGTCTCTCCCTCACTGATCCAGAATCAGAGAGCGTGCAGGCCTGCAGAGAAGCAGCTGGGTGTGACGAGCTCTTTTCTACGTCTTCACCCTGCATCCACTTTACCCCATGTCTCGCCATCTCTCACTCTCTCCTGAGAAGGAAAAGAGTTTAGAGGTGGAGGAGAGGTACATCACAAGCCTCTCCTCCCAGGCTGTGGAAGTGGCGATAGAGAGGATACTCGTTGGGAGCTGGATCTGTTACGTTCTGAAACAAGCCCAGTTGATCTGTCGTGGTCAGATGAAACAATGGGCTTCTCACCCTCACTTGTGCCCCTTTCCCTTTTTTTTTCCTGTACTCACTTCTTCTTAGTCTAAGAGCAGAGAAATCTGAAACCACCTGCCTCCCCCTTGCCCTTCCTAACTCCTTCCCTCCTCCTTCTCCCTGAAGGACAGCCCACTGTCTGCCCCCGGGGCTGTTTATCTACGGGGAGTGGGGTAGGGGGGTTGGTTTGTTTCGTTTTGGCCATCAACAATGGACCTCAGTCTGTGCTGACGGACTACTCCAACATATGTTACCCACCTGTCTCTCTCTCTCTCTCTCCCTCTCTCCCCCCTGCCTCTCCCTCCTCCTTCGCTACGTCTCTCTGTTTAGATTTCTTTGCTTATTCCTGCGTTCTCTCTCCCTGTCTCACCCAAACATGCTGGGCGGATTAGAGGCCAGATTCATCACACACACAGACCTGTTTGCTTTAGCAACCTGAGCCAGGCACACACACACACACACACACACACTCACACACACACACACACACACACACAAATCTAGCTAAGAAGGCCTGACCTTGCTACATGCTGATTGTTACTTTTTTGTTCATGTGAGATTAAACTCGTAACTTTTACATCTCAGCTATAGTAAGTAGAGTCAAGTCTGCTTTTATATAGAGTATGCACGTGGACTCACAAGGAAACAAAGACTCAAACACACACACACACAGCAAGATCTTCATACACATGTAGCAAATTTAATTTCTATCCTTTTTTGCTAATGGATCCTCTAACTGCCTCAGCAAACCTCCCTCCTCAGAGAAACAAAGTTGTCAGCCACTTTTCAGAATCCTGTTAAGGAGAGAAACTAGCCTCCTCTGTGTGTGTGTGTGTGTGTGTGTGTCTGTGCATGAGCGTTTGTGTATGTGTGTGTGTTAGTGAGTGACCCTGCTGAATTAAAAAATGCACTGTTATTAAAGGCTGTGTCAGAGGCGATGATTTACAGAGGAGAGCGATGACAAGTCAGAAGAACTCACACACACACACACACACACACACACATTCACACACACACACACACACACACACACTGTGCTCTCAGGCCTCCAAGCTGAGCAGTGACCTCCTCACCCCTCCTTCCCCTTCCTCCTCCTCCTCCCTCCCTCTCTCACTCTAATAAAACCTGTCTGACACCACTGATGTGTGTATATGTGTGCGTGCATGTTTATGTGTGTGTGTGTGGGTGTGTGCGCTCCGCGGCAGCACAAAGACTCTGTTGTTGGGCCTCCCTCTTAGGCCTCCCTCATATTTTCTTTAAAGGTGCAGTGCGCCCCCAAGAATGCCACAGGGGGAGTGGGGAGTTGGGGTTGGGGGAGTCTAGGAGAAGCTGGTGTGTGAGTGTGTGCGTGTGTGTGTGTGTGTGTGGGTGGAGGAGGGGGGCATACTTTACAATGCTACAGCTCACCCAGGTCACAGGGAAGAAAAAGGCAAAAAGAAATGAAAGAGACGGGTCAAAAAGAAGAGTGCTTCTTTAACAATAAAGATATGAGAAAATTTGACTCATTGTGTGTGTTTGGGCATCTGTGTGTACGCGTGTGTGTTTTCAAGTGTGTGTCAGTGAAATTATAGCGCTTCCATCCAAAGCAATCAATGCTGATTACAGATCCTGAGACACAAGTTACCATAAAATAAAAGTATAGATTCAGTGAAAACAAGCGTTTGCGTTTGGGGCAGTGAGCTAACACTACTGACATAACTTGCGTTTTACTATTTTTTTATTATGGTTTTACTAAAACAGGGCACTTTTGAGACAAATACAATAGACTTTCAGATTTGAAATCTAAAAATATTTTAAAATTAAGACAATTTCTCAGCTGAGTCATTATTTTCTGTGTTGGAACACCTCTTAGTGTATAATTACATTTATACCATCAGCCTCATCAAAGAGAGGATGGAGGATGAGTTTGAAAAGTCGAGGGTTTTCTGTAGTCTGTTTGACTTAGTTTGAACATTGATTTAATTGATATTGTAAAGTATTATAGATGCACTTTTTTATAGTTAGCTGCAGTTTAATATGTCTTGCAAATTGAACCATGACCAGGTTATAATTCAATATTACCACATATTGACTGTCAGTGGAATTATATTATTTTCTACTTTTACAAATTAAGATCAGTTATTTATTTTAAGAAAATTGTTGATTTGAGGGGTGATGAGTTTTATGTGCTGTAATGCTTAACAAGACTTACTTAATTAAACGTGACTTTTGGAAAACGTGTTTGTATTACAGAAACTTTGACCTTAGACAGTTCGGTGGTTCAGTAGTTCAATAACAAATTTAATGCTCACCTGTCAGCCAATAATAAACCATCTTTCTTTCTCTTGTTAAGATGTAAAGGTACACATTAAAATTCCATCTTTACAGCATCTTATTTTCAGCAGTCTGGCCTCTGAACTGTGGCACATTACAAATAACCTAGATCTAAATCCCCTAAACAGACTTAGTTTAAATATTAAGACAATCACATGTTTGGTTGGTGGTTCTCCTACACCCACATCCATGAACACAGGCATAGGAGAGGAGACAGGCATCACCTCTGCTTGGTTGTAGCGTTTATGAAAGCCATAAATGGCTCTTTAATATAGTGGTAATCAGGGTGGTAATTTGGGTGGAATTGTCCCTTATTGTTGCCAGACATGCCTCCCCAACTCCTGCCAACACACACGCATACGCACACACACCGACAAACACACACACTCACTCTCGGGCAGACAGGGTGTTCAAGGAGTAATTCACACCACATGCCAACAAACTGGGCGGTTGTGTTTTTTTTGTATGTGTGTGTGTGTTTTTTTGGTTTGTCTACGTGTGTGTGTGTTTGTGTCTGCGTTTGCTTTAATGCTGAGGTCAAACCAGTAAATGGGAGGGGGTTCCCAAGATTTTTGTTAAAGTGTTAAAAATGTATATGTGTGTGTGTGTGTGAGTATGAGTGAGTGTGTGTACTTAGCCATGTCTAAAGCCACCTCCGTGTGTGTGTGTGTGTTTTAATTGCGGTCTCAGCAGAAGTAGCAAGTGTGCTCAATACAGATGGTTTTCATCACTCTGACTACACACAGGACTTCTCTCTCTTTCTGACTCCCTCTAATCTCCCCTCTCTGTTTTTGTAATTAAACATTACTTAATGTACCCAAGCTTCTAATTTGACAATTCATTAAATATGTGACAATATACAGTCAGTGTGCGCCACACCGTTTTACAGCTTCGCAATTTTTCTGTAGTTGTGAAATGATGCAGTCGAACAGATTCCTGGTGCTGCACGGTTGAGTAAGAGCTTCCATGGCAAAGAACATCCCTCATTCTGGTCGTTAATTTGCGGTGTCCACAAACTCACACGTTCACACACACACGTTCACACACACACTCGCACATGCATAGGCATGCACGCACCCACACACACACACACGCACACACACACGGACTTTCATAAATCAATATTTACTAAGGAACCTTTCCCCTGTGAGTCAGAGGAAGCAAATGTGCATCCTGCTGTCTCCCCTCTAACCCTCTGTCATGAGGTTGTGTGTGTGCGTGTGCTTGTGTGTGTGTGTGTGTATGCCTGGTTGTGTGTGTGTGTGTGTGTGTGTGTGTTTGTGCATGTTGGTGCGTGTGACTCTGCACTTACAGTAAGTGTGAGGCGGCTCTTGTGTTTTGAGATGGGTGTTTTCTTGTTTTGTTTTCGGAGCAGTTCAGACATTCCAACAAAAATGCCCTTTCCTCGGAAACTGATTTGTCTTGGTGATAGAGAACGGGAGTCGTTAACACTTCAAAAAGCAACACAGCAAAGAAAAGAAAGAAATGTCATGACACAAAGAAAGACATTTATACAGATTTGATAAAGTGAGTGTGGGGGGGGTTTAATGGAGAGAAAGTGAGAGGGAGGCTGAGTTTGTGGCGTCACAAGGATGAATCGGCAACACTCGAGGGGAGAGTGAGGGAATGAATAAAGAGAGAGCTGGAGAGCAATGGTGTCACTGGTTTGAATGGACAGCACTGGAGGGCAGAAAGGGGGGAATTTGGAAGAGGAGGAGGAATGAAGAGGTGGGTGGTGGTTAGTCACAGCTCTTCAGGGCAAACGGTTCCTTACATCACTCTGACACACACAAACACGAGTGCAACGGACACACATGAAGATATGCTGACACACTCTTGCCTCAAAGGATGTGGAAAACCCACTTTGCACCTTTCTCGGAAAAGAAAGAGAGGAAGAGAAGGAGGAGGAGGAGGGAGATTGGTGTGGAAGAGAAAGTGAAACGGAGTGAGGGAGAGCAGAGGAACAAAGAATGAAAAGTGGAGACGGTCAGAGGTTGGAGTCGAGGAAGGTAGCGAATCAGTTGGGATGAATTCAGTCACGCAGAGACGCACTCAAACACACAGATCCGTACTCGGGCAGGCTGTGTGTCTGCCAGGTGGACGTCTCAGGTTGAGGAAATCAGACCTGACAGCTTGGCAGAGATAAGAGGGTGCAGAGTCGCGTTTATGAGACTGTTGCTGTGCTTTTTTAAAAAAAAATCTAAATTAAAAAATTTTAATCGGATCAGTTTGTTGTTTTTAACTCACATGCATAATTTGAACTTGTTGAACAAGGTGTTACTTAAAATGTGCATGACTTTGATGAGTGTGTTTTGTTTAATGATAGCAAATATTTGACTGTATGACTATATGATCTGTTTCTTTCTCATAGGCGCTCCAGGCAGCCAGACAGTTCCTCCTCCAGCAGGCCTCTGGACTCAACTCTCCTGGCAGCAACGAGGTCAAACAGAGCCCTGTGCAGGTCAGAGCGTGCACACACACACACACACACACACACACACATGCACACACAGATGTACAACCCCAGTGTTGCTTTGTCAGAATCTGTATAATATTAAGCCCCTGGCTGCTGCAGCTTTGCCTACACCAACCTGCCACGTCAACTGCACAGTGTGATATAGGCAAATACTTTTCCCTCTCTTTCTCTCTTTCTCTCTTGTGCAGTCTCTTGCTCGCTTTCTGTGAGTGCTTGAGTGATTGTTAGTGTGTGCGTGTGTGTGTGTGTGAAAGAGGTCTTTGTAGTGATACGGGTAGCGAGCTGTTTTCAGAGTTGAATTCCACAGTAAGCAGAGAGAGTGGGGTTAGCTGGAGTGCAGGATCCCCACTGAAAGACACTTGAGGAGGACAAACATGCACACACACAATCACACACACACAAAGATGGGTTACACTCGCTATTACTATTGGTGCATGTTGATAAATATCACACATGACATTACTTCTGGCACTTCTTTACAATTATGTGATGTGCAGAGTACATGCACAAGTGTGATTTGTAGCCATGTCTCATATCAATAAAGTGGGGCCATGGGTCTACTAGAGCAGCAAGCCGTCTGGCTGTTGCACTGCTCTTCTCATTAACGTGCCACATGAAAAACAGACAGCTGGGCCATCACAGTATGGGAAATGAAGAAAGGGATGGAAGAGAAGGAAAGGCGGATGTGAGTCAGAAGCAAGGATAAGGTCAGATTTCATTTGTGGTCCGCAAAGCCAGTAAGGTGCTTGTGGGGAAAAAAGTTTTTCATATTTAAAAGTGGTAAAACTCCATCAAGATAAAAGGCAATTATTTGCAAGTTTTTGTTAGTTTACAGATATGGTGCAACATTAAAATGTAAATGATACATGATAATGGGTCCTGCTTTTCCAGCACAAATCTTTTGGTGAAAATGAAAAGCCTTTTATGTTTCCAGCAGCAATGAGAGGGTTTTGTTTGGAATAAACAGAGGAAGAGATAAATGTGTAGTATACAAAAAGAAGTGGCCTCCATTACAAAAAAAATCACATTGAATTCAAACATCATCAATAGAAGGACTGTAAAAAACAACAGAGTTTGCAGTGTCAGCCACAAAGTTTAATTGCCGAGTGACCTCAGGGGAGTGCAAAAATGCCACAGAATTAATGACTTATTACTGGAAGATGTCAAAAAATAAAATAGGATTTAGAAAAAAAGGGATTCTGCAGATTACACTTTAATCAAAACCTGAATTGGAATCACACTTTGTTTACTTTGGATGGAAGCTAGCAGATGAAGGAATCACATTTTGGCTATTGGGGGGAAAAGGTGTAAATACTGTGTAGGTATAAAAAAAATCCTAAAGATTGAAATAGCTTTAAATCATCACAAAGTGGTGCCCATATAGCTAAAGTTGGTATTAATATGTGTGTTACAGTAGCTGATTAGTCGGACTCTGGTTTGAATCCACATTTGCAGTGGGGTCCATTTAGGTTCTCTGTGTGTCATTTGACCCTCAGTCTTTGTTCAAACATAAATTAAAAACTTGTCTGCTTGGTGTTTCTACCTGGTGATGAGAACTGAATTTATTGCTAATGATATTTAAGTTTTTGATTTTCCCCCAACTATTTTTAAGAAGAGATAAAAAAGATAGAAAGTGAGAACATAAGAGCAAGCAAGCGTGTAGAGGGAAGTGAAATTGAAAGTTAGCCTGTGATGTAAATCGGTTGTTTAACAATGAGATGTAAGGAGCTGCAGCCGAGTCTGTGCGAACGCTGACGAGGGATTAACCTGTGGCAACATTTCACACAAACGGGGTCAAACACAGGTCGAATACATGCTCAGCTGACCTGCCCCATGCCTGCATCTCATATATGAAAGGAGTTTTACCTTCCCCTGGCTGCCTTTTCTCTCTGTCATGACCACACACACACATAAAGACACACACACACACATAAACACCACTCTCCCCTCCTCTGCTCCCTCCATTTCTGTCTTGTTTGTCTTGTTTGTTGGTGCCAGGCC
The DNA here is from genome assembly GCA_029814765.1 of Acanthurus leucopareius. Classification (NCBI taxonomy): domain Eukaryota; kingdom Metazoa; phylum Chordata; class Actinopteri; order Acanthuriformes; family Acanthuridae; genus Acanthurus; species Acanthurus leucopareius. The sequence goes on from JAQMCX010000029.1 coordinate 6,835,118, forward strand.
TGGCTAGCCTCTCTGTACTCTCCAGAGCATCAACGCTACATCTCTGTTGTCTGAGCTGTCAGCTCGCATGGCCCCACACACCCTGAACACTCACACACACACACACACACACACACACACACACTGAGATTTACATTTGCGTGTGTGTGTGCTTGGATCCTAACAGTCGGAATTACAGGCACAAAGAGAGCACAAAGTGTTGTTTGTGTACCTGTGTGTTATAGCAGCAGCAGCAGCAGCAGCGCTGAAGTTGTTTACTAGACCTCACAACAAACCTGACTACACAGGTGGCGCTTAGAAATCTCTTAATTACTGTAATTTCCATCTTTATCATCATTTCTGGAATTGCAGCAACTGCACTCAGTTTGCCGAAATCGAAGCAATCACTCACTCTGGCCGCAGACAGAGCGAAGGAGCGGCGGAGTGAGTGATGTCAGACGTTTAATCTGGTCATTTCTGAAGGTGGCAGTAAGCAACTGTACGGTGACACGGTGGCTCACATCAGGCACAAAATGGCCGTCCTCAGGTTCCTGCTGGGCTGCTCTCACACATGCAAATGAGCCTGAGCCAATAATGAGATCTTTAGGAGCTCGATAATTAGATTTTTCCCTTCTCTCTGAGGGAGAACGACAGAGGCAGACAGGGAGAGCGGAAAGACTTCTATTCTTGTCTTGACTTCTCTGGAGAAGCCTTGGTCTGCGCTGACAACCCCCCCCCCCTCCCTCCACTCCTCCCCCTCCCACCACCCCCTCTCATGCCCCCCCCCCCCCTCTTCCCCATCATATTTCTCTTCTTTTCTTTATTTATAATAGATGGGAGGATCTGAGCTGAGAGCAAAAGAAACTGAGAGATTATATCAGCTTTTTGATTGGTTGTTCAGAGATGGTCTCTGTGTTTGGCTGGCTGCATGAGATGGTATCAATCCACTCCGTGTGTGTGTGTGTGTGTGTGTGTGTGTGTGTGCGTGTGTGTGTGTGTGTGTGTGTGTGTGTGTGTGTGTCTGTGTGTCACTGTCAAGTGTCACATTCAGGAGAAACTCAACAATAGCTCAAGTCTCAAGACGAGCAATTGCAAGGAAAAATTGATTGTGTAGCAAAATTGCAGCTACAGTTGTTAAATAATAACTAAAAAAACATATCATAATGGTGTAAGCGATTATTTAGAAGTTTTATGATTAAAAACCAAAGAGGTGTATTAATTTGATGTTGGAAACTATTTTACACGGAAAGAAATAATGTTGGCAGATAATGTTAGCACTAAATTGGCATTTTAGAAACAGGAGAAAATTGTCATTTTGAATAAAAATGTAACATAAATTGCTTTGTTATGATCTTGTTGAAATGTCTTTTACATGAACTAGATTTTAAGGTTTTTTTGTTAGGTAATATATATTAGAATATTACAAAATAATTTGGAAATTGATAGTGAAGAAGTTAGAGATGTAAAAATTGCATAACCAGGGGTTTGAATCATGTACTGGCTTGGAAAGTCAATGATCTGTCCTTATTCAGCAACAAGAGCTAATGTACCATTAAGCAAGGCATGCACAAACCTGTGGCTGAACAAAGGAGCACGCAGGTGTGAATTAGTTGTTTGCTTTGTGGAAAATGAGCATAAGAGCTCAGTCAGACTTTCCTGAATGAGTATAAGTGAAAAAAGCCATTCCTTCATGTACAGATTTACACTTGAAAAACGTCCTTAGCCTCTGCAGTATTGGGATAATTACACACTAGGTGTGTGTTTGTGGTAGGTATTGCACATAATTGGCCACAGTTACCTAATTGGTCATGGTACGCGTGCGACCGAGTGAATCGGTGGGCACACAGTTGGCAGACAGAGTGGCAGTTTGCGGATTACCCAGCGTGATACGTAGCATGCCTTCATGACCTGCCACACGTTCCCTACAATGGCAACACTTGGCACGCGCTCATACACTGTGTGGGCACAAGCAGACACATATACACCCACTTGGCAGACATACGGCTGGCACACTTAACACACTGCCACTTGGCATGCACACACACAGCTTAACGCACGTGTTTGGCTGGGGCCCATACGTATGTAATTGAATAGCGCGGTGTCCTGTTTTCATGTATTATTGAGGAGCTCGTTTAATTAGGAAAAAAATGAAAAGACTCATTACAGATATGTTAATTAGCTTGCTTCTCTGCTCTCTGGAGAGGGCTGGCACCAGCACACTGGGATGGAGGAAGAGAGGGGGCCACGCAGGAAAGACTGGAGGAAGCGACTGAGTCATGTCAGTCTTACAGCAGAGGTTTTATTTCACTGGAAATGCTTTTAATCAATGTTTTCACCAGTTTCCTGTATTTTGCTTAATTGTTTTCTGACCTTCCCCAGCTGCCTTATTTGAACCAATACAGATTTGCGGAAAAACTACTGAACATAAGAATTCTGAGGCAGGGTTCAAAGTCTTTTAACTAATCAACTAAAGTATGTGGAAAGATGAGTGTTTGGCCCCCCAGAGTCTGCGGCACTGAAGCGGCTCCTTCTCTCGTTCTCTTTTATATCCTTTCAAAGTGTTTTTCCCAAAGCACTCCTTTTGTCCACTCAATGAAAGTGCTTAGTTGGCAGTTTCTCTTATTTGATGTGGAGGGAATTGGGGCCGTGTGTGCATGCACGTGTGTGTGTGTTGGGGGGGTAGTATGAGGTCCTGACAGTATGTGAAGGGTGTATGGGAGGAGGCTGAGCGACCAGTGGAATGGGTTCGGCTCCGGGCAGAGGGGTGGACAGACGGAGGGGAAGGATGGAGGAGAAAGGTTTGGGTCTGACCACTCAAGTGTGAAACTCTTATTTTGTGATTTGAAACATGAGTGAAATCAGTAATGAAATATGGTCGATAACGGCTTCTCACGCTTCCCAATGAAATGCCCCGAGTGTGTGTGTGTGTGTGAATGCGTGTGTGTGTGAATGCGTGTCTCTGTGTGTGTTTCTGGAAATGTGTTGTCATTTTTATTGTGAAGCACTGGGGCGTTAGATGGAGGGAGGGGGAGGACGGGTGGAGGAGAAGGGAGGGAGAGTGGGAGGAGAGTGGGGGGAGAAGAGGAGGATTTTCCACTTGAACTTACTGGTCTTTCACTGTCCTCTCTGAAGTTTTTTTTTTTTTCCTGTTTTTCATTTGTCTGGCCCCTGTCAGGGAGAGCTGAGTGTTTTTGTGTGTCCACATGCAGAGTGGACTTGCAGGAGACTGTTTACGTGCAGTGACCACAGAACAAGGCAGAGCTCGACCACAGATCCCAGCTGTGCTCCTCTGGGCCCAGGCTCCTCAAATGTCCTCACACCTCAGCTTTTATCATTTATCTGTTCATCTGTCTTTACATGCGTGCATCCATACAACCAGTCATCCGTGCTCAAATGTTCATCTCAGCCTCTTTGTGTTCATCTTATCTCCAGTTCAGTTTGTTTTTACAAATGTACCATGTTATGATAAATAAAGCCAGATATGTTATACTTAATATAAATATGGGGAAAACTACCTTATCACATAAAATATATGCAAGCCAGCTGTTAACACCTTGTCACCGTTATAATAAAGAGCAGTGGTAAATCACCTCCACAAGCTCAGATTTACAATTACTTAACGCAGCAACAATACAGATAGAAAGTCACTTAAACCTCCTAAAATTAAAATGTGGAAATACCATAAATTTGGTACTTAAAAAACAGTATTTCTGTTAGTTTGTAAAATACTCTAACAAGCCACTGGCACTGCAAAAGAAAGGAAAAAAAAAAATTTAGTTACTTGGCTTATCATCGCTCTGTTGTGACATCTGTATAGTATATTTTCCAAAACGTCAACTTTTCATGAGCCAAGAAAAGCAACTCGGTTTCAACTTTGTGACATTGCTTTTTTCCAGACAGTCCAGTGTTTTCCATGGTTTACTCGGCTAAATTCAAAGAACCCACAAAGAAACATTAAAACCTGTTTAATATGTAACAATAAAATGTGACATTATGTTATCAGCCACATAAAGATTTATGAAGAATTGTGTGTAATCCACCAAATAGCAAAAAAATGACTTCAGTTATTTGGCCATATTTGCATACAACATGTACTGTGGCCTGCACAGAAATACATGTAATGTGAAAGTTTTTATACAGAAACACACACACACACACACACAAAGATGAAGTAAAACTCAAACCTGCTTTGGCACAAACACATTGCTCACAGACTCAGACTGAAACATTACTCAGCAAAAAGTTTTGAG
>JAQMCX010000029.1:6839446-6864009 GCA_029814765.1 Acanthurus leucopareius
AAAAAACACAAACAAAAACCAACAGGGTGGTGTAACATATAACACATAAAACCATTTAAAAAACAATAACCACCACAGCACCGTCTGTTTTTTTTTTTTTTTGTTATAATTCGCCCCCCCCCCCCCCCCCCCTTCAGCCTGCTGGCAGCCACTACACACTGGCAGAAGAGGGTCATGCAGTTGCCATGTGCATGAATAAGCAGATTCAGAGATTCCTCCCTTTTTTTTTTTTTTTACCACCACTGCTGCTCATGTGTCACACTTTTGCCACTGATCCAATCAAAAGAGGAGATGTTCATGACAATGGAGACATCCAAGGAGGATTTAAATCTTTTGTAAAAGAGGCCAGAGAAAGGTTATGGGATTTTATTATGGAACCAAAGAAAAATTTAAAGACTGAGGACAGTTTGTGTGAGCACCTAGGTTTGTGTTTGTGTGTGTTGGGGGGGTGCGTGCGTGCATGCGTACGTGTGTGCGTGCGTGCGTGTGTGTGTGACAGGAAGAGACAGAAAGGCAGGCGTCCTTTTCAGGGCGAGGTGGTAATGCTCAGTGACAAGGATAAACAGCGCTGGGGTTTGCTTCTACCAAGAGAGAGGGGTGTGTGTGTTTGTGTGTTTGCGTGTGTGTGCGTGTGTGTGCGTGTATATGGGGGGGGGGGGGTGTCTGTGTCAGCCTCTCTCTCTTCCTCCTGCTTTCTCCTCTGTCATTTTTTCAATTATCCCTCTCTTCTGCGTGTCCCCATAGACCCAGAGGCAGGGCCCGCATCATTTAGACTGAGAGCCTGTTTAGATTCTGATTATAGCCTCCTTTCTTCTCACCGCTCACCGCCGTCTCTCACTCACACACATACACACACACACACACACACACACACAATGTGCAGTTACATACTGGCCACACACTTTTAAGCCAGCATGAGGTAAATGACTGTAGCAGTAAATTCATCTGCCTGTGAAGCTCAATGGAGAGGAAACTATCACATGGTTTCTTTTTTTCCTTTTTTTTTTTATTTCTTAAAGGAGTGGACAAAACATCCTTGAGCTTGTTTTGTGTTAATTTTTGATTCGATAACTTGGTGTCTGTAAGCATATATGAAATGATGGTTAAAGGGTGCTGTGCTCTGGATGTATTTTTGTAGTCAGAGACCTCAATTAGATGGAAGGTGAAGGTGTGAAATCCAAAGTTCACTCATAAATTAAGGAGGATGCAGTCGTTTAACCGACCTGTCTCCACACAAACATGGTGCCGAGCTGCTGCGGCTCTATTCCCCGCGGCTGCTTGCTGGTTTAATATCAGATAGCCCTCCTTCCTCTCTTCCTAAGGTCTCATCTGAAATGGAAAGTGGGGCTTTCCTCCTCGTTAGAATGAAAAGTCATCAAGGGAGGAGAGGAGAGAGGGATGGAGCCTTATTGAAATGCAAGTTACGTCCCCCTCCCTTCTTTCTCTCTCCTCGCTCCTCTGGGACTCCACTCCTTTCTCCTCCTTCTCCTTCCCATCTTTAGGGCGCTCCCTCGCTCCGTCTCTTTCTTTGTTAATCAGTTAAACTCCCTCTTCAAACAACCCCTCTAATTACTCCTCCACTCTCTGTAAACGACAAGGCTGTCTCTGGCTTCTCCTCTTCTCCTTGCCTCCCTCCCTCTCTCCCTCCTTCCCTCCCTCCCCCTGCTCCCTCTCTCCTAGACAGGGGTTGACCTCTGTCAGCCCCGGACCCCTCAGCAGCATGTGTGTGTGTGTGTGTGTGTGTCTGCCTGAGTGTGCATGTATGACTGATTCCTGCATGTTAATGATGGCAGTGACATCTTTAAAATTGTTTTATTCTTAGCGGTTCAACTTTCACATCATCAAACACCCACTGCACAGGATCGTGTGACTGTTCCGCCGTGTTTTCGTGCATCCTTGCTGTTGCAGCCGTCGCTTCGAGCTCTGGGTCACAGTTTCTCCTTCCAAAAACCTGCCAGGTCAGGTTCCTCTCTCTTTCCCTGAGATCCCTCACACACATCTCTCTATTTTCCAGCCAATATTTCCTTTCTTACTCCCTGTTTCCCACCCTTCCTTGCTTCCGTCCTTCTTTCCTTTCTTCCGCTGTGTGGATGTTCTCCCCTCTCTCCCTCTGCTCGCCCCTCCACTTACTCTCTCCCCCCCCCCCAGCTTCACCTCTCTCCCACTAATCTACCACGCATCTCTCTCTTTTAAATTAACATGCAACACGAAAAAAATGGGACGACAGCGGGAAAAAAAAATTAAATGCATTTAATAAATGGCTGACTTCAAATCGCCCGGCTTTTCAGACTCTCCCTATTCACAGTCCAATGAAAGGGGAGAAATCATTCACCGGGGGAGACAAAGCCGAATGAAAATATAATTCCGCATTGTGAGGTGCTTTTGTCCTGGCCCGTCAAATCGCTAATGGCGAGGCTTTTGTTTTGTGGCGGCGCTCTCAGGCTGGCGGTGTCGTATGGCGGTGGCAACGCATGCCCCATAATCACCACGCTTTGTGATATTAGATTATAGGGGCAATTAATGGCGTCAAACCTTAACTACTCAGCATTCAGCCTGCCACACACACACACACACACACACGCACACACACATTCAGCCTTAAATACACCCATACATGCTCATCTACAGATGTGCACCCACGCACACATGCAGGATAATATATTAGAACACATGGACGCGCATTTGGTTCTGGCGTCAGAGCATTAGCCAACACACAGAAAGGTGCTATAACTCCAGTAATTATTACGCCTGTGACTTGAAAATGTCAATGGCGGTGTGTATAAAATAGAATGTATGAGTTGTCAGGGAGGAAGAATGGGATGCACAAGAGCAATTAATTACAGCTTTTCATTTGGCAGCTTAGACTGACAAGGCCCGGCGGCGGGGGCAAGCTGGCATGACGCCAAGTGGCACCCATCACCGCCCCCACCTTGCTCAACCCCCACCCCACCACCCCCATCCCCTCTGCCTGTTCCTTTACCAACTGCCACAACACCCCCCACCCCTTCCCCTGCCTCACCCCCCTCTGACTTTGTCTTCTCTCTTTTTTTTTTTCTTCTTCCCTCTTAGCTCAAACACTTACACACACTCTTATGCCAAACTTTAATAACCTAAAAACCCCAACGCTTCTACTTCTACCCACATCTGTGCAGCTGTCTCCAACCTTTTCTCCATCTCCTTACAGACACCCCCCCCCAGTGTGTTTAGTAAGGGAAGTTTGGATTGATTCAGGGAAATGTGGGGAAATTGGCTGACTAGCAGAAAAAAAAGAGATATGATAGAGATAGGTGGAAGGAGGGAGACAGAGAGGGGGAGACAGGGGCCAGGTGGGGGAAAGATGGTGTTAGTATTTATGACCAATCTTGTTTACGGTGTCAAATCAGCTTTTCACAGATTTAATTTACCAGTGACAGCTCGTCCCCTCTCTTGCTCTTTACCACACTATTCACTCTCACATCAGCCTCCCTACCTGCCATCCCCTCAGGTGGTGAGTAGATAGACTGCTCTGATGCACACACACACACTATGGCACTTATGTCTGCCCACACACACACACACACACACACACACACACACACACACACACACACACACACACACACACACACAGACGCATGCACACAAGCCCACACACATACGTGCACATTGACCATGAGGGAGAGATTGATATTTCACCATGGAGTGAATAAATGGATAGATAAATGGCCAATTTCAGAGGTGATAACTCCCCCTTGTCTTCCTCTGTAAAACAGCCATCACTTCTTAACAGACAGGATTATTTGTGTTGAGAAAGCAGTGTAGTTTATTGATGTGCAGACAGTAGAAAAAGGGGAGTAGGATCAGTCTCTAACTCGATCTCCCTCCTTAAATATCTCCCAGTGTCTGTTCTGCTCTGTCTCTTTATTCCCCCCCCCATTGTTTTCTCAAACCTTAATTCAGTTAATAAATACAAAAGCACTTTGTCAGCAGGATTATCTCTGTGGTTTTTCATATATTCCGCTTGCTTTTGTGCATGTTTGTGAGTGTCTTAGTTCCTGATTTATGTGGTTAGTTTGTCTTCAAGTTTGCAGTGTTTGTAATCAGATTAGCATCTCTGCCCATCTCTGTGTGCATTGCATGTGCATTAAGAGTGCTTGCACAACACATTCTGCAAGAATCACCATGTCTCTCCCTCCCTCTCTCTCCCTCTCTCTCTCTCTTTCTCTCTCTCTGTCTTTGCCCGCCTGCAGCTCTATCTGATGAGATAGATATCTCGTCAGATAATCACTTTGTTGTTTCTTTCTTCTTAGCCAGGCTTGACTGTGTGGAAAGAGAATCGGAGGCAGTCCTAATCGTGTGTTTATGGAGGAAGATAAGATTTTATATCTTATAGGGCGATTGCGTATCTGTTCTTTTTTTTCCTTCCTGTTGTCACAGAAATTTCTATCTTTTTTCACAATGCCGGCCTTGTGTAGACAAGTGTCAACAACGTGCGTGCGCCGTGATGCGCCCGTCTATTTATCTTTGTCGAAAGCCGCCAGCTTTTCTTAGCAGTGACTGACATCAGAAAATGAGAGACAACACACCTCTCTAGCTTTACCTGTCCATACCAGCACACTGTTTAACCTCCATTCTGATTGTTTGTTTTGAGCTGAGTATTCAGTTTGCAGGCACAGTCATGCACAGCAGGCTGGCTGGGTCTTTTCACACAAAGCTTAACCCATTGATTGAGCTGTCCTACTTTTGCGAGCCAGTTTCTAAGAGTGAATAATCTAAAAATTTGCCTGTGTGTGTGTGTGTATCCTTTGGCTGTCTTTAGGTGCCAGTGTCCATGGCTATGATGAGCCCACAGATGATCACTCCTCAGCAGATGCAACAGATCCTGTCACCCCCTCAGCTCCAGGCCCTGCTGCAGCAACAGCAGGCTCTAATGCTACAGCAGGTAAAAGAGACAGACACACACACATACATACACACACACACACACACGCACACGTGTGCATGCACACACACACTTACACACACACACTCCAGTTGGACAAAGTCCCAGGCCGGCATGTTTGAATGTGTCTGTTTTAGTACATGCTGACACACACTGGCGTGATTGTATCTTATCCAATGCTCAGAGATCTTTGAAGATAAACACACATCCACTTATACACACATTGTCATATTGAGTACCTCCTCTTTAGCATTGTTGCTAGGAGAACTTTCATGCTCCTGTCTGCACACACTCACACACCTGTACACATGTACACACACACACACATACACTTGCTTTTTAGCACCAGCCGGTGAATCATAGTGATTCAGGAGTGTGTGTTGATGCCCGGCAGGTGATAGAAGAGTTGCCATGTCGACACGAACCAATAAACACTCTTCATCTGCAACAGATCTGTCAAATACTTGGCCACACCGACCTGTGACCTCCTACTCACACACACAAAATACCTTGTAAAGGCTGTGAAGAGGATTATTAACAGAGTGGAGATAGAGTAATTGCGGCATAGGGGATGACTAGAAAACACATACGTACATGGGGAGGCGATGCCAGAGCAGGCCGTAGATTTAATAAGGAGCGGTAGCTTTAGGCAAGTATAAATTGCAGTGGGAAGATCTGACAACATGTATCATAATGGAAATGTGAAATGTGCTGGCTCTCTGGAAACAGACGTGCAGACAGTTAAGAACCTCTTCACCAGCTCTTTTTTCTCTAACGAGGAAAAAGGAGACGTTGGGGCAGGGGGTTGATGATGCACACTCACTCACAGACACGCGCGCACACACACACACACACACATTACACTCCCACCATTAAAACCACTGAGTTTAACAGTGCTCTCCCACTTAATTAACCACAGTATGGGCTTGCTCTTAGTGTATATCTGCAAATCAGGCACTTTTGAACACACACACACACACACACGTACACACACAGAACAATCAACCAACATATCACTCACTGAAGCATTAAATTTCATATCCCCATGGCAATACAGCACTGTGTAAGGGTGTGTAAGTAAGGTTTACGGCCCACTGCTGCACAGCGGTTGTGTGTTTGTACGGGCAGTTTGTGGATTTGCATGTGTATCGGTGTATGTGTGTGTGTGTGTTTTAACCTTTAAGTTTGCGCTAACCTTTACACATGCTACAGCTGTGCTGCCTTTCTTTCTTGGTGTGTTCACTAAAGTCAAGGTCATGGTAATAGGCTGGAGAGGTGAGTGCCTCACTTACACATACTCTTAATGCACAGAGCCACTGAATCAAATCATTAAAAAGACCTTAATTATCACTTAATTATTCCCTCAACTCACCACTCTCCAGCCCAGTGTGTGTGTGTGTGTCTGTGTGTGCCTGTGTGTGTCTGTGTCTGCATATGCATTTGTCTACGTGATGAGGAGGCGATCAGGGCTAGTGACGCGGAAAAGAGAGATTAACTCCGCCTAAGGAGTGATAAAAGAGGAAAGACAGATGGAAAAGAAAGAGCAGCAAGAAGGAATGAGTCCTGCATTTAAAATAAATTAAGGACAAGGAAGAACGTCTCAGTACAAAAGAACGGTAAATTATGCGAAATGTAAGTTATGACTGGAACAAGATTGAGACTGGAAATGTAAAACAGCTTTGCACAAAGAGAGCAGGAGCATTACATTACTCAGGGGTGTGTGGTGAGGATGGGCAGTGGTGTGTAGTCTGCTCTCTGCAGGGTCAGACGGATGAGAGACTGAAGCAACTGCTGCGTTGTGAAGTCATTCTCTGCTGAAAAGCCTCTTTGAACATTTGACGCACCATGAAACAAAGACAAACTGCAGACGGACACATGTACAAGCTGTTCTCAAGAGGATAGCTCTCCCTCCCACATTCTCACACAAACACACACACACACACACGCAGACACACAAAAACACAAATTGTGGTCAGTGTGAGTTTTGTGTCCGCCTTGCTCTGCTCTCAGCAAGATTATAATCTTAATGGAGCTTCCTGAGTAAATTAATGATTAGTTACTCAAACAAACAGACAAGCTGTGGCCAGTCAGAGGAAACACTGTGTGTGTGCGTGTGAGAATGAGAATACATGCAAATCATGAATTAATGTGCGTGTGTGTTTCCATAAATTAGACTGCAATGCTAAATCCGGTAGTTTAAAACTTTTGCATTTAGCTTTGCAGTCTAGTTCATTCTAGATAATATCTGCATAATTACAGCAGAAAAGAAAAAATGCAAGTTAATGGGAAGAACGTGGAGTGTTTGGAAAAGTTCAGGCTCTTTTCCCTCAAGTCCATCAGGCATTTAATATGGCGACGGATAGACAGAAGTTACCACACATAACCCGGGGCCACCACTCTTATCTGCACATGGTTTGGAAACAGCCATTTTAAGAATTACTGACTGAAAACACACACACACACACACACACACACACACACACACACACACATAACCAGCCCCAGCAGGTGTTTAATGACAGCAGTCCAGTAAATACAGTAAGAACTGGTTTAAAGTATTTAAAAGGAATACTGTGTATCCATTTGCATTTCTTCCCTGTGGGCCTGTTCAGTCATGCAGACTGTGTGTGTGTGTATATGTGTGTGTGTTTGCAGTTCATGGATGAGGGCCACATACTTTAATGTATTTCTTTCCATATTTTCCACCTATATTAGCTCCTTGGTTTGATGCATTGTGTGTCTGCTTGTGTTTTTGTCACCCGTTGCCCTTCTGCCTGACTGCATTGTGCCACAGTCAGATCCTTCAATGCACTCTATATGAAAAATCTGAGCAGGTTCGATGTTATATAGAAGCTTTAAAATACACAGTCACTTGACACTTGACTCCATAGTACTCTTCAGCAGCCTTTCTCACGTTTGTATTTGCTTGTTGTGTTGTGGTTTGCCAATAAACTGCACCTCACCGCAACAATAAACTGTGGCCTTCACTGTGAGTGGAGGAATAGAAAGGGGCTGCATTCCTCAAGACTCCCATTCAAGTTATGGTGTCTGACTATGGCGGGCGTCTCACTGTTAGAAGACTGTGGTGTTGTTGAGGTTGATACAAAGTGTGTTGTGACTCACAGGCCTCATATTTCTTTCTCCCTCTTTCCCTCCTCCTCCTCCTCATCCTGCCTCCCCTCTCTCTCTCTCTCTCTCACTCTTTCTCTCTCCCTTTCTGTGTCTGTCTCTAGTTACAGGAGTACTACAAGAAGCAGCAGGAGCAGTTGCATCTCCAGCTTCTGACTCAGCAGCAGCAACAGCAGCAGCAGCAGCAGCAGCAGCAGCAGGCTGGGAAGCAAGCGGCAAAAGAGGTGAACTTCACCAAGTACACACTCACTTGGCTCAAGTACACTCTGAAGTACACAAGTGCCCTTAAACGCGGTTAAAGCGGTTGACATGGGAGCTAGCAGAAGGAATAAATCACACTGAAGATCTAATGTATAGGATGTAGGATACATGGGTTCACTCTCGTCTCTGTTCTCATCCTCCTTTTCCTCTCGCTTATTGTTGTGTGTACAAGCGTGTCCCAAAACAAGGATTAGTGAGATCCAATCTTGATTTCTTTCCATGTCAGGACAGTGAAGAAGTGCTGTGCCAAACCATACACTGCCCTGCCAAAGTATTCATTTGCATGCCTTCAGCTGTAAGCCTGAGGTGAAATCTCTCTGTTGGAGGGGTCTGCCACTCTTTTAATTGTCAATTAACCCCTCCAGCGCAAGGAGCCTCCCTCGCTCTCACTTTCTCTCTCTCTTTCACACACATACACACAGAAATATGCATAAAGACTCCGCTTTTAGCAGGTTTAACCACAGCTGTGGTACAGTAGGATAACAGAGGATCAACTAGGATCACAAGGTGGCAAAACAAAGAGGATCTCAATCGATCAGACAAGATTACTGTCATAGCCTGTGTGTGTAAAAGAGTTTTGGTGTGTGTATGCCTGTTTGTGCATTTGGCCGCTGCATGTGTGTAATAGAGACATTTTTTTTGCTACATGAATGCTCATTCACGAAAAATTATCAAACACACACACACACACACACACACACACTGGACCGTGCAGGAGACAGAGAAGGGAAAAAGAGCCACATGAGACTTTTCTGATAAACGCATGAGAAGACACATCCTAGATTTCTCCCCTTCTTCCTCCTCCTCCTCCACCTCCTCCTCCCCTCTCCCTCATCCCCCTCTCCCAATGGGCAAACTCCTCGCTGACAGCGGTCAGCCAACTCGACCGTGACCAAAGCAAACCAGTTGTGGTTGACTCGCATGTTGAGAGGGTGTCTGATTCGCTCTCCCTTCTCTCCCTTTCTCCCTGCTGCTGTCCCAGTTTTCAGGTTTGTTGTCCTGTAACAACGAGACAAGTGCAAACACTGGTCACACAGCTACACATACATGCAGAGAGGGAGAGGCTTGATGTGTGATGGTTCACTGCACAAACACACATACACTCGGGGGAATATGCCTCCCTGCAGAACTGCATACAGCTGATATGACTAAGGCTATTTCCAGCAGTCGGTGTTTTTTACAGTTGCTGCAAGACATCATTCTTCACCAGAAACACCTTTCTAGTTGAATCTAATGCCAATCTGAACAAGCAGGTGCTGTCAGATATTGAGGCAGGGGATGTGTTTTATTTATGTAAGGCTTGTACTGTTTGGAAGCCTTACAATACTTACAAATACTTTTACACACACTGAAAACAAGAGGGCAGGAAAAGACGGAGTAGACAGGAGAGGAAGGAGGGTGAATAAAAGCTTTTGTGCTCGAGTAGCTGTGACTTTTGCCCTTTTCTCTCTTTTCTGCAATTCCTCTTCACTTTCCTGTCTGCGTGGAAGTGATGCATTGAAAGAAAGTGTATATATGTGTATGTTGAGTCAGTGTTTGTGTGTGTGTCGCCAGTGCATTTGGGACTGGTCAGGAGTCAGCTTAATGAAGTGACTCTGACCATCACAAGAGATGTGTGCATGTGTGTGTGTGTGTGTGTGTGTGTGTGTGTGTGTCTGTGAGTGTCCTTCAATGTGCGTGTGTGTGTGTGTGTGTGTCTGTGAGTGTCCTTCCATGTGCGTGTGTGTGTGTGTGAGTCTGTGTGACTGGCAGGCTCAGACAGTGTGTGATGTGCTCATAAATCACATTGACAGCCTGTTACTGCGCTAGCTTTGGCCACTCAGCCACAGCTAATGTAAACAGAACACAGGCTCACACACACACACACACACACACACACACATAGACAATGTGTGTTTCAAAGAACTACAGCCATATCTCAGGAGAGAATGAGAGACAGGAGGGGTGAAAGAAATAAAATAGACGGGCAAGTAGAAATGGAGGGACATGAGGGCTGAGAGGAGAGAGAGGGAGGAGGGGGGGGCAGTTCAGTCAAGGTATTCTGATGATGATAAACATGTTTTGCAATGAATAAGAATTAGTAAGATCTTCACAAGAACTGATCCATGTAAACATGACAGATCCTCCCTATAACAAAAAAGTTTTAAAAAAAGAAGGGATTTAAGTTTCCCGATTCCACCGTAGTATCAGTACAATAAACATCAGACTCTGTGAAGTTCGTTTTAGTTTTTTTTAAAATTGTGTTTTCTGTTTTAATTTTATTGAATTGAATTTTTTTAAGGTTTAAGCACACATTGTTATCAGACAGAGTCTCTCATCAGGTGGTGGATGAATAAAATTTGAAGTGTTCAATAAGAACATATCAAAATTTAATGAATATCAATGAATTTTAGAAAAAATATGCCACCCTATTTTTTAATAAAGTGCTTCTCTCCTGTGTTTCACATTAAAAAGTTATTTGACTTTTTTTTTTTTTGCTCTGCTCTAAATGTGGCTGTTAGTTTTACATTTTTGGTGAGTTAGCCATTTCAGAGGCCCTTTTTGACATGACATTTAGTGTGTGTGTCAGTGTGTGTGTGTGTGTGGAGGAGCTGATTACAAAGATTACATTTTTATTATCAAATTCTTTCATTCTGTCCATGTCTTCTGAATTTCAAACATCATTGGATTTTACAAACATTAGCCATATGCTCAAGTTTGCAGACAAAGTGAGTAAGGAGACAGTGGCTGTGGAGGGGGAGTAGTGTAGGGAGCGTAAGACAACATCAGGTCCATTTCATGCGCTGCAGCTGTGGTTGTGTGTGATTGGTGACCAGCCGGCCTGACCTGCTGACTGTTGCGTCATTGCCTGAACTACCAGGAAGCTCATATTTGCATGCAGTGACCAAAGGTGTAGATAAAAATTCTGAGCAAAGGTTTTTCCGTGGTCTTAGAATTATCATCACTTCACATTTGTAACTTAATATATCTATTATTATGTACTATTTGTTTCTAGTTCCTCAAAATGTCTTTCACCTTCCTAAGTCCTGATCATTGGCCTGTGTCACCACACTTGCAACCTTAAGCTGTGATTTTCAACATGAGGTAATTTCCTCTCTTAATTTTTGCCCATCCCAAAACTAGCTTTGCACATGTTTATGCATGTGACACACAGCACAGTGCTTTCAAAATGCTTTTGCGAATAAAAGCCCAAATTTCCAAAGAATATTTATAACACTGAAACACTTTCAGTTACGGTAAATTAGAAATTTGCTGCCGAAACCAAATTCCGTCGAACTTTTGCATGAAAAAAAAGGTGTTTTCCCCATTTCTCCCCTCATCTATTTTTGCTTTTATAAAGAACAGGTTTTTTGCTTACTCCTCTGCGCCCCCTCACACTTTCTTACGGCCCCCTCCCACACGGACACACTGCCCTCGCACTTCGTCTCCCCAGGCACCAAGTCTGAGAGGAAGTGATGCTCGCTGCCCTTCCTGTGCGATCCTTTCTGTTCAAAGAGTTCCAGGCTGCCACTCTCTCTCTCACACACACATACACACACAATGAGCAATTCCTCAAGTTGTATTTATTTATTTTTCCCCCCCTCCTCTTGTTATCTGTGAGAGATAAAGTCCGGCTCTCTCGGGGGTTGGTCATGAGGGACTTCAAACAGTGCAGCACAGGCCAGGTCTGCCCCAGACTGGGAGAGCAGGAAAGGGGACATTTATCACCGCAACACACACTGACATTATCACCACGGGCCATGTTGTCTCTCCTGCTGTCCCTTAAACCTTGTTCACTGCCTCCCCTCCTGCTCATCATCCCTGGGGTCCTCGCAGCTCAGAGAGGGGTTTTCTTTCTTTTCATACAGGACTAATTTTCTGAACTCTGTTTTTTAGCAACATACAACCATCATCCTTTGATTCGTATTCAGTTGTTTAATTTATTTTATACTTGACATTGTTGTCACTCACTGATATAGTTGGACAAATAAGAGCTTCTTAAATGTTAATGAAAAACCAACAAAAGTAATAAGGGGCAGCTGTAAAAGTCTCGCATTAAGTTCAAAACCTCCCTTAAAAATGTGTCACTTTCACAAAATTCTATGTCTTTTCAGAGTGAAATATAAAATAAGAGTTGATGTTGTAGCACTTTCATGGCTCGACATTCTTTGTGCCAAAAGGTGCAGAGGGTTTATAAGTGCAGTAAATGAGTGCAATAATCAGGTCAAATCTGGTTGTAGCTAACACGGAAGTAATACCTAACTTGATAACTTTTTCTACGGCTCTGTCTCTCTCTCTGTCCTCTGGCTACAGCAGTTAGGCAGTAAGCAGTTGGCCTTCCAGCAGCAGCTGATCCAGATGCAGCAGCTTCAGCAGCAGCACATCCTAAACCTCCAGAGACAAGGCCTGGTCCCTCTGCAGCCCACCGCCACCATGCAGTCCCTGCAGCAAGGTACGTGTTTGTGCATTTGCAAAGAACAGAGATACATCCTGACCAACATGCATGCACACATGGTCATAAGTGAGCACACACACAAACACACACATGCACACAACGCTGCATGTGAAGCCTGGAAAGCTAATCAGCCTATAAAAGATGAAAGGAAACCTGATTGGTGGCTTTGTGGAAGGTATTCATTTGGATAATATGTAAAATATGCCACTAAGCCCCCTGCTTGGAGGTGTGTGTGTGTGTGTGTGTGTGTGTGTGCTTGCACTGGTGTGCCTACTCTTGTACTTGAAAATAACCAGACACAAGAGCATCATGGCCTTGCTATTACTGTACCCACTTTCTTTTTTGTGCCTATGTGTAACTTTTCCCATAGTCCCTTCATTTTGTCAGCATGGTTAAAAATGATAAAAGTTGACTGTTGACTGGCCCGCCCTCAGTGAACATGCCTGTATGCAGAATGTGTGTGTCTTTGTCTACTTTCGTCGTAATGTCTAACACGCGCATACACACTATCTCACACACACAGATTGCTTTAGGGGCTCCAAAGTGGCCGTAACATTGCTAAAGCGCTGACTGAGTTGACCAAACAGACCAGTTTCCTTCCCTCCATCTGTCTGATCTCTGTTTTTCTTTCGTGCACAGTCACATGCAGTCACGTGCACAAATTCTCATAGTCATCTCGTCCGAATTATTTTTATTTCTGAACAGTTAATTTCAAATGAACTTAGTGCAGCACCCAAAACATGCAGGGACACTTCAGTATAATTTGTGCACGTTCATGTGTTTATGAGCAGGGTGGAACTGTGGATTTACCAGTTTACAGAGAGTGTGAAAAAAAGGAGCAGATGCAAATTGAAAACAAACCAAAAGACAGAGGCTGCATCTTTGGATGGAAGAGTGTAATTTTTCAGACAGTTGCAAACATTTGGCTTTGGCATGTCCTTCTCTTTCTCTTTCTCTCTCCCTCTGTATCAGAGTGGAATTTCCCTGCAGTGTGAAAGAGCCGGTCCATTGTGACGGCTCAGCCAGGCGTGAGCCAGAGCATTCCTCTGGCCAGCCATGCCACACAAACACACAAACACACATGCATAAACACCAGCAGCTACACACACTGTTGCCCCGCCTCAACGGACCGTTGTATCCGGTGGGTAGTTGGTATTGGGGGGGGGGTTGGGGTGACACGAGGGGTCCTGCTTTGGTATTTGTTTATTTCTTTTACTGCAGTAAGATGGAGGCAATTCGTGGAAATCTAAAAACGGGAAAAGCGCTGAACTAATGCTAATAACAATCAACCATTTCTTTTTTTTTTTTTTTTTTTAAGTACAGACTGAGCATTCAGAATGTGGAAGGACCTTTTTAAATCTCATGCAAAAAAAAAAAATTCATTAGAATTGGCTTCATCCTGTAAGGCTGCACCTTCTGAAGTAACGTCTCATTTGTCTACGCACATTAATGTAAAATAAATATGACTCCAGCAGCCAGATGTGGGTGTTTTTGAGTTTAACATAAAGCAAAAGCACTCTCATCCTCTCATATACTGTGTATTTGTCAGCACTAGCTGTAGGATATTTTTTTAAAGACAACTTTTCACCTGAATACACACAAGATCTGGATTTTTTTTTGTATACAAATCTGGTCTGCTCACAGCTGCTTACAGCTTGTGTTTACTTGCTTTACACTTTTCAGTAAACTGACTTCCCCAAGAATCTCTTTTCTCCTCTGAAGTTTGAGCTTTTGTATATTTCTCATCGAATGGATGAGAACTATAACAAATATTTCTAGTTTGAGCCAGTCTGACAAGTAAAAAAGAGGAAACACTTTATCTAACAATCTCTTAAAAACTTAATACTTTCACTCTCTGGGTGTGTCCGTAGATTGGTCGGGTTTCTTGGATAATACACACACACGCGCTCACACACACAGTAATCTATGCTCACACCACCTCATTCCTCCAGAGTGAGAACTTTTGTTTTGGCGGGACCAACGAAGAATGCAGACAAAGCAGACATAATATTTGGATTGGTGCGAGATCTGTGTATGTGTGTGCATTTGCAGCTATGTGTGTGTTTGGCTGCATACATTCATGTGTGCATGTGCACATGTGGGCAAGTGTGTGTAGGTACATGGTAAGATTCAGTGAAGTAGGCTGAGGCATTTTTAGGCGTCTCTGTGAAATTGGAGCAGAAATAACAAAGCTGGGACTAGAAAGAATTCAAAAATGTGCCCCCACCCAGTTAAGACAAATAGCAGTAGTGACAGGAGCAGCGGTGCTGGTGGACAGAAGCAATTGCCAACAAGAATTAGGAAGTAGTTAAGGAATAGACGATATCTGGAAAAGTAAGAAAAACCATGCAGAAATTAACCTCTTGTCTGTTTTAGTTTTCCTCTTTTAACCGCTCCCAGGGGACTGTAGTAGTTACACAAGTGTTTTATGTGCATTGGAATAGTTATTCACAGCCCTCAGTTATTTACAGTGTGTCTTTTTGTGGGTGGAATTGTAAATATTGTCTCACCTGACTTATTAACTGTGTTTCTTCTTAGCTTTGTTTGATATAGCTGAACTTTAATATCCTATAATCACTTTTGCACTGAACATACAAAGCTGATCGAGTACATTAGGTGCTAAGTAAAATGTGTTCCTTGTCTGCAGCGATGTGTCCGTCAGACCTCCAACAGCTGTGGAAGGAGGTGTCGGGGGTGCCGAGTAGTGAGGAGGCCCTAAAACAGGCCGAGGGCCTGGACTTGAGCACCAACAGCTCCAATTCTACCTCAGCCTTCCCCAAAGCTGCCACCGCTCACATCCCACTGCACAGCCTGGCAAACGGACAGAGCCACACCCCAAAGAGAGACAGGTACGGTGATGCACAGTATGTCAGAACACTTCAAATACCCACATTGTGATGGTGTGTCTTCCCCTCTGTGTGACCCGTAGTCTCTCTAACTCACACACTCCTGTTATGTCATTTTCGGGCTTTTAACTTTTAGGTGTCCTTTCGTTCCTTCGCACGTAAAACACAGTTACAAAACATGCACACGCAGCATATCACACATCACAAGGGTGTAAAAGTCTGTCAGTTCATTTGATAGGATGTGTGTCGGGCTCAGTATGTTCTGCCAGTATGCTGTCAACCACATGCCGGTGTAGTGGAGAGGAGGAGAGAGGAGAAGATGGTGGATGCAGGCCACCTTGCAGCAGATTTACCTTGTGAATCATCTATATGTGTAGACCTAAATTTGCTTCATAGATAAAACCCTTGTTATTGTGCCGACACATCAGAATGCATGTGATTAGGTATGCTTTTTCTACAACATATGAGGGCTGTGTTGGCTGCTCATGGGCTTGTCTCCATCTTTAAGAGCCAGACTGTTTGAGTGGATATCCTCCTTCACCAAGGCAGACAGCGGAGATGACCATGTCCCCCTTTACTCCAAAGGCAGCCAACCCCCCAGCAGCCAGTGAGTAGCAAACACACTCTCACATAACACACACAGGAGTGGACGAGACTGAGACAGGAGGAAACACTATCAGGGGGTGGTTGGAGGAGTCTTTAGCACTGATTCACTGCTTGCTCCAGGGGAATGGTGGACCCTGACTTCCAACTTCAATTTAGAGGGGCTGAGGGTCGGTGCACAGTTATTAATTAAAGGAGCCTCTTTTAGTTGCATATTTATGTCTGCACTGTCGCACTGCAGCCACAGCAGGCTGCAGAATTGGCTTAAATACAAGCACGAAGGGGGTAGCATTAGTGTGTTAGCCTGCTAAGCTAATGCATGGCTGATGTGGAGGAGAATGTGGTTGCCAGCAGTTTGTCATGTCTGCTGTCTGAGCTGCTTCTGAGTTGACTCAACCACAACCCGCACGCACACACACACACACACGCACACACACTTATACACATTAAGACACGCACACAAGCTCCAGCCTCAGCCAGCACATATGATCAGGAAGAGGCGAAAGAGCGAAGAGAGGGAGAGAGAGAGAGAGAGAGAGAGAGACATGTTTCCATCTGTGAGACAAATGGTTTTTGTTAGACAACCTTCTGATGTTGATTTGGGAGAATCCCCATCCCAGTGCACACACACACACACACACACACACACACACAAAAACACACACACACACACACACACACACACACACACTCAAATACACACATACACAGTCATGTAAATATATGTGGAGACAGCAGTCGCCGGCAAAGGTCCAGGTCTGAACCACATCTGCTACTGGACCTGCCACACACACACACACACACACACACACACACGCTTACACACACACATGCAAGGATACAGTTATTTTATCCTTGGCCCAAACCAAACCTGGCCCAGTCTTTCATCGCCACACACACATACAACAAACACACACGCTCATAAATATGCACGGATACACACACAAACACACACGTGCACAAGCTCACCACAAAAGAAAAACCAGCACATGACGGCAGCGGCCGCCAATCAGTCATGGCTGGTTGGTCCTGTGCCGACTCTTTGTCAACTCCTGAAACGTAAGAACACACACCAACACTAACACACGCATGCACGACACATACGCCAAGGACAGAGAGACAGGTCATGGACTTAAAGAATGCGCCTCTGAGGTTGCTGGACCGATTCCCTCATTTGCGTGGCTTCTGTAACTGACCCCACTCTGCTCTAACCTCCTCTCTCTGCACTTGGCTTTGTGAACTGCACAAACTAATGACTGCTAACCAGACTCAGATGGCCATATTGATGCTTCTTCTGCTAATGTTATTTTTGCACGTGTGTTTGAGAGTGTGGCATATTCTGCTTTGCTTTCTAATGCTGAAAAAATGCTTTTACGTGCTTTTTATTTGAACAACATGCAAAAAATAAAATCTACTGTCTCACTGGTGTCTCTATTTTTGTGTGTGTGTGTCTCTCTTCACAGTCACGAGGAGCACGCCGGCTCCCATCCTCTCTACGGCCACGGAGAGTGCAAGTGGCCCGGCTGTGAAGCACTGTGTGAGGACATGGGACAGTTCATCAAGTAAGTTAGCGACCAACCAAAAACGTGACGTTATGATGATTGATGCGTCGGCTGGGATCACAGATGAAAATAATGTAGAACACAATGAAGAACATACATTGCCGCTTGAGAAGGATGTTTGTATCCACACAAAAGTACTTTCAGTTAGAATAAGAATGTGCCTGCAATCTGTATGTCAAATACTGTAGTTGGAAAAAGTCAGTAATGGCAGAGGTTCTGTTTTCAACCCCAATCTTGTCATTTTTTTTCCATTTACGCATCCTTAAAGATCTTGGATGTTTCTATAGTTGCTATTATCATAGTCTTTTGTCCAAGCTCTGCAAAGATCAGCAAATTCCTCTTCCTCGGTTGCTTTTGTTTACAGTGCCATCAGCATTGTTTCCAATTTAGGTGATAATATGCAAACCTCTGCAGATTTTTTGCAGTCATACTCTTGAGTCTCACTGACCACAAACCAGGATTAAAACCACATTAAAACTTCTTTCAGTTTACTTTAAAAGCTCTGTCTCTGATTCAGATCACCATTAGGGACAACAGATGAGGCAGAGCAAAGAGAAGCTACAGCTTGTGCTGAATGTTTAAGTGTCAGTCATGTACATCAATGGTCTTTTGCGTCACTGCACTAATTTAATAGTTTGCAATCTGTTACATCACATTTTCTCTGAGCCACATGCAGGTATGCACACACACTCAGCATGAGTTTTTGTTTATGCTTTTTCAAGAAATTCTTTGAGCTCCTGCTTCAATTTTTATCATCTTTCTCCATTTCTCCACACTCACGTTTTATTGGTTTCATGTTTTGAATTGTATTCATCCATTTGTTGCTTTGATTCAAATGAGCAAAAGTGATCTAAATATGTAAGTTAATTAATAGGGTGTGTTTGTGTGGTGTTACCTGTTGTCCGAGGGGTCAAACTGGTTGTTTCTTTGCCAAAGTAGAAAATTATACCAGCTCATCAGCTTCTTCTCATCCACTCTGCACCCATCATGTTATTTGCCTGTTTGGAGTCACTGGGGTGTGCTAATGCAGTAGCTGGTCTTGACATTCTGCTACCTCCTCCTCTGTCACACACACACACACACACACACACACAAACACACACACACGCACACACACACACACACACACACACACACACACACACACACACACACTGCTCACATTCATTTACAATGGCCATATCTCTATGAACTTTCTCCATTTGTTAAAGAATGGACCTCCAAAAACACCAAATCTTGAATATGTGGCAGAAGTTTACCTCTTTTTTTTTTCCAAAACATCAATACAATGGATTCAGTGTTTCAATATTTTCATAAACAAGGCCTAATTAGAGTCTAATTTTGGAGGAATCTTTGAAAGAAAAAGCAAATAAAGTGAGAATCTGCTTTAAGAAACCCTTGATCCTGCATAGCACATAGTACAGGGTTTACACTGGATGTCAATAACATTGCATTGTGAATAAAAAGAAAGCCCAAAGGAATGACGTTTGTTTCTCTGTGTTTCAGATCATAGAGAGCAGTGACAAAGGCCCTGACAACTCCACCTATGTAGAAATGAGAAAAGCTCCACCAAGGAATCCACCTCTTGGCATTTAATCTGGAGGCTGATTCATCTTTCTTTAACATTGGTTTTACGGTGAATGTAATGAGAAGCAAAAACATTGACATCCCAGAAAGCAACTGAAAGCCCACATCAAACTTTTTTTTCCTTTTTTTTCTTTATGCTGCTGGTATTACATTTCAAACTTCTGCTTGTACTGAGTTCAAATTTGCTTTTGCAGTTGTATGCAATATGACACCATGATATTATCCGTTACATATAATATATGTATGTAGATATGTACAATTTAAATTAAATCTAAATTGTATTATCATTTTAAAAGGCTGTACAATGAAATGCAGTTAGTAGTTCCTCTACTGCAAACCAAATGATGTAAATGTATTGATAAATAATTTAAGTTATTGAAAATAAAAACTTCTTCTTTGTATTTCAGTGTGAAAGATGAGAAGTCTCCAAAGCTCAGGGATAAAAGCTGTCCTTTTTCCTGCTAGTATAGCTGTGAATACCTCAATATCTCTTTCCAGTGGCTGAGGTGGGTACTGTCTTTTAAAATTCTTTGGGTTTTGCAAGAGTACCTCAGCTCAGTGATATCAGTTATTCTCATAAAGTGGGTTTTCGTCACAGGGTGCTTTCATGCAGAGCCTTCCTGTCCAGGTCATTCATGCCCATTTGTGATATTTCCTACCAAAATGTTTCATTGATGGGTGGAGTGCTGAAACTGTGTACACAAATAAAAGTACAATTACTTCTGTGTGACTTAAGTGAAAGTAAATATTACCAACTGAAAAACCTTCAGGAGTAAAAGCAGAAAAGTATCTGACAGGTTTGAAGCAGGAGGGAGCACTGCATTACTTCACTGGACAGCACTGTACTTTCTTACAGCAGTCGATTTGAACAACCATTTATCTTTATTAGCTAAGAAATTACACAGTTAAAATGTTACAACATGATTTGGAAAAACACCAGTTTGATATCATCAAGTAGTCACTGAAACCTTTGTAGGGTCTTCAAACTTTTAATGGATTTAAAGTTTCTCAGCTGATGCAGGCAATCTCCATTGCTCCCTAACTCCTGGACATTCAGCAGAGTGAGGGGCGTCTCTAAACTTGAGTCTGAGCCCTCCACCTATGGACCTCACAGGGGAGGGTTGTCAGATGCCGCACTGTGCAGGACACACAGGTGGTAGGTCAACCTGACTGAATGGCCAAGGATAAGCAAATTTCAGCTGTCTCATACATTCATGCATGCTATTTGAAGAGAATATACCTATTTTATTTATTTAACCTTTATTTAACCAGGTTGGTCCCATTGAGATCAGCAGATCTCTTTTTCAAGGGAGACCTGACCAAGAATGGCAGCACCTATGTAATGCAATACCTATGTAGTCCAGCAGGGGGCTCTGCCTTTGCTTGTAGAACTAGGGTCACAATATTATAAGCTTTGTAAATGTATGCATTTCCTGTGTTTATACTTAAAATGCTCTGATGTTATGGTTTAACCAACCTGAAGATATGTTGTGTGCATGAATGTATTGTAGAAATTAATTAACATTTATTAAACAAGATTAAGAAATAAATTGGGGAATAAAGTTACACTCACAAAGTTTTAAGACAACACCATTACATTTTAAACTTGTGAGACTCGTGACTGAAAATAAAAATCATCAATTTACTGAGTGTTGTCTTTAATTGTTGGTCCCTTCAGGCAGGGTTGCATGTATTGATATGTGAATCGTGTCTCGTCTCCTCAGTTTGCATCATGATTTTTCATCATATATTTATTTTGTAACAAGGATGTTTTTTTTGACACCTGTAATTGGACAATGCTTTAACTATGTGTGGATGTTTGTTTGTTTGGTTTAGTGCACGACACAATCAAGTAAAGAATCAAATATCACATGATTCGATATTAAGCACTGATAAAACAGCAGTCCTAATGGCCTTGTGTAAATCCCACAAAATCCCCATAAATTTTATATCCATCTGGAACAACCTTGGTTTTCTTTAAACAAATAACTATTAATTCCCACAAATGGATTAAATAACATGTTGCACTTCTTAAAAATGTTTTTACAGTCACATCCTGGATTCTTTTATCTACTTTTTTTAAAAGAGTGGTATCTACAATAAACAATTTCTGAAATATTTTCATTTGAGATCACCCATCAAAATAAAATTCTATAATATGACCTCCAAGCTAAATTTTCCTTCACCAGTCTTAGTTTTACCACCCTTCCTTGTAAAAACTCCTTTCTTAATTACACACTATAAATCACAATTTCACAGAACACTATCTACACATACAAAACTTATTTCACTAAGCAAAAACTGAAATGTAACAATGTGTATTTTTTTTTTTAAATCAGAAATGTGTTTGTGTAATAAACAGTATATTGTTAAACCAAAGAAAACTGCAGATTGATGAAAAAAGCAAGGATGGTTTTAAATATTTTGCATTTTATTAGCAGCATGCACTTGGAGCTTTGAAATTTCAAATTATGTGTCCCCTTTATTTCAGATGAAAAAATAGATCTGCTAATGTTTGGTTGTGAAAACAACTTGTATGCAAAGTTTGATTAATATATATTTGAAGCAGCATCTCTAACTTTAAACATTTAGGATACTTATCAATCAAATACACACAATGTTAATTTATGCTTTCAATTTTGTATCTAAATCATGGAAAAGTGATAATAAATAGTAGATGCAAGTGAATGAAAAAAAAAAAAAGTAACTCACTCGTCTAACATGTTCTCATCACTAGTTATGACAGCAGCACAATAAATATTTACCTGCAATGATAATGCTACTCATTACAAACAAGACAAGAATGGGATAGGCCTCGTGTTCTCTACAGCAAGTTGGAATCGCTGGAATCGTTGGAATCAGTCTGGAGTATCTGGAGTATCTTTAATGTTACTGTCGTGTGAGTGTGGGGTGTGTGTGGGTAGGTGGGAGTTTGGGCGTCTTTGGTGGGACCACCAAGGCCAAAGGGGGAGTTTAGACAAAGCCTGAGTCGAGGCTACTTATTACATTTAGCCAGCTTTCCAGAACTACCAACCCTGGCTTTAACATAATTATCTGTATTATCAATGACTAAACTTTGCTGAGACACATCAAAAAGGCTCCTTAATCCTTTTTTCTGTGGTTGAAAAGATGATTGCAGCTATTTATTGTACAGAAAGACACTTTAACAGACACTTAGAAGTTGCAGGGCAAGTTAATAAATACCAGGACAAAGTGCTTTGGCATTCTACTAACAGTCTGACAGTCTATGCAAATTAATTTTAAAGATGTTCAAGGGATTTGCCAGCATCCAACTTTACTTCTATAACACTGAAGAGATTGTTAGGGCCAGCATGTGAGATTTTAGTGGCCATATTTTTCTGCAAAGTCATTTACTGGTTTGGAGAACAAAAAGTAATTATGTGTTCATTGTAGGGAAAGCAGATACAGAGAGACATATCATAGGACAAGGAAAAGTGTGATTAATTTGCTCGAGAGAGAGGTAAGATACACGATCTTAACGTAGATGAACAGTTAGCAGTTCAAATTTAAAATAACCAACCATTTTCTTACCTTAGTTTTAAATTTAATTCTTATTTTAAAATGATGTAAAATTGATTTCCAACAGTAGTAGCAAGGTAATGAAAATACTTATTCACTCACTATTATAACATGCTGTTTTCATTTTGTGAATCACTTGATTCAGCAGCACAACAAATATGTACCTGCATAGAAAATGCTACTCATCGACTTATCAGACAACATTGTAGGCTGGCCTCAATAATATCTTTTTTTCTAAACTCACATTTTCTCTACAACAAGTCGGAAATTACTGGATTTAGTCTGGAATATTTTAAGTGTTACAATGAGTTTGATTGATTTTCTGAACCAGGAGTAGAAAAAGACATAGATAACAGGATTGAGACAGGGGTTAAGAGAGAACAGACCTGATATAAGGGCAAAAGATGTACCATTTATCATGGTATCCTGGCCTGTAAGTGCAACACAAAAATATGGGCAAACACATATTAGAAACACAAGGACAACAACACCAAGAGTAATGGCTGCTTTTATCTCAGATTTCTTAGGGGTGACTTTCACTGAACAATGGACGCTGACAGCTGCCATATGGTGTTGCATGGCACGAGCCTGAGACACAACTACCACAAATACTCTCATATACAAAACTACAATGACAGTGACAGGACCTATAAACGATACAAATATGTCAACAAGTCCAGCAACATGATCAACAATAATAACACACTGTCCAATGCAGGAATTGTACTTGCCCAGTTGTTCCAGGTAATCGTTTTGCAGCAGACTGTGAAAGAGAGCAGAAAACATCCAACACAGACACACACCAATCTTAACTCTTTTAAGGGTGATTTTGTTTGGATAATGTAGAGGATCACAAATAGCAACATAACGGTCAACTGATATAAGCACCATTGTTCCTATTGAGGCAGAGGTTATGGTATATCCTAAAACATGACACAAAGCACACAAGAAGTCACCAAAAAACCAGCAACCTTCTATGAGGACAATTGGATACAGCAGGAGAAAGCCCACAAAAAAATCTGATACAGCCAGAGAGAGGAGGAGGAGGTTGGTGGGGCTGTGAAGCTGCCTGGAGAGATAAGAGAGCAATATTCTTGTTATTTGTAGTTTAATAAATACAGCAAATAAAATTAATGACATAAGCAGAAAAACAGTACTTAAAAATGCAACACTTTCTCTTCACAGTCTGATAATCCAACATTTTTTTCAGCCACCAGTTTCATAAAATTATGAAACAACATCCTACTTAAAGTGTGAGATGGAGATGATGACTAGCAGGTTAAGAGCCACAGAAAACACAAACATGGAGATCAGCATTATGTGATTGAAAATGGCTACGGAGCGAGGAAGCATGGTCTTCTTGCAGGAGAAGTTGTGCAGATGTGGAAAACAGAGTTCAGCTTCTTCAGTGGTCGTCATCATTACAAAGAGGTAACAACACCTCTTCAGGTCTCTTGGTGTCTGTCTGGAGTTCTCTATCGTGCGACCAATTTATCCCTTTTTTTTCTTCCACAACCCAGCCTCTTTCCCTCTGATGACATTTTTTTTCAGAGGTAGCAACTGCCAATCCAGAGGTGGGGTTGGTGGTCCCTCTTTTTAACTCTTTAACACCCAAGCATGATATAGGCTGTCTGGATTACTTTTGTTATTTTGGCTGTAAAAGTGTCATAAAACATGCT
>JAQMCX010000029.1:6864109-6927573 GCA_029814765.1 Acanthurus leucopareius
ACACACACACACACACACACACACACACACACACACACACACACACACACACACACACACACGCACACACACACACATAGATCAGTGTTAATACGGGGAGTTTAGCTAACAGAAAGTCTTCAGATAAGGCTTTGTGTGATAACACATGAGCTCATATCCAGGTGGTTGTCTTGGATCATGGCTCACTAAGCACCAATGAAGTATACACACACAAAACACAGCTGTTGCGTCCTTCACTAGACAAAATAAACTTCCAAGATTGTAATTTATTTTCATAGCACGGAAACAGCTCATAACTCAGTTTAAATAAAAGCAAAAGAGATGAGTTTGGTTACTTTATCATTCAGAACCTGTGAATCGGTTACACAATGACTTTTTTCAACTCACTGTGGCTCAAAAATCTTAACTGAATCATCGCGAGCAGAGTTTTATCTTGATGCCTTTTTGTTAACTTGTTTCCCCTTAAAAAGACTAAATAAGGATCCTTTTACATTTCCCCCCTCACCTCCAGGCACTTGAACAATGAGCACGCCCTAGATGACCGCAGCACTGCCCAGTGCCGAGTCCAGATGCAGGTGGTTCAGCAGTTGGAGATACAGGTGAGCCACACACACACATTTTCTCACATATACACTTAATTTCATCTGCTCACAAACAAAGTCGTGAAGACGGTTTCAGCCAGTCAATGGCAGTAACTTGTCTGAGGCAGGGCAGAGTTTATGGAGAGCAGTGGAGCTTGTAATTTAAAAGGAGCAGTCGGCAGGGAAGCTGCCATCGCTTCTCCAATTATAAAGCTGCTCTGGTCACAAGCAAGAGAGACCGAGTGCTGAGGGGAGAGGAGAGGAGGGGAAGGAGGGAGGGAGGAGGAGAGAAAGAGAGAGAGAGAGAGAGAGAGAGAGAGAGAGAGATGGGCTAGAAAGCAGAGGTCCAGGCTGCCTCTCTTGTTCTTTAAGTGGTTCATGGACGCAATGCTCTCGAAACATCTCAACGCTCCAGCAAAAACAAAACACCAACACTGGGTAAGAAGTGAAATGCTGTTCTCCAACAGTGCATAAGGAAAGTTCCCCCCCAAAAAAAAAATTGAAAAAAACAAAGGCTGCCTCTTCACATACACACATCTCCACATAGTTTCCAAAAACACTTCTGAATACCCTGGTCACATCATTGCGTAAATGTGTGTGTGTGTGTGTTTTTGT
This sequence comes from Acanthurus leucopareius, assembly GCA_029814765.1. Taxonomy (NCBI): domain Eukaryota; kingdom Metazoa; phylum Chordata; class Actinopteri; order Acanthuriformes; family Acanthuridae; genus Acanthurus; species Acanthurus leucopareius. The sequence goes on from JAQMCX010000029.1 coordinate 6,865,306, forward strand.
GTGTTTGTGAGCTGTCCCGCATTAGCGTTAGCATTGTGTTTGGTGGTGGGGGTAAACAGCGTTTAGCTGAGCCCCTGAAGCCACCACCAGAGAACACAAAGTGACAGAGAGGCAGCTGGTGTCACATCACATCAGGACGGCCGTCTCTCTCCCTGCCTGACATGTCACTTCATCCCTCAGCAGTCCACAGGCAGCCCACAACCACTCTACCCCTCATCAGCACACACACACACACACACACACAGAGCAGCACAGGGACTGTGTTTAAAATGTCTCATATTTGTACATCTCTGTAGTGTGTGAGTATGTTAATGGTGTTATCAGTCTAAGTGTAGATCCGTTATTTCTGGAGGCTACACGTTTCGCCTGCACTCGCGCACAAACACACACACAAAGGATGCAGCGTTTCCACAGGCTGTAGCAGCACCCATTAAACGGCAGTTAACAATGTCAAACGGGGACGAGTGTGTCTGCAGGCTAGTGTGAGTGTGTGTGAGAGAGCTGCGGGTGCTGAGGCGGCTGACTCTCATACTCATCTCTCTCTGCCTGAGGTGTAATTGTAATTCTGTGTCAATACCACATTATATCAATCGAAGGGTTAGGAAATGAGACAAAGTGTTTTTCATGGCGATATCCGCCCTTGTGTCTTTCACAGCTGGCGAAAGAGAGCGAGCGACTCCAAGCCATGATGGCCCACCTGCACATGCGCCCCTCAGAGCCAAAGCCTTTCAACCAACCTGTGAGTACATACTGACCCCCCCAACCCAAATTACATGAGCTTTTCATCCTCTTTCTGACCCAAACCTCTGCTCTTACCTCTTGTTCACCTACAAACTCCTCATAATTAAACAATTTCTTTCTCCCTTAACATTCTACTCTAGCTGTCTAGCTTGGTATCTACGCCCCCTATTGACCAGTGAGGGTTAATGTGCTATTTCTAAATTAAGGGGACCACTTTTTGTCTGTTTTGTTCTTTTCTGTCTTTCTTTTTTGTGTCCTTCACTCCCTCTATCCCTCTTAAACCTTTAACATTGCATTTCTTTTCTCAGAAAGCTTTGCTTTGTAAAATGTTCTCATTTTGCAGAGAAAGTGGTAATCTAGCTATTCACACGTTCAAACTGTGTCAGAGTTAAACTTCAGTTTTGTGTTTGATTGCAATTTTCTCAGCCTGTCAGAGCGAGAGAGAGCAGCCAAAGCAGTCTCGCACAGTATTTTCAGTGTGTGCTGACAAAAGGGAGAGAAATTTGATGTAATGTGTGCGTATGTGTCTGTGTGTGTGTGTCCACACTGCTTGGTGAGGTTGTTATTAGGTATCTAATGAATATTTCATTATTCAGATTGACGAGGAGTCTTATTAAAATATGAAGATGTTGAAATTAATTGTCAATTAGAGGTAGAGTGTCTTAATTTGAGGGGATATAAATGGGTGCAGCCGAGTGGCAGTGTGTCTCGGTGTGTGTGTGTGTTTTTGTGTTCTTGTGTGTCTGGGTGATGTGTTGATCGCAAGGGGATCAGCTGCTATTAACATCTAATGGGAAATCAGGAAGAGGCGTGTTCTGTCACCGCTGGAGACGAGCCTCGGGGTCAGGGATTGGAGGAGGAGGGGCAGGGGAGGGGCGTCAGGAATGGAAACAAAGCTTGGCCTCAATTAACAGGGTTCGACTGTTGCCGTGGTGATGTGGCACGGTTGCAGCCTTAATGAAGTACCTGTTAAACAGCCCCGCCCCCTCCAGTCAGCGTAAATGGTGCAGAGAGGGGGCAGAGTAAGGAGAAGGCGATCACACATTTTACTTAAGTATAGGCAACACACACACACACACACACACACACACACGAACACACTCACTGGTTTTAATTAGTCTTAAACTTGCAGCCCAATAACCGCTGTCCCACAGAGACTGGGAGTACTGGTTCTGTGTGTATGTGTGTGCAAGGCTCTGCCTAATTGGGCCGTATTGTTCCGTGAAGACTTCGCCACCGCAGAGTGCATGTGTGTGTTCCCTTCTTACAAACATGCTGTCGTGTGGTTTTGTTTTTGTAAACGCAGGGTTAATTGCAGCCAGCACTGTGTGTATAAATACACGTGCGTGTTCACTGTGTGTGAGCGTGTGTGGTTCTGAGCAAGAATGTAAGTTGCTTTTGGTAAATGGTATGTGCAGAGATTTATGGTTAGTGTTTTACGTAATGTCAGCTAACATTGGTACTGAATAGTTCCTAACCGTTTGGCCTTTGCTGAAAACTAGTGGACGGAGTTAGAAACCACAAATGTCTTGTTACTCACACACAACTAATGGAGGAAACTGTTTAGAAACACCTTCCTGGAAGAGATTTGTTATGTATATGACACTAAAGCTTTGTCTAATGCAGCGCTGTCACCTGACCATGATCCTATCTTGTGTAGACGATGCTTCTCTGTAAACAGCAGCAGCACTCAGCAGATGGTGAAGATTTAAAGTAAACATGAGGGAAGCATTAGTCATGTAGAAGCTCCATTTTATGTCCCTGTGCTTAAACTATTCACCAACGTCAGTGAAGAAACTGGCAGTTTTTTATATTGATAATGGACAAGTCCACCCTAAGTTATTTTATTTACCAAGTGTAGTTTTACACCTTCTCATGCTGACTTCAGTGTCTTTGATATTAATTGATTTACTCTGTGAACATCTCACTAAATACTAGTAAATCAAAGCACATCATGTTATATTATATGAAGATAGTTTAAGATGAAAGGAAATTTTGTGTTTTTGAAAAAAAAAGTTTATTAGAGTGCACAATTGAAACTTTTTCAGTTCATTTAACAGGTAGAACAACTCTGAAACCTTCTTGTTGGTCAGAAAAGCTCCATCAATCATCCTAATTTCCGTGTGTTTGTGTGTGTGTGCGTCTCCAGCTAAACCTGGCTTCCAGCGGCTCTCTGTTAAAGCGGGACAGCGAGGCCTACCCAGAGGGTCTTCCTCATCCCCCCACCTCAGCTGCCACCCCCATCACCCCACTGCGCCAGGGACCCTCGGTCATCAGCTCCTCCAGCCTGCACACACACTCCCACTCCCACACGCACGGCGTCGGGCCCATACGGAGGCGCAACTCCGACAAGTACTGCACCCCCATCGCCTCAGGTACACAGACACACACACACACACGCTCAGTACCTTCCCTTCTTGTGTTTTGTATTTTAGCTAATTATTGGTTAATAAGGAACTCAAACTGTTTTTTTTAATCTAGTGTTGCTGTTTTTATGCCCTTTTTTTACACAAATTTCCTGCAAAAGCAAAAGAACATGTCTTAATTCACTTTCATTCATGGCTCAAGCAAAGGGGCAGATGCTGCCATCTCTTGGCTTTCTTGCAAAAAAAAAAAACCAAAAAACTTTTACAGCCTTAGTTTTAATTCCAGAGGTACACTTAATATATTCTCTGGGATAAGTGAAAAGAAGAATCATTATTCTCATTTCTTTACATCACTGTAGCCAAAGTTTTTAAATGGTGAAGGTAGAATTTGGAGAACATTGCAACACTGTGCTCACTGAATTCTTCTCATTCTAAAATTAATTAATACTTGATAAGAACTAAGTGGTTACTATTTTTTTAGTTTTAATTCTTTTTCTTACATGGATTTACTTATTTAAAAATGACTTATTTAAAAAACTGTCACGCCCCTTTGTTTTTCCAGAGCTGGCTCAGAACTGTGAGTTCTACAAGAACGCTGATGTCAGGCCTCCCTTTACCTACGCCTCCCTTATACGTCATGTAAGTCCTCGCACTTATCTGATTCACTGAATTGTCTCTCTGTGTTCTCCTCTAAACCTTGTTGTGTGCTCTGCCCGTCTTCAGGCCATTCTGGAGTCCCCAGACAGACAGTTGACTCTCAATGAGATCTACAACTGGTTTACACGAAAGTTTGCCTATTTCAGGAGAAACACAGCCACATGGAAGGTAAAAAGCTTATAATCGCACTCTGTAAGAACTAAATGTGAACTCCTTTACATCTCTTTAACTCTTTGTTTCTGTAGAAATAATTTAACACTACTTTTAAAACCTGTTTAATTTAAATATTCCAAAAAAGACTTAACTTTAGAAAACTAAAACCCCCTGGTTGATAAATAGAGATTGTACAAATTTGTGATCCAGTTTTGGAATTTTAAAAATGATGGGGAAACACAAGCAGTTTCAAACATAAAAACAGGAAGTCCTGGCTGCAGTTCTGACTGGCTAAAAGCTGATTACATAAGAGCAGAATATTTTGACTGAAACTAAAGTGTCGTACACAACTCTGACTGGATAAAAGTTGTTTTAAGTGACTGCAAAGTAATTGTGGTTTTTGCTCAGTAATGAAGTCCCCTTACCCAAGGAAAATGCCTGCTGAGACTTGTTAAACCACAATGAAAGAAACAGGATTTTGAGGCAGGTTTTACAGCGTTATTTAAAATATTTGGACTCATTTTAAAGGCCTAAATTTAGCATATATAATAAGAATGAAAAAAGTGCAACGACACACACTCTGACTTTGCTCAGCCCCTAAATATAAGAGGAAATTGTTAGTTATTGTCTTATTGTTTCCCACTCTCTCTCTCTTCCTCTCAGCCCTAAACAATTCTCTCCAGCATGGCACATGGAGAGTCGGCCCCACTTAGCCTGGCACAGCCACATCCAGCCTCATTACAGAGACACAAATACTGCTCATGATCACACACGCTGAAGTCTCTCTCTCTCTCGCTCTTAAACTCACACACACCTTTCCCTGATCCCACCGTTGTAGGTGCTGACCCATTTCTGCAGAAACCTCATTCTAATTTGAGTGTCAGTTCCTCCAGAGAGAGGAAAAGTGGGAGAATGAGCAAAGGAGTGAGACAGACAGGGTGAGGAGGGGGAGGGGTGGGGGGTGAAGAGAGACCCCGGCCTTCCTCTAATAGCCCTAAACCAGTGAGGGGTGGGGGTTGATGATGGAAGGATGGAGGGAGGGGGGCAGAGAAGGTTAAGAGATGGGGCAGCCAGGAATATCTTCACCTCCTCATCTGACTTTTATGAATTTTAACTATTAATGTCTGGTGTCTGCTTCCTGCGCCGTTGGCCTCTCAGACCTTTAAATATAGCTCGCCGTGGCCTTACGTATTTATATAGAGGCTCAGTGAGTCAAATAGGGCCGTAGAGATGTATGTCCTTTAATAAGCCGTTATATTTCATGAGGACAGCAGAGGTGTCAGCAGGGGAAGTCATTGATCGTAGAAGGAAGGGACAGACAATGAGAAAGGGACGGGACGGAAAGAAAGGGATGACTGGGAGAGGAAGAGAAATGAGAGTTGTTTCGAGGTGCTGCATAATGGGTTGGAGGCCTCAAAAATGAGGTTTTATTTTGGGGTTAACTAACCAAGAAGTATGTGCATTTATTCATTTTAAATCACTTTTTGGAGTAGCTGGTCCTACGAACTGAGAACTTTAGAATGAATTGAAATAAAATAATTACAAAAAAATGCAAACAACACACTGTTGATCAGATGCTTTGATTTGACATTTATAAAAATCTTAGGAAGAAGATTTTACGAGATTTGATAATGTGAAGATTTAAGTGATGTACTTCCGTAAGTTGTGTTTTTTAACCCACCACAGTTACTATACAGTTTTAGTTACTAGTTACAGATTTTATGCGCAGAAATATAATGAGCTCAGAAATATGATGTGTTGTTACAGATCTAACTACTCAGTGGTGTATAAAATAAATTAATTAAGCTTGACCTTGACCAGCTGCAACAGTAAAACACTGCATACTCAATAATTAATTAGTAATAATTATGCACTAGTATATTTATTTATTATACATTTTTTTACTTTAGATACTAGAATTAAATTTAAATAACCATAAAAGCATCGTTTTTCTTATGTAAAATTTTCAATGCAGAATTTTTATTGTCATATTTTTGCAGTATTTTAAAGTGCAGTTTTGTTCCTTTTTTAAAGTGAAACATCAAAATTCCTTATCCATCTGCGCTAATTACTGAACTCTATACAAGTTTCTACAAATTACATATTTTCATTCATATTATTTTATTGTATCATCATACTTGCTCAGCTTTATTTTTACATAAGAACTTATGGGATCAGCCTTTCCCAGCATGCATCAGACAGCAGCAGAAACGCAGCTGGACTGATAACAGCCCTCAAAAACACACACACATCCAGTATCACCTGTGAAGCTGCAATACATTTAGTCTCTTTATTTTTCTATTTTTATTTTTTTCAATGTGACACAAATGTAGTCCTTCTTTCCAAAAATCCTGCCTCCAGTCGCCCCCCCCCTCCTTCAGCTGGAGGGAGTGCAGATGAGTGGCACATGTGCTGTGACCCACTGTAAATGACTGCTAATGTTTTAACTGGGAGAATTAGGCTTTCATCACGGAGACGAATGCAAATAGCACTACAATAGCACTGGTGTCTGACGTGTGTGAATGTGTGTGTGTGTGTGTGTGTGTGTGTGTGATTGCACTGTCAGGGTGGCGGGCGCAGATTGGGGTCAGACTCATTTACAAAACTTAGCATCACGGCTCGGGGGTTGAGGGGATGCGGGGGAGAAAGGGTTCCTCCGCTGATTATGGCTTGTGTAATTACGTGTGTGTGTTTGTATGTGTGTGTGTGTGTGTGTGTGTGTGTGTGCGTGTGTGTGTGCGTGCGTGTGTGTGTGTATCTGCGTGTGTAATTACGGCGAGGAGTGATGCATGCCTGGCCTGTCCCTCCCTCTCGGCTTAGAACAGCGTGTCAGAGAGAATATGCAGGATTTAATTATAGACGAATTAAAATTGGTAATGAAATTGGGCATGAACAAACTACAAATAGCAGATGAAAAGGGAGGCCTGTCCCTGGGGGGGTGAGACGAAGATAGCGGTGTGCCTGCCTGCTTGCCTGTCTGAGTGCCTGTGGATGTGCGTGTGTGTGTCTTTCTGCGTGTGTGCTGATGATGACTGATTAGAAAAATCCTGAGATGAAATAAGACTACCAGAGAAGCACTACCTTGCATTAGCACTGTACATGGAGCTACAGTGCGCGTGTGTGTAAAAAGTGATGGGTAAAAATAGGACTATTATCCTCAGGTCACACTACTTAAAAGGTAACTTAACACCAAGCTGGAAAGCATTGTTTGTACTGAACACACCGAGTGGGTGTCCTTACCTCCAGCTAGGGAAGAACTTAAAGCAGAAGGATGAATATAACAATTCCAGCTGGTGTTGAGTTTCTCTTCACAAATTTCCTGCTAATGGAGGTCTTAAAATATCATTGCAATTTAAAGTAGACACAACAATTTAAGAAAATGTGTAAAATTAACAAATTTCTTAAGGGAACTTGAGTGAGTAAAAACTGACACTTGACAATAAAAGGTCCAAATGCCTTTCAAAGTTATTCCATGCATTTCTGACATGATGATTTTCAAGTGTTTTTTTTTCTCCGCTACATGCCAGACTGTTCAGTCCTTTTAAAAGAAAATAAAGAAACTAATTTTAAGGCAAATTCATAAAATTTAAACTTCTATATTAAAAATGTGGTGAGTAAATCACTATACAATAAAATAAAAACATAAAACATAGATCAATTCACTAGTACTAATTATTAATAAGAAACTAATTATTAATAATAAACTAAAATAAACAACTCATGTTTTCTGAATGATCTTTAGTCATATTAACGTTCTCCCTTTAATCTCTCTCTCTTCTCCCAGAATGCTGTGCGCCACAACCTGAGTCTGCACAAGTGTTTTGTTCGTGTTGAGAACGTGAAGGGGGCCGTGTGGACTGTGGATGAAGTTGAATACCAAAAGAGGAGACCACCAAAGATGACCGGGTAAGTGCAGGCACACACACAGGCATGCACACACACACACACACGCACACACGCACACACACGCACACACACACAGTATCAAACACATTTGTTTTCTTAGTGCACAGTAGAGGTTGATGTGAGTGTGAGCTTATGGGTGCTGGCACTATGATTGCCTAAATGGACTCTCTATTATTACCAAGAGGCCAACTCAGCAATCAAATAAAAAAAAAAAAAGTAGCTGCTGGCTTATCATGTATACACTGTGTGTAAGTGTGTATGTGTGAGTGTGTGTGTTTTCTCTGTTTGTCGACACCATTAGTAAGCAGCTGTGTGAGATGCAGGAGAGGAAAAACCTTGTTAGTGTATGTAAACAGATGTTCTCTCCAACCACCAGAGAAACCAAGGATAATTACACAAACACACACACAAACACACACAGGCACGCACACACCTGCGCGCCAGATATTAGATGCTTTCATATGTGTGTGTTTTAGCATCTGTTTACAGTCTGTGTATGTTTCTACTTGTAGCAAACATATTTGTGAGATTTGTGCTCTGGCTGATGTGACATCTTTTCACATGTGCGCTCAATCTGTGATCCCCCCCCCCCCCTCTGTGTGTGTGCAGAAGTCCCACTCTGGTGAAAAACATGATTTCAGGCCTGGGCTTTGGATCCCTAAACGCCAGCTACCAGGTAAGGAATGCCCCCTCTTCACAAACACACACACACCTTCAATCTCTCTGAGTGTCTCCTATCTCTCCCTTTTCATTCTCACACACACTCTCTCTCTCACACACACACACACACAAACACAGCAGCCAATCGCAATCAAGGGCACTAATATCAATTCCCTCTCATAATTAGCAGATTCCCTAACGACGTTCACACCGCCTCCCTCCTCCTCCTCCTCCTTCCACACTAACACACACACTCACCTCCCACCTCACTTTTCACACTTATGCGCCACCCCCACCTCTGCACAAAAACACACACAAGACCCATCTCCCCACTCCGACACAGAGATACACACCAAACCCACACACACATGCAATTTTGCGACTGAGATGATTTATAGCGTCAAGTAGTTGTCAATTAAGGTTACTGCATAAAATTATCGCCTGTCCCAGAAAATCCATCTCTGAGCCGGTGAGAGTTCTCCTCCTTTTGTCTTTTTTTTGTTCCCCTGTGTGAGAGGGGAGGTGGGGTGAGGCTCTCTCTCACCGGGGTCCAACCTGTCTCATCTTCAAACCGCTGAATGCGAGCACTGACAGAAGCTGCCCTCGTCAATTTTGGTTGTTTTCTCCTCTGCAAACGTTGATGTTTAAGTGTTTACATGTGTTTGTTGAAGTTAAGGTTGTAGCTCACTTAATGCTCCTGTTGAGACTTCATACACGCACGCACACACACACACACACACACACACACACACACATACTTGTGACAGGGACTGTAATGCACAAGCACAGGCCAAGATGAGGAAAGTACTGTATATAAGTGCCCCCTAGTGGTTTGTCAAGTTCACTAGCAAGTCAGTGGATTCAAATGTGCTCCATATGGGAGAGCTCTGACCACCACAGGAGGAAAAACACAACTATTGTACTGTGTTTTCACATCTTGTTAAATGTCAGTCACATATAAATTTATTATTATATACTTGGTGCAGCAGACAAATCATTCCAGCAAACTTTCTATGACATGATGTATGTTGCCATTACCATGTAGGTTTTATTTAAATGATAATATTCTTAGAAGGGGAAAAAGTTTAAAGTAATGTAGTTTATTTTTAAAGTGACCGGACAACTCTGTGTGTGTATGTGTGTGTGTGTGTGTGTGTGTGTGTGTGTGTAGGCGGCTCTGGCAGAGAGCAGTCTGTCCCTGCTGAACAGCCCTTCCCTGCTGACCCCTCCGTCTGCGGCCAGCCTCAACATGTTGCATGTGGGCCACGATGATGTCAGCTCCACTGTGGAGCAGGTCAACAGCAACGGGAGCTGCAGCCCCACGCTCAGCCCTCAACAGTACAGGTGAGCATGAACCCACACACACAGACACACACACACTGACATTCTCAAATGTAAAGGTGCAAGCAGACAACACTAAACCTGCTTTTACTGTTTTTCACCTTCACAGAGCATTTTTATATTTACTGTTTTCACATAGGTCAGCGTGTTGGACTAATATAGGCATTTTTATGAGCAGGTCAATGTTTTCTGCCATCTGCATGATGGAGGTGTAATGGTGATTATGATATTATGTTGCTATCTCTATAGAAGATGGCTGAGGAGAGAAATATTTTCAGTTTCATTCTTTATATGAAAGGCTTTTACACAATTGTACCACCTAAAGCGTCACAGAAAAAGACCTTCCTTAGTGTTTTTTCTAAGGTTTTTTTTTTCTAAAATTCACAAGAAAAAAGCTCAGGGAAATAGTTTTTACAGAGGTTAATTGTCCAGTTATTAAATGGTCACTTTGAACGGAATGAAAAAAGGAAATGTTATTTTACAAACTAGAATGCCAGTTTTAGAAGTTATTTTAGCAAGAATGCATCCATTTTTTTCAAAACATTTTATCGCATGAATGTAAGAATGCATCTTTTCATAAACTATAATACTTTTTTTCACAAAATCCACAGACAAGTCCAACTGAAACCATAACAGACAATTATTGTTCATTTAAAAGTTTCCTTCGAGGCAGTTGGTTGTTTCAATTTCACTAGTTTTTAGTGCATTAAAAAAAAGAAGATAAACAATATTTTTTCCAAAAATAATAAAACTTTCTGAATAGAACTCTAAATGAGAGGAAAAATTAATTTTGATATGTTTTAGTGAACTAATGCTTTGAACAGACCAGAAAATACTTTGCCTCATAAAATCAGCACCCTGCTAACAGCTGCTCGCTCTCTCCTCCAGCCACCCGGTGCATGTGAAGGAGGAGCCCACTGAGCTGGAGGAGGACAGTCGGCCAGTTTCCCTCCTGGCTGGTGTCACACACAGCCTGCCATTGCCGAGCGACGAGCGCGACCTGGAGGAGGATCTTCCTACTGAGGAGCTGGAGTAGGACCAAACCAATACTGACCGGAGGGACGACACACAGCAAGATCAATCCCTCATCAGCGTGAAGAGGAAAAGATAGCTACAGTACACTTAAGAGAAAAGAGAGTAAAAAAAGAGAATGTTTTTTTTTTTTCGTTGTTGTTGTTTTTAAGAAAAATGCAAGCAAACCAAGGACGACGTTGAGAAACTCCAAACAGGGTTAGATGACCTCCGTTACTTTCAGACGCAAAAACAAGACTGTGGAGCACTGCTTTACCTCCATGTGTTTCTTTTCCAACACTTGGCTTAGAGGTGTAACACCACTTGATGCATACACACTCAGACAAACACCCACACACACAGAAACACACACGCTCACTTGTCAAACCATGTCTCATCATCCTCCCTGGTCAAATCAGCTTCTGTGTAGAGACCCGTCGAGGTTTGAACACACACTCTCCTCCTCGCCTCACCAGTCTGCATACGCCCTCCTCACTGTTGTCTTGGGCTGCCTGGCAAGCCGATTTTTTATCTCAATGTCAGTTGAGAAGACACACAGGTGTGTGTGCGACACACATACACCGACACACACACACAGGATCATGTGTATATAGATTTGGAGCAGTCACCAGGGGCAGTGCAGTATACCTCCTCCTCTTTCCCCTCTTTGAGTCAATCACTTGCTTTTTCATTTTCTTTGATTTTGATTGAGATGAAACTGTTGGGCTTGAAGACGGGAAGAGAGGAAGAGTGTTTTCTAAAAATTACCTCCAGCAGTGCTCAAACACTTCTGCCGTGCAGGCTCCTGTGTGGCTGACCCGACGGAGGCGGCGTAGCCCTGGTCTCTGTCCAAACTTCTGCCCCATCAGCAAGACACTTAGTGACGGACATCTTTTAAACTCTTTGCTTCTAGGTGAGACAACAAAAAAAAAACAAAAAAAGAAGACATTTTTCCTACCCCCACCTCCACCCCCCCAACCCAAAAAGACTGCAGGAATAGGACCATTTTGGTGCTGTCCTTCTCCTCTCCTTCGTCTGCTGGATGGAGGGAGCTTGGAACACTTTGAGAAGAAAAAAGAGGGGAAGCCGAGAGAAACGAGGGAGGAAGCGTCTACAGAAATATTGTGACTTAAAAAAAAAAAGAAAACTGTTGATGATTATGGAATATAACAAGAAAAAAATGTGTGGTAGCTTTCGTCATTTTCCTTTTTTTTATTTGATGTTATTATCATTGTTTATTTTTGAGGATCAATATTTCCACGGTGGCGTTCTGTTTCAACGTACCTTTTTCTGAGGATGCTGTTTATTTGTTTTTTGTTTCTTGTGTTGTAATTTGTTGGATTTACTCTGGCTGTTCACACCATTCCAAATGAGTATTGGCAAAAAAAAGAAAAAAAAGGAAAGAAAGAAAGCGCAGTATTGTCCCAACTTGTGATACCCGACCCCCATTTTAGCCCCAAGTTGTAGCAGGCAAGAAAATTGGGAAATAGCACTTAAAGTTGCCATTAACCAGACCGATTATTTAACAGCTGAATCTTTTTTTTTTAAATCCTTTCTCATTCACTTGTTTTTGGTTGTGTATTTAGTTGAGAAATATCAGTAATGCTTTAAAAAAATATATATTATTACTGCAGTCAGAGAATACCTCATCCCACAAGGGTTCTGCCTGGAACTGTGTCCAAATTGATTTAAAAATAAGGGGGAACTCTTTCTGTGGGACACCAAATGTGGCAACTCTGCTCAGCTTCGATTCAAAGCTCTATGGTTGTAATAGTTACTGTGTAGAAGCTATCTGCAATTCACTGTGTGAGTTTGTGTTAAAGGAATAGCACGTGAGATTTATTTTTTTTTCTTTGTTTTCCGTGAGCATAAAAGCATTACTTTTCTCTACAGTGCCATACCAAATTTTAACATTTATTTTAATCTATTATCTGCTTATTCCCATTTTATTTTTGTTACAGGTAACCAAAGAAATATGTAGAAAACCAAAAACCCTGTAGTTTTTATTTTTGAGTTTCTTATTTTTTGAGTTATTTTTTTCCTTCTTAAAGAATTTGGCCAAAAGACAACAAACCAGGAGTTTGAATTCTTCTTATTGTATTCATGTAACTATTGTGTTAAAAAAAAAATTATACATGACTTACAGTGCTGACTATTCCAAAAACCAAAGTGTATAAAGCAAACTAGAATTTGGAGACATCAAAGCTTTTACATGATAAAACGGTTACGTCACATTAGGTATGAGGCCAAAAACTAGTATTAACAAACCTCGCACAGTTCCTCTGAGAAACAAAAGAAAGAGAAAAGTTAAAAAAAAAGCACTTAGAGGTGAACCCCTGTCTCTCCAGCGCTCAGGCTAAACTGTGTTCCAAACACATCGTAGGACTGGCCCTGAAAATGACGCATTTGAACACAAACATATCTGTACCTTTACAACCAGAGATGCCAACAAACACACCCTCTTCATTTTGTGAATGCAGGAAGAGAAACTTCCCACAATTCAGTTACAAAAGTCAAAACTGTGGAACTTCCAAAAACACATAGTCAGTATATAACAAAAAAAGAGGGAACGAGTAAAAATAATTAGAAGTATACCAATGTGAGAGGAAAACAACCAAGGGACATCATGTGATTAAAAGTTGGGTTCGTATTTTCATACTTTTTCCTCAAACTATCTCTTGCACTTCAGATGATTTTGTCTTATTTAATGAAAGAACCTTTCTGGTGCGTTTGTGTTCAAACAGGACTGTTTCCTGTCACATTCGAGACTGATTTCTAACAAAGTACAAAGTGGCAGACGGGCATCTTGAAACGAGATAAAAACCAAAAATAACACTACCTCCTTTTCAAAACGGTTCAACACATAGCCAATGGGAGACTGAACTCTCTTAAATATTTTATTTTCTCCATTCTTCCTGGATGATTATAATAAATGCCAAAATTGATGTTACATTTACTGTATGTATGACAAAAAAAAGAAGAAGAAGAAGAAGAAGAAGCTATTTGGCGATCCGGACTCCCTAACACAACTGCTCAAGCCCAAAAAACACGTTTCACTTTCCATGGAATTAAAAATGACTACCTCTCCTTAAACCACATCTAAAGCACTCTCTACGTCTCAAAGTGTGTTGTGAAGTGCTCACTGTATAACAATTTTTTCTATCAGCTGTGTAAAACTGACCATATTTCCTACACGCGGGGAGCACTGAGCTGCGTGAACAGCCTCTCAGCCGTGTGCTTTGACTGCGTGTGTGCATACTCATGATCTCAGCCAATGAGAAACTGGTCGTCAGTGGCTATGTGGTGTTGCAGGGAGCTGGCTGCCAGGCGAAACGGTGGGCAGAATATATCAGTGCCACCACAAACAAACACATAGACACACACGTGCACACACACACACGTGCAAAGGGGTATAACAGAAGCATTGAAGCAGGGCTATGGGTTAGTGCAGCGGAGGCTCTGACCATCCAGATATCCAAAGACCCACAAACACAGCAGCACCCGCTTCCCCGAAAAAAATCACCCGCAGAGACGCTGAGAGGACTGTCACACACAAACACACACACACACTTAAAGAAACTCATCACTACTACTACTAGTAAAATCCAAACCAAGAGGAACTGCTGCATACAGTACATCGATGATCTCTGACTCGTGCTTTAAGGTACACCTGTAAACAAAGCTGTTTTATAAAGATGTAGAATGTTCACAGGTCGCCATGTAACACTTCTGTTCTTTCTCCAGCTTGGCATAACATGATGTATTCTTGTATATTAATGCTTGACTTATCTCTCCGGGGCATTCTTTCTTATTTTGTCCTTTGATTTTTCTCTTCTTTTTTTTTTTTTTTTTTTGGGTTTGTTTTTTCTGCACCTGTTTTGCTATTATAAAGCTTTCAGCTCTGATTCCTATACTGTACTGCTAATGCTGAGGTATATGTATTTATCATATTAAGTGCTGCAGGTATCTTGGTTTATTAGTTTTGTTTTTTTTGTTTTTTTTTTGTTTGTTTCCACTTTTTCTGTTCTTCATAAAACGTCTGGGACGCTGATTTTTTAAGTGTATTATCTCTAAAAAAAAAATTAAAAGAATAAAAGTTAGATCAGTGGTTTAGGTAACACCTGTTTGTATATTTATCTTAGCTAGGTCTATTTTGATACTTTTTTGTCTCTGTACTGCATTTATGCATTTTTAAGGAAAGAAAAAAAAAACAAATGGAAAACAAACTAAAAAGTTTCTTCATTATGTATTGATACCTCAGAAGGACTTTTTCTCAAAGACAGGACCAAAACCTCCAAAAAGAAAAAGAGAAAGAGGAAAAAATGTAAAAATATGTAGCCCCTCTCTTGCTTTAAAAAAAAAAAAAAATATGCGGAGCTCTTGAAAGGTATTGCTGTTGGTCCTCTCAGGTGCCAATATGTGTCCCAGCTCCCTGTGACCCCTCCCTCTGACCCCTGACCCCTGTCATTCCTGTGCTGAACTCTGACCCCGCAGAGCTGTCAATCATCTGCAGGCACTGTGAGGGTGTCACTGAGCCACACACCTGGCAGGTGGTGACCAGTAACAAACCCTCGTCTCCCAGTCCCACAGAGGCGGATCAAAGACTGACACTGTTACATTTTTGATACTCGTCCTCTCAGCACCAAAATGTGGAACGTCTCTCAGAGATGCAGCTCATCCTCTGACTACCAAAGGCATTGCAAGCAACCATTTGCTTAGTCCAAACCCCTGAACTGTAACCAAACTGTAACCAAACCAATGCCGCATCCTTAACCAAACAAAAACCGAGCTACTTCCAAAACTCTCCATCAGCTTCACTGATCACCTTTACTGATAGGCTGTTATCTCTCATACATCCACGTCATGGTGTTGTAGGACCGGCCTGCGTCCTGTTTGCTAATGGCTTACCAAAAGGACACAGGGAGCCCAAATCCTGATTTGTGATTGGACAGTTCTGGGGTGTCACACGTGAGGGGGAAGGGAATCTCAAAGTGGAGCTTTTGCCTGACGGTATTATCAAGTAGACAGCCAGAATCCAATGGAACTACCACTTCAGTTCTCCTCTGGTTAAACCTTAGGAATGTGTGTACATTTTCAGCAGTGACTCTCTGAATTGTTTCTTAGTTTCAGTTTACCTGTTTACCTCTCTTTATCCTTTGGTTTTTTTTGTTCTGTTTCTTGTTATTTGAAAGTGTGACCCGAGGAAGAGGCAGGGACAGGGACTGGGTGGCGGCTTTAGACAGACGGATGGACAGACAGACAGACAGCCCAGCCCTCTGACCCTCGACCCTGGGTAGCCATGTAATGCCAGTCACTGCCCTTTTCCTTCATGCTGTATAAAAACACACACATATATCTGTGTATTTGTAACCTGAATCTTCTTGTGTCTGTCCATGCAGACAATAAAAAAACTGTACAGTAGGTCTAGTTGCATGTAATCTGTACTAATTATTGACAATGGCATTATAAAATGCAATAAAATACTTATTACACTGTCCTACGCTGAGTCCTTGTTTCTTCTCTGGAGGCATAAGGCATTGATTCCCAACTCCTGGGACACCCAAAGGAGTCACAGGATAATTCTCTGGGGTCAAAAGATGATTAAAAGAATAGAAAGGCAGAAAAATAGATTAATTCAATCAAAAATATTTAATTTTTAGTTAATTTTTTCTGACTTCACCTCAATCTTTGCTTTTCTCTTGTGGATTACAAGATCATTTGTACTCCTAATACCTCATACAGGCCTTTAAATATATTACAGTGCTAAGGAAAAAAAATCTCACAACTGCTGCTAATAATGAAATCAATGATGAGGAGCCGCAAAAAAGTTGCTTTGTTGTAAGGGGTTTAAAAAGGTTGGATTCTACCTTCTCTTTGGTTGTAGTTCCTTGAAAAGAATAAACTTGACATTCCACAACAGTCAAATCTGCAAATCCAGCTTACTGTGTAACACATACACGTTAGTCATATTAACACCTGTACAGCACAATGCAACACAACACAAGCGCCCTACAACGACATTAAAAGCCTCAATTTTGTTGAGACTGTGTCAGCTGTCATTTTTTAGCATGCATTATATTTTATATTTTACATTCCTGCACCCACATGCTGCAACCAACAAAATAATGTCCAATATTATACACAAAGTGAAAAAGCTGTGCTTTACTTATAGAAAATATATGATATCAAATGTAGCTACTGTAATTCTCTGGCCGTGACCTCTGCCTCCGACTACTTGTAATATAAATGCTCTACTCTTGTAGTGTCTAACCAGTATAATTAAACTGATCATGTCCACGAAGGAAGGCTGCATGTTTTTTAACAAATTGAGCAAATCCCTTCTTAGCATCCTGGAGGTCATACTGTGCAGGAAATTACTCTGTTTCATCTAATAAATTATTGATGCTGCAGTTATTATCCAATGTTTCCTTTTTTCATCTGATATATCTTATATTTTATATCTCAAAATCAATAAAACATTGGTTTATATTGTACCCAAAGTGCTTTTTGTCTTGTAAGAAGTCTGTATTATCAGTTTCATCCAAACAGTGTTATATCTACCTTCTAAGTAATGATGACAACCCCTAAATTATTAGCCTGAGAGGACATGAGGGACGCTTTTACCAATCACACCTGATAATTCACAATTTTGTTATCCAAGACATTAAGTTCTTTAAAGGGAAAATATACTTCTTTTAGTTAATAGTCTTCATATGGAAAAATATGCCAAAAATATGTCCAGTAGCCTCAAATCATTCCTGTGGTGCCGATGCTGTTATTGATAGTCAATTCTACCCAACATTTAAACCTCATCAGAAGACAAACTGCTGCTCAAACGGTACCTTCTCACTGAGTTAAAAGTTCAGCCTGTGTCAGTCCTGCCCGCCTTCAGAGAGGTCAGCATGTGTTGTGATACAGAGAGTGGCCACCAGGAGGAGTAAACAAACCAGACAACACAAGCAGCATCTCACAAACACAAACCCAGCAACAAACATCCCTTTGCTCCACTGACATGGTCCGACCAACAGGGTGGGCCAGAGAGTGCAGAACAGCTGAGCGTTGACTGAACTATCTGCAGTGTGTGAGCGTGAGTGAGTGTGTGTGTGTGTGTGTGTGTGTGTGTGTGTTGGAGTGATTAAAAAGAACACAGGTGGCTGAAGTCTTCTGAGATTACAGAACAGATGTTGTATTTTTTTAGAAAAAACTACTTTTTGTGTACTTTTTTTTAATTCACTCACCTTCTCCATATTTTTTTCCCCTTCTCCTTCTTTACCTGTGTCTCTCTCCTCCTCGCAGGTTTGGTGCATGCCCTACAGCTTATCTTTAAACTTCTGCGCTGCATTGTGGATGTGTTGCCACAGGGAGAAAATATGGAAACTGGCTGGATGTTTTTTGGAAAGTTGAAACTTTGTTTAATCTTGTGCTTTTAGTGAACTTCTCTGTTAGTCAGCTGGGAGGAAACTCACTTCTTGACGCTTAAATCCCTGTGACATTAGGTTTTGGGAGAGACCCCATCTTAAGCCTATTTCACACACACATGCACACCCATACACACACACACACACACACACACACACACACACACACACACACACACACACTCACTAGTATGCACACATCATGAATACGAAGCAGAAACTTTGTACTATATACTTCTACAAGGGGAGCCAGGGTGCAGAGCAACACACAAAGAGGTTATTCTTGGCGTGGCACAGTGGTGTTTGGCATAAACCTGACGCTGAGGCTGTGAATACATTTCTTAATGCTCATATGGACAGAATAAGCAGTAGGAACGTGCACATGAGTGAGTCTATTGTACATTTGCAAACCTGTTTGTGTGTCCCGAGAAGGATTTGTACACATTTTCACGCATTTTCTTCACTGTGCATGTGCATTGACTTTCAACGCTTAATCCATATGCATGTGTGTGTGTGTGTGTGTGTGATTTGGGGGTGTGGAGGGCTGCTAGTCCCAGCAGCATGGAGAGCACTGAGGTCCAGGCAGACCCTATGAGTCACAAAATAAATTTACAGAGAGCCATGCTAACATCTCTCTCCGTCTCTCCCCAGTTCACTCACTCTGTCATCCTCCTCCTCACCCGTCTCACCCCTCTGTGTCTGTGGCTGACAGAGTGGGCTGTCCACTAAACAGTATATTGACTCACTCAAAACAACACATCATGCTGTGTATCTGCTGTTGTATGTGTCAACATGGAACTGCTTACTCAGACTAATTAGCACAGACTCTCTTTCTCTTCTGTCTACATTTGTTTTTGTTGTTTTTGTTGATTCTGTGGACTGATAACATTTAAAACTCACTCCTGATAAACCTGTGTGTTTTATTTAAACTGAATAAAACAAAATAAATAAATAATGAAATGAATAAAACTAAAGTGGTGACTCTTGGGCCCAAATTGTACTGCACATCTGATGAGGGTGACAAAATAAAAAATATGACTGATGACCAAAAGGAAATATTTCCTGCTTCCTGGCTTTGCATGAGCAAATAGAAATTCTCCCTCTTCTTTAGCGTAGACACAAGTATCTTTTAAAGAGGTGTTTTGAATTAGTTTGAACAATTAGACCCCTATCGGGCCTCTCTGGGGTCTAAGTGATCCACTAATAGGTCATATTCTCTTTGAGAAATGGGTCCAAAATGGGTCACAAACCAGTTTTGTTCAGAATATCAATTGGCATAGCATTCTCTTTTGCTATACTTATCTGTTGCAGGATATTCTTTTGGGAAAAAATCAGAAAAAAGTCAGAAAAGTCAAGAAATACCAAGTTGATAAAACAATATTAAGCATGTCATCTGTAATCTGTTTTACCTTAAAATTAGTAGAAAAAAGTCCATCATATTGTGTCATATTGGGTCTCCATCTGCCCAAAAAACATTCAGAACTTCAAGCTGTCAAATTTACAATAACTGCCTAATTGTTTTAAGATAAACTGCATCAGTGTAATTTAGTGTGTGTCAGTTCATCTGCTTTGATCTGTGAAAGCACATAATTGGACTGGATTATTTCAAATGTAATCATTATCACATGCTGTGTCCTTTTTAAAACTGAATACTTAAAGCACAGCTGAGCAGTGATCGACTCTGTTGTTTCCTTTATTTCGCAAACAAAAATTTCAGACAAACATCATCCAAAGGTATTTATTTGTCAAAACAGACAAACAAATACTTTCCCAAACCACAAGAGCGCACAGCAGAATTTTGAGTTGACTGTAAGAAACATTTAAAAAAAAAAAAAAGCTCAACTTGCATAAAATGCAGGGTCATTGTCCTGGTTTTTAAATAACTATCCTTCAATTGTTAAGAGTCTCACAGGTATTCGTCCCAAGAGAAGTCATGAGTGATGAGAAAGTTGATGAAACTGCCCGACTCCATGTGTGGCAGAGCGAGAGAGAGAGAGAGAGAGAGAGAGAGAGAGAGAGAGAGAGAGAGAGAGGCCTCAGTAACAGAACAAAAGCATCTTTGTGAGTGATTGGAACCACATTTTCATCCTCCTCTTTCTCTCTCTCTCTCTCTGCCACACATGGAGTCGGGCAGTTTCATCCACTTTCTCATCATTCATGACTTCTCTTGGGAGGAAAGTGCATACCTGTGAGACTCCAGCAATTGTAGGATAGTTATTTAAAAACCAGGACAATGACCCAGCGTTTGTGCAAGCTGAGCTTTCTCGTCGTTGCTTACAGTCAACTGAATATGATGTGTGTACCGCTGTGGTTTGGGGAGAACGTTGCAAAGCGTCCTTGGTCTCTTTGTCTGCACTGTCTCTTGCTCAATCTCAGTCACGGCAGACTGTTCAAAACCGCTCCAAAAATCAACGTCAAAAGTTTAGAATAATACCCCGAGACGGTTTCTGTGTGTGTGTGGCTCCAGTTTCACTTCTCTGTGAAAGCACACCTACTCACACACTGTTCTCACATACACACTGCCTCTCTGCCTCCGTCTGGACTGTCTCTCAATCTCCACATTTCCTCTGTGAGCCCCTCCCATCCTTGCCTGTCTGCTGATCTGATGCTGGCTGAGGTCTGGATGTGGCATCTCATGCAGTCTTGTCAGATGTGCTGCAGCCTTGGAGCAGATCTCACCTCAGTCCTCCAGAGCTCCTGAGCTGGAGAAAGCTACCTGCTCTTTCTCTGCTGGATCTCAGTGGACTGGAAAGCCTCTAAAGCCTCTGGAGCCTAAAGCAAACAAAGAACAGGTCTACGTGCTGTGAGAAAGGTAGAATTACTGCCAGCATGGTGAAGCACGGCATGACTGCCTCTGTGAGGTCAACCTGCCCTCTGTGCAGCATGTAGTGGAACTTATAACTTCCGTTTTATGCAATGGTGCATGAATTCAAGAAGTGACTCAGTTTGTTTAAAAAAAGTCCAACTTAGGTGTGCACTAATAATGATTTTTCATAAAGATCATTCAATTAAGTAACACAGGTGTGTTTCTAAGTATATTTTTTTATATAGTGGCCAACTGTCTCTAACACGGTGAAAATCACTGTTTTATTATTTCACCCATTTAACAAAAAGACTGATATTTGCTTGTAGAATACAAGGTAAAATATATAAGCAAAAACTCACACTCAGAATGCAATGTCAGATGTTTAATTTTTCATAATCAGCTGGAGAGGGTGGTACATTTTTGGTAAACAAGTATATGGATGTCTTGTCGAAATAATTATGAAAAGACAAATACTACTGTCATTCCTCATAGTTGTGTAGCTCTGGAACCAGCAGCCAGCTAGCTTAGCTCAGCAAAAGCGGCGGAATTAAACAGCCTGGCTCTGTCAAAAGGACACAAACTGAACATTTGAAATGCAATGTGTTATTTAATGAGCTTGAGATGTGTTGGCAGGTGGATTTTGTCACTTTCTAACAGAGCAGGCCTTGCTGACTCCGGCATGAGAGTGGTCTCGACCCTCTTATCTAAGGTTGAATTTAGACCAAATCAGGTGTTGTGACAAAGAAGGCAATCCTCTAATTTATATTAAATGTTGGTAGGGGATTAAGGCTGCAGTGTTGTGGAGCCCGGGGGGATGTCACCCCCCCCCCCAAAATCCACATTTTGAGAAGCGTTACCCAACTTTACATTGACAAAAAAAAAATGCTGACAGTCATCTTTACCTTTTTTTTGTTCCTTTTTTAGTAACTGAATTACATTCTATTTATGGAGTTAATATAACTAGAGTGAATGGATGCAAAGAGACAATCTGCAGCTATAACTGTGCAAAACCCTACAAAACAAACAATTAAACATAATAAACTGTTCCTTTTCATGGCTGCCAACAACCAGCATCATTTTATTTTTCATTTTTTCGACATGCTCCCAGCCTGAGAGGAGCCTCAGTAATAAGTAATTTCTAAAAATATTGAACTACTCCTTTAAAAAACAGTTGTTTCTCAGTATGACGGATAAATTATACTCTTCTATTGTGCTTATTCTTTCCTCTGCACACACTGAAAAACTTGTGTGTATGTGTCTGTGTGTGTATGAACAGCAGCTCCTGCTTCATAATTGGAAGCTGATTTGATAGAATGGGTGGAGGTGAGGAATGTGGAAGGTCGATGCCACGTTCTTCTGCTTGGTCAACTGGATCCTGGATGGTCCAAAGGGCCCCTGTTCACCTTCAGAGGAAGGTGCCACTTAGAGCCCGAACAAAGGCTGCAGGAAAACCCACAAGCTGTGTGGCAACGCTACCTGCTCACTGACAAAATGTGTTTAAAAAATCATTAACCGACTTGTAAATAAGCTTTGATTAAATTACTCCTGAGTTCCTGTGAATCACTCAAATAATTATGCAAATACCAAGTCAGTAATAGAAATGAAAGCCAGCAGAGCGTACTGTAGAGAGCCCTGTGGGTGGGGTGAAAAGTGAAGTGGGGTGTGAGTCATGAACGGAAGTAAGAGGATAGAGAGTGCGGACCTTATCAGGAAGCTGATGACAAGAAAATTTCTCCACTCTCATTGTTCAGAGCTGGAATAGGTGGGGGGGCGGGGGGGCTGAACCTTGCACAAACACACAAGACTTTAATATCAACAGACTTCAGGGTCTTTTGAAGCTTTGGCTACGTTTGGTTTATTTATGCTGGTGTTCTGTTTTTATTACACTTTAATTGTGCTTAATCCTCTTTAGCTGATGTGATGATAGCAAATAAAAGCTGAGAACTTCCTCATTATCACATTTAACACATTGTGATCCCTTGAACTGGTTGAATAGAGGATGAATTTTAATTTGATACAATTTGGGAGAGATCTCGTTCCGCCCCCTGCGAAAAATCCCCCACAGTAGATGACAAATTGGTAAGTTATGCATGTGAGGCAGCAGGGAGGACAACTATTTGAAATGTGTGTAGACAAACCAGATCAAAGAGACTCAGAAATGCTACAGTTGGTTGTTACTGTACTTCCTTTCAGTCACAGGTTTTGTCAAAGTCCTACCACTTTAAATTTAATATCTGTAAGGATTATGTGTAACGAAAATATTTGGACCATAAAGTGGGTCAGGTCTGCTGAACTGTACCCAGCTGTCCTAAGTAGAAAACAGTATGTCTGGATTTCTCCCACAAACCAGAAAACAAACAGACAAAAAAAAAATCCTGCTGGAACTAGATCCCTCTAACCCTGCCGCTGCCCACACAAGCTCTGACCCTCGTGCCCAGACAGACGCTGAGCCCCCACAGAGCACAAATCCTACAAATACTTCAGTGTCAAAGCCTGACTGTTTCAGATGAGTGCCTGTACACACAAATTGAATAGGAGGCTATCATGTTGTTAGTGAAAATGAGGCCTGTCTCAAGCAGAAGATTTGCTGCTGTGAATTGCCCCGCGCCCCGCCACGCCTTCCAACAATCAATCACAGGAGACGGGAAACGCTCTCCTCATCCACAGCCTCCGGGTGTCAACATGGCACGAGCAGAAGCTGCCTGTCGTCCGCTGAGTGTTTCTTTATTTCATGGGAGACAAGATTAGCGTCTCAAATTTTGGTCCATTTGTTTAACTGCACCTTCCTCATTGTTTGACTACTCTCAATAATGCTCTCAACAAAGGTGGAGATGGGGTTGAAGCTGTGGAGTTTTTCTGTGTGAAAGTTTGTGCAAAGTGAGAAAAAAAAGGAAACAGAAGAAAAGGCAATAGATTATGCTTAAAGATCATTACTGTTGTATTTTTACCACAAAATTATGAGGAGTGTTTTTATTTCTATATGTCTTTTGATATTTTGGAGCTGCCTGTGTTTTTGACGTCATCTTATCTATTTGGAAACATTTGTCATCATTGGGTAACTGGTGGTGCAAAACTCTTCAAACAGGACGGTCAGGTCCCTCAACACCTACTCCTACTGACATCATCATCATATTTATTATTATTTATTTATCCATATAGCAACAGTCAATTTATAAAACTGAGAGCGTCATTCTCAAAAGAGGTTAAACCTGTTGGTGATATCAGTCAGTTTGGAGTTAGTTAACATGTGTGTTGTGCCATAACCGCGGGTTAAAGAAATGAGAAACAAGAGTTTCGCAGACATTTTGGTTTTCTTGTATGAAGCTAGCAAAAGTTATTCCTCTTGTTTATTCATATTTGTATGAGTGTAAAGGTAAAAAGACATTTATGCTTTTATTTAGCCTCCATGGTTCAAGCAACATCATGCAGAAGTTCCTCTTTTGTGCAATTTGTCGCCCCCATAGTCTCTGCCTGCAGTATCACTGCTGTAAATAAATCCCAGGTTTCTGTTACAAAATTCTGATGATAGTTGTGGGTCTGTGAGATGTAGTGCCCTAAAGCACTGGGCAGAGTTTCTCAGCCACTTATCCAAGTTACATAGTGCAGCAACTGGCACATCTGGGCACAGAGTGACTGGCACACAGACACCATTCACCATATTACAAGTCGGTGTACCATCAAAATGATTTTGAACCTGTTATTTTGGGGTTAAATGTAACATAATCCTGCTTTGTTTGTATTTTTCTCAACCCTTTTTTATTGTGAAGAGGATTATCTGCAACAGATGTTGGATGAGTCAGTGTTATACACATGTTGTTGTTGTGGGAGATGCATGCCAAGTTTTATTTCAGTACCTCTGCTTCTGACATGAAAGTAACTGTTTTTGCAATTTTTCTAAATGACTTGCTGATGTCAATTGTGTTCGGGGCATAAGATAGAGCATGTAATTGAGGTGATTCTTGTAATTACACAGTTACATTCATGAGTATGAATCGTGAGTCATCAGCAACAAAATGACCTATTTTGGTCTTTACTGAGACATCTTAAAACGTCTCGTGCGGACCATGAATGAAGAAAATTCCCACAGTGAGTCACATGAGCATATAAAGCTGCCTAAAAACTATGACCCTGAGCTTGTTCCTGTGCCTGGTTGACTCATTCAAGAGTATAATAGATGTGCTCTGCATCTTATCTATAATAAAATGTGACTTATTTAAAAAAAATAGAAAAAAAATTACAAAGTAATCATGCAATATAATGGTTCATGGTTCAGTTGACATTTGTGCTTTGAAAGTGTTTGGTGTTTTAAAATATGGAAAGAAAACAGTAGCAAAAAGCAGAAACAGTGTTGCTTTTAAGAACTGTAGGAAATCTAGCTGCAAAGAATTATTTTAAGGGAAAAATCCTACAATTCAAATGCTAGAACAGTGACCATAGCTGAGCTATACAGATAGCTGGATTTAAGTGAGTTTGAGTGAGTATTGTTACCTGAGTTATTGCTCTTGTACATAAAAGTTATCTTCACAAACTGTTGCTCTATTATTATTGACAAAACATATGGTTCCTGGGCCCATAAATCCTGATGAAAGCTACCCTGTGTTAGTGCTGTGTCTGGTTTGGGTTAAGGGGTAATTATATGACAGTGTAGTTCAGCCCAACCAGTTTCTAGCCTGGAGGAAGCACAATCACTGCTGACTGCAGTTTCCTGTCCAATAGCTGCAGCACAGAACTCTGAGGCAAGTATATGTGGAGTAAAGGGAGAGGAGAGAGCGAGTGCACAGGACTGATACTGTTCAGCCTGAGAGTTTGAACAAGGCTGGGATGTTGGTGTTCTTGGACTTTGTTGTGCAGAAACGCAATAGAAGGTGGGGAAACCTGTAGCTCAGACAAAGAGTATTCAGCGAGCTGCCTGCAGAGACACACAAACTTCCCAACATCTGGTGTGCTGGAGAACGGAGCCAGCCGGAGAGAGAAACTTTGGAGGCGGAGAGAAAACTATCTTCGCTTGAGGAAAAATGTATTAAACTGGGTGTTTGCGGCACCTACATGAAAGGACAATTGATTTGGAGATCGTGTAAAGTGATAAGAGTGGAGGGAAAGAGGACGGGAAAGGTCTTGGAGAGCGAGAAGTCCACCTGGAGCGGTCAGAGAATGAATTAGTCAAAGGTTTGGCTGCACTGTTTCCCAGCCGGAGAGAAGGTAAGAAGTTGTGTTTTTTCTGTCTGTGGTGTTATTGTAAATAAAAGCGAGTTCTCGTGCAGTGTGAGTGCAGACAGAAAAAGGATCCCCACACTGCAGCTGAGCTCGCTCTGAGCGTGCAGGGACTCGTTTGGGGAAAGCAGGGCGCAGACATGCAATAAAGGTAAACAGAATACGCCCGTTATTAGCTGACAGTAACTTTTAGTTTTATTAGACTTAATTTCAGCGGAAATACTTTTTGTTTTGTCTTAACCCGTGTCATTATTTTTAATTAAGCTACAAGTTTGGCACTTTTTCTTTTTTAATTTTACGTGCGTCTCATTTCTCGAAACTTCTTCAAACTTTTAACCGTTTCAAAAGTATGAAACTTCGTCATTTGTAGATATATAAAGGTGAATTAAATTGTTTGAACCGAACACAATCTCCATAAACATTTATTTGTCATAAAAACTTCGCAGGAGTTGTCAAAACTTTTGGAGGGCAGCGAATGCGGAGCAAAGTCACGGGAGCGCGCAAACAGCTGTCCAGCTGAGCTGCTTTTGGCAGGGGAGGCGCGCGCCAAACACAAGTTGGCACGTGACACATACAATGAACTTGTCCCGTCTCAATATTGATTTATAGAACGTGCCCGGTGCTCGGTTGTGATTGAATGTTTATAAAGAACAGCTGAAGTCTGATTAAATACATATAAATAAGTGTTAAAGGTAAGAAAAGGCAGAAAGTTTTCAGTTTTTTAACGATCAATTAGTAAGAAATATAACTGTAGCCTTGCACCAGAAATAATTGTAAAAATAAATGGTTATTTATTAAAGATTCTTACATTTATATCACTATATGTATTTGATATCAATTCTTTAAAATTTGTTAGTAACAATTTCAAAATTAAACATTTACACATAGGCAAGAAATTTGAAACCTGTAGCTGTGGATGCTCTTTTGTGCTTTTAACTGGAGTTGTAATGAAACATTCTTGGTCTTAAACTGAGTAAAACAGACTCTTCTCATCCAAAATTACAGGTTTATGCACATTTTCTTGTGAGTGAGTCAGCATCACATGTGGCCTGTTTGCTATCATTTAAAAGCTGGAGATCTTTAGCCGTTAACGATTTTCTTTTGTTTTTCCTCATACTTCTTTTGTTACTCTGTTTCTTTATCTTGTGCTCCAACAGTAGTGGAATAAAACACTTACTTTACATTGAGTATATTTACTCAAGTACTGTACTTATATCATATTTGACATACTTGCACTTGACTTTAGTATTTTCATTTTTGAAACTTTATTCTTTCCCCTCCATCGAATCACTTGCAATTATTATTTTATTCTTCAACATCAGTCTAGTCACTAGTTACTTTCAGATTATGCTATTTTCATACTTCATCATTCTTTCCTTTGTATTCTTAAATATTGTGATTTTGAAATAAATGAAAGTTTAAGTGTTCCTTCATATGTCTTTATAGATCTCCTACTTAAATTGAATATGTAAATTAACTCCTGCTCCCTTTGAACAGCTGAAAAATGCCTCGTCACAAAGCTTAAAAGGGGCTGTTTTCTGAGATCATCAAAAGTTAACCTTTCAAAGATTCATGGTTCTCAAAGAG
The DNA here is from genome assembly GCA_029814765.1 of Acanthurus leucopareius. Taxonomy (NCBI): domain Eukaryota; kingdom Metazoa; phylum Chordata; class Actinopteri; order Acanthuriformes; family Acanthuridae; genus Acanthurus; species Acanthurus leucopareius. The sequence continues at coordinate 6,893,163 of JAQMCX010000029.1, forward strand.
CAGAAGCACTGCAAACATATGATGATCATACAGGATACAATGCATTGTTGTTGAATGAATTACCCAACTAACTAGTATTTGAAATTATTCAAACCTTACTGAACTACAGCATTAAAATACAACATAATAGGTAAGAGAATTCCATAAGCATCCTGCAGAACGATTACTTAGAATTTTGATATTTAAAGCAAATTTTTTGCTGATGATACTAACTTACTTTTACTTAAATAAGGTTTTATTTTTACTTGTGGTGGAGTATTTTATGGTATTGCCATTTCAATTAAAGAAACAGACACATTTCCATCGCTGGTGTTGAAAGGATCTGTCCTGGTTTGCTCAGTAAAGTACCTTGAAACTAAACTACTATTATTGTTACTATTTTCACAACATGAGTATAAAGAGTTTTAAAACTGTTAATTAAAAGAAGGCTATGATTAGGCATTTCCGTTGTGTTACCCCTGTTTAATGAAAGAAGCCGTGCCCTTCCTTTAGTGACGGTAGATTAGCTAAGAGGGATTCATGTCAGATCAAGTCATGCCTGACTAAGATTTGCTTGTTGGTTTGTTGCTCAATTTTAAAGTGTAATGAGAGATTTTTCTTGTGATGCATACAATCATCTCTGTAATAATATTTTGGCTATCTCCTCTCTGTGTTTTAGGCTCACTCCTTGGCCCCTCTGACTCCTCCCATTAGAGCCAGGCCTACGCCCATGGATGAGGAGAGGAGTGCCCCTGCCATCTCCCCAGAGCCACCTGATGATGGGGACCCAAGTCTACCAGCCCCACAACCCAGTCTGCACGCAACCTCACCTACACAGACAGTAAACCAACTCTGCCCGAGCCCAAAGGGCTGCCCTAGTGCAGGTAAGAAAGAAAGAAAGAAGTTCCAGTAGACGATCGAACAACAAGACAAACCTACAAAAACTCCTGTCCAAATTTTGGTGTGTGGCTGATAGTGTTTGTGTATATTGTATTTGAAAAAGAGGACTCCATAAGAAGCTTTGCAATGGGCCTTGAATAATATAAAACTGTTGTTACTATTTTAAGTATTCGTGTGTGTATCTGTGTGTGTGTGTGTGTGTGTGTGTGTGTGTGTGTGTGTGTGTGTATCTGTCTTCTTGAGTTTGATACAGAAAGAAGTTATAAAGAGATTAAGTCATTTCTGAAAAAGGGGAGCTAGTGGACTCGAGCTGAGAGAGAAGACCTCTCCATCCTGTTTCATTTATGTGGACCCTATCATGGCTCTAGGCCCACCGGTAGTGTGTCATATAATGTGGATGTACATACAGTTGTATGCAACACGTTTTCCTTCAAAGTAGAAGAGACTCAAAACAGACCAATTTATTCACCTTTGTGACAGTGTGTTGATGTAAGTTTTCCAGAACTGTCTTGTTTTTCTGTCTTTAAAAACTTAAGGACTAGTATTTAGTAATCACTAATGGTGACTCAGAGGCTATTTTTTAGTGACTCCCACCAGATCCCAGAAAATCATTGTGTGTTTTTGGTGGACGTCATAGTGATTCATCAGGTCAGAGGCTGTCTCACTGACAGACAAAGCAGTTGTGCGCTGAGGTGATCAGATATCTGTTTGTGTTGCTGTGTGAGTGTGTGTGTGGGTGGGGGGAGTCATGCTGCTTTGGATGATCTTAGGGGTCAAGATCAATTCAGCACAGAAGAACCTTTAAAGATTGCAATGTGACTCCTAAGAATTTGTGAAAGTACCCATTTTCCCTCCCCTCCTTGTGTGATTGGTCATGGTAAGGGTTGACCAACACTGGGGTGGTGAAAAGGGGGACACAGATCATCTTAGGGCAGTATTGTGCTTGAATGAGTCATCCAGGACCACCCAAAATTATTTGAGTTTCCTGAGAAAGTTTTAGCAAGAAAACAGCAGTGCTGACTGTGGATCAGACTGCAGGTCCTATGGGGTAACTGGGGCAGGTGTGGTAAACAGTTAGGGAAGCGTGCAGACATTTAAGTGGCTTGTTGCCATGGGAACCTGCCACTTCAATGGCTGATGGAGTTCTTTTTTTTGTTTTGTTTTTTAAAGGCAAACCTCAACCCAATCTATTATTACTGTGTCAAAAGTGCAAAAATATAGGATCCACACACGCACACCCCTGTTCTCTGTTGCACTGTGGTTCACCATGATGTGTGTAAGTACAGCGTCTGATTTAATGATAATACTGCTGCGAAGAGTTTTAGAGTTATTAAACTGTTGGTTTGTGCCTGAACATGTTTTTCGTGGCTGTGCTGACTTTACCTGTGCTTGCTCCTCAGGGAGCCAACACAAAGTACGACTCTGGCTTTTCCCACTAAAGTTAGACTGCTTGTCTGGCTGACTGGTCTAGTGAATATGCATGTGTGTGTGTGTGTGTGTAAGTGTGTGTGTGTGTGTGTGTGTGTGTGTGTGCTGAGGGTAGGTAGGTGAGACAGGGTAGGGAGGAGAAGATTGGTCAGGCAACAAGGGCTTGCTTTCAGCGCTCTGCTTCACCCCCCGCCCATCCCCTCTGCCTTCAGAGTGCAGGACTTTGGGACAACACAATAAACACACAGATGTAACTCAGGTTTGAATCATATTTTTGCAAATAGATGCATCATTAAAATTGTTAACAGGTCTGACGCTGCTTTTTATTTCATTTTCTAATTCATTCGAAACAAATATGTGCTATTTCTGCAAGTCAACATACAGCAAGTGAAAGATGACATGCTCGTTCAGTAGTGTTGCTTTTCTGGTTATCATCATTTTCTACTGTTATGCATCTAGTCCTCCTGTATAGATGAGATTCTTTGTTTATTATTTTAGTCATAGTGATATGTTACTTTCACTGCAACAAGACAAATACTTGCCCCACAGATTTGATTGCAACAATCAAAGCTACAAACTTGGTATGGGTAAATTAAGTCATGTGGCAGTTGTCAAGAATGATCCGCTCTGATCGATGCTGTATTCACTTGTGTCGATAGTTATCAAAGATGCTGTGCTGCAGAGAACTGTTGAAACCATAGAAATAAACCAAACAAACCTGGAGTAAAAACATGTTCACCACCCTTTCTTACCGTCTTTACATGCCTACCCTGTAACAAGACCCACCCCTACTCTGCCCATGATTGGCTGTACCCCTCCAGACGTTAGCTATGATGCAGGCTAGCAAAACAAATTAGACAGGCCTGGGATGACAGTAACTAATCCACAGCAGCTTATGTTTTTGTTATCCTTGAGATGCTTCACAAAATGACACGACTTCAAGCTAGTGCCTGCATGATGCTATGGATCCATCTACTTTTATTGAAAAGACGCACCCTATTTTGTTTCTGATTTAACCTTATCTTCTCATGCTAACCCAGTTTTAATGAAACCACTGATGCTGATATAATTTAATTCTAAAGGACTTTCAGTTAAAAGTCAGTGAGTCAATCATAGAGGCTGTATACAGTCTGGGTGTCCAAAGAGTGGTTCTCAAGGAGGAGAGACCCAAGATGAACAACAGCAAAACTACAGCTCAAAGTCCCCTGAATATGCTAATAGAGCAGGCTGTCACTGCAGAAAAGCACAGACATTACCAGATCTACGCATAATACAGCCTCTATGCTTGACCCAGACTTTTGACTCATAATAGTGCCCAACCAACCTAACAAATGAAGGCAACAAGGTCAGAGACAAAGTAGGGTGGGTCTTGCAAGGAAGGTAGTGAGGAGCAGCTGGCCAAGCCTAGCGGTGTACTCATTGCTGGGCATCGGTGCTGTTTCCATGCCAGTTAGGGCTGCCAAAGGTGAAGACAGGTAGCTTTGCTTTAGGGTGAGGTTCCTGAGTTAGGTAAGACTAGATTAGTAAGGGCAGAGAATTAGGAGTGTGTGGGTATTAGGAGTGTTCTAGCTGTTTTTAAGTTTATGTAACTGTTGGAAATTGGTTCATGTTAATTTTATAATGGACATTTGTGTTGAAATATTTAAACAAACCATCTTTTAACAGGGAAATAATAGCTTCTTCTCTATGAGACTGGTCTATGGAGAGAGCTCCAGCCAGCTCACAGCAAGGCCTGCAAGTATGACTGACTGGCTGACTGGCTAGCTAGCTAGCTATCTCTGCAGGCTCGAGCTTGCTGTAGACGTAGTCGATGTCTAGTCACTGTGGGGGGGCTTGGCAAGGGTGGAGTCAGCAAGGAGTACAACAATCCTCTTCCAAGCATGAAACATGAGGTATTTACGCTTTAAAACCAGTCAAATTGAGATTTCACCCTTAAAATTACTGTCATCACTGCAGTTATGTCTTAAATAAATCCTTGCTGCTAACTGAAAGAGAACGGTACACAGAAAAAATAAATGACCAGGCAAACGATTCAACTAAATGGCGAGAAGTCCCATTCTTAGACTTTTCCTGCCATCTTGTTGAGTTGCCTGTCAAGAGACACTATTACATTTATGATAGAAATGACGAATTAAACTTAACATAATATCATTACCCTACGACCATTAGCTAGCACATTTTTTTAAATCTACAGTAAGACAGTTTAAAACATGGCAATGAAGGGAAGCTAAAGCAGTGATACAACTTTTTTTTTTAACTGGAAAGAGCGGGTAAGCCGTTATTATTATGTTGTTAACTGTATGTTAGCTATGTTAACTGCTGAGTTATGTTGCTTGTAATTAGGCGCCGACTACACACATACATGTGTTTTGAGGACACATGGCGACCAAGCTCATCCTCCTGCCAAATGGCTTGCCATCACCATATTTTCTCTGGTCTCTCTGGTTCTGTCTCCTGATTTGGTACACTACAAAACATTTTTAATTATTCGTCGTACAGAAAACCACACGGCATTGCAGCACATGCTTTGTTTTAGCCCACAGCCTAAAAAACATTTTGTTGTAATATTTTGTGGGTGTTAATGAATACCGACTGTATCGATTGCACAATAACGAAGGCTGCTGTGACTGAGTTGCTTTCCCTCTGGTTCTGTCTGGTTTGTATCGCCAGCGTGCATCATAGCTAACAGCTGAAAGGGTATGAATTCAGATAGGGCCCAAGGCATGCTGCGCAGGCACATCTAGCTAGCTTTTTCTGGACCGCTGAAATGACCATGCTGCCTGGGGGTCTTGGGGATTCACTCGATTACAAACTTATCAGCACCAGTGCCATTTATAATCACAACTACTAACCTCTAATTTGTCAACTTTCTCCAATCTGCATGTCCAGACCTATGTGAGCATATCTATGCTGTGCATGACTCCACTAGAAATCGGACAATGTTCAATCAATTGCAGCTTTTCAGATTTTTGATAAGAACTGTCATTACATACAGTTCAAGGAGTCAGTCAAAGTTTCATGCATCTTTTATTATGACAGTCTTTTGGTAAGAATGTTGTCTGGGTCTCTGTGGCTTTTGCCATGATATGTTGTGTGTACAGTAGATGCTTGCCTGTCATGAACATCTGTACAATCAAATGCAATTTGATGCAATAGCCCTGCAACTAATAATGGCCCTGTGAATCTTCCTGTTGAGTTTGGATGAGACCTCAAAAGGGTGTTGTGAGTCATGTGAGGTTAGTGTTTGAGGCCATAGTTTAATTATGGCAATGACTTGGCAGCAACAGCATGGGAGCCGGCCAATCACAATGTGCCAGAAGGAAGTTTTAGCCCTTCTGCTGTAAGCGAATAAAGCTCTGCTCAGTTATTACAAGGCCATTGAACACTGCAGTGTGTGTGTCGACAGATGTGTGCCTCTCGCTATTGTGAGTGTTGCTCTCACTCAGGCATGAAGATGCAATGAGGCTGTCTGTTTATATAGGAGCCCCTTACCCACATGCTAGATTCCCACATTCTCTTTCACCACTGCCATCCCTCTTACTTTATTTTTTTATCACCTCTCTGCTTTTGTCTCAGTTTATTTCAATTCTGTCACTATCTGTGTTTAAGCAGAGCAGGGATTAGTTTTTATATTAAAACTGTAAATCAAAATTTTAGAATCATGAGAGCAATAATTTAAAGTATGACTTGTATTATTATCAGTGTCTGAATAAGTTAGAGAAGGTGAAAGCTTGAGCCTTTAGCTTGAGCCTGTTGATGCAGCTATAAGACAACTGTAGGCAGCGAATATAGCAAGCTGTGGCTAATCAGTCAGGACTTCGGCTTTTGTTTTTTTAATAAGATCTCTTGAAACCTGATCCGTGTTTTTCTACTCTCATCTAAAGATGTTTTTGTCAGGAAAAATAACTGTGTTATTTAAGGTCAACTCCTTTTGCTGCTCAGTTCTTAAAATAAAAAAAAAATATGTTAGCTAAGCTTGCAGTTTGCTTGTTCATAGTCAAGTAAAGAACAAGCTCATCATATTTTAAACTTTTTTCCCCAGTAGCTGTGAGTCAGGCCCTGGAGGTTTAGGGGCTGCAAAACACCAAGTTCTCTTAGTTTGCCAACCAGCTAAAGTTCACAGCTGTGAACAATATTATTTTCTTTATCATCAATTAATTATTGATAACAAACTTCCTGTACATACTTGTCAGATGTGATGTACAAGAAGTTTGTTATTAATAATTATTTGACCTCAACAGCTAGAATTTACTCTATGTAAATTAAGCTTGTGATAGGCTAATGCTTAGTACAAATGTATGTGTAAATGTATGAATGTTTAACACAATGTGGACCACATTATGTGTCTACATTATTACTAAATTATAATCCAAATCACAGCAGTGATTGGCCAACAAATATTGGTCTGAAAACATGTAGCTATTTGGAATATTTTTCCTAAATTTTTCAGCACTGTTATAAATGTAATAGCCTATTTTCATAGGTTTACATGTTGCCAATGTCTTTCTATTCATCCTGCTTCTCTCAAAGAATAATTCCTTTGTCTACACCACAGTTTAAGCTGCATTTCATTTATCTCTCTTTTCTTTTCACTCCAGTGTGCAAATGCAGCTATTTGCCTACTTGTTTCTTTTTAGTCCTTGAGGTTTGTTTAGGCTTGTGTCTAATTCAGTTTCTCACAGAGATTGAAATAAACTAGGAGTAATTTGAGGCATTTTTACAACATATTTGAACGACGAAAATGAGCATGCCTTTTTTTTCCTTCACCACCTCACAAACATTTAAGAAAAAGTTGTTGCTGCTGCTCCGGTGGCCTCTCTCTCTCTGTCTCTCTCTCTCTGTCTGTCTGTCTGTCTGTCTCTCTCTCTCTCTCTCTCCTGACTTTAGTAGAGTCTCCAAACAAAGCCTTATAAGCCATGCCAAATACACATTATAAATATCATGTAGACTCATGGTGTCAACATGATGTGATACCACTGAACAATAAATTCTATGACAAAAAAATTACATGATATAAGATCAAATGTTAATTGTAAATCTATTTCACATTTGAAATACGTTTATACCGGTAAAATATTTATTTCTGCAATATTTGTTTTGCATGTTTATCATGAAGCATGCTAATACCAATACTGGCCTGCCAATGAGTGGCTCCAAGCAGGGTATATAAGGTACATTTGCTGCTGTTTACTTGTGTCTTGGTTAATTCTACCACTCATTTCCTGAATGTGAAATCCTGTTTGTCTTTTACCGCTTATAAGCACTGCTTGTCCCTAGTTTCCATATGCTGTACAGTACAGGGTGTGTTTGTATAGTAAGTGATGGTGTCCCTGTTTCTTGTGTTTGAGGCATCAGTAACAGCCTCCAAAGCAGCTGTACAGTATTTTCCCAGGAACCAGAGGAATCTCAGAGACAAAGTAACACAATTAAATTCCCCTTAAGCCTGTTCAACAGCAGACAGTTTTTGTCTTTAATGAGCTTACACTGCTTCATTCTCTCAGCAGCTATAATCTCTGATTTTGGACATATTCCAGTACTGCACTCTCACAGCCCCTCTGTGAAATGTGTGTGTGTGGTGGTGGGGGTGTGTGTGTTTCTGTGTGTGTTTATTGGTGTGTGTTTCTCTGTGAGTGCTTTCAACTTTTGCCTAGATTGCTTCTAAACAATTTGCCCCTTCTTTCCTTTTTCTCTGTTTGTGTGTGTGTGTATGTATGGGTGTGTATATTTGTTAAGGGACACTTATAAAAACATACTGTTTCTGTAGTTGCTGTAGTTGTGTACTTCTCCTTGTGTTATCCTCCGTCCTGGTCAGAACTCCAGCGGTTGTGTGTGGTTTCAATCAGTTCCAGTCATTAGCGCTGGCCAGAGAGCCAGAAAGCTGCTTGTGCGTCGTCTCCACTAATTCCGCTCTGCTGAACATTTTTCTGCTTGGTTGCTCTTCACCTCATCTCATTGTGTCTTCTTTCCAATTTCCTCAACTCTTATCTCTATCATTATGTCTTTAGAGATGAGTCAGCAGGGTGTGAATATGTACACCAATTTGGGCTTGAACAGTGGGCTTTCAAGTAGGGCAGCAACTACACCAATCATTTAAATTAGAAGAAACTTGTAACCTACAGGGCAGGACAGACTTGTCAGTTCAAAGAGTGACAGTTTGCATTAGCAAACCACTGCTGTTGCAAGCTGAACCTATAGAGCTAACAAACAAAATGCTAACTACACTTACTATTCTGTTTTGTCTGCTAGTCCCCAAGTTTGGAGGTCAACAGACTTCTAATCTGAGTTTGAGTCTGACTGATCATGTCTGACTGAATATCTTCATGTTCTTCTATGGTCATGTTAGTCATCTTGATGTGCACTGCTCTTTCACTGTTTGACTTGGCAAAACCGCCACGGTGTCTAGAGAAAGAGGCCTGTGATTCATAGAAGAAGAACAAACCAAGGAGAGAGAAATAATTAATATACTTCCAGTCACTTTTTAAAATTTTTGTTATTTTTTCTGTAAGAAAACCACATTTAACACAATATTCATCATAGCAGAGTATCTTTACATACTTTAAAATGTGTCTGCACTTCAAATTTTGCCTCTTTTAATTCTATAATCTTTTAATTTTTACTTTATCCAAATCTTTATCTATTTCTTAACTTTTAGCGCGGCTTTGTGCCATTATCACATGATAAATGTTTTACTTTTTTCACTTATCTGGTTTATCTTCAACACTTGTTTGCTCCTGTTGGGAGTTGTGGGGTGCATGTGAACTGTAAGCCTTTGCCATTAAGATGCACACACCTCAGAGAGCTCCTACACATGTTTGAAGTCTGCGTGGAGTGAAGCATTGGAGCAGGGTCGAGGCATTTTAAAGGACAGCAGGTAAACTCAGCTCAGCTCTCTGTTCTGCTTCTCAAGGATCATACCAGCTGGTCGTGCTTCCCTTCAGGTGATCCAGGATAAGTCATATTATTTGCAGCTCACATTACTTGAAGTGTGTGTGCATGTGTGTGTGCTAATCGTTACCCTATCAATATGTTTTTGTTTTAATAGTTAACTGTTTACTGGGAAACTATAAATTCCTTTGAATTGCCCCTCCAGGGCCACCGACACGTGTACACACACCAAATTACAAACACACATGAACACACACATACATGAACACACATGCACACGAACAAAGCCAGGCATGCGCAAACAAATACACAGGCTCACCCACACGTGTAAACACACAGCCAGATCGTCTCAGTGGCTCTTGATTGCTCTGGTCTGATTTGAATTAGAGGCTCATCTTCCTCAGATCTCAGAAATGGCTCTGAGGTCGTGCGGTTTGGTGGTTTGATGCTCATGCCAGCACACAATTGGTTGAAGGCCTGCTTGGATGGCACTCGGGCTTTGGTAGGGATGTCTTTAGCTCCAACAATCGTGGTTTTGAAGGTTTACAGAGGGAGAGCTTTGACTGAGTCACAAGACCTACACACTTTTAACCCATAGTTCTCCGCAGGCAGCAGGAGTGTAAATCACAGTACAGTACAGACTGCTGCACTGACATATGGAAGGGCTCAGCTGACCAGATGATTGAACACATTCTGAGGAGGAATGTGCAGGTGTTTTGCAGATATTCAGGTGCTTGGTGTACGAATTTATTGCATATGTTTAACATTGACTTTTCCAACAAAAGGAGCCTCACATCTTTACATCTTTACATCCATTGCTACTACTTTCATGACACTTACAAGGAGTTTTCCCGCTAGTTCGGCTAAACATGTATTTCCCAGATGTATTAATAATGGATTCCTCTTGAAATGAATGTTGTGGAGTCATGGACTTTCATGTGGCTTTGATATAGTCATAGTTGCCTACAAAAGCAGCTTCCAGAGCATGAGAACAAAACAGCATGAGGCGGAAGATGAGTTAAACAGATAAATGCCACCTAATGCTCTTCTTGTTTGAATTATACTACTGGCCTTGATATTTTCAAAAGCCTGCCCAATGTCTACAGCCACAAAAGTCAATTGTTGCCCGCCAGCACTTGGTCAAATATTGATTTTTTATTATCCAGTCTCAGCATTTTGATAAAATGAATACCAGCTGCGTAGAACAATGGACGATTACAGTTAGTTGATTGATAACTGATCAACTGATATTTGAACTATTAAGCATGATGTTTAAACAAAGAGTTAGAATGACTTTGGCTCTGTTTACGTCTGGCTAACTGTGCCAGTGGATGGATAAATGAATGGTATTACGTTTATTTTCTTTGCTACCTTTAAAACACTTAATTACAAGAAAGTAAAAAGAAGATGGATTGATAAATGCATGCAATAAAAGGTAGACATAAGCATTTCTCTACTGTGACATGCAAGGCCTATAATACACACACATATCTCTTAACTAGACATTCAGGGGTATCGAGAGCAACAGTTCCCACTCATGGCTTTCATATCTGAAAACTGGCTGATTGAGACTAATGGAGAAAACATGGGCGTTAGGAATGGCTTCCACATGTAGGAGACAAATGGGTGTGTGTGAGAGAGCTGGTGTGAGATACAGGAACATCAGAGTTTTAGTGTATGTGTTTGGTATGTGAGTGTGTACAGGTATGCATGTGGTGTTTGTGTACCACTGTCTAACAGAACGGAAAAGCAGGAAGCGCTTCCCATTCCTTCAGACCCTGTTTACCTCTTCTCCGCCTTCACACGTACAGATACGCCACTGCACACAAAAATGCCCACAAATACACACACACACACGTAAAAAATTATGAAAGTGAAGGCAAACACAAATCCTTAAAACACTATTCCTCTTCATCAAGGTTAGACCACCTTACATAACTGTGTGATTCAGACCTTGAGCTTTGATATACTCTGTTTTCTAAGAAAATAAAGATAGTGTTCCTTCAGGCAGACGAACGGTGCCTGAAACTCTGCAGGTGCCTCATATTTTGGTCTCATTCTGGGGATCTACACTATGGTTCACTGTTCCCTGTTTCAACTTTAAAACATACCAAACATCATAAAAAACATAACAAATATTACATGCAAAGATAACCATAGGTTATTGAAGTAGTTTGTCAGCCCATGATTGTTTTATTTTATTTTATTTTATATTTTTTGGGAGGGGGGGGTTGCTGTGACTGATTAAGATATAAATTAAACTGTGATACAAAACAACAGAAAAAAGTAGATAGTTTGTGAGCTTACGGTTAGCCCTTACCTGCCAAACCAGAACTGCTGACATATTAAAATCTATGATTGATGGGCAATAACATAGGTGGGTTTTTAAGTTTTTGCTTCCAAGACTCTGTCCTTTTGTATGTTACAGACACACAATACACACAACACACACAGAGAGACACGTACTCGTTAATGGAATTTACTCAAAACACGTGGCAAGGATTCACTCTGTCAGCATCTTCTAGTTTTTACTTTGTTGGGCATGAGTTCCTGGTAGTTAGTCACTGTTACAATAAGTAACAAAATATGTAGCTGTCATCTGTCAACTTTTTCATCATCATCATCATCATTGAATGAAGTGCTTTCAAGTTAGTGGTATGGAAATGATTATTATGGAATTTCATATTATAAAACATTATTATTTGTCCTCCTGTTTTAAAAATGACATAGAAAACTTAAAGAGATTCTTTTAAAAATAATGTGAAACAGAGAAAAGTAACAAATCCTTTGAACAGGAAGCTGGAGCTAGAGAATTTACCCTTTTTTGTGTAACAAAATTAACAATGAATCGATAATCAAAATGGTTACTGAATAATTTTCTGTCGATCAACCAATTGATTCTTTTGACTTATCGTTGCTATTCTAGAATAATTAAGGAAAATGGTTTTGCTGATCTTTTTTTAATCCAAAATATCTCTGTATGATTCTTTTTTCATTTTACACAAATAGGAATAATAGTAAATATAATATTATCAAATATATGCATTATAATTAAACCACTAATGTAAAATCATTATAAAATAATAGTGATTATATCAAATTAGATATTCAGTAGTTAAACTAAGTGTACTTTAGAGTGAGAAAATTTGAAAATGCATGTAATTGTAATTCATTCTTACTTAAAATGTATAAATAGACAACTCTAGTTTGTGAAGTAATTAGAAAACATGTGTTTGTTTTTCAGCCATTAGTGAGATCATGACTTTTAAAGAACTGGGACTTCCCTTCAGCTGACAAAGATTTTAACCAACTCCGATGTCCCAACAAGAGCGTGGGAATCTCTTTAAAAGCAAAAAAGAGCAACTTTTTTTAAACTTAACCAAGTAACTGTGGAGCTCAAATCTAAAAGGAACTAAGAATGTTTCATAACATTTGACATTTGCTTAAAATGGCAACCATTTTACTAGGTTTTGGAATGCTAGAAAGGCTTTGTGGCAGGAAGACTTTCCGCGTCGCACACAGATGCTAAAAAGAGTAGCCATTGTGTTAGAAAGTGACATCAAGAGGTTTTTATATATGATACGTTGGGGGAGAGAATGCATTGCCCTATGCACTATGTTTGTTTCGCCTCATACATTCATGAAAAAAGCAAATAGTTACTCCAACTACTGAAAGAGATAATAGTCAAAAATATTAATACAGCAGCTTTTTTGGTTAAATATCTTTTGTCTTTTTCACTCAGAGGACTTTGCCCTCTTTTTTTCATTCAACTTTCTGCAATTTTTTTGCATAGACATTAAAAATGTTAAGCTGTAAAAAAATGAGAACTAATCTATAGAGTTATGCCAAACATGTAAAGGAATTTATTAGTAAGAGTGCAGAGGGAATATGAACTGGAGTCGAGGAGTGTGAGAGGCTGGGGACAGGAAAGAGAGGACAGATAGAGAAGTGAGCAGGAGTGGATAGAGTAAATAAACATAGCCGGGAAGTGTTGAGTCCACGCACAGGACGTGGTTTGGTTTGTGTGTGTGTGTGTGTGCATGTGTGTATGTGTGTGTTTATCAAACCCAGCTGGCTCCCATTTGCCCAGGAATGAGTCTGCACCTCTCAGAGGCCCAAGCCTGCTCTGCTTTGAAGGCCTGTAGTGTGTATGTATGTATGAGTGTGTGCACATAATAACAGCTTCATTAGAGCGCTGCATGGTACCGGTGAACACATAAAACACCCAGACATGTATTTACTGTATGTATATGTACATATATGTATATATATATATATGTGCATCCTCTTATGTGTCAATTTCAAACACACACACACACAAACACAAACATATACATTCACCCTCAGCCATCACCACATACATATAGACCCACACAGATTTCAGGTTTCACAAGCATGCACATAGACCCCTAAACAGTCCCAAGGGGTTGGATTTAATTGCTTCCAGATGCAAGCTCAGGACAGAGCACACACCAACACATACAGACAAAATCTTCTGCTTTGTTGAAGTCAGCAGAACGACTCTGTTTAAATTAATTAAGTGCTAGTGGATGGGAAATGACATGGGAGTAGACAAGTTTACTACAAGTGGGAAAACAGCTTGTTGCTGATTCCTGATAATATCCACATGGAAAGGAGCTACTAAATCAGGAAGCGAAATGTGAACCTTAAAACCCTTCAAATAAACTTATTATGAACATACAGCTTTTTTCCTTTTGCATGTTTTTTTAATAGCATGTGTATGTGTTGTTTTCTAGATGCAGCCCACACCTACACCGAGCCCCTCATACTGAGAATAAACGGCACTCCAGAAAAGCTGCTAGCCAACGGTGGAGACAAGTGGAGCAGCAGCCTCCCCCACACGGTGCTCACAACACCCAGCAAGAGTATCACATGTGAGTAAATAGCACCCTTACACACACTCACATGCATACACACACACACACACACACACACACACATGCGGAGTGACTGGTGAGAGTTTTATTTCCATTACCGATCACTGGTCTGATGAGTCACATTGTCCTGACCTTTAACAAATACATTTTACACACCCTGAAGAAATAGGTCAGGTAATCATACACACAGACAGAAATATCTACATTGTCAACTAAGTAGGTTAAGTTTCTGATTTGTGAACACAAAGCTGCACTCAAATCTTCACACCTTTTCCTTTCTTTTTCACTGTCTCCCGCTTCTGTTTGTCTGTCTGTCTGTTGAGACTTGGATCGTTGGGGTCTCACCATCACAGTGCTGGGTGAAAGTGACTTTTGTGTGAAATTTACTTCTATGCTGAGTCTCATTTAATTATTTATGGTCATGGTTGGACTTTTTTGTATCAGTCCAATCAAAATAAATACTCCAGTAAAGTCCCAGATGTGTTTGATAGAGAGCTTCGGTTGTGTCACATCCAGGTCAGCTGTTTCCTCTAGTCTCTGTATCTCAGTGCATTCTTTCATTGAGTATTTGTTTCTTCTGTCTTTTTGAGGTCAAATGAGTTTCTTGAGTGTAAAAGCCGTATTCTGACAGCAGATATGATCTCCTACTCTAACTTTTTGTGTTTTCAACAGTTAAGTTAAACAATGATTTCTTATCATTTTTTTCTGCACAGCCCTCCCTTATCCATGAAAACCACCCATATTCATGTCACTAATGTCATTCTTACAAAGTTTTAGCTGTAATCTCTGCTGTTTTAAAGAGATCTGGCATCCTGATGACCGCATAGGGTTTAAGGTGGTGATGAGTTTGCACAACATCCCTGGTTTGAGTCCAGTAGGGGACCTTTGTTGCAGTAATTCATCCCTCTCACTCATCGTTTCCTCTCACCTCTGAACTGTGTATAAATAAAACAAGGAAAAATTAATGATGGAAATATGAAATTTGCCTCATAACAAATGTGTTACTTTCCAGACAGTTTTTATGATGTCTACTTATTTTTAGCTCAAATCTCTCATCTTTAAAAGAAGAATCTCTGGTCAAGTGTTAAGTTATGGTGTGTGTGATTGAAATGTGAATCAAGTCCAAACTGTAAACTCGAGTCTGAGGATGGAGGGGGATTTTGGCCATGTTGTCCAACCCTAATCTGTGACATTGTCTTTGGAACAATAACATTTTTCATGGCTGTAACTTTGGCAGTTGCGCTGACTGTAAAAAAAATTGCGGTAGAGACGAATGTGGCTCATATCATGTTTGTATTATTTATACTCAGCTCTCCAAACCTAAACTCCCAGTGTCCGATCATTACCCTCACCACTCTTCAACACTTCACCTTAATTTGGTGGTGAGGAGTGTCACAACACCTGGAGGCTCTCCTTCCAGAGTCATATCACTGACTGCCACAACCCATTACCCTCCCTCATATTACAAATCCAACGGCTATGTTTGAGCCAGAGAGACACTTTCTTTCACTCCCCTTAATGTTGCTCCATTGCTCTGTATCAAAGCTACATGTTACACAAGTAACATGCAATGTCATCACTGAATCACATGTATCTTTCTCATTTGAACTCTGGTTTAAAACAAGTAGAATCTTAACCTAATGAGCAGGCTCGTTCCTCTGAGACATTTATTCACTGATAATTGAGCTTCAAATAATAACATCCATAAAACTGAAGCTGTTATCGTGATGCCTGGCCACCGACCTGAAGGCACTGTAAAACTTCTAAATGCCCTAGAGCGGTCTAAATCCGTCCTTCCTGTTGTTCAAAGAAAATGAGGCATGGCCTAAATGAATAAGGGATGATTGAAAGGAGGAATGAAGGGATGAGAAGACGTTTGAGTAAGCTGACATCTGAGCTTGTGTCAGAAAGCTATGAGCATTTTTCCTGGAATCCGGGGCCAACCATGGGTGACATGCACAAACACACAAACCTGCCCTGACGTAATAGCTAGTTTGCGGTAACTGAATAACCAGCAGCCAGAGCAGCCAGGAAATGGATAAGTAGGTGAATGCAGTGTATTTTAGAGTTGAGTAGGTGTGTGAATGTCTGCTGTCTCCGTCTATGTTTAGGCCTCTACCTGTTCTGTCTGCTGTGAGTGTCTATTTTAGGCCAAAGCTGGAAGGCTGAGAGGTTTGAGTTTCTTTCTGCCTCTCTCTCTCTCTCTCTGTCTCTCTGTCTCTCTCTCTGTCTCTCTCTCTCTCTGCTTTATTTTACATCCCAATAAAATAAAATCCACTAGCTCCATAGGCCCTGCAAGGAGAGTTATGCAACTACAGTAGAATTGGACAAAATGTACAGCCATGCACACTAGTTCTCGGTGGCTTTTCATTTGCCTTTATGTGCCTCCTCCCTCCATCCATAGCTTCCTCCCTCTACAACTTACACAATCACACATGTGTTCACGGGACTTGAACCACAAAATAAACAGTCCTAAACCTGATCCCCTTTCTCAGGTGAACACAGAAAGCTCATGCCATCTTGCGTGCATAATGATATGTTTACCTCTGCTTGTTAGTTCATGTATCTTCTGTGAGCCTCATAAGCGGCTATCAGCCTAAATGCAGTTTGAATATGATCTGTGTCATCTGCAATCAATCATTATGTGTTTTTCTTGCTTCATAATGAGTGTGAAAGACATAACAAAATAGCTGTGACTCAGGTCTGTGGTGAGGTCATGGCTGTGTGACATCTGCAAATGTGTGTGAGTGTGTTTGCGAGCGTGAAGGTGAGAAAACAGAAGCACAATTCCTCCGTCTCGCAGTGATGACATCAGAGCTGTAGTATGTGTCTGGCCAAGGGCCTGTGACAAGCTGTCTGAGAACAATGTGCAGAGCGAGCTGTTAACATATGTGAGTGTGTGTGTGTGTGTGTGTGTGTGTGTGTGTGTGTGTGTGTGTCTGTGTTTCTGCACACACAGAGACACACTGCCTGTCAGTGATGTCATGAACACGCTGCGGTCTTTGACGTCACAGCCACAGCAGGATACACATGTTCACAGATGTTTAACTGCCTGCACTCCTTTGTACTCACAGGGAAAAAACGACACATGTAATTAATCACTGACAGCATCACAGTAGCATTTATGACACAATGTTTATTTTTATCAGTTTGAACTATTTTCACCGAATGAGCGTCAGCGAGATAGAAGTCAGCCGTTGTTATGCATGTGTGAATGAGGGCATGGAAGTGTGTGTGTAGGGGAAATGCTGAGCGGAGCTGTTTGTTATTATCTTGTGATCAAAGAGGTGTGCAGTGTGTCGCTGGTGGGAAATCTAACAGGACTGTGACATTGCCTTTAATTAGAGACCAATCACTGGGCTGAAGCTGTTTTCTCTCTTTGTCCTTCTGTCTCAATTCTCCTGTTCATTTGCTCTCAGTCCTTCTTGATTTTCTGTCTGTCTTCCACTGAATTTGCTACTTCTTTGTAGGTCACTGTGACACTGCTGTACTAACCTACAGTGTAGTTCTTACTCTAAGACTAGCTAGTCTGTAAGCTAGTGTCTCTCCCTACATGTTGCATTAGACACAAAAATGTGATCTCAACTTTCTTAAACGAGTGTAACCTTTATCTATGTGAAGGGAGTGTGTGCGGTTCATTCACCTCCAGGTCACCGCCTTGCTTCCCGCTCTCTCACATCAGGCGATCTCTCTGTCCTCAGCAGGAGCCACTCCCTTGGTCTAGTTAGCCGTCCTGCCCTTCACTCTCACTAAAAAGTTGTGTCCACACAGTTTGTGGTGGCAGTTTAACAAATGTTTTCTCAGCCCCCTTTGTTGCCAAAATGTCTTGCCTTCGGCATTCCTCTTTTTGTATATCCAAAATCTCTTCATCATTAAAGGTTAAGCTCCTAGCAGCTAATTAAGTCTGTAATGTGCCTCTCTATAGTATGACATCAGTGTGACCTTACATCCCTCACCCTTCCTAAACAACACTAGCTTCCTACGGATATTTCTCCAAAATAAACTGCTAACACATTATCCACATCTAGTCACGTACATGCATAGATTAAATTTACCGTCAGTTAGATAACAGTGACACAGATCTGAGTGTTGGAAAATCCAGCTGTGCAGGTAGTGATATCACAGGGGTCATGTCACGGGGCTGTGTGTGATTGAGGTGGTTGGCTGATGTCTCAGGTCAGGGAATAGCGTTCTGATGTGTCATGTTGTTCTTTCAAGTTCACTACCTTCTTCTGTTTTCTTCAGACTGTTGGTCTAGTACTCCTTTTGAAATGTTATCACGTTATTTCCATTCATTTGTCAGATAAAATTCCATTTTCCAGCATCTAGGTTAAAGTGAATAAATGTGTCTGAAGACTTTTTCGTGAAAAGACAAGAAAAATGGAAGAGTTTTTCCAGAACTTTTGGGTTTGGGGCAAGTTCTTGTTGTTCTTTTGCGTCATCTAATGTCATATTTCATGTTTTCATGCGAACACAAAAACAAAGAAATGTATTTGGCAAATTAAAAAACAAAAGACAAAAAGACCAATGCCCATGCATGGCTGCATGTTTCCTGGTACTGAAGAGGCTCCTCTGCAAACATGTGCAGGCACGAACACATCAGTCAATATAATCAGTCGACCCTGTGAGTGCTGAGATAGTTTGACCATATTTAGAGGGTTTTTATGTGAACACTTTGCAAATGCATGAAAATGTCCCAATATCTAGCATTTTATGCAGTTGATTTAATTTGTTTATTTAATGTGAATTGATGTAAGCCAGTTGATCAAAGATCAAATCAACACTGAATACAAAAAATCATCTAATCCAAGGGAGAAGCAGTAAAACTGGAAAATCCAGTACATTTAAAATAGTGCTCTCCTACACTTGCACACATAGTTTAGTGATAGTGAAGCATACAGATTCCTTCTTCGTAGAATTCTACATCTAGAACCTCCAGGAAGTGGTACAAAGCAGCAATGACCTCTTCATCACTGTCAAAATGGCGACCACTGATCTCCTTCTTCATCTTGGTAAGGAGGTAGTAGTCAGAGGGTGCCAAATCAGGTGAACAGGGTGGGTGTTGGATGAGTTCAAATCCACATTCCTGGATGGCAGCCATTGCCTGCACAAAGGCTGATGTTGTCCATTTTCTCAGACAGTGCTGACTTGCAAGTTTCCCTGAAACAGAAATACCACAAAAAGTTATTTATGTCCAACTTTCTGCATAATCACTCAAAAGGTTGAACTGCACGTGCATGTAACGCAAGCTGCATAACCCATCTCTTTCTACTGTAGGCCGTAAACTTATCAGTCACCCGTATTTATGAACACAGTTATTTATGCTTTTTTCTTCTCAAATCTGTCTTCAGTTCATGCTGATTGTTTGCAGTCATCAGGATTGATTGGTTCAAAATTTCCTCAAACACTTAACTGAGAATTTGTCCATCCACTTGCAAGAAGTGCAGCTCTCCGGTGTACCCTCAGGGGCAAAACAAGCTCCAACACCTGAACATAAGAGTGACTGAAACATGTCTGCTTAGTACAATGACACTCACAAAGGAATCAGACCTGCCTATTATACCTTTGTCTTAAAGTTTTAGCCAGAGGTGAGTCACTATTTTGTCTTGCAGTCACACCTTACTTTTGCGCAGCAGCCTTGCGCTTCTGACTGAACTCTGTGTACCCACTGACTTTTTCGATGCAGTCACCGGGTGCAGCTAAACAAGCCTCATTAACACTGTAGTGTTGGGCTGGAGTGCCACATAGCAGCCAGAAATGCGGGGAAATCTCATTGAAAACTGTTTTACATAACATTATACAGCACCAACTTATCATTTTCCCATTCTCGCAGTTTTAGTACTTGACACTTAGGCTTTGGCCCACAGTTAACAACAACACAACTATGTACAAGAAAACCCCAGAAAGGAATCAGTGGGTAAGATGTTTCTGGGAGACTGGAGGGTGGATGTTTTACAGGCACTTCAAAATGGTGAGTGAATTTTGAAGTGTTGTGCAAATATTGTGCAACTTTGACTTTTCTTTGTGCCAATCAAGCCACATCATTCTTTAATTTCATCACTAATGGCAAAAGTCACACCGCAAGCATTGAAAGTTTGCAGTCAGCACTTGTTATTCAGTGTTCAGAGTGAGCAGAAAAGTCTTTTCTTGGGACCCTGATACTTTGCTTTCTGCATTATTTTACCTAATAAATGCAAAAAAGGTGTTTATATCCATATGTGTGCAGTATAAGGAGGCAGATTTGTGGGTGCTTGCATTAACATCCACCCCTTTTCCATACGTTTTATAATTAAGATACAAAAAAAATATCCCTGCATTTTTTGACTTTAATCTCATGTCTGTATAGTTCAACACTTTCACCACTTTGACCTACATAGACAGACAAACTGCACCAGAGGAGACGGTAGGATAAAGCAGCTGGAACGGAGACAGACAGACTTCATCGTCACTCTGGTGACTCATTCCAGCAGAGGATAAGTAGAGAGAGAGCGAGATGAACAGCAGCTCTCTGGTCTGGGAGGGAGGTGTGTAAGTACAGGGTAGCTGAGAGATGCCAGAGGAGGAGAAAGAGGTGCAGGCTGTGTAAATGGGGCTTTTGGTGATGGTGACTCACTCATGCCCAACACATGTCCACAGACCTGTATGCACGTATACACACATTGTACCCCATGTTGCAAGGACCCCCAAGTGGGACAACAGTGCTGTATTAGCACCACACACGTGCATTTTGTGGTCTTCCAGCCTCATCATGTTAATCTCACAGTCATTTGGCTCTTTATTTGCTGTTATTTTTAAGTAGCTCCCACTGCTGAATCACTGTGTTTGTGAGTCACACCCATGCATCCTCCTGGTCCAACTATGCACAAGCAGCAACTTTGTTCACTCTTTTTCTCACTCCATCTTTTTCTCTTACTCTCTTGATCGAAGACAAAGGCACTTTGTGTTTTTTTTTTTTTTTTCATTTTTGGCGTGTGTGTCCGCATGTGTTCTCACATGCATATATTCCTATGTTTGAGCAGGTCTGACCTCAAGCTCTGTTTGGAGACCGTCCTGACTGCCCGTTTCTCTCTGTCTGTCTGTCTGTCCGTCTGCCTGCCAGATTCGCCTATGTATTGAGTTCATATGCTCACACAGACACACCACAAACTCACAAGAAGTATGAATTTCTCAACAACTCACAATCCCCCGGATGATACAGCCCTAGAGGGAATACTGAAAAACTGTGCACAGCCTCCCTCCCCCTCTCTCTAATCCTCTTCTTCTCTTACCGACCTACATCCTGGCTAGCTCAGAGTGTTAAAATACAGCATTGTGCAAAGGGCTAAAGGGGGGCAATAAGAAAGACAGACAGAAAGGGAGGAGATGAAGTGAGAGAGAAAAAAAGAGGAAGAGAGAGAGAGAGAGAGAGAGACATAACACAGGAGAGAAGCAGGTATTGACTTTTGACATACTTTTGAGGAGAAAGTATGGCTCCTTCACACCACTGCTGCACATGCATGCATGCCTATACACACACACACGCACATGCAGACACACAGAGGCCCTGCAGCCTGCCAAACATCTGGAGCAAAGTTAGAAAACGCTGAATGAAAGAATCTTTAATAACACTGGATTGGTTGTGTGACCACGGCCATCAGCCAATCAAAACAGGCCTGGATGGGTTATCTGTCTCAGAGCGGTTATCGAACGGACGCTTTTATTACCAGCCGTGTTTCATAGCTATAACTTAGGACCACACTCCGTTTGTCTCTGAATGCGACTGTGCGACCATGTGCGTGTGTGTGTGTGTTTGTGTGTGTGTGTGTGTGTGTGTGTGTCTGAAAGGTACATGGTTTCTGCTTTTATTTTCTGCGAGTCTGTTTTACTTTTCCCTGCCCTGTTAATTCTCACCACACCTCTCGACACCATATGCTTTCAGGTCAAGAAAATATTTAGGGCCTCAAAAGGATGGTATTAAATACTACCATAATACATAAAAACCAGGCTTCCATTTTATTCTTCTTTTCAGGTTGTGTGTTTGGTTTGGCAGCGGAGGTGTGCTTTTCTGCCTCCCTCTTGCTGGCTGAGTAGTACTCAGTAGCACGTGGAGGTAAAATATACCAAGTGGAATATTGAGTCAAGATTAACAAATGTGCATGCGCTCTGTTGTATCCAAATTGCATTCTTCCACAATTGAGGTACTAAAAGGATGTCTTTTTCCAGAGATAACACTCCTCTCTTCCTCTCTCACACGGTTTTCATTTCACTCGCCTTTTTTTTTTTTCTTCCTTGCAGTTGTGTAAGAGTCTAGACAAGTAGGGTCAGGGGTCAGTTCAGCGAATACTTAGCTCTTCTTCCCATGAGCTATAGCCTTTGGGGTGGGCTGTGTATTGAACTCAGTTCCCCGAAACCTGCTTCAGCACAAGTCTACACATCAGCATCAGCAGCCATCAGCTACGTGTTGGCAAACCTGCTCACACACTTAACCTTAATCCTACCAGCTCGAGTATCAGATGATCCCCAGGCCCAAAATATGAGGGGGTTAGGACTACTCCATAACTCATTCTGAAGGAGACAGATGTCGCAGATGCAGCAGACACAAATTTTCTCAGTGTGGTGTTCTTATTTCTAAGTAAAACCCATTCATTTCACTTTTTGTGCTGACTGAAAAATCTCTATTAAATTACATTTTTTCTTCATACTTTATTTTGACAGGTTGCTACACTTAGACCAAGGTCTCAATCTACTTTTGCACTGAAAGACATGTTAAGTTAAAAAGTCTTGAAGTTTGAATGACTGTGGGTTTATTTTAAGTTATTTTACATTAGGGTCAGGTTTACCATAATAAATAAATTACAAAATTTGTTAATTTAAAATGGCTAAAAATTGAATAATACCAGAATTAAAGGACAAAAAAAGTGTTTATAACTAATAATATGTAATATTCCCACATTGTAAGGACTCACAGCAACTATTTTTTGTTGTATACCTTAAAAAATTGTGTACTTACATCTTCCCAAATGTCCCCAATATTATTTAATCCCAGAGAAAGTCTGTTTATTTAATCAGGGTAACAGTCTGTTTTATTTTGTCACCTGTCACCAACTTCCTGGGTCACACCACTCAGAGAATGAGGAAGGAAGTCTGCAAGCATGACTTAACTTAACATGAGTAAAACTTTAATACATTACCTCGTCCGTGAACATTTCTGCTTGAGTCAGTCAGTTAGATTTTCTTCTAAAATATTAAAGAAAAGTACACAAATTAGCAATATGTGCTTTAGGATGACTTTAATTCCATATCTTGTCATGTTTTCTTGGTTTGTTTTTGTTTTTTAATGAGTTAAAATTTTGATATGATAGCTGTTCTTTACAGCATTTTATTCTTGGGGTCCCAAGGGACCCCAGTTGGTCGTCTTGTGTGTTTAATATGCTGGTAAGATGAGAGTTAAATACACCATATATACATAGTTCAATACCCCTTAATTTATTTATATAAATCCTTTAAGGATAGGTTAACATGACATTTCCATACGTACATTGCCCATAATGCACTGTTGGTCACTGTAATTGTTCCTCACATACGTACTGGCCGCAAAGAGATCCCTTCTTAGAGCCAAAGTGAACATGAATGATGAGACTGGAATTGGGAAATATCTGCTGGAGTTGTCCAACAGACTGCTGAAGCCTCATTTCAGCTGCAGCTCAGCTCTCTTTACTCTGAAATGACTTCTGAAACAAATCTCTCTGTGGTCAGTTCGGACAGGAGCGACAATTAAAGCAAACAACAGTGGTTCCAATGTGCTAACTGCACTGTACGCACATGTAAGAGGAATAAAATGTGAACCTCTCATTAAATCATCATAATAACAAGTGACTCGTCTTACATATGAGATCCATCTTAATCAGAGGCGTCTCAGGAGCAGGAACAGTGTTCAGCTGGGCAGTACAGTGCAGCACAACTAGTGCTGCATTTACACATTAATTACTCAATTACTCATCAATAACTTTGATTATGGACTGATTACTTTAAGTCATTTATGGAGCGAATTATATCAAATGTTTCCTCCTTGTGGCTCCTGGATTGTGAGGATTTACTGCTTATCTCTATTTTGTGTTTTATTTGGTCAAATATTTGGTCTTTGGATTGTTTATTATTATTTATTATATTCCTGCATTTCTTATAATGTGGATGGAATAAAAAAACAAATGTCTGTTTAAATCAAGACAACAAATACTACCATAATGATGGAGATTATTCTGCCTTGTTGTAATTATATGATGATGTGAGCAGTTGTATTTGTGTAATTGAAGAAAAATCTTATTGTTTACAGCCTGGTGTAAATGAATGTACCTTTGTCCCTCCACAGCTCAGCCAACAGCCAGATCTACGCCCGTCCACCACACCCAGCCATGTCGGACGCAGCCAAGCAGCCAACTGCGCAACGGAGCCAAGCACCACGCACACACACACTCCCCTCACACACACTGTCCGCATCACACGCACACACCTCATACACATGCCTTCCACTCCAACGGGGTCAGGAACGGGGTCTCCCACGATCACCCCAAGTTGGGCTCTCTCCCGAAAGGCGGCTCCTCCACCTCCTCGTCCTCCTCAGCGGGACCTAAACACACCAAGAAGTTGCAGTCCAACCCTTCGATCACCTCCCAGAGCAGCAAGAGGAGCAAGAGCAGCTCCAAGAGCAACAGCTCCCAGATTCCCACAGAGGCACAGGACGGTGAGATACAGGAACTGACTGCTGGGAGGGGGCAGCAGTGGGGAGGGAAAAATAATAGGGTCAAAGTTTTTTAAACATGTCTGGTCAGAGTAGAGCATCAGAGTTCTTCTTACCTTTGGCACATTTTCTTTGACTTGAGAAAATGGACATGGATATCTCTTCTTTTTTTGTAAGTCTCAAGTTTTTGCAGAAAAACACACCGTTAAAAGTAACAAAAAGTGAAAGTAATGACACAAGTCCACAAAAACAATATGGACCGGCTCAGTCAGTTCAGCTGCAGAGTGTATTTTTCTGCTCAAAATTTGCTGTGGTATTCAGATTAATAAGTCTTTACCAACTGCAAATACCGAGTGGGGAACTGATTAATCAAAGAGCAAAGAAGAAATTCATTAGGCCAACCTTGTCATTCCTTTAATTACTCCTGACGAGCAGTCCTCTGGTAGGCGCTTTGAAACGCACGTTTGTTCTACCAACTCTTGTCATTGCTTGAGTGGCTGTGTCAACTTGTGCGTCTTCTAAAGGAAAGCAAATCCATCACACTTGAAGAGTAATGAAAAACTGCAAATGGCATGTTTTTTTTCATTTTCAACTCAAGGTTATATGGTGAAAGAGACCTTTTCATTTCACCAATACTTAAAAGTACAAATTGTCATGTCCTCTACATTTCTGGTGCTGATACAGAGAACTCAACAAAGAGGAGAATGGGTTTGTGGTTGAGCAGGGAGTTCAAGATAACAGGCTTATTACCAAGAGTGATTTGGTAAGACTAGAAATTTGTTGAATTTTTTTTCAACTTTTTATTAAAGAGCAAATGTTATAAGTCTGTGTACTAATAGCACCGAGACATTTGCAGCCCTTAAACTCTGGCCTGACTGTGAAGAAAAATGTTTTCCTGTGAACTAATCCTCAAGCATGTCCCATGATTTCTGACTTATTTCCGAATTATTTCTTTCAACCACAATTTAATTATCTAATCTCGAATTGCTTTATTGGCATGACATGTAAATACCTTTATGTTGCCAAAGCATATAGAGAAAGAAGATATTGGATTTAAAAGGAAAAAGAGAAAAGACGCAAAGGCGATAAGGATCCAAACTGCTTATATAAGGAAAGAAATATGAGTGGTGAATGTTAAGAAACTCACTCTTTCTATCTGTCTGTCTGTCTGTCTGTCTCTCCAGACTGCTGTGTTCACTGTATTCTGGCCTGCCTCTTTTGCGAGTTCCTGACTCTGTGTAACATTGTGCTGGACTGCGCCACCTGTGGCTCCTGCGCGGGGGACGACTCGTGTTTCTGTTGCTGCTGTGCGTCGGAGGAGTGTGGCGACTGTGACCTGCCCTGCGACATGGACTGTGGCATCATCGACGCCTGCTGTGAGTCTGCAGACTGCCTGGAGATCTGCATGGAGTGCTGCAGCCTTTGCTTCTCCTCCTGAGGCCTCTTATCCACCACCACCACCACCACCATCACCACCAACATCATGGGGAGGGGAGGGGGGGAGGGGGGCAAAGTAGATGTCTGCTACACACTCCCACAAGCCCAGGAACAACTTCAACCAGTGTCTTATCAGAGCTGAGAGGCGCTACACCCAGGCTTTGTTGCCTGGGTTCTGTGGTTTACACTATATTGGCTGGCCTAGTTGGCCCCACAATACGTCCAATGTTTCCTACAGGGTTTGCCAAGCAAAAGATGTGACCTAATGCTGAGAGCAGTCACTGTTGAATTCTTCCTTCTTCTATTGATTAAAAGATGGGACAGTAGCCTTCCCTGCCTTTTCTTTGCTGTTGGTCCATCGCTACACAGCTGGGTGTATGGTGCACAGTGAGTTCCAGCTGTGGTCCACGAGGTGTCTGCCAGCCCGTGCAGACCAGGCCTCTGGACCCTCACAGAACAAGCTATTATTACAATGGAGCCCCTTGTGAAGTCTGAATGACTGGAGTTCTCCAAGCATGAAAAATGACCTCCAAAGGCAAATGAGAAAATGGCTCCATTTAACCGGATTTTAGTGTTTCTGTAGATAAGAGCAGCAGCATAATGGGAAAATGGACGCTCAGATCTCAGTAGAAATGCAGTCTGTCCTCCTGTCCTTGGCAAGGTTAAAGTCTTCCAGTTTGATTGCGTACAGAGGCCTTTGCGCACACACACCCTAAGTAGAGGATGTCGAATCCACTGCTGTCTTCGTCCTTGTCGCAACGTGCAAGATAGAGTAAACATTAACGGTGGCTTGTGGCAATATTACAGGACAAATTTCCTCTGTTAATATGAATCTCACTTAACAGACTTATTCAGAGAAGAACCATGAGAGCGTCACGCGTCAGCCTGAAGATGGGTCCTGTTAAATGAGTACCGTAAGTGAGGGACATCACAGAGCGAGCGGCTGATAGCATCTCTCACGGACACATTCTCTACTCTAACATGTGAAGGGAGAGAGTTCCTATTCAAAAATCTCTCCTCATTTTAAGTTCCACATCCTGTTTATTTTACTCTTTCTTTTTTTTCTTTTTTTTTTTTACATGTTTGATAATGAGGGATTTTGGCTGCATTCAGTGAATTTCCCCTCATCTGGATGGTCAGAACTGGCGAGGGACTGGTAGAGGATTGGAAGGCATCATCTCTTTTTTTTTAATACATTTCATTTTTTCTTTGTCGTTCTTGCTATGTGAACAAATGGCCTTGGCTTAGCTTAAGGCCTGAATTTTCAAGTAGATTCCTCGCCTTTACCAAATCTCTATTAATCCTTGTTTTGTAGATTTTAGTTAAGATATTTGCATTTCTCCTCCAATGTGAAAATCACATTTCTGTGTTATCGGGTTTTGCTGGGCTCTCTGTGAAGCAGACATTGCTCAACATCTAATTTAATTCTTTGAATGAAAATCTCAAGACATTATGCAAAGTTAGATCCATATGCTCGTAGCATGAATGGTACGCTTTTGATAACAGGGTCGCACTCTTTTATTCTCAGATTCATACCTTCTCCAAAACCAATGCCCTTTGAGATGTCACTTGGATCTGTTGTGCAGTATGACTTGATACAAATCTCCCTCCATTCTGATCAAATACTGTTTGTGCAATCCTTTTTTTTTTTTTTTTTTTAATACGGAAATACCAAAGTATTTTCCTTTTACTGGACCTTAGTTTCTAGACCTACAATTACTTGTACTTTGAAGGTTTTTTTTGCTATGCTAATGTGGCTGCGGTTGATTAAACCTTGTATTTAGGGCTGATATTTATCACGGTTGATTAAGAATAAATAGACAGGAAGGTCTGAAAATCAACCTGATAACACAGAGACAGAAAATGCGAGTTCTGGGAAATAAATGAATGCATTTTAAGTAGTTTTTTTTTGACTGTTTATATCAAATAAGATGTTTCAAACTTTGGGACGTGTTCACAAAGAATCCTGGAGAGACCTGGAAAACAATGCAATTCTTTACAGAACAAAGTTATTCATGAAGGGAGAGCTGGATTATATGATATTATGTATTAAAGCAATAACAGTTTCATTTGTTTGGATATACAAGTATTTCAAGTGCAGATTCTGACATGGTGCTTCATCTAGGGACATGTTCTCTGACTCTAGACAGACATGGCCACAATAATATTGGAAACAAATATCTGGAGGGTGTTCAAGCTAACAAATGTGAGTTTAAACAAAATGAAAAACTTCTTCTATGGTGGCATTATATGCAGGAATGGCTGTTACTGTTTGCAAACAGCATTCAAAGTTGGCCCGTCCTACCCTGGCTCAACTGCACAGAGAGCAGCAGTGGTCAAGCGAGCAAGAGACTGAAAAAAGAGAGGGAGCAGTGTTACCAAGAACAGTAGTAAATCAGAGAATAAAAAAAACTTTTTTATACATGTTTCACAGCAGTTATGTAAGTCTACATATACCAAATGGTAATCTCAGGGGCTAAAAATGAAGCCAGCGTGGAAGGGCCAAAAACTGTTGTTCCAGTGGAGGCTGGCTCCAAAAGTGAATCAGTCCTCAGAGAGCCCAGTGTTAAAATGCCCAACTTTACAGCAGAAATAAACATGTTTACAGCCTGCTACAAAAAACAGTTTGGGTCTCTAAAGCTAATTTTCCTGTTCATAACAACTGTACAAGGGCGTTAATTTTTATATAACTCAACAGTTAAAATTATATTAAGACTTATTATTAAGTTAGGCATAATCAGGGGCATGGGCACTTTGAACGACAGAAGCTTTTTGCTGTCTGTTATGCATTCAAATATGGTCAATTCTGACTACAAAACTCCAAGATGGGTACGGTCATAGGGCCAAATTCGAGAACCCAAAACGGTCATCCACAACTAATGGTTGACATCAAAGTCAATGGTCATTCATTTTTATTTTCATTTTTATAAGAAAATCCTACATATTTTGTTCTTAACCACACTGGTTTGAAAGAGATCTGTCATTACATAAAATAAAATGAGTTTTAGAAAACAGGAACACATTTGTTTACAATAAGAATACAAAGTCAACAAGCTCATGTTAGCATAACTGCTCTTGACAATGGCATGGCTACTCTGCCTTTTAGCTTACAACGTAAGAATAAAAGGCTCAACTTGTTTTAATGTAAAAGCTTTTTGAGGGCAAGCAGAAATAAAAAATACACAATATCATATGTTTCCTGATCATTTTATTGCTAAAACAATAGGTTCACTGTTTTTTAATCCAACCAAATTGACATGTTGTTTCCTGTCATTTATGAGTGTTTGCATAACCACAGCCTCAGTCAGTCCAGCTCAAGTTTCAGGATTCCTACCACTCTGCTGCAGCTTCTCTGTGGACTCCAACACGGTCCAAAAAGACAATCTTTCAGACCTGCAAAACCAAGATAAAAACAGTTTTCATAAATTGAAAGCTCACAGACTTTTCTTTTGTCTAAAACTCGCTCTCTGTTATGTTTAGTTGATCTTATTTTTCTCAAATTCCTGTTTCCAGCACAGATGTAACTGGAGGAATAAAATCAACAAAAACCTACCTGTGACAGACAGCCTGGCTTTGTGACTCCCTTTTCAGCATTTATTATATAAACATGCCTGGTGGCTTCACCTGTGTTTTTGAAGAACTGAAAAATTTCTCCTGTTTAACTGTAAAGTGCAGAGTGGTTAGCATGTCAAAGCTGTAGCAACATAAATCACGTGAAATATGGGTTGAAAAACAGTGAGCACATTATTTATGTTTTAATTTAATTGTGTAGAAATGTTTTTTTTTACAAAATTAGGTCAATGATTTCTACTTCTTCTCTGAAAAGTATTTTACAATTTGTATGAAGTTGTGGTCTGTCTGGATCTCTAGAAAAACCTGATTGGTTAATGTGGATGCAGAAGGTCCCCAGATGAACACCATTCTTGCATTGAAACCATTCTCTGGATTTTATGGAGACAATATGGAGATATGGATTTAATGTTGTGTCTGTACTCGACAGGTCATGGTCTCACTTCAAAATATTTCCCTTGTATTCAGCCAAGCAATTCCAGTAATACTGGAAAAAAAACTCGTTTACTTTCAATGTTTTGCATACTCAGTATTATCAGTATTTTTGTTGGAATTTCCTTGACCACAGAAATTTTGAACTGTTGACTTTCATGGATTTATTATCTTATTGTGAGATGAAATTTGGATATCGACTTAAAGGGCTGGCCACCTCTGCTAGCAACTCTGAACGTTGTCCCAGCCCAGCTGAGTTGTTACTAGTCTGTAGTCCACTATGATGTCATTTTGTTTACACCAAACCCATTTATTGTCAATTTGAATTGCTGTCCTGGAAGTCACATTAAAATCTCCTTGTTTAATACTGAATAAAAAATGTGAACTCCAGGCCATGTTTTATTCTTTATTCATATTTACATTTAAAAAAAATGTTACATTATGCACAGGCTTATTACATTTTGGCCTTATTATTATTATATTATAGTTACATAAATAACCCTGCTGTTTGCTTGGGTAGTCTATTTAAAATTTCCGTGTAGCATCACCAGAAATGAATCAAACAACAGCAAAACTTATTAATTCATACCTTTTTTATACCAGTACAGTGTCAAGTTACTGAAGGAAAATATGCCTAACCGAAACATTTGACCTTCTCACTTGCATTGTTTGGCACATTTAACTAATAAGATTTTCTATGAGATTAAATATGCCCATCGTAAATACAGAATGGATGCACTATTTCTGATAATAACAACCACATGACTGAAAATATTTAATGAATAGGCTGTTTAGTTTTCATAGTGTCTTCTTCACAGTTTTTACTTTTACAACTAACATTTAAAAATTGTGAACAGCAGGCCTATTCTGCTGCAAACCCTGTTTAGAGGCAAATGGACAGACACTGGATATTCGTTGTACCTATGGAAGCTGCGTTTGTACCTGAAAATGACTACTAGCAAACAGTCAGAAAAAAAAGAAAAAAGAAGGGTGATTATATTTTTTACCACCATTTGGGTTTTTTAAGTTAATGTGAGGATTCAAATTGAGAAAGTACAAGATCTGGTGTTCTAGTCTCGCAGAAACTGGTCAAAATATGCTCTATTTTCATTGTCCATCTTGCTTGTAGCCATCAGCTTGCTTGATAACGTTTTTAGCAGCTTGAATAAGCATTTTCATTTTCATTAATTAAAGTCTAAATTACCCCACATCCAATTTCGCTCTAACCATTTACTTTGGGAGAGGAGGCCTATCAACAGCTTTCTGTTATTGCGCAAATTCCTATTTATTTAATATTTATAAACTGCCACGGCTCTCCCTCTCTACAAGCCATGTCTGAACAGTGAGGGCAAAAGCATTACCCTGCACTCACATTTTATATTTGCAACTAGGAGAGACAAAGACAGTAGTTGTGCAATGTTAGAATCCCATAAGGCAAAACAGAACAGCAATGGGAGGGCATTCATTCCTCTCCTCACCAATGTGAGGAGAGGGGGATGTTGCAAGATGTGAGTGTGTGCACACAGCCGTTGCACTTACACGCTCACACAGTGAACTAAAGATGGACGAACTGTTCAGTGATGATCATGCACATTGTGTCAGTCCCAAAATCTTCTACAAAAATCTTGCACATCAGCCGTAATTCAAGTATTTTTACAATAACGACTATGTGTGAACAATGACCTTAGAACTGATAGTTTGTCACTGGTTGTCAAGTACATTAGATAGTTAATTAGTTAAAGAGCACTCAGAAGTATCATGCAGATAAAAACTGAATAAAGGACACAGTGGATGCTGTCCGGGCGTGTCCTCTACCCCCTTCTTCAATATTTACAGCAGACAATAGTTCCAATGTCCCTGCTTCTAACCCCGGCAAAGAAATTTTCCTTGCTTTAAGCCCTGACCCGCACATTATTTTTTTTTCTTCTCAAATTCATCTACTTTATTACTCTATTTAAATGTACTTACCAATGGCGAGCTGAAGAGATCAGTTTTCATGGCTGCTCTTTGCTTGTCCTCTCTTTGCCCCCATACATGACAACTGCCTAGTAGTTGATTTAAGTTTCGATAAAATTGCTTTAACAAAAGAAACAAATCCTCTCAGATGCATAGCTGAGATAGACTCATTCTTCAAGTTTTCGTTGTGATCGATAACCCACATGTGTTTTCTATCAATACCAGGTGCTGTAGTGAACATCGGGGAATGATTTTGCTGTAATCTAACTTTGAACGAAAGTTGTTACTTTACGTCCAACTCAGTCAGTGGGGACAGAAGCAACATACGGGAGTCAAAAGCAAAACACAACTGTATAAACTAGATTGTTTTTTTTATTGAAAATATCTGGGAATGTTCTTGTAAATATGCACCTGTACACACATTATGTCCTTTATCCATAAAAATGTGTAAAATCTAATTTTCAATCTTCATTTCCATCATACTTTTGACAAGAACAGTATGAACAGTACAGCTGGTAAAGAAAAATTAAAGAAAAAGTACCAGTGTAAAAATAACACTTCTCATTCGCTGTAATTCTGTCATAAATTCTCTCTTTTCATTCATTGTCATAGTTGTCATAGTTCACTGTGCCCTCAATACAGGCCTCATGGGAGACGGTGCCTCAGTGCAGACAAAAGAGACGCTGCTCCCACACTTCCAGCCATGCATGAGCCGAATGTCTCCCAACACACAATGAACTTCTTAATATTCTGCTGAACTTTGAACATTTTTTTATATCTACCACTCTTTTCAATATCATCATTTACACTCAGTGATGGACAACAGAAATGTACATTATCTAAATATGTACTAAAAATCACATATTTGACAATAAGTGTATGTGAGATGAGTTTCCTACCAGAAAGAAATGGTAGCAAGGAAAGATGGCTGCCATGCAGCAGACGCCTGTTTGAGACCCCTCCAAGACCACTGTTTACTTCCCTTTTTAAAAAGCAAAACTAGGTCATTTTAACTTTCATCAGGACATTTTCCAGACGTGTTTGTGGTATAAACACTGGGAATTTTAAGCCAAGACATGATCCTTTCCTAACCCTAACCAAATGGTTTTTGTGCCTAAACCTAACCGGACCTTAACCAAAGCGATGTCTAAACATAAAATTGCAGCCCAGTCACCAGAATAAAATGTTGGCATTTGTGTGCATCTGTGGTTTGCTGAAACATTATAATGGAAACATTTATTGTGGTGCTCGGGTTAAAGTACGAATGCAACCTTGATCAAAAACCTGAACACTGGCAGCAGAATTGTATGAAAATTCATACTGGCAATGTCTATATAATAAATATTAATATTTAACATAACTCGTATTATCAAAAGATATTTAGAACTTATAGATCGATGTCAATAAAAGTGCATTGTGTCAAACATACAATTCCATATAAATAAATCATAAAATGTTGTGGAGTTAGTCATTAGTGTGAGTATCCAGCATGATCTGTATTTAATAAAATCGTTATGTGGTAGAACCGCCCTTTGAGTAATTTTCTCAAATCTTTTAACAGCATTATTGCTTGTTTTCCCCCGCTGTGTTTTATTATTTCTCTATTAATTGCCACAATCATCTTTTAGCATCTGCAGATTTTCCCATAACCCCACCAGATTAGCTGTCTCTGAACAGAGACGAGCAGAGAGAAAACAGGGGGAAAAGGGAGAAAACAGAGCAACAACTGGGCTCATGCAGAACAGAGCCCTTTAATGTGTTTTTTTTAAAGGCCTGCCAAAGTCGTTCAGTAGGAATGTGTGTTCAGGCCAATACATCAATGTGTGGAGAAATGCAGGGGACTTTTTACTGTTTGAGATTTTCTCTTTCTGCTTTAATCTTTCCTCTCCTTTTATTCTTTCAGTCTGTTGCTCTATTGCATCTTGAAAGCAGCAGTTATGTCTCATGAACACTGTTCTTGTCTTCAGCATTTGTGCGTATGTGTGTGTGTGTGTTGTCGATTGGGTGTGAAATGTTGGCCGGGCCCTGTTTCTTGTAGAGTGTGTGTAGAGTTCACTGATAGCAGGTTCCGAATTTGGCCCTGCAGCAAGTGCCTGTAAAGAGGTCAGCTACTGTATGTTTGTGTGTGCAGTCGTGTGGATGTGTGTGTGTGTGTGTGTGTGTGTGTGTGTGTGTGTGTGTGTGTGTGTGTGTGTGTGTGTGTGTGTGT
>JAQMCX010000029.1:6927673-6986981 GCA_029814765.1 Acanthurus leucopareius
GTGTGTGTGTGTGTGTGTGTGTGTGTGTGTGTGTGTGTGTGTGTGTGTGTGTGTGTGTGTGTGTGATAGAGAGAGAGGGAGAGAGAGAAATGTGTGCATAAAGGAGGCGATTGAAATGACTCGGGTCAGACAGAGGAGCAATTCAAGCTCCTCTGTGGGAGTAGAGACACAGAACATCTCTGGACATCTGCAACTGTTTTGCAGGAAGCCATGTTCGAGTCGAACTCCATTTCCTTTTCTATCTACACGTTCATGCACAAACATACGTGCAAAAAAAAAAAAAAAAAAAAAAATTCAACAAATCAAAAACGATACACAACCCCCCTCCAGAACAGAAATTTCACATGCACAAAGCGGGCACAGGGGACAAGTGGCTATTGAATATTAACCATGAAATTACAAAAGCTGCATTCTAATGGAGGTGATGAGGTCAGAAGCTGGGATGGAAATCATAAATTAATACCCCTGACATGACAAGCCACTCGCCCTTGGCTCCCACCAAACATAGCTCTCCCCTCCCCTACTGAAGTCAGAAAGACACCTAGAGAAGAAAATACTCAATTTATTATTAATTTTGGGTCAAAGGGATGCCACAACAGACACAGAACTCATACAATATGCCTGATACTTTTCTGATGTGACTATTGTATGAGGCAGCAGCCAAGTAACCTTCATGTGTGGCTGCATTTATAGGGGTTATTGTTTAACTGTTCCTAAGGGACCTCTGTCACAATGTCTACTGTTTAGCATCATTTGTTATCCGTTTAAATCTGTCCCATTCATAAGCGCTTTGACAACATATTTTAGTAAGGATTTGTAATAACAATTGCAGCTCAAATGCATTGTTCTGTAGCTGATGGAGAGCGGAAGTTTGACATTGCCAGACACAGAGGAAAGACGACTGCATTCAAATGCAGTTTTTGAAGATGATTTGAGCTTCTTCTTCGGCACAGCGGCTCTCAAACAGAATTTCAGATGAACTCATTTGTGTTCAAACATTCATTTTTCTCAGAATTGAAATCCAAAGTTAGATTGTGTTAGATGACTTCAGAAGTTCTAACTCACCACGTTGACTTTTTTTAATTGATTGATAGTTTCCCTGTCATGCATGCAAAAGTGATCGGCCCTCATGGACTCATAACAAACCAAACAGTGAAGGCAAACAACTCTTTTCATGAAAAAATATGATTTACATCATAAAACTCTACCCATTGTGAACCTAATACTGTACGTTGTCTCCTCTCAAGCTCTACAAATAAATTCTGTCACTTGTAATTCTGTCAAGTTCTCTCTCTAAAATACAGTTTAAGTCTTTCATACTCATCCAACCAGAAGAAATCTGCAAAGAGGGAGGACGTTTATCTGAATCGTACAGCTCTTAAATCTTCAGATGGAGCAATGAAGCATAAAATGGACTTTGTTTGCAATCTCACCTAAATCACATGGCAGAATCTCTTCTCTCAGGGAGACCATGACCTGCTTCCTGTGGCTCATGTGCCTGCACACAGTTATGCACAGCTTTGAGGGCTTATTACATTTTGATTAATATATAAGGTTTAACATTGAAGTTCAACATAAAAATCTATGCTGTTTTTGTTTTAACCTACACTTAAAGATCATCTTTATACACAAAAGACTGAAGCACCAAACACAGCCTGGATTTACATCAAAAGTCACTCACAGGAGTCCAGAACTCCTACTAGGTATTGAATATCTGCTCTAAAAGTCAAACAGCACTGCAGTGAAATCAGCTTAACTCTTTGAGGGCAGAGTGCTGACGCAATTCCTTTTTTCTGACTTCCAAAACTGAGCAAAAACGCATGCAGATGGATTGAGATTGCCAGTAAATAACTCCTGAAAACAACCACACATCTATAATATCGCTACTGACTGTAAATCACAGGGAGGAGAGCTCTATTGGGAAAGCTATGTGAGTCAGTGCCAGTGAGTTCCTACAAAGAAACATCTTTTCCTCCTGCATGAGACTCAGAGGCGATAAAGAGGGTGGGGGGCAGAAACACTAAATAAAAAAGAAGAAATATTATTAAAGAAATAGGGCATTCATTTGACATCATCATGTACTGTAACTTTTTGGAATGGACTCGCAGAGATTAGCTGGTGTTCCGATAACATTTTTCAGCCCTACTGTTCTGAAACAGTGAGGAAAAAAACACTGCATTAAAGCCATGATTTAAAGCCATTAAATGCTAAATCAAAGCCCACAGCAACAAATCAACTTCATTAAAGTGCATATAACCATCTTTCATAACATGGCACACTGTGTTCATTAGATGTTGATTACATGTTCTCCTCTTTAACAGTGCACAGCAGTGTTTTACAACAAGTTGAAGTGAACCAAAATCATGGCACGCAGACGAGCTTGGATCAGCAACAAAAATGTGTGTGTACTGTATCGAGTTACTGCCGCTGCAGGACTACTGAGGGAACCACAGCCCAGTGGGCTTCCATGAAATGCACACACTCACACACACGCACACGCTCCCAAACGCACGCACACGCAGAGTTTGGCAGGCCTGAGACATTTGTTTCTGCTTCGGTCTCACGGAAGCAGCAGAAGCAGCGGAGTGGGTGGAGCGCATAGCCTGGGAGGAGGATAGATGACCATTTGCATGTGTGAGCCTTAAAAAGTATCCCAGACCATATGATATGCATTTTGACGTCAGTTAGTGTGTGTGTGTGTGTGAGAGAGAGAGACAAGGAAAAGCTTTCTACAGCAGCTTAGAGCTGAAAGGGAGGATTTGTTCTAAATTTCTCCTCAGAGGACAGAAACAATGGCCCCTGACTTCCAATATGATCTTGGAGTGATGTTCTCATTACAAACTGCGTCCAGTGCTGATACAAACCCACTCCCTTACTCCATCCCTGCTCTGCTGAACAATGACCATATATCTTCCTTATATGACGATGACAGATTAATCTAGTGAGCTAGATCCCTCTGCCTTGATAACATCCGCCAGATAATGAATCACCTGAAAGATCTCACTCTGGTAAAGTCATTTTGTTTAATGGCTATGCATGCCTGTGGTGCAGTAGGCATTACCTGGTCAATCTAAGGTGCTGATCTGGGGTCAGTTTGGTCATTTCCCTGCAGAAGCTGAGACTAAAACTGCCTGAGGTTTATATCTTTCTGTATCAGTGTCTTGAAACTGTATGAAAATCCAATAAAGGGGAGATTGTTGACCATAGTGAGCAACATATATTATCGCTGCTGGGTTTTGGAAAACCGGACCGTTTTGAATAAAAGACACTCCGAACTTTGGAGGAGGGTTCAGGGTAATAAACCATTCCCACTCCACCGGCCACAACCACTCGTGCAAATTTCAACCACACTTTACCCTTGCCTCAACTTGAAGGGGAGTTTAAAGCAAATGCAGAAATCAGTTAGGGATCATTAAAATGCTTTATCCATCCCAGCTGCTTGTGAATTCAGCATAAAGGGAGAGAAAGGCAAACAATAAAAAGGGAGAAATTGAAAAACGGGAGATATAACTTCTAACTGAATGCATAATGAATGCTATGTTAGCACGCGCGCTCACACAATCAGCTCCATCACAGCGTTGGCGCTCCTCTCCCTCTCTGAGAGCACAGCTCCTCTGTCAGACAGGGGAGGTGCATACAGAGCAGACACTGCCACTTAAGAGTTGGCTTTCATCTGTGTGGGTGGGAGATGCCAAATACTCAGCGCTGGCACTACAGCAATAAAGCACTGCCTAAATGTTGGCTCTCCTTTTGCAAGAAATAGGCCTATACCTCCATGTTTGGCTGCTGCTGTAAGTCCTGTATTTTTGCCCTGGTGACTCACCCAAAGCCTTATAAAAACTGCAAAACTCAGGCTACTGACATTATAGTTTATTTTAATAATGGATAATTAATCAGTGCTAATTTGCTCCGCTTGTTTTCACATTGAACCAAGTAGCCTGGTGTTAGCTGATGTACTGCAGCAGGAGGAAGCCGTTTGAGGACCATCACGTGCTCCTGGAGGGAGTAAAATGTGGTAAAAACTGCTACACAAACTGAAGAAGAAGCTCAAGAAGACTGGCACAAAATAACAAATGTGTTGTCTGTTTTGAACAGTAATTAAGCTCATCCATCAGGGAGTGTCGTGACCATTTTGAATCTGTTTCCACAGCCTCAACTAGTGTGTCTCAGCCAGGTCGGCTCTCACGAGTTTGCATACGTCAGTCAGCCTCTTTTAAGTTTTCTGATGACAGCCATGTGAGGCTATTTGTTTTGCAAAATAAAAGGCAGCAGTGTCTCATTGATATAAATCACTGTATACAAATTAAATCCACAACTTCTGAATATCGGAACTTAACAGAAGTTGAAGTTCGTTCATGAATTTTTACTCCAACAAATTCTGTGAGAAGAAAGAAGCCACTGTGTCAGTCCATCTCAAAAAACTTTCAGATTATCCTGCTTCTTCTTCTGTGGCACTCAGCCCAGGTCCATTGTTTTCTACAGCTGTATAAAGTGGTCAAAGGCACAGTTTCCTTTTTTAATGCTTTTTAAGCAACTCTTTAACAGAGTTGAGTATTGTAGTTTTTAGATTTAGACAGTGGTAAATAGTGCATTTAATGATGACAGTTTTTCTAGCCAAGAATTAATCCATTTGGTGTGATAGTGAGTATTTATGGCAGCAACAATGTCTTCAGTGCCTCTTTTTTTTAATAATTAATTAAGGGAAACATCACCCAATCCAACCCTCAGTGATGAGGTTTTGATTATGGTTTTTGGACAACATACACAGAGCATCCCTGCTAGTCAGTTGGTTTTGGTTTATCGATGAGATTTGCTCATTTCCTTTGTTGGCAGTTTGCATTAAAAAGTAAAACATGTTTGTTTATCTGTGTAATTTGATTTTCTGTGCAAGTTTTTTGTATCATTTGATTTTTGTATTTCCAAAATCCCTTACTGCTTTTAAATTTATGATTTTTATCCTTCCAATTGTCATGTTGAATTATCCTTGTTGTTAAATACATAACTGAAACAGCGTGGGATAAAATGATCTTTTATCAAACAGTCAGCCCTTCAAAATAAAAGCTGGTGGAGTCACATGTGCGCTCCAGTTGACGGATGTATGAGTAGGATATGTATGGTTACTATGTGAAAAGATAAAAAGAGCGGTTGGTACAAGAAG
Source organism: Acanthurus leucopareius (assembly GCA_029814765.1). Classification (NCBI taxonomy): domain Eukaryota; kingdom Metazoa; phylum Chordata; class Actinopteri; order Acanthuriformes; family Acanthuridae; genus Acanthurus; species Acanthurus leucopareius. Next base: position 6,932,832 of record JAQMCX010000029.1, read on the forward strand.
TGCACCAGTGGGAAGAGATGAAAAGCTTAGGTGATAAAAACTAAACAGGGGCGAGGGGCAGAGAGGGTGGGGGAGGCATGACACCCCGCTGGTTTTAAGGATACGATTATGCAACTTCTGGTCTTCGGCCAAACCTCTCTGGCTGCTCATAACAGCAGCAACGTGGCTTAAAGGGGCACAGGGGAGGGGGAGACAAAGAGTTTCGCCCCCCAAATGCATCCATAACCCCCCACCTCTGATCCCAGACTATCAGCTCCATTTCATCCTACTTGAACCATCAAATATGCCTTCAATCCTATGAACAAGTTCCCCCAATCCCAGCATCCAGCGACCATCCTTTCACCCCACATCCTCTGTTAGTCCCAATATACTTTTGACTTTATTATTCAGTAATCCTGGTTCCATATACAAAATGGGAATCTAAAAAGAGTGTATTTACATGTTATTACTGTTGGTGGAAACATGAGCTCAGAAAATGACAGAGCTGAAAAGTGAACATTGGGTCGATGGAGAGCAGCAGAGTGATGTTGACTTGCGGCTATGTGTGTGTGTGAGTGTTTGTGTGTGTGTGTGTGTCTGTGTGTGTGTGTGTGTGTGTGAGTGTGAGTGTGCAATAGAGAAAGCTAGCTAAATGTCAGACAGGCAGTTGGCAGGCCACACGAAAACAGGCTCCTGTTTTTGAGTCAAGCTGACTCATGCCACCTTAAGCAAACAGGGAGCACAGACCAGAGCCTTGTCCTTGAGCACACACACAGAATGCATCGGTAACAAGTCAACATCTCACAGGTCTAAACAGCCTCTCTGGTTTCTGCTACGTCTCTGTTTGGCTTTGATACTCACAGTTCTGTCTATTTTGCCAGTGACCTACTGCAGAACTGGAGCTCGGTGCTGCCAGTTGAAAAACCCAACATGAACACATTTATTGGGTCATCTGGAGAAAAAAAAATGAATGTGAAAGTGCCCATAAAGGTGAAATCCACCAACAAAACTCCATTGTTTTTCCACAGCCAGTAAGAGCAGAGAGAAGTGGGGAGGGAGGGAGTGACACAGTGAGGATTAAGAAAGAGAGTGAGTGAGGATAATCAAGTATGAGAGGAGCATGCAGTGAAGAAAAAGAGAGCTTTCTGACAGAATTATATCCAGAGTTGGTGTTTTTTAAGGGGAGGTAAAATCCAGAAACACACACACACACAAACAGAGTGTGGATTAGGGGGCTGTTGTCCCTGCGGGAACGCACAGGAAGGGGCTCCCCGTCCACATAAACACTTATTTCCTGTGTTGTGTCAGACCCAGCGCCCTGGACCATTGTCTGCGTGTGTCTGCGTATGTGTGACTAAAAGAAAAAAAGGACATAGCAACAAAAAGGTGGGTGGGTGCGATGGCAGAAGTTCAAAAAGAGATCTGGTCCAGCTGACCTCAACACAAGATCCATACCTCAGTGAGTGTGAAGGGAGGAGGGGAGGTTGAGGGGGGGTCAGGACTCGGGCAGCAGCGTGGGCTGGGGTAATATCTTAGCGGCTGTTTGGGTCATAACGCCCTCATTACCATGACAACCTCAAAGCCCATTTCCTCTTAGCGCCTGTTGCTCTTGTGTTGTTGCCCACCTGCTGTCACATGTCCACCTCAGAGAAAAATTGGCTTTCAAACGCAGTCAAACTGCAGCACATCACAGCTCTCCATCAAAAACACCACCACCCCGACCGCTGCTTTCCAAGGCAAAGATCACTAACGTCTCAAATGTTTTGCTTTTCCTCTGTGAAAAAAGAAACTTTATATCTAAAAGTTACTGTGTTTTTCTCACTGTTGTTTACAGATTGCTGACCTAAAATAGTTTATTTAGTCTAGTTGTTAGAATAACTGTGGATATAGTCCATCCTAAAAACTACAGATATGTTCAATTTTTCTTTTTCATAAATGTCTACATTTTTTTTAAAAAATGTAACAAAGTGACAAAGTTTAAAACGCATATGAATTGAGTTTATCAATTGTAGTTTATCAGTTTTACTCTGTAAAATGTGTATATCTCATCATCTATCAAATGGATGGGCACAATATTTTATAAAGACATTCATGGATTCAAGATGCATCCTAAAAACAGTGGTGATTTCCTGAACTGATCGTCTAGTGCCCCAGCAGGTTGTTCTTTGTGGTTTTGAGTAAAATGTCTCAACAATTATTGAAGGAATTGCCATTAAATTAGTCACAGACATTCATGTGACCCTCAGGATGAATTGTAATTGCTTTGGTGATCTTTTTTCTATTAATCCAGCACCATCATCGGGTCAAACTTTAAATTTGTCTTTATAATCACATGTCTGCAAAACCAATGACATTACAATCAGCCTCAGCTGTAGGTTTGCTTAATTAGCAAATGTTAGCATGCTCACACATCACACTTTAATGTTAGACATGGTTGACATGCTTAACATCAACATTTTAGCATTATCACTGTGGTTTTATTGGTTTGTTGATGTTGGTATTAAGCTTTAATCACCATGTGTATGATCAAAGCCTTACATAGCCACTAGCATGACTCTAGACTTTTCTTTTTCAATGATTCTTCTCTTTCACGCACTTATCAAGACAAACAAAAATCTATTTGTGAGTTAAGAAAAATCTTACAGCTATATATCTTAATAACTGGGCAAATGAAACTGAGAGCTATCTGCTTAGCTACAGTGCTACCATTCAGTGGCTTCAGACTGGTCTGATCAGCCCTTCATGTACCACCTTCTGTTTCAAAACTGCTGTGATTAAACGTATCTCACGACTGAGATGGGGACTGAACATCTGATCTTCTGACTTTGCAGAATCATGAGCCTCACTCTATTATCAGCCTAACAGAGGCTAGAAAGCCACTAGCAGGTTGCAGCTATCTCAGTGTCCTATCTGTTTCTGTGGCAGGTGGGAATGAGGCTGTTCTCAGTTGCCGGCCTTGCTCCGGTTCTCCTCGGACCGGGCTGTTAGATAGGATTGTGTTAGCAGAGATAGGAGCAGGAGGCAGCTCTGCAGACAGCCAGTAATGATGTCCTCTCACACGCTGCACCCTGTGGATAATGGCTGTGGCGAGGCCCGAGCGAGATGAAGCAGAATAGTCGGCGTAACTGAGTCCAGGGTGCAATCGTCTGAACTGCCTTGTCTAGTCATCTTGCTCTGATTCTAAGCAACCATGGGTAAGTCAGCGTAGCGTGTAGCTCATTTCACACTGTGATTCTCTTTCTCCTATCTAGATCTGCTAGCTGCCAGATTGAGTTTAGAAGGACACAATTAAGTATTTTTTCCAGATGTGATGAGAAGTTCTAGGATTGGGTAAGTTTTGTCAGCTCTGTTTTCAATGGCAAGAGCTCAGCTTGGCCTTAAATCCAACTCTGAAACAATAGCATCCGTGGCGCCAGGATACATGCATCTCTTTCATCATTCTGACAGAGCTTAATGTCTGAATATAGCTTTTCAAAACTGCATTAATGGATACTCAACTCCACATAAAAATCCCTCTCAAGATGAAGCAGGAGTTTGTTTCACTGCTGATAAAAAAAACACTCTGTGCTGTGGCTGATAATGGCTCCACACCTGTCAGTGTTCTCCTTATGAGTTTCCTGTTTGCCCTGTCAGCGTGACAGCAAAGGAGCAGAGCTGTGGTGTCAGCTGCTTCAAGGATGAGGACATCATGGAGGCCTGAGAGCTAGATAGCTCAATTACACAGCACCGCTACTCCTCTGTACTACTAATGACAGATTGACTGGTCGGATGGAGATATTTAAAGGGGTACAGACAGAGACATACACACACACACTCACACTCACACACACACACACACACACACACACACACACACACCTTGCCCAATGCATCAAGTCCTCAGTTCAGGCTGACTGCCTCGGTGTCGTTCTGTGTGTGCATAAGTGTGTCTGTGTGTGTTTCCTCTGTCGGGCCCTGCACTGGACACTGCTGACCTGCTAGGGAAAAGAGAGGAGGAGAAGGGGAGTGGAAAAGCCAATTAAAGGAAAGATCACTTTTGTGTCTGCTGGAGTGTCTCTGAGAGCCTCTCACGGTTAACCTTTCCAGCTGGAGAGTGAGGAAACGAGAGAGGAACGAGGGAGAGGATGGAGAGGAAAAACCGGCCAGGGAGATCAGGCGTTTCGACTTTAATGGTCCCTCAGTGTTAGAGTGAAGCTGGTTAATTTGCCTTTCCTTCTCTGGGTGCTGCAGGGTTTTGCTTCTGTCAGGCCGACGTTCCACGAAGAACTTGTGCACAAAAAAAAAACCAAAAAAAAACAGAGGCCACAAGGATGTGAGATATGTGTGTTGTGAGGAAAAGTGTGTGCCAGTAAGGTAGATATTTGGGGATTTTTGCTTTCTGCTGTAGTTGTTTTAATTGCACACTTTACCCAGATGATCACACAGCGCTGACATCAAAAAATGACATTGACTCTGCATGAGCAGCCACTGCCTTTGTGAGTGTGTGTGTGAGGGAGCAAAAGTGTTTGCGTGAGCATGTGAGTTGTGGCTCTTTGCATTTGTTATTGTGAATCCAAGAGTGTGTGCCATGCATCACAGCAGCTGAAGACAACACAAATTGGGGCTAAATTAATGGGTATGTATGAGTGCAAATCAGTGTGTGTGCGGGCGCGCGCTCGTGTGTGTGTGTGTTTGGGGGCAGGGTTGCAGCTGACAGTGTGTGGCGGCATAAATTGGGGCTAGATTAATGCGATGCAGATCTGCCTCTGTGCTCTGACCCTCATCAGGGCAGAGATGAGCTGTGTATCTCAATTAACCTCGGCAGCACATAGAAAGCATATATACAAACACGTGCACACACAAATCAAGATGCTACCACAGACACAGAGCTGATGCACAAAACACACAGATGTAATCAAGTCAGAGCTCAGACCTCTTAGACAAAGAAGCCTAATAAACTTTGTGATTTAAGAAACAGATAAAAACACAGCTATCTGTGTGTGTGTGTGTGTTTGTGTGTGTGTGTGTGTGTGTGTGTGTGTTGGGTGGTATGTACAGTTATGATATGACCAAAAAAAGAGAGAGTAGGGCCGGTAGCATGCTCTCTACTCTCCTCTCCCTCTAATTGTATGCATGGCATGTAGATCCCTGCAGTGCTGCCAGAATGATTGCAATTAAAGGGAATCGGTTCTTCTTCCCTCCTCCATCTCCCTCTCCACTCACATACACACACACACACACACACACACACACACACACACACACACACCTCTCCAGTACTCCCTCTTCCCTTGAAGGCCACTGGAGCCGGTGTGAAGTAGCACCACCCAGACTGGAGTGGTCTTAATCAGACTCAAGAGTCACATATTTCTCTCTACTCCTCAATCCCTCCTTCACTGTCTGCTGTCTTTCTCTGCATCATCTCTCTCTCCCTCTGACTCCCTCTTTCTAAACACACAGATGATCAAAAAGAATAAGAGGCAAGACAGGAACACGTGTGTGACCTTCAGGTTTGCTCTACATGTGAATTCTCATGATGGAAATCCATACAGAATACAATATCATACTTATCTACAGATTATAAAAGGTGGCAAACTGCTGGATTTGTATTGTTGTTTAATCACAATACATGATGAGACTAGTGTCTGTGTTTGTATTTTGTGTGGCTCTGTACTTGTAGTTATCTCAAAGAACAAAAGTGCCCACACTAGTTTCACACATTACCAATAATCATACTGGGGACAGCTGTGTGGCAACTTAGCAAGTGAAATCAAGGAGGGAGGTCAAAGGAAAAGATATTGCTCCTCCCAATGGCAGAAGGCAGCATTGCACAAGGTTGAGGCAAGTAAAGGTCAGAGCAACATAAACATAGAAACACATGGGAACAGGTGGAGTTTTGGTCTAAATAAACTTTTGTTTTTTCAGGGAAACATGTAGGACACAGTATGAAACTGGGCAAACAGGATGACATCAAAGAAAAATACAGCATGAAATTTTGTATATTTTTAAGTTTATTTTTATTTATTTTTATTTTTATTTTTTATCACAGACAGCAGATCAACTTTTACACATTTTCCAGAGAGTGAAAATAATATTCTGGATGAAATGACATAGAGATAAGCAAAATATTGATATTTTATCAATATCATTATGAGACTAGATATTGTCCTAAGATTTCAGATGCAATGTAATGTAAAATCAAGACATGGCAAAAAAGTTTTCTTTTTCTGTTTTTTTAAGGCTGCATTACAGTAATGTCATTTTTCTGAACTTAACAAACTGTACTAGTGGCTCTAGTATTTGCCCTAAGCTACTATGTTGTTTTATCCATTATGGATAATTATTTATGAAAAAATGGAGACGCATACTGTGTATCCCCATTCAGCCTGAAATTATCGAGGCATGATTTTTATCACCCGAACCAAATGTGACACCGAAGCGAGTGGAGGAGACAGAGTGTGCGCTGCTGTTCTTCGCTGTGTTTCTGTGTGGCTGGCCCGCTGACTGGCCCAGATGTTGGCTAATTAACACCACTGTTAAAGACGTTCTTCATCTGGGTGATTAAATAATCAAATAACTAATTCATTAAGCAGGGGCTTGCACTGCCTCTTATGATCTCGGGCGCACAGCCTGTCAGGGAGGAGAGAAGAGGGGAGAAGAGGTGCAGGAGGTTGAGAAGCAGACCGCTGAGAGACATGGAAAACTCAGCATGTCTGCCAGAAAGGTGTATTTTAAGCTGAGGATGGCATCTGTCATAGATAAACATGCATTTGTCTCTTTTAGACCAAACAGTGTGTCTGGTGGCAAAGGGAAGGACTGTTATTTCGTATTGTGTGAGAGCTGAAAGCCTTCATCAAACAGATTAGACTGCAGTGACTGTGCCAGGGAGCTCTTGCACTATAAAATGGTCATAACTCCAAAACCCCAAATGCACACGTGGGCCTCTGTATTTATATGTTTCATTATCTTCCAAGGCAAATGAAATTAAACAAAAGCCAAATCCAGTGGAAGAAAAACTTCTTCTGTGTGTGTGTGTGCGCATGTGTGTACTTCTGGGAGTGTGTTGGAGACAGAGAGAGATCGTCTCTCATTACTCGGAGAGAACATTGCTCCACGTTAACAGAGTCAGACCAGACAGATAGATGGAGCAGAGATATGAGCTGATGGGGGCCAGCAGGGAGGAGAGACGCAGAAGGATGAGGAGGAGAGTGACAAAGATGTTTCATCATGCTTATTTCCACCGGTGTAAGGTGGTAGCGTCAGCTGGGCAGGACATGGGAGCTGGTGGTGGTGGGGGTGGTAGGAGGGGGTGGCATGCACCACCTTCAAACACAGACATGTACCTCACCACACGCACACACACACGCACACACACCATACACACACACACGTCCAGGCTTCCGCAGCCCTCATTTTAAACACTCCTTTAGCCATAATCATTTTCATATAATTCACTTTCATACAATTCCTTCTCCTAATCATTATCAGGCCCACTAACGTCTTAATGACTTCATAAATTTAAGCTATAAAAAGTAATGGAGAAAGACAAATGAGATAATTAGGAATAAATCTTAGTGGAAAGCCATTTATCAAAACATGGAGAGGCCCTGAATATTCCCCACCATTAGGCTCTGCTGTAATTAACACGGGCTCTCAGTTATGAAGGAAACCTGGTAGCAGAGATATTAAGATCCAAAAGCCTCACTGTTATTAAATTGACCGATGAATCTGCGACGTATAATATGATGTGGATTATTAGGATCCTTTTTAATTAAAAAGAGCGTTAAGATTTTTTTTTTTATATTTAAATTTTTAACGCTTTAATGGTTGCTTGAACTCATCTCTCTGTGGTTATGGGGCAATGAGACGGAGAGAGAGAGAGTAAAAGAGAGAAAGAGAATGAAACAGAGGGAAAAAGAAAGTGAATGAATAAGTGTGAGTGTGTGAGTGCGTGTATGTGTTTTTGTGTGTGTGTGTGTGGGAGAGATGTAGAGAGCAGAAGCACAGCAGTGAAAAGCAATCTCTCATTCTCACACTCTCCTCTGGTGAAAACTATGTAAGTACATGAGAGAAAATGGTATTCTAATTTAACAAACTCCTTACTAATGCATATCTGGACTAATGCACATATAGAGAAGATACTATTAATTCTTATTATCTTTAAAAGTGCAAAATGTAATGTAATGGTTTGCTCTGATTAGGGAGAGTAAGAATCACATTCCTGTTTTTTTTATTGAAAACTATTTCTACACTGTTTTTCCTCTCTTTCACTCAGTTTTATACACACACACACACATACACACACACACACACACACACACCATTCACCGTATTCTCCTTTGTCCTCAAAGAACAGCCTCCACACTTTCAAAAGGATGTTGCCGAAAAAGACAGGGATTTTCCTTTTTTTTCCCCCATGACCTTCAATCTGGTTGTGGTTGATAAACAATGGGCTCCATTTAAGATTCATCAGATCTCTATTGATTTTTATTTTTTATTTTCTACAAATGTATTGTATTTGACAGGATATTCATGCATATTCAAAATCATTATGTCCATATCAATGTTTGAGAAACTGCAAAGCCTTCTTAAATTGCATATTTTCTTTTGGATGACACTATTTTCAACAATGACTTATTATATTAGATGCTGGTGGATATACAATGAGGCCTTGAAGCATTACATTCAGATAAAATGACTGAATTTATAACATATTCAACTGTAGATAAAAAAAAGAAATGTACAATGCTCCGACTTGTGGTGTGCAGTGAAACAGAAAGTCAGTCAGAAGCAGACTGTGTCACTGGGAAGAAGAAAAGGAAGAGGAAAAAGAAAAAGAAAAAGAAGTAGTATAAGAAGAAGAATATGAAGATGAAGAAGAGGATGAAGAAAAAGAAAAAGACATAGTAAGAGTATGTTTCAACATATAGAATCTTTAAAATGCTTTTGAGGGGAACTCTGCTGCTTTATGCAAATTATCTTCATATAAATGACATGCCAACCTCCAATCACTGACCAATTAATGACCTTTTGGGGCATCTTGTGACACATCAACGGCACTAATTTATACTTGACAGGTCCCCTGGTGCGCGCCGGCACAGGACATGTATGTGTGTGTGTGTCTGTGTGTGTGTGTGTGTGAGAGAGAGAGAGAGAGAGAGAGAAAGAGAGAGAGAGAGAGGTCCTCTTCTGCACCAGTTGAGCTCATTACCATGGAAACCCAGTTTGCAGATGTGTAGGTTTGTGTCACCAAAGCTTGTGTTTGTTTTTAATACTATTTCTATATTATCCTTCATGTGTGTTTGCATGTTTAACATGTGTTTGTGTGTGTGTGTTTATCCATCTCAGCCCAGTTTTGGTGACGCTGATCTCTGCCGCTGTCTACACTGTATCAGCTGCATCAGCCTCTGTTCTGTCCCATCGATCACTGGAGTTAGTACATCTCTCTGTCTGTCTCCACGTTGTGTGTGTGCATGTGTGTGTCTCTCCCTCATTCAGTCCCTAACTGCCTTATCAGACTTCTGCACCAGCAGCTCTCATTAGAACATTAATTGAAAAAGTGTAATTAATCCTGAGAGGTGGTTAGACTGGACTCTGGCCAGAGAGAGACGGAGAGAGAGCAGTTTAGTATGACCCAACACTGCCCCCTGTTGTTGCTTCACTGTGTCTCCTGCAGCCTGGACGATGCAGCTGCTTCCCCTCATCCACCAGCTACACCTACACTCCGTCTGAAACGTCAGCCTGAAAAATTCTTTTCAGCGCTTTTTTAAAAGAGTATAATTAAATCATTTTGGAGGAAATATTTTATTCAAAGTACTCAAATAAAACAGCTTTTGGTTGTTATTGATTTTTATTATGAAAACTCAAACACACCATTTAACTATTAGGTTGATGTGTGTGTATGTACTGTTCATATTCAATTCAATGAAGAGTGTATTTTAAGGCTACAATTTCATTTCTTTTATTGTGTGTGTACTATCTGAGCGACACTGAAACAAATTCTCATTGCCTTTGCGATGGATGATAAAGTTCTGTCTGACTAAATCTTGTCAACCAAAGCTCATCTGTGTTGTGTAATGAACTATAATCTTTAAATGATGTGGTGGATTGAAATTAATCTACCATTTAATACAAGTTAACAAAAAAAAAATCATTTGTAAAAAAAATGATAATGATATTTTTAAATAATTAGGCAATGAGAGATTCAGTTTTTATCTTTTGTTTATCTTTTTTAAATTGCATAGAGTTACTGGTGGATGAATTACAAGAAATCTTGATCAGTGATAAATTAGGTTAATAATAAATTACTTCCATGAGTTAAAAACAGACACACTTATGCTCACTAAAGCTGTATAGTAAAAAGGAGGATGAGGAAATCGAAATAAATGAAGAGCTCTGTTTCCTCCGTGCCCCCTTTGGAGAGGAGACGGGTGGCAAACCAGGAGAAGTGAGAGGAAAAGGAGGGGAGCAGAAGACCTGCTCTATTATTCTAATCCTTGGTTGTGTCTGGGTGACCTTTGGAGGGATGATTGTTTCTCATTTAGGAGTGTGAGGTGTGATCTTCCCACCCGTTTGATCCCACTCACCTGACCTTTGTAAATTGGCTGTTAAGCATATCGCAACTCGACCCTCATGCCTCACACATGGCCTGTCAATACACACAAGCAGAGCAACCGCACCCTCACAAGTATTTAGGCACTCAGACACACACACACATACATATATACAGTACAGACACATATACAGATCGACAGGAGCTTATGGTGTCTGTTTTGTTCATTGATGCAATTCTCAAAAAAATCATTGCTTTGTTAATTCAGACCATATCGTGCGTTGAAAAAACGAAGGAAAACGTCACATGAGTTTGAATGTGATATTTTTCTTGTAACACAAACCATATGCACACGCTTTGCTTAAATAATGATTTATGTGTATGTGCGTCCCATCTAAAGAAAAAAAAAAGCGAGAAGAAAAAAAAAACATAATAAAAATTGTCCATTGTGCCGATCACCTTTTCTTGGCTTGGTTAATGAGTGGCAGAGCTGAATGGCAGTGCGGTGATTTTTCCATCAGACTGATGAGAGGAGAATTAAAGCCCACAGCTTGGGGTCTGCAGCACCATTACAGAAGGAAGAAGGTCTGAATTCATTTGGCCTGGCCACGATTCTAATTAACAACTCAATCCCACACAGCCACAGAGAGAGAGAGAGAGAGAGAGAGACAGACAGAGGGAGGGAGAGGGAGCTCCTGTATTGTGTGGAAGCATCTCTCTGCTCTGGAGAAATGTCATAAAGATTGGTTCATCTTTAATCACACGTGGATACACCATAATTTTGCAACCTCTTGCCCTTTCAGACGCCCCATTCTTTGAGTTTCGGTTTCTCTCAGTTGTTATTTTAAATATCCAAACATCATCTTATTTTCAAGAGCTCTGTGTCTCTCCGTGCAATCCTCTACCTCTGCCCGAACTTATCCGGCACTGTGCTGTCCGCTGCACAATGTGCCGAGCGTCCTGTGGTTCTCTAAAGCTGTGAGCTTATGGGGGACATTTCCCTGGATTAAAAGGATGATTTCATTAGCCTCCACGGGTGTCAGGTTTCAATCTAGGGATTAAATCCTGCAGATTAGAGGCCAGGGCTATTCTCCAGCATCTCATTAATATCTAATAGCACTGGAAATGTAATTTGGAAAGCTTGTCTTTCTCATTACTAAGCATATGTATGCTTTGCTCTTTAAGACCACAAATTGGGCTTTGAACACTGTCTCTGTCCAGGGTTTAGCCCTCATCCCTAGGCAGGGTCACACAGGCGGCCACACAGGCACGAAGCACAACTCAGGAAGGTCAAACTATGTGCAGCAACTTTTATCTCGCTGCAAGTAGTTTGCACTAAATTACCAACTGAATGCTCAGAAAATTCTGTAATCACAAAGCATTATTGAAGCCACAGTCGGTCACAGCACATCTCAGCCTCTACTGGTCTCCAGGGAGAGCTTGTTCTGAGATCTGACTTCAGCAGCAGTGAGGATGCCCTCTTCTTCTTCTCCTTCTTGTTCTTCTTCTTTTTTTCTTCTTCTTTGTTTGCCTCTTCTTCCCTCGCAGGACATTAGAGTGCTGTCCCGTCAGCGTGCGTTGGCCCGGGCCCCGTCCCCACAGAGGCCCTGCTCTGAGTGCTGTGCGCCTCCTGTCAGTCAGAATGCCCCTCAGCAGCCTCCCTCTCTGATGAAGTATGGACAATGGAGAACAAGGTGGGCGCAAGGGGAGCCAGCAGACTTAATGAGCCAATTTCTCAGATAATAAGATTGGTGGATATGCTAATATTTCTACCTTAAGGAGATAATTATGATGTAGAAGATAGAATATTTTATCTTAAAGCGACAGTGCACTGGTCCCAAACCTATCTGTGATTTTTTTTTTTTTTTTTCTAATGGAGGGTGTTGGAGGAGAAGAGGGGTGGGGAGGGATGGTGGCGGTGATGGAGATTGGGGGGTGGGGGGTGGGGGTTCAGTTTTTCTGTGTTTGAGCAGTGGGACAGTGGAAAAACAATGCCAACAGAGCCTTGATGCTTTTAGTGTGTCATGTGTTTTTGGGCTGAGCCTTTGATCACGCTGAGCATTTGACACAAGGAGGAGAGGCAGGGGACTTTCAGCCTTCATAAATATTTATCTCATTACTGCGGGCGAAAAAATCACAGAAGAAAGGGATAAGGAGATATCAATTGATCTTTATTGTTAATTGACCCAAAAGTATACTCTTAAAAACTGAACAACAAAAACATTGTTCATCGCCTTCTTCTCACGCTGTCCCCTCCTCCCTTCTCTCTTGTGTCTTAGTTTCTCATACAAAACTTAGTCAACTTCTTCTCCGTCCTCGGGCTCTTGTAATCACTAGCTGTTAATTTTGTTTTTGTGTTTAACTTTCTTATCAACTCACCCGTCTTTCCCCCCCTCCCTCAATTCCCCAAATGGAACATGCTCTGCCACCTTGATGTGTATAACTAGAGGTTAAATGATAAAATGTGTTATTGAAATGTAGGGCCCGCTGATTATGGCTGTAGTTCGTGGCCCATTCCAAACAGCCGGGGGCAGACAGAGGGAGAGATAGGGGCCTTGTGGGTTAACAGTTTAATCAAGGGGGAGGAATAAAGAGAGAGAGAGAGAAGGATTGAGTGCTGCTGGTCTATCTCTCTCTCTCTCTCTGCTCTTTCACTCATTCCTTCCCTGCACTCTGTGTTTTACCATTTTAATTAGGCCATAACAAGCTCAATCATGTAATTAAGAGCTCAGCTGGACCAGAAAACAAGTCAGCTATTAGCCCCGACCAGCCCAGATTACCTACAGCAGCTGCTAAGCTCAACTACATATAACACACAGATGCCCACATATGGAAATGTCACAGAGTGGAGAAATCACTCCACATTCTGCTTCTTCTTCTTCTTCTTCTTAAAAACTTCCAGTTTGAAAAAGAAAATCAAGACTTCACTGTTACTGTAGCAGCCTGCACAAATATTTTGACAAAAAAGTTTTGATACCAGCCAAGATTTCAGCCAACCCTGGATTAAACCTGCACACGAACACACACTGACAGAATTGCATGTGCACACACACACACACCAAACACACACATATCTGTTTTTGTACTGAGAAGAATCTCTGCAGTGACAGGTATCCCCCAGGTGTTTTCTTTCACAGAAACACTTTAATTTCTTTGTTCCTAAAAAAGTGCAAAGTGAGAGTGACAGCATGATGGCCTTTTTTTGCAGAACACACACACACACACACACAGGCAAACACACTCACAGACTCGCGCGTACACATCTCTTTATTAGACTGATGGATGTGAGCGGCTCCCTCACCTCCTCTCAGTGAGCGCTGCTGCCTTTTGTGCCTCCCTCCAGTGCCAGCGATGCCTAATAGAATTCATGTATATGTAAAGATTCTTGCATCCTATTATGTACAATAAACTGCTTGCTTTATCCGTGGAAGCACCTGGTGGGTGTCACAATCTGACAAACACACCCTTTCCAAATCAAATTTATTTAGTTAGACCTCCATTCAAACCCACTCATGTAAGCTATCATGTTACACTCTGATCTGAATAACTACAGGCGGGAATCTAATTCATTTCATATTCACAGCACTTGCCGCGCCCGGCCCTCTTACAGGCCTGTATCAGTAAATTGTCAATTGTAGATGCTCTGCCACGCAACATTACAATGCAAACAAGGTTAGTTTTCAAACACCTGATTTGAATAAGCTCAACAAGGAAACATATCAGGCGGCGCTGCTTCAATGGTCTTTGTATTGCCTCCAGGAGAGGTGAGGGAGGGGAGGACTTGCAGGAATAGACAGAGGGAGGTGCAGGGACACTTTTTTTTTTTTCGCAGGCAGGGTGATGCCGGGCCGATAGCACTGGAGGAATGGCAGTTAATTTGAATATGGCACCTCAAGCCACAACGATCATTATCATCACCAATTCAAGGAAATAAATGAGAAGAGGGGCTCCAAAAATAGTGTTCAGAGCCTTTTGTGCATAGCAGGTAGGCCCGGTGGGGGGGAAGGGAGAGTGTTCGCGAGCTCATTATCCAGGGCTGGGCTGAGGGAACGGAGGGATCGGGAGAGAAATTGCATTAATGTGACCACGGACACTCTTTTCATAAGAACACGCCCCCCCCTTCCTCTCTTCCTGCCCCTTTCTTTCTCACTGTCTCTCACTCTCACTATATGCCCTGTTTAATTTGACTGCCAGCGGGAGGTAATTTAGCCATGCTGCTGTCACCTGCAATGAGGCCAGAGATAGGAGTGGGAACGGTGAGAACAGATTGAAACTAGTGATGCTTGAGACCTTTCCTTTTCCCTCTCCTCATCCCCCCATTCCGTCCCCATCATCTTGTCACCTCTATCTCTCTGTATTTCTTCATAAAACGCTAATAGCTCTGTCTCAATCACCATTTCTCCTCTGGACAGCACATATCCTGCATCTTCCTCCTCCTCATCCCCGTCGCCTGTCCTGTATCCCTGCTCGCTCCCCCTATCACCTGTGCCTCCCCCTGCACCCTCACCCATCTCTCCTGCCAGCCCAGCTTTCTCTCTGTCCATCCCTTGTCTCTGTCTGAGGGGTACAGGAGCTGGTGTTGGTGAGTCATCCTGGCAGTCGTTTGATTCATGCTGCTCCAGGCTCTCATCTCCCCGGAGAAATTACCAGTCATTTTAATCGGACCCACAGCTCTAATTCATTGCACAACCCCATCCTGACACACGCACGCACACACACACACACACACACACACACACACATACACACATACACTGAAAACCTCTCAGTCAGATAGCTACCTTCACATAGTCACCTCCGTCTTTGGTGTCAAACGGCACTTAACATCCCTGTCAGTCACACATATTCAGAGGAGAGCTGAAGGAGAGAACGAGAGAGAGAGAGAGCAAATGGTGCGGGGAGGTGGTGGTGAGGGTGGCGGTGGTGGGGGGGTATTTAGCCTGCAACTCATTTCTCATCACTTTCTCACACCGTCTATTAGTTCTCCACTTAGTCCTCTCTTCTATACCATCTGTTCTTATCTGTCTGCCTTCTTAAATGGGTTCCCTACTTCTCTTCTCAAATCCCATCGTCCCATTCCCTCTTTTTTCTTTACCTCCAAGGTTCACTGTTCAAAAGAAGCACTACTGTTCATACTGGGAAGTTGAAGGTTAGTGGTTTGGTGTTCCAATAGTCAATTTTGTAATAATTTGCTGAGGTGATGCAATTAAAGTTAAAAATATATGAATTTGAAGTCATTCACATATCTCATGGCTTATTTTTACTTAAATGTGAACTACTTGTAACTTGCTAGAATCCATATAGAAACATTCACACTGACTACAAGGAACTTCAGAAATACACTTAGGGGGACAAACTTGTACTGTAATGTAACAAGTGACGGTTGTCCCTTTTATTGTTACATGCATAATTTCACTCAAAATGTAAAGATTTATAACTAATATAAATAATATATACTAATAGATATAATAATATAAATTCTATATGATGCTCACATTGTGTAGCAATTGATCTGATGAGTTAGTGTAATTTTGTCGTCTGTAAAGTGTGAAGTCTGTCAACGTGCAGATTACTCAGAGTCTGTCTTCTGTAAGTTGCTGGCTTTGCCTTTGTCTGCCTTTCTCTGCCTGCCAGGCTGTGTTCAGTCTGCATACTGTCAAGGTGTCCATAAGCTTTTTGTCCATAGTGAGACCTGGTTATATTAATTATATGGATAAATAACTATTCAAATGATTTTGTGTACAGTAGTTTTTTCTAATAGCTAATCTGTCTACTGCAACAGTGAAGTCTTGATATTATTTTGTCGGATTGATCATCAGTGGTTTATGATAAGAGTGGGAAGTTATGGGTAGTTAACTGAAACAACAACAAATCTCTGTGAGCTCCCAATTTAAAAAAATCATTGTAGTTTTCTTTAATTCTAAATTTCTATGATTATTTTGCAATAAAACTGTGTTTTTAATTCAATTATTGTCATGACCAATTCAGAATTTTCTGTTTAGGTGCCAAAATATGCATAGTTTGAGTTTGTGGATTTGGACACCTCTCTCAGAGACAAGTGCCTCAGATTCTGTTGCATCTATTTTAGTATCATGAAAAATCGTGTCCCTTAAAGGGTTAGGATTAGGAATCATACTCTTCACACTGAAAAGTCGATGGTGACCAATTTGGTATTCTAACAATCAAGAATGTGAGGCAATTTACATGTCTAATCACTTATATATTTAAATTATCACTTATCATTATATTACATTTAGATTTATTAGTAGTGGTAGTTTCAATTGTAGTAGTAGTAGTAGAAGAAGTAGTGTATAAGACATAATTATTACCCAAAAATGTCATGAAAATGATTCCCATTTATTCCAATACACATTATAAACCAGAAAATGAAATCACCCGGGTGAAAGAGGACAGCCACTGTTGGTCAGACAGGCCTACACAGGGCAGAAAGATCTGCATGAGAAGACAGTGACAAGATCTCACCGCAGCTTCACTGACAACATAAACCAATTAAAACACACATACACACACACACACAAATAGCCTCTGGGTTAAATCCAGGCTGAAAATACTCAGCTCTGTGCTTGATTATGGTTCTCTAATTACAGGGTCCTGGTGAATAAAAAGTAAACTTCAGTGGCCAGTTGCAGATCATTATCATCACTCCCACACACCCACATACACACTAGTTTGTGTATGTTATGTAATGCTTGTTTACTGGGGGCCAGAGGTAAGCAGTCATGACAGCAGAGAGGTCAGATGGGCAGTTTGCTGATGGGAGGTAAATGAAGGTGGAGGGTTGGAGGGGAGGAAGGCACCGTGTTGGAGCCGGCTGGGACAACAGGAGAGGCTTCTGCTGGCTTTAATTGGCTCTTTACATGGAGGAGAGGTTCATGGGGTGTCAGTCGTCCTTCCTCATCCTCTCCACTCGTCTTCCCTTTCCTTTTACTCTCTTCCTCTCTTCTCAGGAGGGAGTGTGATGGGTCACTGATCAGGATTAATGGCTATGTCTTTTTGAATCTTTCTCTCATCCATTTGTAAGACTCCCCTTCCCTCTAAATCTGACTGCCGAAGCAAATTACAGATATTGCATGGCTAATTTCAGAAATGATCATTTTAATCATTTCATAGATACTTATCATAGGAAAAATAGAAACAAACACATCTTTTAAGTTCCCTCCTATCCAAAAATCCCTCCTCGGTTCCTCCTTCTGCTTCCCCCCCAACATCCCTTTTTAAAGATTCCTGAAAGCAAGCTAAGGTGTACAGTTGACAGCAGGCTCTAGTGATTAAGTCTTTTCATTGGCTAATTAGCCCCTACAGCAGTTGCACACAGGCGAGGCAAACAAGGACCGATTCACCAAACGATCAAAGACACAGCCTGACAGGAGGCTCAAACACGCTCTGTACCTGTGGGACAGTCACACAGAGACACACACACACACACACACTCACTCACACACAGTCGTACCGGTGGGACAGTCTCTCTCTCTCTTTCTCTGTCTCATTCACACACAGACACACACACACACACGTACACAGACACTCATCATGTAGCTTACCTGTGGGAGATTCCCCCGTGTCTCTTATTCCTGAGTAGAGAAGTATTACACACACACAGGGACACATTTATCGTGAACACACTCTTCACTGATATGCTGACAAACACACTTTCTCTAAACAGCTAATCAGTACTGAAAATGGGGCAAGAGAACTGAGGGAGGCCTATTTGTATTCCCATAGTGTTACCCCAAGGGAGTACAGATTTTTTCAATCTTTACATATAACTTCTTTGGATGAGTTTACTCAGATTTGGTTAAAAAGTCTAGCTTATAAATTGATTTTATTATTACAAAAGAGATCTCAATCTACAACAGCATCCTGGATCAAGAGAAAAGCTATAGCATTGTCTTGATTAACACTGTGGTTTTATGAAAGTGGGACATGGAGAGAAAAGCTTTCATCTTTTTTTCTTTACAATTTTTTCCCCCAATTTTAACTGCTGCTACTATCAGCTCCTCCGCCTAAGTTATTTTACTCTGAGTAAAATTTTACATATATTGAAGAATTATGGACTAATGACACATCTTCGAAATTTTGTATTTTTTAAATAAAAGGTAATAAGTTTATCAGGAGCTACCAGTGTTGTGATTTTCTTGTTGCACAGTGTGATAAAACCTAACTAAGATGTCAAAAATTATCTTTAGCCAAAATTTATTTGGTTGTACTTAGGGTTTTTTTAGTTTAGCCCATGTCCTACCTGATTACATGAAATAAACGGGATTTATGACTTTTACTGCAGCCAGCCATCAGTGTGCAATCAAGAGGTTCTGGTTTCACTTCCAGGGGGCTGTCATGTCATCTATCTTTGTTCAAGTTAATGCTGATATCTGGAAAAACTCATTGTAGAAACTAGCTAGCTAAGTGTAGGGCTAAATATGACATGTTGGGATTTTTCAGATGTGTGTGAATTAGACAATTTGTGATGAAAAGTGTTGTTTTTACATTATAGGTTTGTTCAGAAATTGTATATTTAGTGGTGTTGGATTTTGTTAGCATAACTTTGGAAAGAGTGAAGCTAGCTGTTTCTTGTTTCCTGTCTTTGTGATAAGCTAGCTTCATATTCATATACTTCAGCTCCATATACTGTTTTTTTCTTTTTTTTACATTAGCCTGTTCAACCACTTAAGGAAATGCTAGGAGTAGAGAGAAAACTTTTATTAGGACACACTTAAAGCTTGTAGCATTTCTTTTGTCTTACTGGGCATGTAGGCCTACATCATGTTGGAAGTACTTGAAATCATACAGCTAATGTTTTTTTTATTTGATTTTGTGTGTGTGTTTCTGGTGGATGTCTTGCTATACCTTTATGTCTGGTGTCTCACATCCATGAGGAAATGACAATGAAAATTAAGTGACTAAATTAAGTGATTTTTCACAGATGGCATTATTTTGGCTCTCATCTAAAAAGCCCCATATGTTAAAATATATATCCAAGACAATTTTTTTTGTTGAAAATATTTCATGTTTTTATTCAGTTTGTAGTTGACAGCAAAGAAACTGGCTATAAGATCCTTTATAAGGTGCTTATTTCATAGCAGTGAGAACAGTTGATAAGCAGGTGACGTTTCACAGTAGGCCACAATGGCATTAGTTCCTTAAGTGCATTCTGATTTAGAAATAATTTTAGGCAGTTAACCCTCTTTGTATAAGGCTGCATAAGATGCTGGTCAATTGCCTCAACTCCATTTGTGACAAACCAATTGTTTAAAATCTTGATTTTGAATGCTGTTGATGGACACCACAAAGGAAGGAGCACACTGAGCATGGCGGCCTCTGTGCTAGTAACTGGCCCACAGCACTAAAGAACAGTAATGGTTCTAATTCCAATAAAGAGAAAATCCAAGGTCACACTGTGAACTTCCTCCCCATCAGAAGACCACAGAGACTGGCTGGGAGAGTGCATAATATCCTCACAGCTATTTTTACCCTCAAATTAAAATCTATGACATGTTGAAATGACTGCAGTGTGCAAGAGGGGTATTCAAAGCAGACACTAATGACGCTTATTAATGGCGTGAATGAAGTCTTGACAGGTCGTGTGTCATTCTGCAGGCAATGCTCCACTGGCATAATGGCTAATGTAAGTGGGGATAATTATATATATTATACCCTGTCTTATGGTATTTTGGCAGGAGTATGAGGAGCCAGGCAGTTAGAGAGGAGAGTGAAAGCGCTTGCTCTTTTTGAGACAGAGATGTGCATGTGTGTGTTTGTGTGTATGTGTGTGGAGGTGTGCACATGCATGTATGTGTTCACCTTCATCCTCAGTAGTGGTCCAGAAGATGAATAATAGTAAGACAATAGCACCAAACAGTGGCTGAATAAGATGCCTGCATAAAGAGACAGACATCAGATAAGCATCATTCAAAACATCTGTGTTCCGTGTTAAAACGTCTCGTTCCAGAGACAAAACAAATGCAGCTTTCTTTGACAGAACAAATGTACCGCACATTGGGAACGTGATTAAGTATGCACATGTGTATGATGTATTGTGGTTTGCTCGTTTTGTCGGAGGCGGGAGAGACAAGCAATGACCATTAAATCCATTTAAGAGGATCTGGGCTTTGAGGGAGAGCTTCACAGATCAGAGGAAAGAAACAGGAAAGAAGACAAAAATGAAGTCATTCATAGAAACAGAAACAAGTTAAAACCAGGATTATGATTATCTTGATTTTTATTGTAGTTGTAATTATGAACCTGCTTTTTAAAAAGAAGATGATAAACTTTCTATTTCAAAATTATTTAAGAAAACATTTCAAGGCTGGAAAATCAAACAGAAAAAAAAATATTTAGACTGCACCTTTATAACTAACTATCAAAGTAATGGTTTGAACTGATAAGGAGAAAATGGAAAAGGGCAATATTGGATTAATATGGATTAAAATTTAAAAAAATATTTGCAGGCTGATTTCATCTCATATTTCTAAAAATCAATAATCAATATTTGACTGATTTCTGTTTTCATTATTGTCTTGTTCTTGTTTCTGTGGTGACTATATAAAGGAGATGATCAGGATGATTATTGTCATTGCAAAGTGTATTTTATAAATCTTATAAATGTCACTGAAGTAGAACAAGTCTATATCGCATTGTTTTCCTCTTGCATCAATTTAATTGAGATCAATACAGCTTTAATTATTCCTATAAACCAAATGTGTACAGCAGCTTGCTAACCAGATCAACAGACACACACGCACACACACGCACACACACGCACACACACGCACACAATAGTAGGAGAGGACAGAAGAAGAACACAAAGCTAAAAAAACCAAAACAATTAAAGCTCAAAAAACTTAATGTGAAATCAATAATAATTTTGGCTAAATGCGGCTACTTTAAGTTGTGGTTGTGGGATCAGTGCAGTGGATGTGTGTGGACAGTCGGGGACAGCTATGAGGGGCCAGTGGAAGGGAGTGTGGTGGTGGTGGGGGTGGTGGTGGGAGGGGAGGGGAGGCTGGCTGAGTGGATCTTAGTGGATCTGTCCTGTCTGTGATGTTGGCGGGAGAGGGTTGGCTAATTGGAGGCCCGGCGGTAAAAGCTGTTCATTAATGCCTCTGTCTCTTGGTCCCCCTGCTCAAACACCTTGCCTCATTTATCTCTGTATTTACCCATTCCCACCAAACCCCCCCACCACCCCACCCCCCAATCCCAACACAGGACCTCTGAACACACCAAAGGTTCAACGTGGAACGAGGGGGAAAAGGAATGGGAGAAGGAGCAAAAAGAGAGGTGGGGAGAGGGAGAGAAAGAGGGAGAGAAAGAGGGAGAGAAAGGGTAACTTATGCTCAGTGGGAATTAACAAAGCACTTAGTAATTAAATCTAAATTGACATTCTGGTAATTAGCCTCTTGATTAGGAGCAATAACACAATTAGCCAACCAGTCTTTGCTAATTGTTAATTAGTATAAGCAAAGTTATTGTGTGTGTGGCAGAGGGAGGCATGTAAAAGAACAAATGTTAATCTGTCTCTCTTTCAACAGCCGCGTCCCCTTTCTTTTTTCTTGCTGCCTCTCTATTGAGCTAGCAGGCAGGTTCATTGCCTTTCTCTTCACTGAAGCTGCATTCAGAGGCAGCAGTCAGTAATTAGCTAAAAGTCTTATCGAGGATATCATCAGAGAGCAGGCTGAGCCGTGCTGGCACATCTCCATGTCTCTCTACCTCCGCCGAAACATTCCTCTTCCCCGTCTGAGCTCTGCGAGGTGTCATACGAGGGTATTTGTTCTGAATAAAGATGTGATGTGGATTAAATACAATCATAAAAGGGGGGAGAGGAAGCCACGGTGCTGGAGATGAATCTTAAGGAGATGTAATTCATCTAAAAGGTTTTAGTTTATGAGGCAGAGGAACAGAACACCTCATTAAAGGCAGGGAGAGGAGAGAGGACACAGGAAAATAGATGAACGGACAATAAAGATGTTCCAGGAAGTGGAATTTACATTGGCCACAGGTGAAACATGGGCTAGTTTCAATTAAGATGGACTTAGCAGAACAATAAATTTCATTTACACAGTACTCTTGCACAAACCCAGAGTAAGCAAGGGCTAGCTCAGCCAATTCTTGAGAGACAGACAGGAAGTGGGAATGTCTTTTATTTTCACTAAGTTCCTCCCTTCATCTCTTCACTCATCCATTCATCTGTAAACACACAGCAGTTGCACTCCAGCAGTAAACATGGCTGTGCCGTTAATCTTCTGTAACTTGGCCAAATGGTCGATACGCCGGTCAAGAGGGTTGAAGATACACACTAGTATCAGCAGCTCCACGATCATTCACCTACACAAAATACACAGGCCAGCACACACACATAAACCAACTTGTGCACTGATAACCCAGTATGTGCAAGTGTGTGTGTATGTGTATTAGTGTGGATAGGAGCATGTACCCATCTCCAGATTAGCTGGTCTCCCAACACAAATATTTGGCAGCAGGATGAGCTGTCTCAGGACGCACCGGAACATGAAATTAACCAGGAAAGGTGGAGGTGCAAGGCAGAGCAAAAGCAGCTCTGTGGAGAGGAGAGGTGCACTGGGAGAAAGAGGTGGAGTGGTAGCTGCTGCTCCGTGCCACCCAACAACTCTTCAGCAGGCCAAAGGGGAGAAAAAAAGGAGAGTAAAGGGAGGGAGATGCTAAAAAAGTTAGCTATGCTTAAAGTTAATTTGTACATTTATACTCAGTTTCTTGCAATGAAATTTGGAGTTATACTGAAATGCAAAAGTGAGTGTGCTGGTAGGTTGGAAAGTCTGTGTACGTGTGTGTGTGTGTGTGTAGGTGTTACAGGGTCTTTCTTGCGGTGGCTCCTGCTGGGTCCCACCCACTGTGGCTCTAATTGGATCCTTATTACCAGGCCAGCCTCCATCCTACGAATGATGGATTCATACCACGCAGAATTCCATTAATCATTCCTTATTCACAGTCCACTCCGAGAAGAGGGCAAATTCATTTCTTGGCTCGCCGAGCGGCCACCATAATGAATATTCATGAAAGGAAATTTGGGGTCAGGCCTAATAAGGGAGGTAATTTGTAATTTGCGCCGTTCCCGCTCGGGTCTTGTTCGGCAGGTTAACCTATAGAACAGGCAGGCACATGCGAAACAGACACACTGGAAACCCACACTTAAACATACTGTATTTTTACTCCGAACCTGCCGGGTGCCAGCAGGAGTCATGTACATATTCAGTCTCAGTTTTGGAACATCAGCCTAATATTAGCAATATTATGAGGAATTTATGCTGGATGTCACCCCAGAAAGAGCATGATGAATAGTGTGCCTCTTGTGGCTTTTAACCATGACTGTATTTGCTCTTCCAAAACTTCAGATATATGAGCTGAGAATGCTGATGTGTTGTATTTTAATTCCAAAAAATATGTACTGTATGACCCTTTAAGAGTTGAAACCACACTAACCAAACAGAAGATTTTTTTTTAATCCTGCAAAAAAAATCTGGAGAAGACTTCTACTACTACTACTACTATTACTACTACTGCTGCTGCTGCTGCTACTGCTGCTACTGGAGCCCCACAGCTGAGTTTAAACAAAGAATGAAAAATGGCCTTAATTTTTGCAAAATGGCGGATCTTCTCTGTCTGACCAAATAAGCCCCGTAGACTGTTGAACACTTTGTGAGAAATCCCTTTTAAATAAAACAGCTGCTCTAAAAGAAAAATAACAAGCTCCTTCGCTCTGCTTTCACATCACAGCACTTTACCCCCAAAAGCATTTTACTACTCCTGAAATTATGCCCACCTGGCATCACTTAAAGTCACTTAATTAATAATTTATCAATACATTTGAAGTGATTAAAATTCATGACTAGAAAGTGTTTTTAAAATAGTGCCCTTGCACCCTCAGGGTGTCCAATCAGTGCACTGCGTTCGTTAGATCAGGAAGGAATAATTAATTGTACCTGAATGTTTAGTGGGGTCAGGCAGTGGGGGCAGGATGCCTACGGTTCTGTGTGTGCGCGTGTGTGTATGTGTGTGTTTATGTTTTACTTAGGATGGAGGATGTTAGTAACAAGCTCTCCTTGGCTTTGCACCACAACTGCTTTGCACAGAGGTGGATGCTGTATGCAGACAGCTAGGGTCGCTCTATTTCATATGTATTTGGTCTGTTTGTACCACTCACACACACATACACTCATATACACTTACTGTACACACACACCTCTCTAGCTGCCTCCCATCATTTTGTCTGCCTCCCTGTCATCACCTCCTTGTCGTCACTGCCCTTCCTCTTTGTCCCCATCATCAACCTCTGTTAGAGAGGGTAACAGCCATTAAGTAACCATTATTTAGACATGATGTCAAGGACCTGTCACTCACTCTCTCTCACGCACACACACACACATGCAAGCACAAACGCACATGCACACACATTCAACATGACTGACAGCTAGGAGGCTCCTTGCTGGGTCAGGTCAGAGGCTAACATGCTCGGGGAGACACCTGCTGCATGTACACACGTGTAAATTTTTTTTTTTTTTTTCTACAGTAGGAAATAAGTAGCTTTATGAACAATACATGGTAAAATCTTAAAGCACCAGTACCTTTTCTGAATATCTCGTGTGTCTTTTTATGTTTTTACCTAACCACATTTTAGAAACAAATACTTCTTAATTTTTCATTCACTGCATTTAACTAATAGCTTTAATGAAATATTATATATATATTTTTAAAAATTCAGTAGCTTTAAAGTCAAACAAAAAATGGTTAAGTCAATTTATATTTAAATCAGTCAATTTGTATAACACTTTTTATACATGAACATAACTTTGTTACATTTTTCTTTAAGCTGCAGTGTTGTAATGGTTTTACATGAAAAATATATGTTCGACATAAGAAAAATAACATGTTCAGTTGCTAAATCTAATCTGATCTACATACAAGGTTTTTTCAGGTTAGATTAAGAATGATAATACTGATGATAATTAAATACAAAGATATAAGGCTAAAAGGTATAAAAATAAATGTTTAATCTTGGCATCGTCTGGATGGCTGAAACATTAACATGCTGCTAACAGGTTCATGCATCAGTAATTAACTTTCTGGACAGGATCATTCTCCTTTTTGTAATGAAGTATTTTTCAAATTGTGATGTTGCTGTTTTTCCTTAAGTTCATGATCTCTCAAAATGGCATCAGGTCCAAATTTACACACGAAAGCAAAGATGCAGATGAGTCGCGGGGGGTTGCTGAACTGTTTTCTGAACACATGTAAGCTTAAGCCCCACTGAGCTGATCACTGAGGGGACCAGTGGAGGGCAGAGGGGTGATAGCAAAAGCACCTCTGCAAAGCAGGACAATTGCTATTGAAGGTCTAAAAAAAGGAACATGGTGTGTCTTGCCGCTGAGGTGAGCAGACGGGTCTGTGTTTCTCCGTCCTCTCATGTTTAATACATCTCTCTCTGTTTCACCCCAAGGTTCAGAAGCCCAGGGCCCCAGAGACCAACACAGTCTTTTAAAGATATGTGCTCACTTAATCACTGAAGAAAAGGGCCCCTAGAGCTAGCCTAATATTATAATTAATTAATTCAACCAAAAAGGGGGTATTAAATTTCCTCCCTCTTAGGATATCAGCTGAATACATTGACCTTTGTGGAAATCGCCCTCTAATTCGAATCAGGTTTTCGAGCCGCTTACAGACTAAACTTGTTTCTTTTTCTCTTCTCCCGTCTTTTGGTTCTCTTTGTCTGTGCGAGTTTTGTACAAGAGAAGTCAGAAAGCTTCCCAGTGAGTATGCATGTGTGTGTGCAAGAGAGAGTTTGTCTGTATACTATGCCTCCATTTTGTGTCTGAAGTCATGCTTCGCAGAGTGCATTTCCAAGATCACGCGTGTATTACGGAGCATATTAAAATTTACATATATGTGTGTGTGTGTGTTTGTATGTGTGTGTGCGTGTGTCTGTGTGCGCCTGTGCAAAAGTGCATGTGAGTGATCCCTAGTTTTATCTCCCTGCTGTAACACAGAAAAGAACAGAAACTTTTCTTATTACCGGAGAGAGTGGTAGAATAGCAGGCAGCTAAGTCTCCGTCTATCTCTGTCTCTCTCTCAGCGGTGTAGCTGACTCCCCAGTGTACTCTGGGTCTTCAGTAACTCTGACTGAAGTTCAGAAGGGTTAGGTAGTATACTCAGGAGGAAGGGGGGAGACAAGAGGAAGAGGAGGGAGGAGGGGGGTTAAGTAGGATTGGAACAGTGGCAGTTTTAAAACAGAACTTTAAATCTCCACCTACGAGAGAGAGAAAGAGAGAAGGAGGACAATGGCGTCATGTGGCGTGCCGTTATCTTCAGGTCTCTGAAAGGCGGGAGACGAGAAGATGAGAATAAAAAGAAGCTTGAAGAAGGGCATAAATGTGATAACAGCTGTAGGCTGTATAATCTATGCTGCTTTTCAGGGAGGTATGGAAAAAAAAAAAAAGTCAAATCTTTTGCGACCTTCAGATTTTTAAGTGCAGCGAATCAGCTTCTCGCTCACAACAACCAGAAACGAAACGGGAAGAGGATTTGCAAGATGGATGGATGAATGGATGAGTGGATGGATGGATGGATTGGCAGATAGAGAAACAAACACAGGAGAAGAACAAACAGATCTCAGGAGCTTAGGTTTTGAATGAATCCTGTGCGCCAGACCATTAATTTGTCAAGTTAGCTTCACATGTTTTTGGTTGTCAAGGACGATAATATTGTCCATCATTTGAGGTCCCGCTCAAGATAAATGTCCGAAAAAAAACCTGTAATAAAGACATGATCCAGGATCCATCACTCTCATAGCCCCTCCATCACCTGCCAGAGGAAAGGATGGAGTGGGTAACCTTCAAAATGTGACAAATTCTATGTCAGACGCGTTATTTTTCTTAATAATGATAAGCTTAATTTAGCGCCTCTCCAACCAACCCACCAAACTGACGGATGTTAGTGTTTGTGCTCCATCTTTAAGCATTCAACAGTTTGCCTATTATGTTGCAGGCAGCCTGCCGTAAGAATTTAAAGATGACACCATGTCTTCATTTTACAGAGGTTGCACCAGACGCTCTTCCTGTCAGTCGATGACATTCACTGCAATTCCAAACAACATATTCATTTTCAGTGCTAAGAAATGTCAGTCGGGCCTTGTTTCTCTTCTGAGGGAACTGTGACTGGACTGTGCTGTGGACCACTAACTCCCCCTACTGGTCATGCAGGGGAAAGAAAGCTACTTTTATTGCATCTGGGGAGAAATTACTGTAAGAACCCAGGATGCATGGACTTCATTTTGGTACAAAATTGAATTTCATCAATAAAGCAGCCACTCTGAAACGATTTCTAATTTTCTTTTCATGATGTTGAGAGAAACCCAAAATTATAGCTTTCACAAAATGTACTTTTTTAAAGGCTTTTTTTTTTGTTGAAAGAACCAAAAGTCAAAGACTCAACTCTTTCATCAAATATGTGTGTTTTAATTTTTAAACTGAACTTGCTGCAGTCCACTCACACTCAAGCACACACATATTGCTACCTCCACCACACATTCACACACAAACACATACACACACGCACACACGTTGGCTACATACAGAAAACCCTTCATACAAGTCACTCCTCCTCCTCCTCCCTCCGCTTCTTCCTCTGCTGCAGTGTGAGCAAAAAGTTAGAAAGAACGATAAAGACCCAGACCACAGCCCACCCCACCACCAACACCACCACCACCACCTCACCTCTCTTGCAAGTCATCTCTTCACCCTCCACACACATGAAAAGACTGATCCTTCCATGCCACTGTTAATGGCGAGGACATTATTCATCTCTCCAGCCAATTTGAGCTCCTTTTCTTTCAGGAATAGAGGCACAAGGGGTTGAGGGGAGTCAGCGAAGAGTATTAAATATGTAGAGGAAGATGGACAATGGTGCGGCAGAATAAAGAGGGGCAGGAGAGGTGGGAATGAAGAAGGACAGGAGGTGTGTGGTGACGGAGGCCAAGTTAGTTAGTGAGAGAATGTGAGGAAAAGGGAAAGGAAGGAGTAGTCTCCAGCTTGTGAGCTCTCGGGTTAGACTTTTTAGTCGCTTTTAAAATGTGCAGCAGCCTTTTTCGACCCTTTGTAATACCTGACTGAGATCCAGCGAAGCACAGCTTAGAGTGCTGGTAAAGTATGTAAACAAACATTCAGTGCAAAACTAAAATATGGTTTAAAATAAAAAAAACAATTTCAGCATTGAAACTCCTAACTTACGGAGGTGCCTCAATACCTTCAGGACAAACTTAATCTGCAGCGCTGATGAATTATAGATATGAAATCAATGTTGTGTCATCGTGCCATCTTCATTAGAGGCTTTTTGATAGCAGGCCATCAGGTCCTACAGGAGTATGCATGACTGCAGAAGCTATAAAAAGTGTCTCCAATCTCCATCCATGTGGTAAAAGCCAGTATTTTTGGTGTGACTTCCAGTGTGCCTGTCAGGGAGAACGTACAGTGGAGTGGCCCTGGCAGAAGAGATCATAAAGTGGACTGTGATTGACAACATCTTAATGGAGGAGGACGGATCAATAAGTAATATCAGCAGGTTTTAATTCAAGGCAACACACATAAACCTTTACCAACTTCACAATGTCACTCAGTGTTCATAAAAGTTTTCTCCACATCCCCTCGGACAAAAAGATATAAATCCATCAAAAAGTCGTCTCAGTTTTATAGTCTCCCCTCCCTCCACTCTTCTTTTCCTCCTTTCATCCCCCCCCTCATCTCCATTTTGATGTCTGTCTATTAGCAGAGGGTGAGGCCTTTCCTGCTCTCACATCCAGGGGCTAAATTAGCTCAATCAGCCCCCTTTCACCTTTCTTCCATGGGCTTCAAGCTGAGTGACACACTGCTCCCCTGGGAGGGAGGGAGGAGTCACGCACACTCTCTCTCTCATACACACACACACACACACACACACACACCAAGCCCAGCGGCCAGAAGAAGTCTATGGAGGGTGGGAGGAGGGAGAGCAGGTAAAGGGAGAAGTTGGGGTGAGGAGGAGAAGAAAGGCAGGTTGGAGAGGAGTGTGAAGCTTCATTTCTAACCTCTCTGACAGAGGATCCATCCTCAGCTCTGAATGGAGCTCTTTGTTCGCCGCTTGTTGAACATTAAGAAAAACCTGTGTGATTATTTTTCGTCTCCCTCTTCCTCACCCCTCTGCGGGAGCACGGCGGTGCTCGAGGTGCTGTGCCAAACCCACTTCAAGAGGCCCAACCACCAGAAAAAGGCGTGATGAGTGTTTCTCAGCGCGTCTCCCCTCACTACAACCCCAGCACTCACGCCAGGGTCGAACTCCGCGTTCCCGTGCCAACATCTCTTAAATTGCACCTTCATGTTTGATTTGTCTCAACCCTTTCCCCTTCTCCCTCCTACTAAACAGACACCCAAGTATCAGTGGAAGTGCAAGGCAGGCATTTCTGCTGCGGTAATAGCAGTACGTGTATGTGTGTTGCGGGGGAGATGGGCGAAAAGGTGGCGATCGGAGTGAGCCATAAGATCTACTCCTTGCAGCTCTACAGGGATTTATTAGACCGGGGAGTACATTAGCATCATAAAGACCCGGGAGAATGGGCCTGTGGATGGGCTGCAGACACCACCACTACACTTTAACATGCTCTGCGGCATCACTCAGTGTGAGTGTGTATGTGCGCGGATGAGGAATAAGATTACCCCGATTTAACTTAAGAAAGGCTGTTAAATGGTTTATGGATCATCCTGAAGCAACCCTGGACTAATACATCAGGAGATGATGGAAAGAGCTGCAGAGGAGAAGAAAAGAGGCCAAAACTGAAGGAGGCAAGTGAAATATAAAGGCCACCAGCTCTGAGAAAATTACCAAACCAGCACCAATAAATTTGATTTGTCTGTCTTTTTAAAAAATTTTCTTGTTAAAGGTGTGTACTGGGAACGCTGTGATGCAATGCTGGGGATTTTTTGAAAAAGTCTGACTTCAGCAGGGTTAAAAAAATAGCAATAAGTATCCACACTGTTGCAGCTGTTTCACGAACAAAAAACATGCTGAGTATCACTCAGGTCTGCTTGATGTGTGTGAACAAGCAAAAATAAGATTCAGTGCTGAAACTGAATTTCAAAAACGTTAACTGCACGACAGCCCAGTGGTTCCTGTGACTGCTGTGACAGAACATCACAGAAAGGAGCTGAAGGAGACACGGAGAACCGCTACAATATACTTCTACAATATAGATCTCTGCTGCTCCCTGGTGGATATAAGATGAAACAGCAGGTTACTATATGTGTATTATTGTTGTATATCATACAGGTGCATCTATCAAGTCTTCAGCCAATATATGCAGAAAAAAAACAAAACAAAGCAAAACAAAAAAACAAAGACTGTGACACTCAAAAACTTGGTAATTTTGTGCATTTTATGCACAGAAAAAGAATTACTATGTGACTTTTGACGAGTAGACAGTCAGAGTTGAGTCAGTTTACTTTGAAGTGTAGTTAGTGACTAAACACAGATTACATGGGAAATGTTGCAATTGGTAAAGCAATATATAACAAACAGAGATGACAAAAAAATTAATCATCTAATCTGAATTTTTTTGATTAATTTTGTATTCGCCTCCATCATAATCAAACACTGGAAATGTTGTACCAAGCCACCAAAATTCAAGTTTCACAGATTTTCTTGTCAACTTTGTCACTGTGGCAGACATAAAAGAGCTGAAACAGCCAAAGGAGGAAAACGGCAGGAACAAAATCTAACCGGCCCCTCAACTAAACCTGCACATTTCTGCAACGTTAGCAAGCTAACAGTCGGCTCAAGGGTTAATGATGGCTTTGCCAGGCGATCTGAGGAGGAAACTTACCTTCAGAGTCCGTTCAGATTTGAAGCTGAGGTCGTCGCAGATCACAGCAACTTTATAGAGATAAAGATATTGCCAGCAATGGAGGGCTGTTTTAGGAAGACTGCAGCTGCTCCATCTTCACTCATTTTTATTGGTTAGTACATCTAAAAGATGTACCGTTTTCTATTTAAATCTCCCAAAACGACTATACTTCTGTTATGTATTTTAACAAGGCGTGTGGCCTACTTACATCGTACCATTTTATTTTTTCAAACGATTTTTAAACTAACGTGCAGGTGTGTTTGATTTTCGTCCGCTTCCGGTGGCAACACCAGCAAAGAACGAGAACGGAAGTCTGCAAACATGACATAGTGTAGTGTAAACAAGACTTTATTACATTTCCTTGTCTCTAAAAGTTAAGTTTCTGTTTTCAAACATCAAAACAATCACATCCGAACTGCTTTACGTCGTCAAACTCTTATTTGTTTTCAGTGTCTCAACAGAGAGAAATCTAGCAGGTACAATAAATTATTTTGCGCTTGCATGGATCATTAGTTTTCATGAAAATATCTTGAGGATGTATTCAAGTAGAAAAATTATAGACACTTTGAACACTAACTAATTACCTTTATTTTAAAGTAATTCAGGTTTATTTTAATGAGCCTACTTATTTTTTGACATCTGATTACAAATTACAACCCAGCGGACAGAGTATGTTCTTCAGTTACATTCCAGATTTTTAACTGTGTTGGCACAAAATCTCTCTAAGAATGGTCACGATTTATAATCAGGTCTTTTAAATACTGGCTATTTGTATTTGTTTTAAATCTTGAATGCAGGACATGTGCAGTTACAGATGCAATTCATTTAAATTCATGTGCAATTCTTCAAATTTTATTAATGTAGTTACTTTTTTTCTTTTTTGTCTTATGACTTGCATTCATTCCAAGATTACACTGACCTTAACTAGTAAAACCTAATCTTGACTGGTTTAAGATGAGACATGTTTTTTGGCTGGGTGATTAAAAATTAAGAAAAAAAGAAAAATTTGGAAAAATGTTCAAATCAAAAGTTTAACTGCTGGACACAAGATTTCTCATATTTGACAGAAAAGTTCAATCCTAGAGTGCAACTTGGAGGTTTAAGGTTCTGTGTCAGGTTTGTGTAAATTCGTACACGCTGTTATACTAGACCTGACGTCACGAAAACCCTCCTGTTTGTGAATGAAAACACGAGCACGCGCAAATGCACACACAATTATCAAGTCACATATCAATAAAGAAAACACAATAAGCAAGTAAATGGATTGTGGTAAAACATTTTATATTCTCATTAAAATCAAAACCACTTTTTCCCTGTGTAGTTTGCTCTGCAGAGCGCCCTCAAGAGGAGGCCTGAGCAGCTCTTTGGAGTGTTGGTTGGGTGACAGTACATCAACAGTCAAACTGTGGCCGATCGGGGAAAAGGCACAACACTGTCAGACAGAAAGACGGAGACAAACGTGGAGTCAGTGTTACTACACTAAGGCCCCAACAACTCCGCGGCTCAGAGATTATGTGAAATAAGTCGTCTTCCAGTCTCCATGGAAACCAAAGTCAGGTGGGGAGGAGGCATGGCGAAAAAACGGCGACCTGCTTCAGTCCGACCAGAATCACTGTTAAAGCTTACATTCATAAAATGAGCAATTTGAATTCCATTCAATCAAAGAATCACCTTTCATCTATGACTGGCTCCAAATTTTTAAAGTTAAAACAAAGAGAAAAATAAAATCCCAATCATATAAAAAAAATGGCATCAAAAAAATGTACATAATCTCTTCATCTCACTAAAGTAAGTTGAAATCTGGAAGTTTATAAATGGCTCCCCACTCCCTCTCCATCAAAACACTGGCGGTCGCCTGCATAGTGTGCTTTCTGAAAATGGCTCTGTGATGAAAGGGTAGTTTTTGGAATAAAATTGAAACAGAACTAAAACAACAAATACAAATAAAATACATTTAAGTGGCTTAGTGGTATATAACATCTGAAATACATCTTTTTCCATAATTCTTCCATGTACAAAGTCAAAACAATAATATAGTTTCCAGTGCTTTGGGAGATAAAATAAACAACAAACTATATAGTAAAGAAAACAACTCCTTTAATCAAAAAAAAAACAAACAAACAAAAAAAACAAAAAAGAATCACCATCAAAAGTTTTTTTTTTCTACCTTTATCGGTACTGATCATAAGCTATATCAAATCAAAGCCAAGCCCCAGATTAATCAAAGCAGAGATAGAACAAAGGTAGACTTTAACCTGCACCAACATCACTGTGACGGCTGTAGCCAATAGGATAACAGATCCTCTTTACTGTAGGCGGCAGCTCGAACAGCAGACCTGAGTTCTACCTCTGCAGCCCACAGCCTCAATCCACTCATCAGAGAGGGACTGAAGCATAGGACACTTGTTGACATGTTGATTTAGAAAAAGACTTAAGGCTGCACTGAAAAACCCAGATACCAGAGAAGGTGGGACGCTGTGTGAACATATAATAAAAACAGAATGAGACTAAAACACGCAGTGTTTCTACCAACAACAGTTTTACAAAGTGTGCCGAACCCATAAAGTAATATCCTTTATACAATCCAGTGTTTCCCAAAGTGGTGAACCACACCTCTTCCTTTGTTTGTCAGGGACAAGTGAGCCTTTCGAGGATGCTCCTTTCATGCCCAATTAAGTTACTATCACCTCTTACGAACATGCTCACCTGTGAAATGTTCAGGTGTTTTGAGAGCATTTCTTAACTTTCCCACTCTTTTGTCCAAACTGGTTTGAAATGTGTTGCTGGAATCCAATTCAGAATAAACATTTATTTACAAAATGAATCAAGTTGATGTGGCAAAAACATTAAACATATTGTTTTTGTACTATTTTAAAATTGAATAGATGTCAAACTTGATTAGAAAGTTTTCACATTCAGATTTCTCTATATATTACAAAGCGTCCCAACTTTTTGGAATCAGGTTTGTCTGTGTAATATGTATGTGAGCACTTTTACGCAAATGTGTGAGTGTGTGCATGTTTATTGCAAGCCTGTCTGTGAACCGAGTGAGTGGGTGTGTGAATTTATGCAAGTGTGTGCTAACGCTGTGCTTTTTAAGTGAAGATGAAACTACTTCTGCTGTAAGCCCAGACAAACCGCCTCTTTCTCTCTCCCTTATCAAACCCTGTTGCTTTTTTTTTATCTTTTCCTCTTCTGTGCATTTCATACACACTGGGACCCACAAAGTCAGTTGTTGAGAGAAAAATGACACCTTTATCTCCTGCAACAACAAAGGTAAGAGTTGCTACAGAGGCAAACACTAAAGCATTTACAGGCACAGTTGAAGTTGATACTAAGTCTAAAACTGGCTCATGACCTCTGACCTATGAAAACATGCCTCTGAGGAGCAGCCGTTGCAGAAATCAAAAGGCACAGTGATAAGAGTTATGAGCCTGACGCAGCTCAGGTTAACATCTGCTTTTATTTAAAACTGATCCGGCTTGTTTATTCTGTTACAGTACCTGAGTATTTTGACACCTCACAGATTTGGATGACACACCTTATGGCGTCTTCTTTGCGTAAAGGGGTGACTGTGTTGAGCGTGTAGAAACTGGGGAACAGCAGTGTGTGTGTGTGCACGTGTACATGTTTCTGAGAGATGAACAGTTACAGCCAGAAGTGGGATGGAATAAATGAAAATAGTTTCTGCTTCCTACAGTTCATTTTCCATCTAATAAGTTTTACAATGTAACCTAAAATGTGGACTTCCGAAACATTCACTTGCGGTTAGCAGGCTAACACGGATCTTTGTCAAACACCAAACAACTCATGCCAAAGGCTGAAGCAAACTGTGGAATAACAGACAGAGGAAACTGAACAAAGAGACCAGACTGCATCCCCATGAGAGAAATTATGCATTCAGGACCATAAAGCTGCTTCCATTTATTCCACTATCATCCACTCAATCATTTATGGTTGCTAAGAAAGGTTGATGTAAGGAGAAAATAACTTGTCCTCTATCAAGTGAGACAATGCACTCGGTTGTCCTTGCATCTGATAACTTCAATCTAATTAACTGCTGGTTTTTGTCCCTTGTTCAATTATGATTCAGAGCCACCTTTATGGAAACAAGGCCGAGTGTGTTATATAACTCCTGACCTGATGGTGTTGGTTCACCCCTTGTAAATGCTAATGTCTGTTGGGCCAAGTTTCAAGCTGCTCAGTTTATCTCACATGCACTTGTGTGTATGTCTGTGTGTGTGTGTGTGTGTGTCTGTGTGTGTGTGTGTGTGTGTGTGTGTCTGTGTGCGTGCAAATGTTTGCAACTGCATGAGCACTGTGTACCGTCTTTTGCTTGTGTCATTAGGGGGAGATAATTGTACCGCAAATGAGTGTCACTGGTGTGTGCTCAAATTGTTTGATGTGTGTGTGCAGGGTGAATGATGTCATGTCTGGAGGCTGACTCCTTCCTGTTGTACGTGCTGTGAATGTGTTGCGTTGTACCAATGTGCAGTCAGTGTTAATGCAGTTTAAGATGTTTCACTGCAAACCTCTGGATGTGTTTCTGCATGTGTTTGTGTAAGAGAAGGTGTGTATGTTTGTGTGTGTATGCGTAGGCATGTGTCTACATTATGTCTCCATCCTCTATGCTGAAGCTGGATCTGCGGCTGGAGTCGACTGAGGCTTCAGGGGACATCGCAGAGAGCAGCGGGTCTCCGCCCATTGGGGACAAAGGCTCTTCCATCATCAGGAAGCCCAGCTCGCCTCTCCTCCCTTGGACCTCCAGTCCTCCCAGGTCCCCCAGCCCCGACATGCCATCCGAGAAGCCGGCTATCCCATCACACAAGTCCAGCTGCTGGGCAAAGTCAAAGGGCTGGGAGCTGCCTACAGATGGGTACTGGATGGGTTGCTGGGGTTGCATGTGGTGGGGGAGCGGTGGCAGCTGCCTGGACTGTGGCTGAGCCTGGCCCTGGTGATGGAGGTGGGTCTGTGGGAGATAGTGGTGCTGCTGGGCCTGGGGATGAGCCTGGTTGTGGGGTAAGTGCTGGCTTTGGTGGTGGGCTTGTGCCTGGGGGTGAGAGAGGTTCTCCTCTGGACTGACCTCTTGTTTTATATAAGGAGCCATCATGTCGCTGGCGTTTAGGCCAGAAGGAGAGCTGCTGGGCAGGCCATGCAGACGGGCCTGCATCTCCAACTCCTGCAGACAGGAGGGACACATTATCAGGCTTCATGCATTTGCTGTGAGTGTGTTTCTCTGAATTTATGTGTGTGGGTGTGTTACCTGAATGCGTAGCAACAACTGTTTGTTGGTCATCTCCATCCTTTTGAAGTTGTTCTCCACCTCTCTGGTCCTCTGAACATCCTTCTGCATGCGTTTGATGTACTCCACGGACGCCCGCAAAATAGTGCCTTTGTTCCAGCGCACATCACTAAGCGCACAGTAAAGTACAAAGAGGCAATTTCACGGGTAAGTAAATGGCAGTAACTTATTTTATTCTCATACTTCACCCACGCTGAAAGTGCAGTGTTAAGAAAGCAACTCACAGGTCATTGGTTTTGGGGATCATGGTTCCCAGCTCTTTGATACGATCATTGATATTGAATCTTCTCCTCCTTTCAACTATAGAGGAGATAAGAATAAGATAAGGAAAAGATGTGATGAACATCATAGTAATCAAAGGCATGACACATTTTTTTTTGTTAAAAATAACTTACTCAAGGCAGACTGTGGCCTTAAGAACAACAAAAACTACAAATCTAATTCTCAAGTACATATAACATTATCACAAACAGTGGAGGTGACACAGAAAGGAATTGGTTCTTCAGTGGAAGAACAGTGTCAATATGTGCATACATATAGTGGATCTATACAGATAAGGTCAAAAAGGGACAAGCACACACACACACACACACACACACACACACACACAGAGTCACAGGCAATTACACCTAAGTGCTAGAACAGCAGAAATTACCAGGTTAACCATCCACCCACTAGTTGCACCGTGTCAGCTAAAACAGTGCAAGGCTGTATAAAAGTGATTTTGCAGAGACAGATTATGGTGTGTGTGTGTGTGTGTGTAATGCAATGCACAGTACTGGGACAAGAGAGCAGAACAGAGAGCACTTTTTGGAGGGGGATTCAAAGCTGCATGCTGAACTTACTCAGATTGTGGTTGTCTTTCTTCTGTCTCTCCTTGGCCAGCGCACGGGCCTCTGCATCTTTGCAATACCACAAAGTGATTAACAAAAGACTGAAACTGTGCTCTGTTTCAACAGGAACAGTTTCCAACACATGCCACAACTTATTTTAAAGAACGTAGCAGCAAGCAAATGTTTCTCATTCATTCAGTGATAAACAGTTTTGTCCATATTACTAGTCTTACATTAAACTATTAGTCCTATTTTTTAAAATCAAAATGTGAGTAAAAACTGGAAAGCTTTGACTTTCACACCTGACAGTTCTCGTTTGATGGTCAGGTTGGCAGGACAGGAGTTACTGGTCATAGCAATGGCTGGGCCTTTAATCCCAGGATTTGTGTACACATCCAGGTGACTGCTAGACAGAGGGAGCTGGGGAGGACACACACACATGCACAACCACACGTAAAAAAACAAATAAACTCATTTAGAAACAATCCACAGATAAGTTTACTTTAAAAAAAACATCATCTGTAAACCGCTGCAGTTCATAAACCTCGGTGATAGGGCATAACGACTGATAAAGACAGATGTATGAGATCTCTGTTGTCCATTAACAGGCTGATTGGTTTTTTATAAAACTGATCTTAAAAGATTTTTCTTCCCAACAAAGTGAAAACTCTTGACACACCTTGCATAAAAGTAACACCATACTGGCTCTTTTAAATGACACAATTTAACACGATGTCACTTAACATAAAAATAAGTGTTATGTTTTGATTTGAATTTAATATGAGAGGACTGAATCTTGAATCACATTTAAAAGGTTATTAAAGTAGAAGGTAATGTTAAATCAAACTCCAGTTTTGCTGCAGTTAACTCTCAATCATTTCTCTGTTTCCTAGACTACTCTACCCTTTTACAGCTTCTTTATACCTTTATAAGTACCTTTAAAAAAGTCAGTGTTCATGTTTAGTGCGCTGTAAAGTATAGATTGCGGATGATAATGCAATAATATCACACCTGAGGAGAGGCTGCCAAACACACAGCAATGATTGACTATCATCCCATCCCACCTACAGCATGTTATCTGGCTTTATGGCTTCTCTTTTCCTCGGCTTTCTGCAGCTCCTGAACTCACACTTGTGAAGTGGTCTCCTATCTCTTGCACTTTAGTCGTTGCGCAACGGCTGCAATTTACTTTTGTCCAGACTCTTTAAAAGACATGATTTTCTTTTAATTGTGCTGTACAGTGTGAGTGCAATGGACTCTTTCAACTCGTTACTATTTCTATCACACTACCTGAAGCGAGGGCAAATGTGAAACTGCTAATGAGGCCTGAAAGATAAAGAACTCAAAGGAAGAGATACCTTATCTGCCGGCTACTGTGTGAGCCGAGAGATTGAACACCTTCCACACAAAAATACACACACCCAGACATAAGGAGCTCCAAAGGCTCACTTCTGTATGAAAATGATATGCCCCATTTAAAATCGCACAGAAGATCTATAGAGCGCAGAGATGAAAAGTATAAATCTTCACTGGGGAGGAAGAACTTTCACTGTTGTGGTTTACAACTCTGCCGTTCAGAAAAATGTTTAAAAACACACAAGCCAATGTTAAATTCTGAAGCAGCAAACTGTGTCAGATGCATGTGAACTGTTTGCTGAGCTGTTAAGGTTTGGAAAATCAATCGTGAAACTGTCCAATATGACTGTGATTTTATGACTGAGCTGATTATCTTCAGTATTTTAGATATGATTTTTTTTTTTTAAATGACATATTGTCTGCTTTAACGGAAAGTTTTAAAGACAAAAGTGTGCATCATGATAAGAGACAGTCTCCCAAATAATACAGAATACAAACCAACATCCTATTTTAGTAGATTCATGATATTAAAACAGATTTATAAAAACACAAACTCTAATTCCCAGACTCCTCTGCAGTGACCTCTTCGGCCCTTTCCAGGCAGAATACCCTCTTCAACATGCCTGACTCCATAAAGAACCCATCGAGTGAACAAGCAGGCGTGACTGGGACTCTGTGTGGCTCAGTGTTACTATCCACACACACTCAGACACACACTTCAAGAGTCAAACTGTTCACTTGTGCCTGGTATTCAGTGGTGCCTTTACTAAACTTTGAGATTCCAAGAATTCCATG
The DNA here is from genome assembly GCA_029814765.1 of Acanthurus leucopareius. Lineage (NCBI taxonomy): Eukaryota > Metazoa > Chordata > Actinopteri > Acanthuriformes > Acanthuridae > Acanthurus > Acanthurus leucopareius. Next base: position 6,972,539 of record JAQMCX010000029.1, read on the forward strand.
GAGTTTGCTGCTTTAATCCCCATCAGGATTAGCAGGTGAGTTTTGCTCGCTGCTCTGTCAGCTGGGAATAAAACTCAAAGTTTTATATCCAGTGTAACACACAACATTTACGATCTTGACCGGATTCACTGACCCTCTTACTATATTTCTGGAAATGCAGCACTCAGAGCTACTAATCTGTGATCTGAGTTTCTTTGTCATTCATTTATTGAGCTGGTTCTACACACACTGAACATCCTTAAGGTTGATCAATCACCTAATCCAATCAATCAGTGTATTACAAACACATGCAAACAGTAACTCCAGTTCTATTCAAGCCAATCAGACACAGAGGATATAACTTCAAATGTAAACTCAGCAGGCTGTTTGGGTTTCCTTCTTATACACATACACATACACAAACACAAACACACACACACACGTACACGTGCACGTGCACGTGCACACACACACACGTACACGTGCACACACACACACACACACACACACACACAGATGTAAACCAGTGAGTCAGATGGACAACCACACAATGAGCTGAGCCTGCACTTGTCAAGACCTGCTAATATTCAAACTGTAGCTGCATTATGAACTCAACATCCACTCAAATGAGCAAAAAATCCTGGTTTCAGTCCTGCAGGACGTGACGATCACATGCACAAACAAAAAAAACATAATTCTATAAATGAAAAGCTCACCCAACCCCCTGCCCCTGCCGCTGCAGCTCATTTTCTAATCGGTGACCCATGGTTGGGAGTTAGAGCCGTCACAGCATCCGTCAAAACACTCAGAGAAAAAAACTCCACTCCTGCCACACCAACCAAAGCCATGTTTTTCAAAAACAATCTGACAAACAACAAGAGTTTCACTGTCTTACCAGCTGAATCTTATCTCCTTCAATAACTTCCACAATTGCATACGTCTTGTTCATCTCCTTCATCCTCTGCTCTGTCTCTCAAATCACCGGTGTTATTTCTTCTTCCCTCTCAGGAACCAGGAGCACATGCAGCTCTCTCTGGCACTGCCACCCCTGTCCGGTGAGACTGACCTGGGCAGCACAGATCACGTCTTTCTTCTACCTCCACTCCTCACCAAACAAGAGTGAACTTTCCCCTAACTGGACTTTCAGCCTGTTTTCCCCTTGCACAAATTGCCCTCATCCCCCTTTCCCTCCTCCCTCCTTTTCCTCCCCCTCTCCCTCCCCCTACCCCCCTCCCTCCCTCTCTCTCCAAAAGTCTTGTAAACAAGTTGAACTCTAACTGCTGGCAGTTTAATTGTTAATTTTCCGAGTTTATTCCCTTAAACACGAGGCCCGGCGCATTGCTCGTCTGACATGTCCTTCCTGCAGTTCTGAACTACTTCCAGCACGGTTTAAGAGCCGGAATGTTTAGTGTTCAAGTTAATTTGCATGTGTCATAGTTTGTTTATTTGGGTGTATAAAGACAAAACCGACTGACACTCAATAAAAAATGTTTAGAGCAAAATTACAGTGGCTGTCTTACAACACTAGAAACATTTGTTACACTCTGTGTGATTTTACAGGGTTAACAAATGCATAAACACCATTAACGTCACAAATAACGGCAACAAAAACAATATTAACAATAAATGAGAGGGGGGAAAAAGATAGACAAAGACTGAATGGATGCAGGAACAGTGATTACAGGAACTACTGGAAAGCCAACGTCTCTGAACTGATGACTGGGCATATCCAACCCAGTGACTCATTTAGGGCAGACTGGGCCCAAAATAGTACCTGAAGTGGATTAGGGTTTCAGACAAGTACATGTTCAGTGAATAGAACCTTAGAAAAATCTAGTGAGGTATTTTAAAGGCGTATGACCAATGTGGACCAACAAAAAACATGCATATTGTTTATATGTTGCATTGCATATGTCGCGTTGTACTTGTACAATGACAATAAAGACTATTCTATTCTATTCTAAATTGTGAATACCTAATTATTTTTTATAAATTTAATGATTACACAAAGAAAAAAAAATCAAGTTATTTTGTCTTTCACTGAACCTTAAAAATATTTTCAAAAAGTCAAAATAGCTGCCAAATTGTCCGTTTATTGTAGTTCACCATTTCAATATTTAGTCACGATTTAAAATAAGGTCAATGAATCCAATCAAGATTTCTCGAAAATGACTGATTTTCATTTGACAATAAAACCATCTCATGCTCTGGCAAACTATTAGGAAGAGGTTTTGCTTCACTTTATTTGTATTATTTTAAGAATATCTTATTTGTAAGAAAAACTACAGAGAAGTTAACCATAGTTATTAAAACTAAACTGGTCAATTTTCTTGGCACACTGTAACTCAAAGGGCTCAACTGTTTGTTCAGCATGTGGTGGTTTCATCCTGTAGACCTTCAATTCAAATAAGGAAAAACTGCACGAAAAAAAAAACTCGGACTTTCCTGAATCATGCAGGAAATATTCAGTAATAATCTTACCTAAAATACTTAAATAAAGTAATCTTCATGGATGCAAAGTATATTATTCATATAAAATAAAATATGTGTGTATGATTCCAGAAAGCACGTTTTGTTGGTGGGTTGGCTCCACTTACTGTGTTTGGCATCTGGACAGGATCAATGTATCCTTGAATGTCATCATAATTGGACTGCATGCTGATGATGTCATCAATGACCTCATCCATCTGAAAAAAAAGTAGGGGAAGAGTGTTAGTTGTGTGATTATGACAAGTTAAGCACCTTTTATGTCTTACTTTCTAACTGTCTAACTGTCTAACTGTGCCTAACCTACATTTCCATGTTTAGCAAATGCTACACAGAGAAGACTGTCACTACTCATGTTAATTAAAGCTGCTGAAACCTGACGGCCTGAGGGCTTCCAGAGGAACTTGCCTGCAGGTACATGCCTCACTGTAGACTTTAAAAAAGACCTCTGTGTCATGGAGGCAAACTGGAAAGTCTATTTTCTCTCAGAGAGACTAAAAGAAGAATGATCTAGAGTTGAGGAGAGCGGAGGAGGAGAGTTGGTCAAAGTCTGCATGGTTCAAAGGGCCTTAACATTCTGCTGCTTCCCTGTCACTTGTTAAGCTGTAATTACCCTCAGAAGGCCATAATGAAGCGTTTAAATTCCAATGATAGCCACTCACAGTTATTGCAAGTTAGTCAACATATCCATCCACTCATTTACTGTATGCACAATAATTAACAGGAGTGCTTTTCAAATGCTGCTCCAGCTTTCCAAAGACCAATTAAATCATCACAGTGCTTTCATAAAATGTGAAGATGCCTTCTCTTTGGGGGTAAAATTCAATACCCATAATTTTATATAGGAGTGTAATCAAGTCATATTTTATCGGTATTTGTTTAGTCAGGTTCTTGTAAATTGTGTGAACAGTCTTGCGTGTGCCTGCCTCTTTCTCGTGGCTGGAGCCGATGTTGAGCATGGCCATGGGGCTGTTGGGAGCGCTGTTTCCTGACATGAGTTGCTCGGTGCGCATGTGTGGGGAGTGGAGGGGTGGTGGGGCGGACGCTGAACCCCTCGAAGGTCCCATGTTTGCGGGAGGAGAGGGCGGCACGAGCCCTGCAGCTGCTGCCTGGACTGTCTACGGACAGAGGGACAACAGGAAGATGTTAACGGTGGAGCGCTAATGTTGATAAATGTACTGTAGCGCGTAAACATGGACTTGATCTATTGAGAGACAGACAAACATAATCAGATACACAGCACAGAGCTGAGGGCATCCAGAAAGGTACCTGTTTGGTGGCGTAGGTGGTGGACAGGTATTCCTTCACCTGTTGCTTCATAGACTGGCGGATGTGGTAGTCTGTAGGATTCTCGAGGTGGGTCTGAACCTGTGTGAGGATGAACAAAAGAAGAATTCCATTAGTTCTTACTCTATTGTCTATTTTTGCACATTGATCCAATACTTTGTTTTTCCTGTTAATGACTTTTGGAGTTTGGTGTTAATTTAATGAACCTCCCCCTTCTCTGATTCTTAGAGGTACAGCAGCAGTTCTCTCTCTTGATCTGACCACTTTACTTGTGTCTGAGGAGAAGGGCAAACAAAACTAGTGCAAACAATCTGTAGTTCATACAACAGCTCTAGGGCCAGCAGAAGTTCACTAGGTGAGGTGTTTTGCTGACAAATGAGTAGGGGGACTCTTGGTACATAGATAATGGAGTGAATTTTGACTTACTGATATAAAATAATGACATAAATCTGGCTGAAAATCAGAGAATTGTCCCTTTAATCAAGGGATAAAGCTGACATGTGTGGCTCTAAAATCAAATCCAAGTGCTAGATTTGACCTCAGCTAAAAGATGCACTTGCATTAGCTAAAAGGGATGCAGCTTAAATTGATGCAGCTTTACGTTTAAGGCAGCAAAAATAACTCAGTTGGAAGTGACCATGTTAGTAGCTCACGTGCCACATGGGAACAAAGAAGAACACAATAAGAGCTTAACGAGAACGAAACATACACAACAAAAATAAACACACTGTGCTTTCATGGGAATACCATTTTGATTTGTACACAAATGTTTAGTGTGCTATGTAAGCTCGTAAGCTCAGCATGGTTTAACACTTGCATTTGAAACATATAAAATGTAATATGTGCTTCAGAAGAACATCCCATTACCCCTCTCCCATTACACAGCGACGCCACTGGGACATAGCGGCATTAATTCAGCAGTAGATCCAACAGGAGCAAAGTCACACTAAATCCTCTGGTGGGGCCACGTGGAGCAATCTGCTGGCCTCATTCCTTCACATCAAAGAGTAAAGTCTCAGCAGAGGGCAGGCCTGCTCCCCATTCTTCCAGAGAAGACTCAACTCCTCTGCCCTCCAAAACCCCCCTCTGTTTCATAACCAGCAGCAGGACTGTATCAAACATACCAGACACCTTTCTGTAAATACACATTTTTTACACCTTCATGCTATTTTGTGTTCTTTTGTGGGGGTTTTTTTGTGTTTTGTTTTTCATAGCAAAATCTTACACAGATACATACACATGACAAGCTGTCAGCTTTAAATATGAGCATTTATTCAGTTGTAACTATTCAGCCTAATAGGTCCAGCTCCGTCTGCACAGATAAAGTCCAAAGAAAAACAGTGCAGGAGGACTGACAGGCTTGGTGAGACTGAGAGATGGACAGTTCACCTTATCTACAGAAAGAAAGAAAAAAACACTGACAACTCTGAACACTTGCACACACACATGCATGCACACAGAGTAAACTGTTGATACAGCAAATTGCCAGTGCGCAGGAACGGCACAGATTTACACAGCACAATGCCATAAAGCAACACAAACACACACAGAATGGAGTATTGCACAAACACACACCATCAAAGATAAGGAAACATGCAAGCATCTGAGGAATCGGGCAAAATGTCACTTCAGCGTTATCGTCCCTGTCTGACACAGACTATCTGCATCGCTCCTGTCTGTCCTATCGCACAACATGTCAAACCTCTCTTATCTGTCCGTCGTCTCCCCCTCCTGCTTGCTGCTCCACTGCATTTTTCTCTCTCTGCCTTCATTTTTAAATCTGATCCCTGATTCCCCCCCCGCCCTTGCGTGGCGGTGGTGCTGAGGCCACAACACCCAGAGACTTCCCGAGCATGTTTTTCTTAGCAACGTGTGAGTGGATTAATAGAAGTGCCACAGTCCAATGTCTCTTTAAAATGCCCCTTAACCGACATCTTCCGCTATTCCACTAATCCTCCCAATGAAATCTGCCCTTTGTCTTTGTGTTGTGTTTGCATTTTGACAAGAAGTGAGTCACAGAGATTTTACTACACATTTTATTTTATTTCCACAGATTGCATGGTTGTCTTAGTCTAACAAAGAGCTCATGAAAACTGATGAAAGGTATTCTGAGTTCAATGAACCTCAAATGGACTTCTAAGTAATTTATTTCTAACCTGTACATTATGTATCATTCATAGTGAAAAAGCACAGGTAGTGAAAGACCCAAACCTGAAATAATAGAGTTTAATCAAGAGCTTTAAATCCATTATTTTATCATTTCTCAAGTAGAAAAAGGCCAAACATTTGCTGGTTCCAGCTTCCCAAAGATGCAAATTCTCTGCTTTTCTGTTTTGACATTATTGTCAGTTCAGTGTCTTTGACATCTTATCACACAAGCAATTCAGAAGAATTACCCTGGGACATTATGATTAGCATTTTAATCATTTCCTTACATTTTATTAGCTTATCGAGCATTATTTAAAAAGAAATTGGTTGAAAACGGCATATATTGATAATGAAACGATTTTTTGCAGTAGTCTAACTGACCTTGAGAACCTCCACAGGGACCTGCATGCTTTGGTAATGCTGTGGGGTGCTGATGGCAGGGGTGGGTGCAGGAGGCCCAGCCATGCGATGCTGCATGTACTGGAGGGCTGCATTCTGCTGCTGCTGCTGCTGCTGTAGCTGTAGCTGCTGCTGCTGCCTCTCACGCTGCTCCTCTTGCTGCAGCTGGTCTCGCATCAGCTTGTCACCAAAAACACACACACACACACATCACAAGAATGCTTATTACAGCCCTCTGACCTATAGACTGACAATGATGGGTGATGCTGCTTTTAAGTTTCTGCTTTTCAAGTGTGGTAGCTTGTTAACAGAGCCCAACTGGTGACTCATATTACCATTAAACCATCCTGTAAAATAACTATGTACAGTAAACATATTAAAATATACATGAGGCCAAATGGCATGGCCAGATTTATCAGAGAAAATGGCTGCTGCATGCAGATGTCCTTCAAATAAATGGCACACCCAAAAAGCTCTGACATTGACCAAAGTACATTCCTCTCCAGTATCCACTTGATCAGATAACACCACAAACAGACTGTGATATGCATAGCTAATAAAAGGGTTGCATGTGTTGCACATTAGAGGCTGGAGTGTGGTTGTGTTGTACCTGCATCCGCAGGCCGATGCGTGAGGCCATTGCTGGGGGGCGAGGGGGCAGGGGAGGGCGAGCCGACGTCAATGCACCGCAGTCCAGCCCGAGAGGTAGAGGAAGCTGTGGAGGACAAAAGACGGGGAAAAAAGCATGAGTTGGACCAGGTGGTAGAAGAATGAAAAAAAGGTAAAAACAGAGGCTGGCTAAAGCAAACAGAAGCGCAGATGAAATGGATCTAATCATCTCTATCAAAGGTTTGCAGATATTCCTGACTTTTAGAGTGAACACTTCCCCTCAGCTGAGAAGGCTGATTCAGTGAGTAATTGTTAATGGCTGCATTAGCGATGGGAAAAGAGATGTGGGAGGAGAAGGGGAAGTATGCAATGTTGTGACCCACTTTTTTTTGAAAAAACATGTTAACTGAGCTGTGTCTTTGAGGTTAGGTATCGATACTTGACTTGTGTGGTGGTTTGTCTGTGTTCAGTAAAATAGATTCACCTGTAGTTTGGGCATTTCCCTTTCCATTTTTAAGGTACTGAGCATAATGGATAACCTCAGTGTATGCTAATTATGACAACATTTGCACATTTGTTCAAGTATCTATCACTGTCTGCAGGGACACAAAACAGCACAGACACGAAACAGATTCTCATCTTACTCCCGGTAAGACAGCAAACAAACATATTTTTAGCATTAGCAGCCACCTGTCAGCACTGGGATGTGGACTTTTCCACTCGTGCTGCTGCCTTTATTTTGATGCACCACTGGACAAGCTGTGTCTTCCACTCACATGCTCCCTACATTGTTTCAACTGCATCAAATAAACCCAGCCAGATTTTTACAAGTTGTTCAAAGACAAGTTGGACAACTTATAATCCTATAAGTGTATCTTAAGTGTTTATGCATTAAAGCACTTCTACAGTGTCTCTGTCTGTCTGTCTGAATGAGGCCTTCAGGAACTCTCTCTAGAATAAAGCAGGCTGTATGAAGGCCGTGCAGTGGCACTCATGTGATGTCGGTCTGGTAAATAAACTTTAGAAAAACTGACCAGAAGGCTTTGAAGATTTTTTTTTCTTTAAAAATGTAAAATGCATCTCATGTTAATGTATTGTCTTTATAAATAACTACCGTGGACACATTTAATTAGATAATATTTTAAATAAAGAATAAACCAAGAATATGTTCAATCATTTTATTGATTTAATAATATAGAAAGGGATATCTATTATATGTGTTTTATTCAATTTGAGTTGGATTTAAGATCCTTTCCAGAAATCACACAAACAAAACTCTGCTTTGATATTTGATTGGCCCTTTGTAAATCCACCTTTGCTCTAAAAACAACACACAGTTACAAATCCCCCGATTGCAGAAGCCTGATGTTTTTTGAGAAAGTTCCTTTTTTAATTCACAGAAAAAAAGGGGGAAAAAGACAGTAATTAAGTGATCATGAATAAATCATGGAAACAGAGATACAGGATGTAGTTTAGTTCTAAATGAGCTCATAACTTAATAGAACAAACCAAAGCAAAACAAATCAAAAATCCTGGCTAATATCTTGAGTCTTCTCTACGTAGGTCTGATTCAATCTATGTTGTGTGATATCTATACTCATCTTTGAAAGAGGACATTAGGATGAAGGAAGTAAGCATCGATGCCCTCAGGCCCCCAACTTTTCCCCTCAGAGAAAGGGTGAATTTGAAGGTACTTCCTCAGTAATGGCAGAGGGGTCATGTGTAAGTCATGTGGTTTTGTTTTTCTTGTGTGATCATATGAGCAAAAGGAAGATGGGGAACACCCATAAACTGTGCACAGCATGTCCTCCTCTCCTCTCTCACGCAAACACACTCACAAACATGCAAACATGCACTCAGTCGGTGGGGAGTCCCAGGACTCATAGTTCCCCTTCTGCAATGACTTGTGTTTGTCCCTTGGATGACTAAGCCTGTCTGGACCGACTAAGGTGTGATGAAACCTACCAAGGCCAAGGTTTACACTCTTTTCTAATGTGTCTGCCCGTAATAATGTGGTGTGAGACAATAAGACACAGAGAAACAGTGACAGGGACATCAGAGTCTAGGCAACCAATCAGAATCTGATTCCCCCGTTCTGTCATCAGAAACACTGTCTGTATATGGTCATAAAGAGAGAAAGACACAGAGAGAAAGACAGAGGGAGAGAGAAAAGCTCATTGTGCGTGAGGTACAATAAGAAGGGCAGCTCCTATTGAGGACTGAAGCCGCCTGTTGTCCGAAGTGTACATTTCAGCACCCGAGGGGGCAAACACTGCCCGCTTTGTGCCCATTGGATAGCCCACATGAAAAACACACACCCATGCAGAGAAACACATTGAAATACACACATTCTTACACAAACATGCAGCAGAACTTTCACTCGAGGAGAGGCCGACTCCATACCAGCAGCTCCAAGCTGCTAAAACCGACCAAAACACTCAAATATCCAGAAACATCCAGCAAACTAATGATCATAAATCTATTCACCCACAACTACTGATTCTGTTCAAACAACTTTCACAGCTCTTGCTAACATCTGCAGCTTTAGGAGCGGCTCCTGTCGTTGTAGTGGCAGTGATAGCTCTCTCTTTCAAGGTGCTCACTCAAACTGGTAAACAAACAAGTGTGTTGACACGCACAGTGGTGGAATGCTGCACAGCGTATTTTTAGAGTCTGACAAATGGGGTGATTACATCTCACCACTCAATCGTCAAGGTAGGAATGCCGGTTAGCGGAAGTCCTGTATTCTGAGCTAAGAGGGACTACAAATAGACCTGGATGCTGCACAGGCTGTGAAGCCATTCGAGGTAAATTTGTGATTAAAAGAAAAAGGAAAATGACATATTTTTACAAATAAAACTAAAACAGATTTGTCTTTGCTCTGTGGAGCACAGCAAACTATGTTATGATCCACTATGCATGTCCATTAAGTTAATTCCTGCAACTTAATAAGCTAAACAGAAGACTGTACATGCCGATTTAACCATCCTGAAATGTTTAGAATTGAGTTTTAACACTTATCCAATTGTCCACAGCTGCTACCCCACAACCAAACATCACAGATGTGCCAGTAAAGGACCAACACATAAAACTGGTCTTCGTCGTGCTTTGGCCTGTGATTCTCCCAATGAGGGACCCAACTCTTCCAGTTGCATCATCACTGTTCTTCACTAGGTGGTTTTTGCCCCCCCGCCCCCCGTTTGGTCTTTTTGCTCCTCCCCATTGGAGTTAATCTTAAGCAAACTTTGTGTTACCTTTAAAAAGGCATCCTCAAGACATTACCAATCCACTGTAACCTATGTTTGGTCACCTTGGGGGACATATCAACAAACCTGACCGATACAGTCGCTCATGTGAGATCCTTTTAGGCCCATAGACACTGCAGACTTTGTGTAAGCAGCTAATTTGTGTCATTTTTTGGGGCTCTCCAGCAATCAGAGCCATCCAGATGTATTTTTCTGCATGTATGAGTAAAGAGGGGGTTGGAAATTGTGTTGGAATTTGTGCGAGTAAAGCTCACAGATCACCGGCTCTGCAAAATGAAACTGATTATGACCCAAAACAAGTTACTGCAGTGTTTACATGACCCTACCAAGCTTAAAGACATATGTATCATATGGCCTCCAAAGGGGACCAAGCCATGTTACGCAGATATGTGAGACCTGCGACGCATTCACACACACGCACCGACAGAATATCACTCCCTGATATCATATGGTGACACATTGCTACCAGGCAGTATGATCCCCCACATGGGCCTTCCCGTTGCCTGGCATCCACCGGGGTAAGCAGGCATCTGTGACGCAGTACGTGCACACAGCAGCCATTGTGTGTCCGCCGCTGTGATGTCAGAGCCCCTTCACTTCAAACACTGACAGTCAGTGGGAGGATGCGGAGCGGAGGAAGCCCAGATCAGAGGTCAGTTCTGGATTGTGCCACAGATTAGTCACAAACATATACGCCAACCATAAGCACAATACACAGAGGTGTGCAAAGCATACATCATCGTGCCAGACACAGTGTGTTGACAGCTTTAGATACGTGTGCAAAGTGTAACATATACATATACATTCATGGAGGCGAACACACAAGTACACACACACACATGGGGGCAGTGTGGGGCTGTGGCACCTGTGCTCAGAGACATGGTGTTAATTTGTGGAGTGTGTATTTTTAGAATTGACTGTTCAATGCCAAGAAAGTGTGCATTGCCTACACACATACAGCTGAGTGCTCTCTCGCAACAAAGCAGAGAGCAGTCCCTGAAGGTCACACGTGTGCATCTCTTGACATGTCTGGCAAAACAGCACAGAGTGAGTTGAACCAGGCCAGGCCTGCTCTGAGACAGCCACATTAGCAATGTTCAACAGTTGTTTAAGCTCACTTGTTACACGGCAAAGGCAGTTTTAGTTTGGAGTCTTTAACAGCTTTTTTATAGTTTGATGGAAAGGTTCAGGTTATTAAACACTCCAGTGTATGTTTTGATAACAGTGTGCAAGTTCTTAATGTGATACTGCACTTTGCACTTCACCAGCCTTTCCATCACTGCACAAACACATGCGCACTCACACAAACACACACACACCCTTTCCGCATTAAGCTATCTGTCTGACTGCTCTAATGACTAAAATAAACCCCCTGCTCTCTGTTCTCCTTTTCAGGAGCACCCAGTTCCCCTCAGCAATGCTCTGTTTTTATTGCTTTTTTTGTTTGTTTGTTGTTTTTTAAAATTTATATGCATGTGTGTGTGTAATTATCTTTGCAGGCAGGTGTGTATTTGTGTGTCTGCTGGAGATGGGGTGAGGGGCATTTACATAAACAGTGCACATAAACATGTGATAAACATAAGAGTGCATGTATTAATGGTTTACAGTGCCTCCTCTGAGTTTAAATAGACTCTTTCACAACATGTAAGCCACTGGTTGTCAAACTGAGGGGCGGGCTTAGTGAGGGGTTGGGCACAGAGCCACTGCTGGGGAGGCGTGGATGACCAGAGGAAAACGTATGGAGTGAAACACATACATAGGGAAAATAAGAGTTTACTGATGCTGTCATGCTGACCTTAATTCCACTTAAATTGAACTCGGATCCATTTTTAATTGTTGCTTTTGCTGTTATTATTATTAAAGGCTGATAACAGTGGGGGTATGAACATTGGACGGCTTCTTCATGGGGTCATGTCAGACACAGTTTGAGAGCCACAGATGTAAACAAACTTACAGTCTCTATATTTCCCTACCACCGCCACCATATAGACTGAGGGAGTAAGTATGGCTGGTGGGATTGTGTGACAGGGCTGGCACGACAAGTATGGGGTCTTCACCTCGTCCTTTTTGGTCTCCCACACACACAAACAGCTGTATCCCTTAGCAACAGAAAGCACCGAACTATTCTGCACAGACATGAAGACAGACAGACTGGCAGACAGACAGGCAGGCAGGCAGGCAGGCAGGCAGGCAGGCAGGCAGGCAGGCAGGCAGGCAGGCAGGCGGATCATTTTCAAACACTCAGGACTGGTATTCTGTCGGGTCAATTACTGCTTTGGATATAAAAACCCTCCTGTTACCAGCTCACATCTGTAGCCATCACAACAGATACTACGGACTTCATTACAGCAAGAGGTTGTGTGTGCAAACCAAAGTGGATGAGGTCTAATTTTTATTTTAGTCACTGAAGTCAGCGTTGCTTGCAATGTTAAAGCAAGGGAGCCCCTCTATAGAATAATATACACAAAAGCACATTAATGCACAGAGACAGACACATACAATTACCTGTTTGAGAGAAAAATGGAGTTCACAAAGAGGAATACACTCTGCTTGTGCTGCTGACTACATTTCAGGAGAAAGTGGATGACAATCTGCAGGATGGAGGCCATGGAGCAGACACAGATGAAGAGAAGGCAATGAAGTTTCGAAAGGAAAAAGGCAGCAACAAACAAAGACAGACAAAAACAAGGAAAAAAACAAAGACAAAAAGATGATTGGTTAAGAAATGTGAAACTGCAAAGACAGATGGATGAAATAAATAGCAGTAACATGAAATATGTGACTGTGACTAATGTGTGGAAAAGCAACAGCGGAGGCAGTGGAGTGTTTAAGAGGAGGAAGCAGCAGGTGTGCAACACACACTCAAGAACTCAGAAAAGAGAACTTCCACGGCGGAAGCAAGGGAAGCAACAGACCATGATTAAATCTGAATATAAACATGCACTGAAGAAGTGAAGAGACAGTGTCCTCAGTTGTTTTAAGGCTTAAGTCTGTAATTCTGTGGCAGGAGACACCTTTAATTCTGTTGTCTTATTTGATTTTTTTCATATCATAGCTCTTTTGCAGCTGATTCTTTGCCCTCATGGCATCAAGTTTACAGTTTCTATCTATTTCAGCACTTTTTATAAATTTGTAAAATATTAAAGCAGTGCACCTTCTGTCTTTTGTTACACTTTAGAATAGCATGTTTGAGGTTAAGCATCAGTTTCACGACAAGTGAGAAATCACCAGTGTCCTTATTTTTTTATTAGCGAACTTCTGTTTAAGTTACAGGCACACTCCGTCTGATACGAGTTGCCATGAAAGAGCTAAGCGTTTCTGCTCAGTAACCAACTTCCTGAAGGTCATCTGAATGAATCATCATAGCTCATCAACGCCGTGCGTGAATCACAATGTCTGTCACCTTATAAACACAGTCTATTTATAGCAGGTCAAGTGAGACCCTTGTCCAGAGCGAATCTGTTATGTCAGCCCCACTTTCCAGCAGGTCGCTCATCACAGGATTGCAGGGAAGAGAGTGATGTGAAACTAGCGATGAAAGGACAACAGAAGTCCATCAGCATGACAACATTACCAAGGGTCCTGTGACATTCGTTGGAAGTTTTGTTTCGTTTTCTTCCCAAATTCTGTTTTTTTCAATAATTTTTTAGATCTCTCTGTTTTTACATCATTGGAAAGAGTGACTAATAAACTGGTAGATGGATAAAATTTTGACAATTCAATAAAAAATAAAAAAATTTAACTGTGTTATGTGAACTTTAACTAATACTAAGTAGTAAACAGTCTAACACTGAGCCTCTTCGTGGCCCTCATAAACAAACTCAACCTCATCAGCTGTGAGATTGGCTTTTTCTAAATCTGTATTTGTTCACGAATATAAAGCTGACCTGAGGATTCCCTCGGCCTGGTTAGCATGCTAACTTCAGCAGATTCTCTGCAACACATGCAGCACGTCTTTGATATAATGTGAGAGCCATCACTTCCTCTTATTCTGTTGGTTGTGTTAGCTCATTTTTTTGAAGTTTAAAGATAAAGTCGTTTGAAGAATAATTCAGCTCAGCATTACAGGATATTTTATCAGATCTTCCACATGTCCGCCTCCTTGACATGTACATCTGAGAGCTGGCTGAAGTGATGAACTCTTGCTAGCACGTTGCCTTTCTCTTTCTCAAAGGGCGTCGTCATCATGACTGTGTGTGTGTGTGTGTGTGTGTGTGTGTGTGTGTGTGTGTGTGTGTGTGTGTGTGTGTGTGTGAGAGAGAGAGAGA
>JAQMCX010000029.1:6987081-7016293 GCA_029814765.1 Acanthurus leucopareius
TGTGTGTGTGTGTGTGTGTGTGTGTGTGTGTGTGTGTGTGTGTGAGAGAGAGAGAGAGAGAGAGAGAGAGAGAGAGACACCAAAGCATAACAGCATAGTTTTTTTTATGTTCATTTGTCTTAGTCACTAAAGAAAAATGCTTATAATGGCTAAAAAAAATTATAAATCATATCCACATTTTGGCAATTTCTTGATTATTCCAAATTCCATACTCTATAAAGTCAATCCAGATATTTTAAATACATTTTATTACATCTGTCATACCTAATCAAAGACTAAACTCATTAGGATGCAGGAAAGACATTAAACCATGATCATCACTTATTTACAAAGCATCACTTCCCCTTTCCCTCCATTAGTTTTCACAACTCCTAGTTTTGTCAGCGGTGAAGCAACTTCCTTTGCAGGAAACCCAGGAAAAGAACAGAGGCTGTTTCTCATACAACAGTTTCTAAGACTGAGGCATTAGATTCATCTTTGCCCTTGTTGTTTTGATATTGAAAGCATCTTCTCAGAAAAAACTCAAAAAATCAAGTAAACGTTGTCAAGTCTGGGGTCGGTAAGGTAAATCCCCGTCTAATCAAACTTGCTGAAGTATACAAGGTCATGTGGTGCTCACACAAGTCACATAAAGAGAATGTGGTAACATAAACACATGCACACATACAGCTATTCTTTTAGCTCCAGTAAAGTGGATGAGGTCTTGAATTTAATTCCAGTTAATTCAGTACATCTTTTGCGGTGCAGGTGCAATGCTAGTGACTTATAAACTCCAGCAGCAGTATAAATAAACACACACAGATCTCTAAACACACCGCAGATTACTATTTGAGTTTCTTAAATTGATGCATGTCAGCACACAAGCAAACATTAGAGAGCTGTAGTATATCATATAGTAACTTTCATTGTGTCTCTCTACCAGACTGCCACACAATCAGTACCATCACTCCGACATTCTGCCTCCACTTAGCTGCACATAACAAACGATCATCACTTCTCTGAACAATGCAGCCGTGACTTTAGATCCTATTTCTGTTTATGAAAGGTCAAAATATAGCGCGTAACAGTCGGTTTATTTTTGACAGCAATTTCACCCATGCTGCTTCTGTTGCTGCAACTGTATCTGTTGGAGGAACTACTGAAAACACTTCAAACAAAAAACTGTATAGATATGCTCAGTTTCATTTCTGATTTAGCGGCAAATCAGCATGAAGTGGCTCAGATTGACGGTGTCATATCCACACTTTCAACCACAGTAAGAAACACTGATATGTCGCATGTCGTGCAGTGTGTACGAACTGAAGATTCTTACCAGTGACTCTCCAACTATCCCAAAGACAACATAGTGTATCCAAGAGAAATCTGCTCCTCCACGTGTCCTTAACACACACACTCACTGACAGAGACAGTCTGCTGTGCGTGCCCGACGAACCAGTGCAGTCTTATGCCGGTTCACTGGTTGAGGCGACACTCCTCCCTCCGCCGGACGAGTTACAGTAGGCTGAGTGACAGTCACGATTAGTCACCTTCCTCCTTCTCTCAAGCTCAGCTTCCTATTCCTCCTCGTCTTTCTCCTCCTCCTCCCACTCTCCTCCTCTTCCCCTAAATTAGCCTGAATGCCGGAGTCTGGAGCGACAACAAGAGTCCTGTGTCCAGTAAACTCTCTACCCCCCCACCCCTTTCCTCTTTCGCTCTCATGCGAAACTCCTCCTATAGTCCAGCCTCTTTCCCAAAGCAGCATGCGGCATATTTACATACAGCAACACCTACACATGTGCGTGCTTTAACACTCATAATCCCTCAAACCAATTCCTTATTTTACGACCAGATCATTGTGTTTGTGGTTTTTTTTTTTTCATTTTTGAGGTAAAGGGCAGTAAATCAGCACATCTCCTCTTTAACAGTCCTCCCACACAAATGAACCTGCATGTCGCAATGGCAGCAAGACTTAACAGAAAACAATCCTGAGAACAGGAAATAAAACAGCATTTATTGTCACATATAACTTATGTGAATTCAGTATTAGTTACCATACAATTACACCTCATCCTAAACAAAAAATTTCCATGGGTTTAAATTTTTCATTTCATGAAAGTCATGGCCACTGCATTCTTAAGAGATTATTTATGTGTGTAGGAGTTGTACAAACTTAGAAATAGGATTTATTTTGAAATACATGCACGGGTGGGGCGACCACAGAGCCATGACTGATGCAAATGTATCTTTCTTTTGTTTCAGAAACATCACTTCTTTGGAACACATTCAATTCACACAGATGATTGCACAAGGAATAATATCTCTATTAAGTAAAATCACAGGAGATGCTACAGCGCAGTGCTTCACACATTTTAGTAACTTGTAAAACAATCCATTATATCCTGACCTTTCTGAAAGCACATTAGATGAAATGTAGTCTTGCAGAGCCAGCCCTGCGAGACAGAGATATGTCAGGCTACACCAATTATCATTCCGTTTTAGGGTTAAAAAAATGCTGTAAATCTATCACAATTCTCTTGAGTGGCACTAAGCTAAGCTGCTACCAAAGGACAGGGGAAGGTAAGGAGTCTAATGACCGAAATACTGGTCATTAATACAGGTTCATTCAGTGGGTAAAACCTTACTCATTAACTATATTTTCCTATGTTTTCTATAGAACAAGAGTATAACTGGGGATCCTAACTGTACTTTACATATAAAGTGGAGCTACAGAACTGCATGTTTACTTCTCAATAATTGGCTTTTTCTCTCCAAACTCTGTAAAAGGCCGGTGAGTTCAGGTTTAAATAAAAATTCAAAGAGAAATAAGAAACACTAACCACATCATGGATCACTCTACTTTATACTTGTTCACTATTTTGTAATGTTTAAGGCAAAAAACACAAGCGCAGATTATTATCTCGACATTCTCGACATTTCTAAATCAAAGAGATAAACACGAGCACATTCCTCTAATAACAGTCACACAGACAACAAACTTAAAAAACAACAGACAGAAGGAAGACAACTCGATGATAGAGTCATGACAGGAGCCTCAAAGGGTAGAGATCACCTCAAAACATGAAAACACTGTACACAGATAGTTTCAACAAAAGAATGGTGATTGTTTTTGTGATACAAGAGAGCGAACAAAATTTTAGTCAGTCATTAAAGTAATTAATTAGGAAATCTGAATTATTTGCTTATTATCCGTTGTGCCCTTTAAAATTTACTTTCTTCAGGCCTGAAAACAAGACCTATCACTTAAGCAGTTCCTCTGTATCCTGAACTTACTGTAAGCCGATATCATTGCACTTTAACACAGTGACCTGTGTGTGAATCGATCGGCAAATCAAACCACATCACCCTCAGCTTGTCACGCATATCCATATATAGG
Source organism: Acanthurus leucopareius (assembly GCA_029814765.1). Lineage (NCBI taxonomy): Eukaryota > Metazoa > Chordata > Actinopteri > Acanthuriformes > Acanthuridae > Acanthurus > Acanthurus leucopareius. The sequence goes on from JAQMCX010000029.1 coordinate 6,990,455, forward strand.
AATATCCATCATGTGTGCTGGCTTGTTTTACGCCTCCTCTGTGGTTGACGTGTGTTCCCTTTTGACAAACAGTGAATTTCAAAACTTCATCTCAGGCCATTCTTCTATTCCCGCATGTAATTTTCAGTACCCCTCCCCTATTTGACCCCCGTCCTGTATCTCAACACAAACACTGGTATCAAAGTGCCACTCAGTTAGTTGTGCCTATCACAACAGAGGAGAGCACAGGCCAGCATGGTTCAGCAGCACCCGACTGACAAGCATCCCTTGTTTGTACACAAAGCAGTTAACAGTGGGCCAGCGCCACTTCTCATAGTGCCCGCAGTGTATTTACTGGGCTATTTTGGTCCAGGGGCAGGACCCCTCCAGGCCCTCAGCTTATTGGTTGGGAAAACTGCGTTCCTGTCAAGTCGGGCCAATCAAAAGGCTCATATGTAGGAGGGGAAATCATTGACCAAGACAGCCTTGTACTCTTTTGACAATGGCCTATGTAGGAGGCAGGACCTAAACAATACACACATGCTAACACACATACGTACATGCACTCACTCACTCACACACACACACATACACACACGCATACACATACCACCTAAGACCCGGATCTACTCGTCCACCGAGCAAGTTTTCCATCGTTTACTCCTTCAGTCGCCATGGTTGCTAAGAGGTCGCAGACAAACATACAAAGCCATCACAGTAGCTCTACTGAAAGTGTTGGACGACTGTGTTGATATGCCTGAGAGAAGTTTGACCCAGCTATGCTAACCTGAGGCTATCTCTCTGTTAAGTGGGACAAACACTGCTGTCAATATATCTGACTAATAATAGACAGGGTGGCAAATAACTGACCTATAATCCAACCATTGAAACATGAATTTGCACATTTCATTAATAACATTTAAGATGGTTTTTTTTAAGACATTTTGTCTTCAGGATTTTCAAATCAAGTTCTATGTGTTAAAAATTGTTGAAAAAACACAAGTTACAAGAATGTATTCATCTGTGCTTCCTGTAGAGATTTAAACAACTTGCTGTTTTCCTAATCCTTATGCCAAGACCTGCTTTCTGTTAATTTATGCTGAAAAACATTTCCTCATACTATAAGTGTTACATAATGTGACCTGAGTTTACCTCAAGTTATGCTCATGAGCATTAAGTCAACTGTTGCTGTTTGATGAAAGGCCAACATATCACCTGTAATCGCTGATAAAACTAACCACATAACAAGAATATTTATTTTAACCCTGTGGTTCTTGCATTCCTCTTCGATTCACAAGCAGAAAAATAAATTAACCGTTATTAATGCTAAGTAAACAAATGTGGGGATCTATGAGTGTCTTTGTGTGTGACAGAGACGGAGCAGTGCAGTAACCAACCAGCTGCACAGCATTTCTTTTTACGCTGGTGACAGTCGCCATGCACAGAGAGATGGAATGGAAGGCATTTGGGAGATGAGTGGTGAGATAAAGTAGAGACATGCACACACACACACACACACACACACACACACACACACACACACACACACAATAAATTTCACTACAGCAGCCCGTCACAAAACCATCACCTGATCTTTACAAAAACTTTCCACTCCCCTTGTCATTCTAATAGTCCCACTTTCTTTCTCTCACTCTCTTCTCCCACTTTCACTCTTCACTCTCTGTGGGCAGACAAACGAGTTGAAAACTAATTACCATCAGTATGAAGAATGTGGCTGCTCTTGAGCCCCTTCAACTTTCTGAAAAAACCACAGAGAGAGAGAGAGAGAGAGAGAGAGAGAGAGAGAGAGAGAGAGAGGGCGGTCAGGAGGTAGGACAAGGAGGAAAGAATTGAAAACACAGAAGGAGTTCAAGGAGGGGTCAAGAGGACGATATTAAGTTTACAAGAAAACTTCCTGTGTGTGTGTGTGTGTGTATGTGTCAACTCAGCATCCATTTCTTGTCCTCAGAGCAGATATTAGCTGCAGACAAAGGGATGTTGCTTTTCAATAGAGGACACACACACACACACACACACACACACACACACACACGCACACACACACTCATGCACGCAAAAAACCTCTAGCAGTATATCAGCGAATTTCAACTACTGATATCTCGCCACAGAAAACAGCTCACACTGACGGACAGAAGAAAGAGATTATCCAATAAAATCAGTCATTAAGGTTGGGCAGAGTACAAACTGCTGCGGCAGATTCGCTGTGGTTTTCAGAGTCACTAATCCCAGCAGATAAGAGCTCCTCTGAGCAGGGAAGAGCGTCTTGAAAGAGACGAGCGCTTGCTATTGACTGACGAGGAGCCTACACTCTGTTTTTCAGCTTAAACAACACAGACAATCTGCATTAAAAAATTTCCCTCCTAGTGTTATATTGTCCGAAAAATGATCAAGGCTAAATTAACTACTGTTAGATTTTTTAAAAAACATGTATCTGAGTGAGTTTCAAAGTGGTCATGCCACTTATTTTAAAAATATGCATCACAAGAGCATGTTGATACAGATTTTGAAAGGGCAAAAGTTTACCTTTCTTCTTTCACTGTTTTCAAACTTGTGTGGGCAAACACACATTTCCCAAAACCAATTAATAACATATTTTTGATAAAATAACATAATAAAAATGATACATAAAAAAAATTGTCACTTTATTACAGATCATAAACTCTAATTGGTATCAAAGGTTCTTTTTACACGTGACTCTTTTTGTGTGATTTGATTTTAAGTGGAAAACTCTAAGCACTGGTGCAAACACACTCACGACGCATGAAGATCCAACCACTCAGGCCACATTCAGAGGTGGTCATAAGCAGGGTGAACTCATATTTGTCTTGTGCCACACTGAGGGACTGACTACGAAAATGACATCTTCTCTGAAAGCAGAAGTAATCATTAGCACACCAACAATGTCATATTACACTGCAAAAAACAAACAAAAAAAACCCAATAACAAGTAAAATGCACTGAGTTCACACGAAACAGTCTTTCTGATTTCCATTTGGCTCAAACATTGGGTATGACAGAAACTAGAAACAGTAATGATGTATGTGTTTATCTGAATACAGAGCGGGGAAGTGAGATCTGATACCAAGTCGTCACTTCAGATAAATGTGAGAAGGCATTGTCATGCCAAGTGTGAAGTAGCAAACTTAGAGCTGTCAACCTGTGATCAGATCAGGCATGAATCATGATGTTTACTATTCTGGAAGGTCTGGACTGAAACTTTGTGCCTCCCTTGTTCTTATTGCACACTATATTAATGTTGCATCTTTTTGTTGTTGCTCACGGAGCAGTGCTGATTGAGCTCAGTTTATAATGTCAATGATTGTATTAGCTCAAGTAATGGGCTAAGGACACAGGCTGCTTATATTTGTGCACTTTAATATGTTTCCCTCTTTTGCACTTCACCTCAAGCCTGAAGCATTGTTTGTAGCTCAAAGAAATGTGCAGTTTTCAAAATTGTACAGTATAGTTGCCACACTGTAATAGACTCATGGAGAGAGGGAGAGTGTGAACTGTTGTTTGAAAGAATTAAAAAACAAATAAATATGGCATTTTTTCCATAACTTAAGTTGAAGTACGTATTCTTTGCACAGACAATGTTTACATTTTGAAAGCCTTGTTGCATTTGAGAATGTATCCAGTGGGGCATCACAATAAAATTAGGCATGATGTTTTAATTCCATGACAGGAGATATGTGATGTTACCTAAAATTAGTTAAATAGCCCACATATATCGATATTGGTTGATATCGGAATCGGAAATTCAGAGTTGGACAATATCGGCATATCGGTTTTTAGCAAAAAAGCCAATATCGGACATCCCTCGTCATGATGATGTTACTGTCTGATTCAAACCAGACCAAAGACTAAACTACAGCAGATCCTGGGCCACTGCAGTGAGACCCTGAGAGTTATTCTGTTTTAGACAAGTTCAGTCATCTTACACCAGAAACAATGAAATACCTGCAGAGTGCAATACAAAATGAGCAAACACAGAGAAAGCTGGAAGTTATGGAGAGAGGGTTGGATTCAACATGAGTAAACTGAGTAATCAACATGCTTGGGCAACATTGTGAAGGTCAACAAGGTGAAATCATTTTTTGCCTTCGCCCAGACTTCAACCTAAAACAGGTGTTTGAATAAAGTTTTCTAGAGTGGAAATGGGGCAATTTAGATTAGTAAAAGCATAAAAAGAAGCATTAAGAATTTTGAAATAAATTACATCATCAGTACTGAAGCTATGCAGAAGAGCCAGGTACTTTTACCAAACAGAAGTTTAACTTTTTAGGGCCTAATGTGCCACTGAGCCGCTTTCATATGAATAAATGAGGCCCTGATTTAGAAGCTGTGTCCAGTTCTCCTCAATAAGTCCATTTTGAGAGCCCAAAGCAGCTACAAAAAAAGAAAACTGAGAAAAATTATCCATTTTAACTGCAAAATGTTTAAATGATAAAAGGCAAAAAACCCGTTGGAGGCCTACAACATTAGGACCATGAGGTACAAAGAAGAGCTTTGCCAAATCGACGGCAGACATGACATCCAGGATGAGTATGTTAGCAAAGCTATGAGTTATCAGTGGGTCATTAAACACCCTCATCAAACGTGATTTCATTGAAGCCTCTAAACATGACTGACACTGATCAAAAACCTCAGAGAGAGAGACGGCTTTTCTGCTTTTACATTCATTAGTCTAAAACCACCGGCTATAGGAGTCCAGAGAGCATGAGATTTGGGAAACAGTTCCTATGACGTGGTGATGATTATATCCACATAATGACATGACACTTTCTAGATTTTGTCTGGGGGTTAAAATATATGCAGATAAAGCAAAATCTTTAATACCGTATTGAGGCTTGAACTCATTTTCTTAAACCAAGGTTTTCAATACAGACCAGACAGACATGATTTCTTGAAAGAAGTGAAACTGCATAAGGGAAACAAGTGAGATTGCTTCACATTGTCCATATGCTTTTGCTTGATTCCAGGAAAGCAAGCTCTTAAAAAACAAATATACTGAGATATGACAAATTGTTAAATAAACGTGTATTTCTTTACAATATTTTCAGAATTTTAGAGTGCAATCAGCAAATCTTAATACTGAAAAAAACTTACTTAGGAGATAAAAACCATAAATCTTAAATCAGTTTTAGACCTCTGAGAGAGCTGAGGTCACAGAGAGCTACAAGTGCACACCCCTGCAGTTCACACCAACAAGCACATCGTCCAAAACACACACCACAGGGCAGCTGCGACGTGTGCTCACAGATTTAGCCGAGACGCCATTCTTGCAGAGAAAAGAGAGACTACATAAGACCATCACCACTGACTGTCAGACAAAAAGAGGATATGAAACAGTGGAATGTAGATAAGATGAGGAAGTGGAGTCACACATTCAGCACATGCCCTAAAAATGTCCCACCCACACTCACCTCTGATAGATCATGGGTCATGTTGTCATAGAGCACATGCCAAGCTGTCATTCCTGTGGTTTAAAAAGTCCGGCCCGCAGTGACAAACTCTTACGGTAACGTGTTGGGTCTTTTTTTTGTTTGTCTTGCTTTATTTTTGAAGGGAAATCCAGACCACCTTACCGGCAGTTCCTCATTCACCTTTTCCTGGTGTAGTCACAAAGAAAAGTGTCCAGGTCATGGGAAAACCTGTCCATATGGCACACGCACGAATCAGTGTTTACACACACTGATGCTCTTTCACACTAGAGTACATCCATTGATTCTAGTGAGTGTGCCTGAGTGCATGTGTGTGTGTGTGTGTGTGTTTACCTACAGAAAATTAACTCTATCCCCAACGCTTACAAGCAGACATGAGTCTATTAAGGCCAAAAAAAGCACCCTACAAACACACACACACACTTTTTCACACAGCATACAGCATGTACACTTTCATGACAAGGTGACTTAAAAACATCAGAGGGAGGAGAAACTCTCTGATACCAGCCAGTAGTTTGGTACTTAGGACATTATTTAAACAGTTAGTGGAATCCTCTGACTCTCCTGTGAGGTTTCAGTGCTTGAAACTTGACTCTGTTTTCCTTTGCTGGCATCTGCAGCAGGTTGCCACTGTGCTATTAGAGAGAATGCAACCAGCCTGTCAGGCGTCACCGCTGCTCTTCATGCTGGCCGCTCACCTCTGACCTTGCTGACAGTGACCTCACAGCTCAGTATGTTAGCTGACCCCCTGACCCTTTACACTGGGTGCACTCCACAACCCCACTGTCTCCTCCACACGCATCTGTCCCATTCTCTACTTCTACACTGCACAAACACTTGTTTTGGCAGTGAGAGAGGGAGTGAGTGCAGTGCAGGCCTAATAGCTGCACACAAACCTTGCATAAATTTGCCTTTTTGACAATTTACAGCTACACCCAAGTTTTTTCGAATTGGTAAAAGACCCTCTGATACTGTGTTATATACTGCAGCAAGCAGATATCGTCAGCAATGTTTTTTTTATTTTAGTTCCAGAGGCATTCTTAGAAACATTACATAAACACATAATAAGGTACATAAAATTTAGATAAAGATTAGATAAATAAAGATAAAATTTATATACAATAATTTAACTGAATTCAGTTTTTATTGAAATGTGGGAGCAATTCATTAGCGTAACAGCTACGGCTACACTGCTGCACAGTGGATGTATTGTTTTGATCTGGTTACACAGCAGATATGTTTTAATTCATTCATGGATTCAAAGAAATGAGGAGTACGCAGACGGTGAAAAGCGAGACAGACAGCGTCAAACCAAACAGAGACAGCCGCAGACAGGTCTTGTGTCTTTCCAGCAGAACGGTAACTCAGGCTTAAACATGTGATGACGCAACTGTCGTTTAACTAACTCATATTTTACGATACTGTTACGTTGGAAAATACTCACCCGTAGTACAGCTTGGGTGCACATCAATGACACATTCATGTGTGTGTGTGTGTGTGATCACATAAGTAAATGCAGGTCCTATTACCTCAGTCCCGCACCTGAACCTGCCCACATGCATGTTAAAGCCCATCTGTGTGTCTCAGTAATAGTAAACAAAAAATAAATGGAGGTTCTCATGTCCTTAAGTATCACATTTCTGTCTCTGCTTTATATTGAAATCTAGAAAGGAAAAAATTACACACATCACCAAGAAACACAAATTTGTCAGCGGAGTTCATTGACCTCAGAGATCCTGTGCGACTTCCAAGTAAGACTCATTTCAGTGGAAGTGACGGATGGCAGAGCAGAATAAAAAGGAACACCTTGCCTTACAAACACATTTAAACCTACCAGCAATCATTACAAAGATTGCTAATTGGTGACTGTTTAAATACCACTCTATATATAGATTTCCTGTTATTTCCCATTGCAGCAATTCCTTCCACACTCTTTGTCATAAATATGGTAACCATATACATTGTTTATCAGGATAGCTGAGCTCTAGCTTTATTTCTGGTAACTCATTCTATTAGCTGTCACCGTCATCATAACATTTTGTGACACAACATGTTCACCACTGAATTAGAACTTATGGCAACATCTGATGGGGAATTTCTTGGTAACCGACAGAAAATGAAAGAAGACAAGTCATGACTTTAAGTAGAAATTTGAAAAAAGTACATGTGAGTAACAAGCGACCTTTCAGCTCAACCTTTGAACGATTTAACTACAGAGTCCGGACAGGTCAAGGACCAGAGTGTAATGTTAAATACTTGGTTGGCATGATGTGATGTGGCACACATACTCTAAAGAGACATGCAGGTCAGCCTGCAGACTTCACATGAACAAGCTGTGGAGGGGGGAGAGTTAGACCTTAAGTGGGAAGTGAGTTAAGAGGACAGTCTGGTGGCTCTGCAGAGCTCTGTTCTCTCTCCCTCTGAAAGCTGTAAACCTTCAAACCTACATTAATCATGGTAAACTATTCCGCTTGGCATATGAATATTCCACAGTAAGACCAGATTAAACACATAGCTCCTACTGCAGCTAACTCCCAAGTATTAATAAATATGGAGGGGGGTGGGGGGGTAGATCTCAGTCATTGCATTACTGGAAAGCATTGGGCAAAACAAATGTACCCTCCATTCAAGAAGCATGCATGCTAATAATACACAGGCATGTAGTTCATTCCCACATTACAGAGGGAGGAAAGGGGCCATAAATTGTTGCTGCTACCTCCAATTTTTTTGCATAGGCACCATGCAGGACTTTCAAGCTAAGTACTTGAATAAGCAGCAGAGTACTGCAGTCTGTATAATTCACAGTCACAGCTTATACATAGCAGCATACCCCGGGGCTGAGGTGTTGTTACTGATACCGGCTTAAAAATGGCAAGAGGGACAGCTCGCAGCAAGGACTCACTAATGACAGTAAAAAAGGGAGAGTGGTGCATCATGGTCTAACCCAGTGAGTCCTGAAGTGATCATTTATTATTTTGTAAATAAATTGTGTTATTTCATTTTTTAGTTATTCCTGGCTTTTGCAAAAATCCATGTACTATGTGTAAAAAATTAAAAATATTAAAACTTGGCATTTAAGAGTTATTTGTTTGTTTTGCTAATTAAGTCTCAGTTTGTGCTTCTGAATGCCTCAGTCTTTCTACAGTTATTCTACTCAAATGCATGGGAACATTATCATGAGCTGGAGACACAATCTTAACAAATAGAGCTCTATGATTCGTGACTTTTTGCAGCCTGTAACTTATGGCTGTAAGCGTGCACTTAGAAGACATCTTAACAATGTAGAAGTAGTCTATCAACGATTTTTCTCTGATCTGGCAACATTTAACAAAAACTTAAAGACAGGTCAGTTTTTAATTTCTAAAGGGCAAATATAACTGGCTACTTTTCATTTCTTACTCCATTCATCGGAATAAACACGCACTGAAAATGAACGCTGTCGGTGTTTTCAGAGGTTGTGTTGTTGTAACAGAAGCTAAAAAACAGTGGCGGCTGTAAAATCACACTTACCCGATCTGAAGGTCAGACAGAACGAGGCAGGCAGGTTCAGGAAAAGTGCGTGCCCACTCCTCTCGTGCGCTCTGACAAAATCAAACCTGCCAGCCGCGAGCAGCTGAAAAAACGTCACCTTTAAAACGAAAAGAGGAACTCTGCAGAGTTTTAAGTTTTTGTACGCTTTAACAGACCGCAACAACGTGCACGACCAGGCACTTCGGTGGCTAAATTGTTTTCGTTTTGTCCGTCGAGATGTTGTCACAACCCAGAGCGTCTACGGTCACCTGTGCCACCACCAATGGCACAGCGCTGACGGGGTTTGTGGGAAATGTAGTTCCCTCATATCCTCGACGGCCTCCGCGTTATTTTGGGGAAGGTGACGTGATGCCTGTTGACTGCATAGGAAGTTATAAGGGGTCCTCTAAGTTTAGCCAGAGCACTCTAAGACCAACACGACTATCATTTTTACCGTCTGCACTTGAGACAACTCCGTCTGCTTCTATGTTGTCCATATGATCACCTGTTTATGAGATGACACTTTAGTTCGATCCTACTAGTTTTCAGTGTTGGGAGACAGTGGCCGGGTAAACTATTCATGAAATCTTGTACAACACATGATCCAATTAATTTCCCTGCAACAAGTACAAGTTCACCTTAAATGCAATAAATATTCTATATATCTGGCTTTGAAAACCAACTAATGTCTTACTGCTGTAATTCAGGTTGTTTGTTGTCCAATGAGCTTTTTTTCCAAGTTCTTTTAGTCTTAGAAGAACACGATATGTTCGCTGCTACACGTAAAAGCACTAAAGTTCATACAAATATCTTTGAAGGGTCTTGTGTTGTTACTGGCTGAGCCAAGATACATGGAAAACTAACCTCGCTTATGTGGAGCGTGTTGTCCAACATAGGTAATACTCACTATGGCCACTAGAGGGAAGCAATGTCAAAAGTAATATGTTGGGGGAAAAATCAACATTTCAGAACAGAAAACAGGAGGCATGTTTGAATGGGCAGTTTCAGTTTTTACTTCAGTGCAGTAAGTTTTTCAATGCAACTCTTGTCTGATAAAACTAGACCACCAACTAAGACAATCAACTGTGCTAATCAGAACATCCAGCTGTCTTCTGCTAATAATCTATACAGGTACTGTCCTCATCAATGTCTTTATTTGAGAAGAATGCTATGCAGTAAATTTAATGTTCATTTTTTCACATGTGCAAATCAAATCAGGTTAAAAGATTCTGACTGTGTCTGATGAATAGATAAATCAGTGTCAATGGTTGCTACTATCCCCTATTATAGACAAGCATGTGATTGGTATGATTCTAGTTTACATTCATCACTCATTTGACAGACCACTTTAGACATTTTGAGCCATTCAAAGTTGAGACTGATCTTCCACAGGAGGCAGTGACACAAAGACAATCAAAATGTTCTGAAGCTGAGAACAACCAAAAAGAGAAGAAACACTGCCCAAATCAGCAGATGAGTGGATGTAGTCTGAGGTAAATCATCTCTTTGGCCCCTTCAGTACAGAGCAGTGTCATTAATATTCACATAATACTAAGCAACATGTCTTGAATTAAATACATTATGAAAAAAAAAAGTGGTCTGAAAAGAATAATAATAGATTCTCTTGATACAACACTGTCAAACTTCAATGCAAAATCAAGATGTTTCAAGAGTAAATTTTCAAGTGAGCTTCAAACAAATCATAAGAGGATGGTACCAATGTTTCACCCTGCTGAGCCTTTAAAAAATCTTATAAAAATGTGTCACACATGTATGTTGAACATACAACTGTGGGTCTATAGGATATAACGGCAGATCTGAAATTCTTTCTTTTTTTGCAACTGGTAGCTCCACCTGTAAAACTTCCTCTCTGCCATGTTTGTAGGACTGAGCTGATACATCAACATTTACCATCTACTAACTAGCACTGTCAACATATCAAAGCATTTCTATAGCGTGAAACATTATGCACTATTGTCTGAGATAACTACGCAAAACAGTCTGAAATTACACTTTGCAAGGAGCAATTTCTTAGATTCTTTAGCACATCATCTGACTTTCATTACTATGCTGTCTAAAGTGAGAAACAACTTCAACACTCAGATGGTATATTTCAGACATAAAGAGTAACTGATTACAGGTCTGGTTATCCTGACTTTTAATTAGTTTCTGTATTGCCCAGTCCTACTTCTCAATGTTTTCAGAAAGACTAAAGACTGCTAATATGGAGGATTGTTGAAAGATTGAAGGACTACCAATTCCACTCTGAGGACATGGCAGATTTGTATACAGCTAAAAAGCCCAGTCTCTCTAAGAGTAATGTTCATAATGGAAAATTCTGCAGTACATGATTTACATCCAGTGCCAATGCAGTAGAGATCTATGAAGTTTAGGCTGTGGAGGTTGGGGTGATGAATGGCATGCGACATGTTTGATTTTAACGCTAGAAGGTGGCGTCTGCATTCCATCTATGGCCAGTCAATGTTTATTTTCTTTTACGTCTAACAATGATGATCCAAAAAACTTTTTCAGAAACATAATCCAGGGTTCTGCAGAATCATCCAGTACCATAATTTTTGTTAAGTGGGATGGGATGATAGCAGGGAGCTGGAACCAAGGGGGCAACACTCCTATGTGTAAGGTGAGGAGGGGTACTGTGGGTGCCACCAATCCATGATCTTCACACTCTGAACAGGATCCAACACCACCTGTGTCCCACCCTGATCCCCCCTCTTCTTCCCCCGCTGGAGTGGTGAGTCCTGGAACAGCAGGCGAACCCGGTGGTGGCGCATGTCTGTGCTAACGTTTATTGTGAACTATGAGAAAGACAGAAAAAAGCCAGTTTGGATTTAGAAAGGAGTTAGAATACTCAGTGTACCTGTTCAATCACACATTAGTTCATGATCAAAATATTTTTTTTAATCGTTGGTGCAAAATATACATTATGCAGACAGTCAGCAAAAATAATCAAAGACTTTTTTTTGTATATTTTAAGTAAAAATGTGGATGGGAATAATCCATTTTTTTATGTGATCCACTAAAACCACTGCACTTTTCTTTCTTTTTTCAATGTGAGTTTGTATGTTACTGAGGTAAAGATCCTCAAACTACTAACTATAGCATCTTAGTATATGCTCCTACCCCAGCCCAAACCAGACTTCCTCAAAGAGTTCATTACCTCAACTTCCTGCTGTGCTCATGCACGTCCACCTCTTATCAATCTATGACCTTCACATTTTAAGCTCATATAAAAAAATAAAAACTGACAGGGCCTCTTTACTCTTACCATACTAATGCTTCCTTTTATTTCTTAAGTCTTACAAGAAGTGATATATGAACAGCTTACAGATAAGAGCTCCTTTGTCTGATCGCAATATAGCACACAGCTTTGCTGAGAATCTTTAATCCTGCCTGTGCCCACTGACACTGGGCAGGGTTTCACTTTGGTTCTCTCTGATCTCAGCACAACCTTGACACAGCAGATTGAACGAGACCAACTGAACATACAAATAACTCTGTGACAATCTGAGTTACCATTCTCACTATAGATGGATTGGTTTTTTATACCAACATCTCCACCTAATCTTTAGCATCACTAATCTGCAGTGTACCCAGGAACTGACATCAGAGCAGGAGATTGCATAATAAATTAAACCACACTAGATGGTTGTGTAAATGATAGCAGTTTCTCATTTGGTCACTGCTATTTTAAATGTTTTATCACTTAAGAGTTGAAGGTCAGTATTTATCTCTTTCAGTGCACAAATTTCCCTTTTGATGATCTATTAACTCCAACACATCCGCTATTAGGTAATAATTAAATACAGTAACAGTCAAAAGAGCATTCTGTGTTCTAAAACACATGCAGTAAAACCATTAGTTACTAACCAGGCTCAGCGTCATGCCCATGACCACAGGGGTGAAGATGAAGTTGAGGGTAGTGACCTGAAGCACGTAGCAGTCAGAGTCTGGGTTCATGTGGACATCTTCGTATTGTCTGGGCATGTGCAAGGCCTTGGCACAGCCATTTTTACCATGTCCCTGCTGGGAAATACACTAAGATAAACATGACAGCAGTAACACCAACAAGCTTTCAGACTATGTAAGGTTGTTATAATAGTAAAGTGGAGCAGCTGGTCTTTATCGTTTTTACCTGCTTTATGAACTTGAAGTTAAACTCCCACAATGCCTCTGGCCGAGTCCCTGACACCTTTCTGACCCAGAACAGTAAACACTGAAAAAGAAAGTGTTAAACACAAAAAAATAACATTAAAATTTACTTGTTTTGAAAATTAGGATTAAGAAAAAAGGAATCCCAGAAGTTAAACCATGGGTCATGTAGGGTCAAGCAAGATAGCCTAGATATCACAAAGCTAGTTATCAACAACCCTGAGCTTTCCTGTGTAGTCGTTAGTGGTTTTTTTGTTCTCTTAACTACAAGCCAATTACATAGGATACTTACAGATCAGAAACAAAATAATAAAAATTTTAGCTTCTCATCTGTGGGTGACCTGACAGAACATCGGCTGATGTACCTTAGAGTTGAGCAAAGTTGTGGGCGTGGATTCTGGCAGGGCAGGAATTTTTGAGACACGCAAGTCGAACGGCTCATACAAATGGAAAAGGGAGCGAATCACACGGGCCCGTAAACAGCACATTCTGTCAATAGAGTCAGGCTGGAGACGAAACGGCAGATCAGCATCAATCCTGTAGTGTCTGTGAAGGACAGAGAAAGGGTGGGAGGGGAAACAACATGCTAATTATACAATGCAAGCATACTCTCTTACCTAAACCATTTTTCGCACCACACTCCAAAAAAACCTCCTATTTTCTGCACTGATTAACAATGCTGGGTCAAGTGAAAGCATGGATGTCAAAGAGAGACAGGTATAATTCCAAGCTGCAGTGCCTCCTTTGCCCTGGTGCTCACACTGTCTCCGGCTCTTGAGTGAATCAGCAAATCGGATTGTGACAGTATAAATTAATAAACAGATATTGCTTGTATTGCCCTTACAGTTTTATATTTGTCCTCAAGAAGTAGGGCGACTTTTCAGCTTCTATCTGATTAACTTAAAAATAATTTAATTCTTATGCAAATTATTAAAATAAATAAATATAATAATAATAATAGGAAAGAAAAACGGAGAAGCATTTTTTCTGTTATATTATAATGAAGGTTTTCTCAACTCACCTTCGGTAGAGCCTGGTCCAAAAAGCTGCAGTGCAAGTGACTGTCCAGGCATTCCTACAGATCAGAGCAAATCTGCAAACATCCTCGGGCCGAATGTAGGAGGCAAGCACCAACCAGATATCAACTGGATACTCCTTCCCATCACTGCTCTCAGTACTTTCTGTGAAAACAACACCCAAAAATCATACACAGCCTGCTCAGGCTATTTTACTTCCAAATACTTAAAATAGAGCCTTCTATGCTCAGCTCATCCATGTGCACAATCTTTCAATAAATTAAATTTTTTTTTACCCTTCCTTCTCTTGTTTTTCTTCTTCCTGGTCACTTTAGTTTCATTTTCCCCACCTTCTTCGGGGTCTAGGTCATCACTGCTGTCTAAAGAATCCGCTTTGACACTGACTGCAGACGAGAGGACCTCCTCCACAGCTCCTTGGGATGCTTCCAGGCCGCAGAGTAATTTTACTAAAACACATACAGTTTAGTTAAGCACTTAAATCGTCTTTCAAGACGAGGTAAGTCGTCTTGAATCATTAGTATACAGTGGCACCGTGCACCATTACGAGTTGTTACCTTCTTTTTCAACTGCATTTGCAACAGCCTTTTTCACTCTCCCTGACTTCACAACGGCTGGGTCGGCATCAGCATAATCAGCAACTGTCACTAAGAGCAAAACATTCCGTTATACAGCTATATCTTTCGCGTTACAATCGTCCGCTTCTTCAATTAATTATACCGAGGAATGTAAATCAAAGATGCATGTTTAAAAAGTCCTTACTTTAAGTAAACTATAGCGTAAAATTTTAGTTTTCTGACTCAATTCCTGCTTACCACTGAGTGCTAGCAGTGGGCGGGCTAGCTTAACGGCTAATGTAAACGTAATCTATTACCCGATTCCGAGCAAACGTCCCCAGCCTTAAATTTCAGCCGTTTTCGGTTCCCTTTCTTGGGCATTTCGACACAAGTGATCTGTGGACGCTTAACGGGCCTGTGAGTCCTGCCATGTCTCTATGGCAAGCTGAGGTAGAGAGAAAGAAAGAAAAATGAGAGAGAAATTGAAAAATGTTCCGCCAGGATCTTCAGCCATCATGGAATGACGTAACGTTGCAGATCTCGCGAGAGTATCGTTGTCGCTTTTTCTTTGTAGTTTTACTGCCATCTGCCGGTGATTGCGATCATTCCAAGGATTTTTCTATATCAAGGGTTTCCGGTTATTTTTCCGACTCATTTTAATATTTGCATACGAGGGCCTCACTAAATTACATGATATACATTTTTCTCAAAAAACATTGCATAAATACATACATCAATTTTTTAAAAACTCCTCACATGTTCTCTCTTTTTAAATATTGTGTTTAATGTGAGACTGAAATAAACTGTGGTGATCATTACTTTTATATTTAATATAGTGTTTTTTGTGTGGAGGTTTAGAGTGTTACTTCAGCGTATTTTAAGCTATTCTTTGATTAGCAGTTAATAATTACTGTTTTGCATATTGATTGCTCACTGAAAGAGCTCTGCTGAAGTGACCCAGGGCGATGAGGCACAAAAGCTTTGTCATCTATCATATCATATGGATGTTTTATCAATCATATATGGAGCTGTCTGTAAGTGAGAGTTCCAGCAAAACCTTTTTTTTTCAAGTCCGGATGTTGCATTAGCTGACAGCATTAGTTCAGTGACCATAAGAGGGGTAAAGAACTGCTTCCTGTCTGGTTTCATAGAAGAGCCATGCGATGGTTCCTGTGTCACTTGTTTTAACTGCCCCTCCACTTCTTAGTCAGCAGTAATGTCAGTAAGTGACTGAAATTATTTGGTCACTCTGCCTCTGATTGCGTTGCTAATGCTCCCCAGACACCACTGAGCCAGGCAGAATGAAACAGTCAGACAGAAAAGAAGACAGTGAAAGAAATGGTTTCACTGACAATGTTATCAGAGCCAAGAATCAGAATGCTAAAAAAGATGCACAGTGCCGTGTTCACTGACCTTTATAAGTGTTTTATAAAAGTGCTGCTGGCTTCCACAGCATCCCAGATTTGCTGTTGACAACATTGTTCTCAAGACCTTGAAAAGCACACAGCATAGAGGCCCATCTCCTGAGGCAAAGTACCATGAATCTAAAGTGAAATTAGTTTTCTGAGAAAGCTCTGCTCAGTTTAAAGAAGACAAAGAAAAAAGCAAAGGTGATGCTTGCACCCCTGGCCATGAGAAATCACTCTCTATAAAATTAAGTCATCTGCACAGCGACTGGCTTCATCTCTTTTGAGTCAAAAGAGATGTCAGGAGAAATCAGATTCTTCTCATTGTGGCTGGAGTTGTCATCAGGCCTTCTACTGTAATGCTGCCTGATATTATCTTCTTATTATCTGCCTCCCTCCATTAACAAAATATTGAGTGTTATCTGAAAAGCCATATTTCTAAAAAAAAAAAAAAAAAAAAAAAATGGAATCAATATAGTTTATGTTGCCAGTGGACCATCACGCTTGAAAAAATGCCATGTTGTACCTTCAGTTTACTACAGCAAATTTTTCAAATTTGTATTGTTACTTTTGACATTTTAGAATCCTAATAGTGATAATAAAAAAATGCAACTATCTTATTAATAAAATATGATTTTTTTATCCTTTGTTGAAATTTACTATATATCTGTTAATATATGTAGAAAAAGATGAGTCAAGTATTTACCAGCTATAAGTTCAAAGTAACATCTTAATCTGACTCATCTGACTAATATGTGTACTTTGATTTTTGTGGACTACTTGAAGTACTTTTGAACTTTTGAATTTTACTTTGAAATGCAGATTTGTAACAGAGTATCTATGCACTATGTCTTCTAAGTTTTCTCTAGTAAAAGATCGAGTAACGTTACATCCTTCAGTACCGACTGAAGTACAGGAAACATCAAATGATGATAATATTTAGCCACTAGGTGGCGATATTTAGCCTTGTGTATCCAATCCTACAGATGACATATTTAAGTGCAATGGAGTGTTTAAAAGCTCAAAATTGTAATAACTGTGCACCACATTAATGTGTATGTATGTTATGAATATTTTTTTAACTTTATTAGAACAAACTACGAAGAGTAATAAATTAAGTGATATTTAATATTTCTTAGGGTTTATTTTTCATAATGAGAAAATAATAAACTGATGTTAAAAATAGACCACAAAATATGAACCGTCAATACAACAATCTTTGCTTTGATTTATTTGCCTGATTAAATAATGATCTTTTTGTGACAATTTATATTAATTTTACCTGAGGTATGTAAATGATTAAAATGTATGAAATTACTCTTTTATTAAATTCACAAAACCTTTTATGTTAATGACATCCACTCTTATTTTAACAGCAGTCAGACCCCTGCAGGACTGTCAGACCAGTCTAATTTAAATATAAATTCGATCACAGCATGCTCAGCCATAAGTGACTTGTTTAGTCATCACTTTCCCATGCATGCTATTAATGATTTTCTGTTTGAACTCAGCTGAGATTATTATCCGGTCACAATTTCGAATCTGATTTTTTTTTAAAGCTAACAAATTTCATGGGTAACCTTTAAAAACATCAGCTGAAGGCAAAGAGAAAAGGCATTGGCACGATTAGGCCTTTGTAGTAAGATCTTCATATACAGCAAATAATTTGAGGAAAGCACGGGGACCAAGGTATTTACACCACAAGAATTATTTATTCTACAGTGTCTATGACACTTTGAAAAAGCTCTACATCAGGTAGTAAAGTCTTGCATTCAATTCTTATTTTATCTACCCCAACGTATCACATCATAAGATCATCCATTGTTTGTGGTCACTGAACCAAGAATCTCTAGCAAGTTTTCAACTTTGTGATGTTGCATTTTTTGGATAATCCAAGAGGACTGCAGTTGAGAGTAAAATATCTGCCTGTGAGCTGTAAAGAAGTAAATGTACAAAGTTGCTTGAACAGAAAAGAATCAAGTAGTGCAGCTGCAAACTCAGACATGAATAGTACTTGAGTAAAAATAATTAGTTACATTTACCATTGGTGAGAAGTTAGATAGTTGTGTTGCACAATATTTGATGATCAAAGCAAGCGAAGCTGCAACGCAGCGTACGGGTGATAAAATTAAGGGACACCAAACGATTTGGTGAGTTAGACACGCACTAAAAAAAACCCTGGTAAGGAGACGCCTGCTTTTTTAAGCCGATTTCCCTTACTATTTCTAATATTTCTAATCTCAAGGTTCATGTCAGATCCTGCAGGGTGCGCTGCACAACCTGCCTCTGTGGTTTAGTTAAGCCGATGCCTCCAGAACGCGCATCACGTCTCAGGAGCTGTCAGATCATGAACGTGCTTAGTGCTGCTGATGTGAAAAGTTAATTACATTTTACCAGTCAAGGGTCAAGTGTGTGCTAACTGTGGGAACATGATATTAGTGTTGAGTTTTGAGATTATGCTATGACATCAATGACCGTCCGGCTAATTCCAGTCCTCTGTTTTGTAGCTCACATGCGCGTGTGGTGCAAAACGGTTATAGGCTGAACGCTGGGAGTTGGTCCCTTATTTCCAGAGCTGTAGTCTGCTAGTGACAACTGCAGATTCCCGTGTGTGTGTATTGCTGAGCGACTGTGTGTGTGGGAGGAGGAGTGAGCGTAGGTTCGCTGGCGGTGTGGAGAGAGATGGAAGCGGAGACGGCGGATGCAGATAAGACTCGCTCTCACTGTCCCCGAGACTAAGGACGCAGATAAAACGTTTCCTCTCGGATATTCTAATGGTTTTTATTTTCCCTGCCAATGTACTATGATCTCCGTCGTGCTCGCGGGCACCACCCCTCCAAACGCACCCGTCTATCTCTGAGCTGTCAATCATATCACGCCGGGATTTCTACATGTGAGTGCATGGCGCGCCGGGCAGGGCGGATCTGCGCACGGGGTGAAAAAACGCCGGTTGATATGGATGAAAGGTCAACCATCATCTCAGCATTTCAATCACTCTGATTAGGTAAGGCGATGCAAAGCTTAAGGATGCACGTTTCATGCACGAGACGCTGAATGCGATGGCAAGGCGCGTATCTACGATCGCATATGCTGTCCGTTGCTGCGGGGCGTTAATAGGCCTTCTTTATCAGTTATTCTAAGTCTGTTGATCAAGCTTGTAACCCGCATTTCCCTCCCCTCTGGATCCCAACAGCCACACTGTCCTATAGCGTTGCCCAGATCACAGAGCAGGAAAGATGATGTGCGAGGTGATGCCGACCATCAGCGAGGGAGACTCGGCCGGTCCTCCCAGAGGCACCGGCGGCGTCCCGAACGGCTCGGACCAGGAGGCCAACTTCGAGCAGCTGATGGTCAACATGCTGGACGAGAGGGACAAGCTGCTGGAGTCCCTGAGGGAGACTCAGGAGACCCTCATTCAGTCTCAGACCAAGCTGCAGGGGGCGCTGCACGAGAGGGACGTGCTCCAGCGGCAGATCAACGCCGCGCTGCCTCAGGTGAGGAGCAGTCGGCCTCTGGGAGGGGGTGGGGGGGTCGGTCTGTGGTGTGGTGTGGTGTGGTGTGGTGTGGGGTGAGATGGATAAGGTCTTGGCTTAGGTGCAATATGGAGTTCAGTTGGACAACTGTCTATGCTGTAGACCTTTGTAAGAAGATCAGTGGAAACCATGGGTGCTCAACCATTGATGACCAACAGGGCTGCTTGGACCCCTGCTGGGTCCCCGGACTCAAGGACTCAAAGCTCCTTAGTCCGGACTTACTGTGGGTCATCTACTTTGGACAAATGTAATTGGAAATTGGATTGGGAGTATGCACCAAATGGCATTATAAGAGCATTAAGGTGGACCCTACTTGTCTTGAAGGGGACCCTGTGTCCCACAATTAGATTTTCAGACCTCTGTTGTTTCAGTTTTGTCCTTACATGTTGTATATTCTAAAAATATTTCCTCACAAATCTGCATTGTGACATTATAGCACAGATTTCAGGAGGTTAAACACCTTTTTTTCACACACTGTCACACATTTTGACACACAGCCAGTTTGCAGATTAGTGCGTTCATGTGATACTCCGACTGATGTGTTCACTGATTTAGAGCAAGTTAACTAACCCTATTTATTTTACTTATTTCATACCTATTTCTGGATAACAGTGATAGTAGGTTGAGCCACTGCAACAGATTTAAAAATCTAGACTTGAAAAAGTTGAATGTGATTGTTTAACTGACAAGGAGAGAGTCAGGGTAGTAATTGTTAAGGAAGTTTGGATTTCTGTGGTGCACATCTCTGCTGGGGAACCCCTCTAAACACTCCTACATGTCTCGGGGTATCACCACAAGAATAACTGTGAAGATGATGGGGATGTACGTGCACATACTACTTCAAAAGCCCATGAGTGGCAGTGTGCCAAGAAGGAGGATCTAAATGTCTAGTAGGTAGAAAGGTAATGTAGTAGGTTGAGGGGTAGACAGGAGGCTGATGGGGTTTTTTTTTTTACTCACTAGAGGAATGTTGACTCAGACTGTCGAGGTCTGGGCGAGATGTCGAGAGCCCTGCTGGTCAGAGAGGAGGGCAGGGCCCAGCTATCATTTTCTGGATTAAATAAGTCTCACCTCTGTATGCCGTGACCTGCCAGTCAGTGGTGATGTGAAAGAGCTGATGGTAAACTAGGAAATCTTCAGCGTTTCATGGCGTGTGTGTGAGTGTGTATATTTAAGAGGAAGAGAGCTGAATAAGGGCAGCTGCAGCCACCGAGCCTGATGACAATGAAGCCTCAGCACATAGAGCTGTGCTACCCTCTGACCCTCTGGTCTAAAAGCGTGGCATGATGTCACAGTATGGTGTGTGTGTGTGTTTGTGTGTGTGTGTGTGTGTCTGAGTCTGTGTGAGAGCGAGGGAGAGAACCATGCTGACGATGACAGCCTCACTGCAGCCTCTCTTGAAAGAAACATGGCCGCTTGCTAGTGTACATGGCCCTGGGCTGCTTGCTTCCACACATGCATGCATGTCTCAGAGTGTGTGCGCGCATGTGTGTGTGCGTGTGTGTGCATGTCATGGGGAGAGGGGAGCGAGTGGGAAGAGGCTGTCATGCTTGTTTTCTAATCCTGCTTGGTTCAGCGTAATGTTTTATTCTAGCAATAATACAAGTATTAGTTATACAGTCATAGACCTCGGGGACATTATGCAGACATTATGACTGGCGCGCACATGCACAAGTCTGCCCTCTCTCTTTTTCTCAGAGCACCACGCACACTGATGCACGCGCACATCGCAAACACAGCAGTGGTCATTTCCACACCAGCCACAGAGAGGAGAGATGATGCAAGGGACAGTACAGTAGTGAAACAATACTGAGAAGTGAGAACATCTTCAGTTGGAATTGATTTCTACTCAGTTTTTCTTTGCGCAACTGAGCGATGAGGACAGTCTGGCCTTGATGCGTCAGTGGAAATTGCATCTTATAATGATGAGGGGGAAGTGTGGGGGAAAAAAAAAAAACATACTGTATCTGATGTCTCAAGTTTGGCTGTGATGAATACATTGGAGTAATGTTGGCGAGGCTGCTGACCCCACCATCCTATATGTGTCAGTGGTAATAAGGCAGATTCTCGCCTGCGCTCAACATGACCATTGTGTTGGTGTGTTTATGCCCCCGACTGCAACACAATATCACAGCTCCCAGTTTGCTCTTGCCGCTTTTCCTCTGCAGCCCTCCAGTCAGCAGTGTCTACATGTGTGTTGTTGGCTTCGTGTACTTTTCTCTGCGTGTGTGTTCAGTTCTCTCTGCTCCTGAGGTGTAGACTGATGTATGAGTGTTGGCACAGCAGGACGGCCTTTTTTGCCCAAATCCAACCACTCTTCTCTTCCAGTTTGCCTAACAAACACTTGTCATCTTCACCTACTACGTGTGTGCATGTGCGCGTGTGTGTGTTTCTGTATTTTGTTATGTCTTCTGTAGGTTTCCTGACTCCATGAGACTGGTCTGACCCAGAACTGTCAGATCTATGTCTCTCCTCTACATACACACACACACACACACACAAACACACAAAAACACGTACAAACAAACTGTGTGAGCGATTCAAAATTCAGTGCTCTTCATTGTCGTCATTGTTAAAAATACATAAAGTCACATCACCTTGGGATCACTGTTCAAATTTATGTTTGCCTCAGCAGCGTCATAAAAATGGGACAGCATTGCCATTTTACCACACACACACACACTCAAACATGCACACATGCTCCCTCGCGCACACACACAAGCGACTAGGATGGATATGTTCATTAGCTACAGAGAATAGAGTTTCAGATTAACATGTCAGCCCATTACAGCACAAAATGCCTTTAATACAGCCCTCAGAGATGGGCTTGCCCGTACACAAATTAGGTATTGAACACACACGCACACGCACGGGCGCACACACACACACACACACAGACCTACGCATGCATGCTTGCACACATGCACACTGAAACAGATGCACAAACACACACAGACACACACAAAATGCCCATATCTCCTCCATTTTAGAAAAACTGTTCCAACACTGTCAGATATAATGTGTTGTGAGGCGAGTGTGTGTGCATATGTGTGTGAAACGCAGTGAAAGAGAGCAGACAGTGGGTGAACACTGCATGTCAAACAAAGCAGGTCACTGCTCCTCAATATGTTCCTGTGTAATATATTTTCGTATTATCACCTCATTCTGTTAGGTGCAGTAACGTAAAATGGTACCATTATTAAAAGGTCACTCCAGTTATATGGTATTGTACCTATTGGAGGACTCACTAGAGACACATTTTTAAACCTCCATACATAAAAGAAAAGGTGCAACATCTTGGAACGTAAGCTCACATGCCTCCTTTCTGAGAGTGAGATGATAAAAATCAGTACTTTTCTGTTAATGAGCAGAGTACAGAGTTGAGTTGCTAAGCTGCATCCTGGCACTAGCTGCATTCTTACCACACAGACACGAGACTGGCTTCAGTCTTATTTTAAAAATCATTAATAAGCCAGTTTCCCAAAATGACAAACTATCACTTAAGGGGAATACCAACAATTCTTCTCATTAAGACAATTTTACTACAAGGAGGACTACTCTACCTGTGACAGCAGCTGCATGATGTCTTCCATGGCTCAGAAGTAATGACGGGAATTCAGGCTTTTTTAATGAGTCACATCATTTGGCTCAGTTAAGCAGTAAGAGCCAGCTCCTTTGGCTCCCAATCAACTCTTAATTTATTACTAATTCTGCCTTTTATAAGTCAGCCGTATTTGTCAATGTTTTGACTTATAAGTGGTAAGTGTGCACAGCACTTAAATGAACATATATACCTTATACATTACCTTATAATTTCCATATTACCATAAATTCACATTACGCTTGAAAAAAATCCTAAAATAATGCAAAAACTTCAAACAGTACTGCAGATGTGTATTGATATTTTATTTATTTCAAACTATTCTAATATACCAAAGCCGCACAATGCTTGGGTTGTAATGTTATTACCAAAATGAGATGTTTCCAAATCCTACTTAACAGATACGTTTTGAGATCATTCCATTATTATGTCTTGTATTCATCTTGTATTAAAAAAAAAAAAAGAAGATTTCAGCTCTCAGACAGAAGTCGAATCCCAGTGTTCACTTTAAGGAGCTGACAAATAGAGTCATTTTATTCAAGACAGGCACATCTCTACTCTGAGGGGAGTTTTTTTCAAAGTCTGAAAAAATAACTCAAGTGATGATATCAGGGTTATCACAGCTCGGGCTCGAGTGGCTCAAATATTGGCACAAATGCCTGAGTTACAACAGAAGAGGTGGTGTTTTAAAGAAGTGGACATTCACCATGCAGGAAGTATTTGTTGCCATTTAGTTGCATAGTGGAAACTGAACAGCTCAGCATCTTTAGCGCTTGATCCGTTCCAGAGACTTAATCAAGATATTGCGGCGTCTGCTGCTTTGATATAAAGCTTAAACGGTGTTAGTTTTTCATGATTTTCCCCTGTGACTTAATGAACCGGTGACAAGAAGATACGGAGCAGAAAGGCTCACCCGAAGCTTCCAGTCAGAGACCTCCACTCAAAACACCAAATATTTGTTATTGAAACGTCTCTGTTAAGAAGAAAACACCATGTCAATAGCCTCTAAAACTCAATTTTTCAAAGAGGAGTGTGCCTTCCTGATGGGGTGTGAGTTTCATGGTGTGTTTGATGGTGTGTGTTGTGATGTTTGGACACCTGTTCCAGTCAGACACAACACTGGCTATTTTTGCCAGCATACAAATACACAGAGAGAAAGTCACACAAACACTGTACACAGCTCACTGCCCTTCCAAACAACAACGGCCTCTTGTTCCAAAAAATTCTTACCCCTGCGCACACTGACACACACACACACACACACACACACACATACACACACACACACACACACACAGACACACACACACACACACATATTTACAGCCTTTTGAATGTTGTGCTTACTCGACCTCACTCATGCCAACTATCCTTCTTGCCACTTCTCATAGCTTTAACCTTGTACACACACATAAACACGTATTCACACACACATAACTGCTCGTGAACATTCAGTGAGCATCTGTTGCAGACGCATGTGTAAAGTATGGCTCTAAGTGTGTGAATGAGCCGCCCTCTTTGTCTCTCTACCCGTCTCAAGAATCAGAGCATTAATTTAAAAAAATCTACATTTGTCGCTACTTCATTTCTCCGTGCATCGTTCCTCTTGTCTTATCTCAGACCTGTTTATATCTGTTGTATCCCCCATCATTCTTTCACACCCTCTCTGTGTATCTAACTCATCAATAACCCAGTAGTTCTTTATCCGGCCCCTCAGACAGATATTGTCCCCTCCTACTCCTGCAGCTGACCTTAGCCCGCAGCCTGCAAAGGGAAGGTGACACAAATTGCTTATTTAAGCTCTGCAAACAGCTCCTGCGTCTATCAGTCAGGTACAGGTTATTCCTCATCTTGTCTAAATAGATTGGTTGACTCAGCCATAACAATCTGATAGATTGGACGGTTTTAGACTGTATTTTATACAGGCAAAGTTCTCATACGCATGCTTGTGTGCAGGAAACATTATAGCTTTACATAACAGCAACTGAAAGTCTTGTTTTGCTGACATATAGGGGTTTAACTTCTCAACCTGCTGCAGAGATGTGCAAGTGTACCCCTGGGTGTGTCACTGCATCCCCATAATGCTCCCTACAATGAATACAGCTTATTCACTCCATGAACATATCAGCTTAAAAGTTATGCACCAGGCATTTCAATGTGTATCAATGGGACTTTAACAAAGGAAAAACAGACTGATTGAAGACCTTAGTCAGCCCCAGCATTGCAATGAATTACACAGGCTCAAAACCCTCATTCATTTTATATGGTAATTGTTGGGTCGTCCAATGGAGAGCCGGGTATTTCACACTACTTGAATCAAGGCCAGCAGAAGTGAGCCTTGCAGGCTTGGTACTCAGCCATCTTAGTTACTGTACTAGAGGTGTATTTTGCTTACAGGTACAGTGTGAGAGGGAGAGCGTGTCAAAGCTAATAGACCTTACACTGCAGAGGAAGGAAGAAGAGCTCCGAAGGAAGAGATCCCCCCTGAACTGAGGTTGCCTGAGCTTATTGTCACACACACACACACACACACACACACACACACACACACACACACACACACATACACACATTCAGCAAGGCA
>JAQMCX010000029.1:7016393-7035169 GCA_029814765.1 Acanthurus leucopareius
CACACACACACACACACACACACACACACACACACACACACACACACACACACACACACACACACACATACACACATTCAGCAAGGCACAAACACTCTTACTCACATCTGCGCCCATCCCCAAACAAATCCGCACACACACACACACATTGCCTGTGTTTTCTTAAATGTCAGCACGCGCTGTCTACATCTCGTCCTGAGTGTGTGTGTTTGTATGTGTGCGAGCGAGCATGCCCACGGCTAGTGTTGCTTATGCATGGATGGCTGAGGCAGCATTGTGCGCCATGATAGGGAAATATTGAGGAGGGTGGGCGAAGTCAGTTGAAAAAAAAAAAGTCCATATCTCATTGGTCTGCTGCTGAAGTCCAAAATCTTGTGCTATGTGTTATGTAAGAACCAAATACTGGAATTTGGGTTGATGTGAGGGAAAAGTGGAGCATGAAGTGAGCAGCTGAATGTCACCAAAAAACCCTGTAAGAAAAGAGAGGGAGAGAGGGGAAGAGAGAGAGCAACAACATTAAATCCATGTTGTTACTCATACATTAACCACATTAAACCAACTCCAATACCATCATTAAACTTTTTTTTCTGTATGTTTTGGGACATTTTAGGCAGTAGAGAGATGATAGAAAAAGATGAGAGGAAAGAGAAATGCAGAGGGATGCAACAAAGGTTCTCTGTCCGGATTAACATGTGTGATGTAGTGGACAGAATCTTAACCCCCCCAAGCCAAGAAGGCGCCAAACTAAACTTATTCAATACAGGGTTTATACTTAAAAATAGTCATTTTACAGGAAAATTAAGGTGTGACACAACTTATTTAATACTTTAGGTAAAACTGTAAAGCATGTCAAATTTTGGGTAGTGTCCCTCTTTTGAAATGAGACCAAATTGGGCATTGTGGCGTTCTCCAATTCATTTCAGTTCTGTCATGTAAGGCTGCAGTGCTGCTGATTGAAAATGATTCAGAAAAGGTGGCAAGTGGCCCTGGTGGGAGGTTAGAGCAGAGTCATCTTCTGGAGGAATGAAACCTGACGTCACACTACTGTGGACAGTCAGCTGATCCGCCAATCAGAATGAACAGAGCTACACAACTCTGCCATGAGGGAGAACAAATATCGTAAAAAATGTTGCCTGTCTTCACTGGCAAACTTGGGGATTTTTGTTTAAGATATATCCATTTTTGTTTGTGTCTCTTGCCTTCTTAGATTGTTTTGCAGATTTCAGTTACCAAGCTGGTATATACATGTGTAATACTCAGTGAGATAAGCGCTGAACAACAAAAATTAGACCCTGCCCATGTTCATGGTTTGCAAGAGATAAACTCAAATAACCTCAGAAGAAGTGAGGAGGGAGTCTAATTAACAACATATCTACCTCCCAGCAGCTGACTGACATCACACCTCTCTCTCTCTCTGTGTCTCTGCCTCCTCTCCTTCCTGACAGCTTTACATCATCTGTCAGTATCTCTCCTCCTCTCCACAGCAGGTCACTCCAAAATCCTCCCTCTTCTTCCCAAGTATGATGTCCAGTCTTGATTCAAGCCCACCTAGGAGCCCCAATCAGGTTAGACTGACCCTGGCAAGAACTGGTGCACAGCTTTCAGGCCCCTAAGCACTAATAGATTATTAGTGTGCAAAGCTAGCTCCCCCACGCTGCCATGCCACACCACGGCGTCAGCGCTCCATCTCTCAGTAGCATCCATCCCTCTGCCAGTACCATCTGGCTCTCAGCACCAGGCACATTTAGCTCAGCCGGGCGCCAATTTGTCCCCCTGGCTGCCTGGGAGAGAGAAGGAGAGTGAGGAGAAGGAAGAGGAGGAGCGGGAAAAAGGGACAGGTTTAGAGAGTAAGATTTAGCAAAGAGAGTATGTCAAGGAAAAAAGCAGAATCAAGCATACCTGACGGTCCCCAGCAGCGAGGGACATGCTCTGGTAATAAGGAGAACCAACAGTCAATGTGTAGGTGTGTGTGTGAGCCCCTGCTACCGAGTAATAAGCGTAGAGTGATTGGAGTTGCAGGACCACCAGAGGGGAAGGCAAGAGTAATGACGGAGGGAGGCAGGGAAGGACAGAATGAGAAGAAGGAGGAGGAGGAACAGGGGCATATGAGATGTAGTTTTCCAGCCAGCAGGTAAGCCCACAGCGGCTCTGCCATGTCTAACAACTACACTATTGGAGCTCTGTCAGCTTGCTTTCCCTCCTGCAACTCTCTCAGAATAGAAGAAAAGGCGGGACATGGGTAGGCAGGAGGAGCGGGGGGGTGGATGTTAGACCGGGGCTGGGGTATAGAGAAGGACAGGGAGGGGTATGTGTGTGTGTGTTTGTGTTTAAAAAGAATGGGAGGAGTCTTAGTGGCCAAGGTCATGAACTTCAAGGGCATACACACACTCTGAACTTGTAATCACCCACATGTGCAAAGATACAAAAGAAACAAAAGAGACGATGCACACAGCCCCTCTCCCAAACACACACATACACACATACACACACACACACACACACACACACACACAAGGGTAATGGGGCGACATCCTCTAGACCCCCGTTTTTCCCAGCAAAAGACTTAAGCAGCAGCAGCAGAGGCGTCTGCATCAGAAGCTAAGTCCCTGGCTGGACCCTTAAAGGGATTTAAAGAACTTCAAAATGCTTCATCTGCTCCATGAAATACAGCTTGTCAGTGTCTCACAACATAGCACACACCCCCCGCTGGTGACTGTCAATAACACCCACCCGCGCGCACAGAGATTCGAGCGAGTGTGGTGGTGCAAGTGAAATGCAGGATTTGGGAAAAAGACACAGTGGTTGGACAAATATTGCTGCATATAGCTAAAGGCTGCAGTAAAGCTGATATTTCTCCATGTGTGTATGCATATTTTGTAAACAGGTGACAGAACAAATTCTACATGTGTGTTTTATCTGTATGTGTTCAGTTATTTCTTTTCAGCTATTTTCAGGATATGAATTAGAAATAGCTATCTTTGAGTGACATTTACCCATATTGAAAAATGTTAATATTATTCATATTTCTCCACACGGTAGGTCTTATGAAATGGCATAATTAGGGACAAAAATTGGAAGTGATACAGATTTATCAGAAGTATTCAGGAGTAGTGTGGTGAGCAAAGTTTCTCTAGTATCACCTTATGTGTTAGAATGGACAGGAATGATTCAAACTGGGTTACAGTTATCTGCAACCAAAAATGACCGTCAGCCAAAGGCGTAAAAGTGGAGTGTCTAATGCCCCCCCCCCACACACGCACACACTTACTTTGACCACTCCCCTCCTCTAACTCGCCCATCAGTTTGATCTCCACCAAACACTTGTGAAGTTACATGACAGCATCCTGCATGGTTGTGATGCTATTACATTGACAACATCTGTCCACAGACATATAAACACCTGGCAAAGACCTTAAGACCATTTCTGTGGTGTTTCTCATTTTGCCCTAGTGATGCACGCATAAACACACACAGAGACTCACAAGGTGAAAATAGTACCAGCTGTGCTGTCACAGCTGGCAATGAATCTCAGAAGACTACAGAGTATCCATCCATCCATCCATTATTTGTAACCGCTTATCCCTTGCGGGGTCACAGGGGGCTCGAGCCAATCCCAGCTGACATTGGGCAAGTGGCAGGGTTCATGCTGGATAGGTCGCCGGTTCATCACAGAGCTGACACATAGAGACAAACATCTAGTCATGCTCACATTCTCACCTATGGGTGATTTAGAATCACCGACCTTTGGACAGTAGGAGAACGGTGGAGCACCTGAAGGGGAACACCCCCCCCCCCCCACCACACACACACACACACACACACATACACACACACACATACACAAACGAGGAGAGCATGCAGTCTCCACACAGAGCAGAAAGCAGAGAACCTTCTTGTTTTCAGGCAACAGTGCTAACTACTGTACCACCATGGCACCCACTACCCAGTGCAGCAAAACCATAACATCTAAGTTAGAAATGATTTTTATGAAAGATAACAGTTTTCTTTATAAATTGGTTATCTAGAATTTATGGTATTGTCTCCATTTTATATATAATCATTTTATTCACCCACTCAACTGCATAGTGGTATGTACATAAATTTTAACCCTACTGATCATTAACAGATTTTTCTTTGTCAGTTTTTTAAGTTATTAAATTTGATGTTGCCAATGTGTTTAGCAAACAGTTGCTTAATCACAAACTTAGAAGACTCTGGCCAACGTTAGCATTCATTTGGATTAGCACTTCTGTTAGCCAAATAAGTGTATGCACAGTATTCAATCTCCTTTTCGCTCTGTTTTGCAGTCCATGAACTCTTGAGGAAAATAAAAATCTCTTTAGCTGCTAGATTTTTCCACTGTTCTCGCCAGTTGGTTGCTAAATTTTTCTGCTCTTTGGTGAGGAGCAGGTATTTTAGTGCACAGAGAGTTCATTAGAACATCTTATTGAAAACATCTGTCTGTTGTAAACAAGATTGAGGAGATGGGTGAGACTGAACCAGCACACTGAATTTGTGGGCCGTAAAAGCATAACAGCTAACTAAAGAATGCTAAAATGCCCTGTAGAGTTACAAATAACTGCTGAGTCTCATGATAAATATGTGTGGGACAAATAAGCCATTTGAGCCTTTGCAAATATAAAAATTTTGTTAAGTGCAGCTTTAACATTTTTATCCAAACCATTTATTTTGAAGTGACATCAGGGGTCAGTATACCTGAAGTGCTGAGACCAGAATGTATTTTTGCAGTGCAGAGAAGTTTTGGTAATAAATTCATGTTCAGTTTTGTTTTCTCTTCCAAAGAAGTGCACTAGATGATCATTTTTTTTGTTTTTGTCTTTTGCTCAGTCACCAGAAAGGAAGTGAATATGTTGATAAATGTTCATACAATTGGTTGATGGATTATTTTAAAAGGCACCCGGGGATAAATGACAAAGCTTATGATCATCTACTATTAAGTACTGAAGTAGTTACTTCAGGTGAACAGATTACAGAGGTGTTGACTTCTTGCATAAGAAAATGGTTCAAGTGATGAATTGTGCCCACCGAGTCAGCACTTCTTGGTATTGTGTCCGACAGGGCTGACACATCACACACATGTGCATCAAAACACACACACACACACACACACACACACGAACACACCTCAGACTCGGATGTCTCATGCAGAGAGAGATGTATGTGCTGATGTGAATGAGGAGTTAGGCAGCCCATCATGGCCCATCAGACATTAAACACACTGTGAGCTTTGATAAATACATGATGACATACACTGCTGAACAGACACTATCTGAGGCTGATTTAAACAGCACGAGTTCACTGAGCAAAAGCTGGAGAAACTAATAAGATATTTTTGGTGCGTGTACATCCACAGAAAGCTCTCAGATCGTCTTGTCTCTCTGAAATCAGGACCCGTTTATTCAGCACCACCTACAAACATGCCTCAGTTCTCAGCTGCAGTCTGTTATTCATTTACTTCCAGCTCCATTCACAGACACGTGGGTTGGTGCAGACACTCGAACGTGTGTGCACAGTTTCGTGAACACACACGAGCCCCATCCCTGTTGCTTTAAATTTGTGGCGAAGTTGTTCTACCACTTCTTATTATCGTCTTCTTTTTTAATTAGTTTTTGTGTCTCCTTGTTAAAGCACGAGAACCTGTTGTTGAAAATCACTCTGTGAATACACTTGAGTTGACTCGGGGAAGATCCAATATCCATATTAAGATTACCGACACTCTGATCTGTTCTCTCTCTTCAAAGTCTCACTCCTCTCCCTTCTTCCTCTTCTTCAGACTCACTGACTATCTCTCGCGCTCCCTCGCTCTCTGTCTTATCAGTGCTGATGGCTTTAAGCGTGTGTGCTGAGAGGTCTATTAGTTAGCTATCGTTCTGTCAGATAATGCTTCATATCTCTCTGCCAGTTCACTGTACTTACAGCTTTGCTGTGGCTGCACGAGTTGAGAGCACAGGAATATGAGATTGGAGCACAAACTTTGACATTATTTGAAAACATATATTTTTGGATTCAGCTTGTTATTTTTTTTAGTCTCTTAGCTCGATAGAACAAAGCTGTATGAATCTTACGATGTCGCATCATTAAGAGGCTGGATTGTCATGTGGAGGTGTATGCGTGTTTAGAAAATGTCCTTAAGCAATCGTGTGTGTGCATTTTATTGACCTAAATCACTTCATTAAACTTGAAGGTCTGGTAAGTCTTCACATCTCCATGATTGCCCCAGAACATTTTTTTTATGTCTGCATGGGGGTGTCCTTATACATACATGTGTGCGTGTGTGTGTGTGTGTGTGTGTGTGTGTGTGTGTGTGTGTGTGTGTGTCTACATGTCTCAGTTCTGTACTGCTCATTTGTACCAAGGAAACATTTGTGGTGTGATTGCATTTTTAAAGCCCCTGTAGTACACCTAATTACAACACTTATAGCATGCTTTGCTCCCACATATTGTAATTGTATGAATAACTGATACACATGCACTCACTGTCATCTCTGTGGTCAGCGCTGTCTGTCGATGATGAAGGTCAGTAAGCATTGTGGTGCCCCATTAGAATAATGGGGGTTGTGACGTGGCCTGCCCCAGTGCAAGAAGAGCATCATTCACACTTAGCTGCTTTCCCCTCTCTCTCTCTCTCTCTCTCTCTCTCTCTCTCTCTCTCTCTGTCTCTCTCCGTCTCTCTGATGCCGTATGCCCCGCACCATCTCTTCTTGCCCTCAATTCCACACTCCAATAGCCCTTTCATTTACTCATGCTAACTCTGGCACACTCTATTTCTGTAACACACACACACACACACAGACACAATTAGACTTAAATACACAAACACAGACTGCTTGTCAGTGACATTGGAGACCTCTTGGTGAATTTGGATTAAAACTCAAGCGATGCACTCAATGTAAATACTCTAAAAGTGGAGAATGTTACCAAAGAATACGGGTGCACAGAGAAATGCTTGTGACTATTTAATTGGAAATGGCCTGCAGTACATGCAATTGGAAATGGCCTAGATCTGGATAACTATAATTAATTAGACACCTGTAGTCGACTGCATTCTGTTCAAGTTAAGGTAGACTGTAGCTTCATCTGTTTGCTATTACATACATACAATACATTAACCCTGCTAGGACGTCTTTAAAAAAAGTTTCTCTCAGTCTTTAGATACCTTTAAATATTCTGTGCAGTATGGTACTCAAAGAGACTAAGCTTTTATCACAGTAAGACAAACAGCGCCAGGGAGCATGGCCACCCTTACATATGGGATAAAAGTCTAATCTCTTCACAAATATGCTTCATAACATCACTTAAGGCAATAGATGTAGTGCAGTGGTGTTGTACTTTCACCGAAACAGTTTTTATGGTTCATGAAGAAAATGTAGCTTAAATCGGTTCATGAATATCTGGTGTATTTTTTTGTGCAACCTTTGAATTAATTGGGCATTTTCCTGCTACTTTCTATTGGGAATAATTCCCCCAGAATATGTACAATGCATTTTGCATGCACTTTACCATACATTTTATAATGTGATCCGTGCATCGCATTTTTGATTTGCTTTCAAGATGTGTAACTCAAGCCCTTATAAGAAGGCTCTGAACATGAAAGTGGTAAAATTTTCTTGCAAGTAAAAATGTCCCTGAGCTTTTTGAGAGCTCTCGGATCCTAATGGAGCTCTCAGTTAGTGCTTTATTAAATGCAGGTGCACAGGAAAGTGCAACCACTTAAGCGTATGTATCTAAAATACTGCACTTTCATCAGTTATGAGACAAACAGTGTGTTGTCGGCTCCAGGTGTCTGTTGTCTAATAATAGTGATTCAGAGAACTTTGAATAGAGTTGTAAGGTGGGAGGAGTTTTAAAGTTTTCTTTTAATAATATGTTGATTTACATACAGGGTTTTATTGTATAATTCAGCTACAATCATCCATCAGTTTTGGCTATGAGTAAAATTGTTTTTCATTTTAAACCTGAGATGAACAAAACAGAGTAACAGAAGAACTTTGACTTTTGCTCGTCCAAATACCTAAAAATACGTACTTAACATGTAATTTCTACACTTATCCCTCACTTCTGTTGTACCTTTTGTTTTCTCAATGTTACCAATTTTACAATTAGTACACTGATCCACCTTTTATTTTATGCAACAGTTACGCTAGAGTTGCATATCATCATGAATTAGGTGAGCATAACCTTGGCAAAGTAATTAATTCATGCATTTGCCATACCCCAGCTTTGAGACAGCTGTGAACTAACACCTTTTAAAATTTCATAGGGGAGACATTAAAATTAGATTAAAATTTTAATTGCAACCACCGTGTACAATGGAACGATTGGAGAAGCAAGCATGCTCAGGTTTAGCTGCTAAAAGCCCCCATGAATAGCCGTTTTAATTTTGACACCATTAAGCTTGTGTCGTTGTAAATGAGTGAGGGAGGGGGTGAAGACAACTGTGAATGAGAGATGGACTGACACAGAGAGGAATGGCCTGTAGTTGAGTTACATAAAGGTCATATGAAGCTCCTCAGCTTGCATCAGACAGTGCCATCTCTCCTCCCATCCCCCCGCCTTTTCACTTCCGCTGCCATCCTCCAATGTTTCTCTCCATCCTGTGCCTCTCCAGTTTCAGTTGCATCCGCTTGTCAGGGTGATCTGTTCATTTTTGCCGTCTCCTATGTGATCCTGCGTTACCTCTTTTCCAGTCCTCATGTCTTGTTCTGTCGGCCCTCTTTCAGCCAGTGCTGGCATGTCAGCATCTTGTGTCACCTACATCCTCTCTTCTCTTCTCATCTCTTCTCATCTCATCTCTTCTCTTCTCCTATCCTCTCTTCTCCATCTCGCATGATGGAGAAGAGAGGAGAAGAGATGGAGGCTTACCCTAGAGGTAGTGTACACTCAAACACACACACACACACACGCACAGGCACCCACGGGTCTGTGCTTTAATTGGTCCAGAATGGCTGTGGACTTTCTGCCAGCGCAGTGGGTGCATTGTAGCATGTGCCACACACACACACACACACACACACACATACACCCACACACACATAGTATTATCAGAATTATTGTAAGGACTTATATTAGGTATTTTTGTCCTATTCTCTTACTTGTAAACACATATTGTGGTCTGCAATCTGTCGTTGTTCTGTTACATTACTGTTTCCATGGTTGCCATATTACAGTAATAGACTTCCCTGTTCATGTCTCTGCTCATGCAAGTGATAAGAGCACACAGAAAGCAGCATATACACTAACACTGATACTATATTTAATATATTAACCTTTTAGATTATTTTAGAGATTGCTGCACTATTGATATCACACTCAAACATGTATTTAATGGAGACAGTTTAATATTCCTGCTGTTTTAATGAGCCATCCATCTTCTCAGCCAGTCACACATTAACAGTTAATGCCCCACAACTGCACTTGCTCTTGATTGGCAAACCTCCATAAACAGCTGCAACAACATTAAATCCTTCCAGTCTGACTGATTTAGAGCATTTGAACTTACACACCCTGGGGAGCTCAGCAGCTCTGCAAGCAAGAGGTTATTCTTTATTTTTCATTCATGGAAATAAGCTCATAACTAAGCTAATATAAAAGCTGACAACATTGCTTCCAATGTCAAACAATGTATATTTAATTTTGATGCAGAAATAATCTAAATTTATTATCTTGTTATTTTTATCCCTGTCATCTGCAAACCATTTCTCCTTTCCTTTCCATCACAAAGGACATTTTATACCTGTTGTGCAATGCTGCAATCACACATGTCCACGCTTACGCACACAAACATAAAGACAGCACACAACGCCCCGGTGGGAACAGATCCAGTTGGAGCTTGTTTAATGCTGACCCAACGGAATATACGTCCGTCCCTCCAGTGTTTCCCTCTCACCCTTAGGGCTCATGGCCAAGAGTCCCACAATCACCCACGTCCGCCTACACACATGACATATAATGGATTTTCATCGTGATCCTGCAGTCCCTTCTGTGCTTTTACCTGCTCCACATTGGCTAGTCAGACTAAATGTATGCTGTAAGTGTGAGAGTGTGTGTGTGTGTGTGTTCACGTGCAGACTCAGGGTTTTCTGTCTCTCTCTTCTCACCTCTCAAAGCCCTGCAAATTCGGTCTCCATGGAAACGAGGGGGGGGGGATTGGAAGGGGAGGGCATGATGTTGACTTCCTGACACCTCCTGTCCCGTGGGACACCAACTGTCAGCAACTCCATATGTTTGTGTGTCTGTGCGCATGTGTGAATGTGTATGCATGTCTTCACACATGTGATTAATATGATGTATTAATGTGACCTGCATGAGCCTGGAATTTCATGGTACAAGAAGCTACGATAACATTTTAGTCACAAGTCATCCTTATGTGACACTCTGAAGGGTTGTGTCTGTGTGTGTGAATCCATGTGTATGTGTGTGTGTGTATCTATTGGCTTGTGTAGCTTCAACCTTCATGACTGCTTCTTATCAGCTGCCAAAGCGGAGCTGCTCAGTGTGTTAGTGGGTCTGGCTGAAGGACCATGTAGTGGAATCCCCTGTTCATTAGGACAGGATGACGCGGCAGATAACAGGAGCAGATAACAGGAGAGGACAAACATGAAGAAGCTAATGTGGACACTGTATTGCATGTGCTGCATGTTTCATCCTCTGTTTACTTTGTCCCATCACCAAATGCTAGGCAGGTAGAACAAAATCAGTAGAGAAATCATGTAATTTACTTATTGCACAGCATTAAGTTTAAACTTAAGTACAAAAAACAAGCCACTGTGGGTGCAGAGGAAGTGAAGTTGTGCTGACATTTTTATCATCAATCACTGAAGTCATTTTTGTGTTTAAGAGAAACAAGCAGCTTTTGGCAATTGTGATGCCATCTCTGTTTTTCTGATTGTGTAGACAAAATCATCACAGGTTAATTACCAAAACAACAAGCAGATCACTCAATGATAAAAATCATTCTCAGCTGTAGAGTTGATATATGGGTTCATGTTTCACTTTAAACATGAGTTTGATAAACCCCCCAAGTGCTCAGTTTGACACACAGACAGAGACAAAGCGAGGAACGGTTCAACAGTCGGAGAAATGAGAGGTGTAAGAGAGGTGTGGGCTTAAGGAAAGATGATAGAAAATCAAAATGGAGCTAAATGTGTCTGCTGCGGAAAAATGCGGCTTCAAGAGGAAACGAGCAATTTGATCCATCACCTGAAACACAATCATGTTAGACAATATACTGAGTGCAAGGCCAAGAAAAGAGCTATGAAAGCATTTGAAACAGAGTGAGTATGGAGGGCAATTTGACCTTTATTGAAAGCAGATAGTGTAGATATACAGGAAATAAGGAGAGATTAATCAGTTGTTCAACAGGTCACCTAGAAACCAGGAAGCTCATGAACAGAGTCTGTGGCTGTTAATCTTTATTCAAACACTGCAGACTGAATATGTACATGAATAATACAAAGAGGTGAGTACAAAGAATCGTATCACAGGTCCATTAAAAAGAAATTGTTTTATATATTATAGCGGAGGTAAATTTAATAATTTAACCATCCATCAACTGGCTAATTTTTTTCTTGATCAATTGTGTGGTCAATAAAATGGAACAACCCTATGAAAATGTGTTGTTTTGTCTTAACGACATTTTAAAACCCAAATAAATGTAATTTAGAAGAGAACACGTAAAAATATTCCTAATTTGAATAGTGAATATTAGCTACTATGGCTTAAAATATCACTTATTTATTTTCACAACGATTGCTGTTTGAGATTTTGTGGATCAAAACAACTATTTGGCTAAAATTTTAGGTTCTGCAAGTAAGCATGGTCAGGTATAGAATTCAGATTTCATCTGCTGATTTCTCATCTTCCTGCCGTCCAAAGGAACTCCAAGGAAGAGAAGACAAGGTTATAGTTCCGAAAACAAACAGAAATCCAACAAAGGAAGTGAAGATGGATGACAGAAGAAGGAAACAGATAATTAATGATAAAAAACTGAGTGAAATGAGGACTTAGAAGAAGAAAGGATGCATGATTGTACTGGAGGAAATGAAGGAAATGAAGAATGTGGAGAAAAGGAAGAAAACATGAAAGTTTGAAGATGTTGGTGTTTGAGCTGCTGGATTCATTAAACAGCCGTGGGCTCTGCATCCCTACCTACCACACCCCAGCGTTGCCATGGATATTAGGCCTTGGCAGCACAGATGTGTGTGTGTATTTGTGTGTGTGTGGTGTTGGGTAGAGGTGTGCCAGGATGACATCATACAGTAGCTTGCTGAGAAGGTCTACTGCAGGCACATGGCATCTACAATATTTATAGGCCCCCAGAACAGATGAGCTCACTCAGTCACTCAGTGTGACTGGCTTCACTTCACACACATACACACAGACAAAGACACACACACACACACACACAAAGAGGGAAGAAGTGGCACAGAAGTTACTCACGCAACCAGAGCCACACCCACTCACATAAATATTTCCTCCTCTCTCCTCCGTTTTTCTCACCCACTGGCCTTGAGGAATGCAGTGCACACAACTTGACCATACAGACATCACAATACATGCAGCAATAATCAGCCAGAACGACCCTGACGTAGTTTAGGATTATGTTAGTATAAGAAGATGATAAAACACACAGTCACACAAACACATACACCGTGACATAAGAAGCGCCTGTATTCTCTGTGAAAATGAACTGCCACTGTATGAGTCATAAGGAAAAGGAACGGTACTGTGTGAAGGATTAAACCGGTGGAAAAATAAGGGACTGCTACAGTAACACACACACACTCACAAGAACACAATATATACACACAAACACACACACAAAGTGACCCCATTCCCCCCCAAACATGTTCATATTACACACACACAGGATTTAAATCCTCATATCCCAAAATAAACAAATCATTTCTTGGTAGGGCAAATGCTGTACATCAGTGTAACAGCGAAGTATGATTGAGAGTGACCAGTGTGCGTGTGCGTGTGTGTGTGTGTGTGAATGTGTGTCTGAGCAACCGACAGAGTGTATGAGTGTGTGAGTTTGAGTTACAAAGCTGGCGTGCACCAGAAAGAAAAATCACATTTCATAAATAAATCATCCATGGCCTTGTGATGGATGTGCACATATACAGACACACACACAAGGACACACACGCGCATACGCACGCACACACACACACACACACAAGACTGCAATGCTTCATACCATGGCCATCATAGTACGAACCAGATTAGAGGCGAATCATTTTTAAAGAGTTGTGTGCTGCTTTGGTGTGTGTGTGTGTGTGTATGTGTGTGTGTGTGTGTGTGTGTGTGTGTGTGTATGTGTGTGTGTGTGTGTGCTCCTAAGCTAGTGGCTGAGGCTTCCTGTGTGTGTCCTGTTGTCCAGAGCTCTATAGAACTAAAAAACAACCAACAAGCATTTCATCCCCTAATGTACCTTGAAGTTTTAGCTCAAGATTTTCACAGCATCATTTTCCACATCAAACAACACTGTGACAATGGAAAGGTGTGCTTGTGTGTGTGTGTGTGTGTGTGTTAGAGCAATATGCAGAAGGTACTTTTATGTATCATCCACCTAATACTATGTAAACATGGCTCTAATATCAGTTTTGACACCTGCTGTATTGGTTTATTACATGTATCTGAAAAATCTTCGAAGCCCAGAGAAAGTGACTCTGCATGGGGCCAGAGTTTATGTGTGTGTGTGTTTTGTGTCTCTGTGTGTGTGTGTGTGTGTGTGCGTATGGTGTGTATTTTTGGAACCTGCTGGAGAGAGAAAGTCTTTTGCGACACATTCTCTTTGCTCCTCTCTCATTCTCTCTCTCTCTTTCTCTCTCTCTCTCTCTCTCTCTCTCTCACACACACACACACACACACACACACTCTCTCTCTCTCACTCTTGTCATTTTCTCCCTCTGCCACCATTACACACTGGCTCTCCCAGAGGCTACAGTGCTGAATGAGAAGTTTTGCTGGCTGGGAGAGGACTTAAAATGAGGAGGAACTCAAAGCAAAATCGATTAGTGATAGAGTGTAGAGGGCAGATAAAGGGATGTGCATTTATGAATGGAAGGTAGAGGAATGCAGGTTATTAAGCATTGCTTCTAGGAATTTTAATTTCAAATGAGATATATGGCTGTGAAATGTTTGTGTGCTCTGTGTTGGGAAAACAGTAGAGTTTCCATAGTTTCAAATCAAAAACACATCTTCCTTATAGTCTTTTATTAAGGTGTGAAGATACCAGCTATGGACCTATGTGTTCTCTCTTGTCATGGTGGATACAGTGTTAGAGACATCTACATGTTCATTTTGTCCATGTTTGGCATTTTTTCTTTAGATTTTAAAACAAATTATATTGGTCATTATTCTTTGTTGTCAGCATGTTGTGAAGCAGATGGATCTTAATCTTGTATAATGAACTTAAAATGGCCACTAAAATGAACTGATGAAGGGAGGAA
The DNA here is from genome assembly GCA_029814765.1 of Acanthurus leucopareius. Classification (NCBI taxonomy): domain Eukaryota; kingdom Metazoa; phylum Chordata; class Actinopteri; order Acanthuriformes; family Acanthuridae; genus Acanthurus; species Acanthurus leucopareius. The sequence continues at coordinate 7,030,871 of JAQMCX010000029.1, forward strand.
TGGAAAGATTTTATAGTCTGAAACCATTGTAATCTCATCCATACTGCTGCTTTGTCTCTGTCTTGGCAGAGACCCAAAGTGACAGCTTTGAAGTCTGGATTTTGTTTGGTATAATTAATAGTTTTTCTTAGTTTTAATTTAGAGTAATCAGACAGTCTCATTGAGATTAAGATCAATTTTCTAAGAGAGACCTGAGAAGAAAAACAGGACACATTTAGCATAAAGAAACAACACAACTAGACGATAAACAATGAAATATAAAACTGTAACAAGAGTCATAAAAATACATCAGACAGTAAAACTTTAGATTCTCCAAGGGAAATGCAGGACTCTACTTGGAGGACAGTTTGCAGTTTATTCCATTTAGCATTTCTGCAAAGAAGAGCATCCATAAGGGTTATCTAAAATATCTTACAATGATACCACTGCAGTGATATTATGAAGGAGATATAGCCCCTGAAGTCAATTGTACAGAGAAGTAAATCATACAATGCAAAACTGTAGCAATAACAAATCTTTGCAGAGGGTAAAAACAAGAGAAATCTTTAATGCACAATGCAGAGAATGCTGATTTCAAAAGAACAACCACACACCCAACTGCCTTTTAGCAAGAACCACAAACAAGTAATCATTTATTTAAATTAATCATAATTTCATAAATGTGTTGATTTTGTTTTGTTTATTCTATTATATACAAGTCATTGTAGCTTACATAGCCTAGGTTAAATTAGATTTAGTTTTGATCTTTTAAATAAAAACCACACACTCTAGTTACACATTGAACATCCTCAGGGATGTAACACAAACAGAATGCAGGGTTGATTGATAAGTTCATGGCTTGTGGTCAAGGCAGATGTGTTATAAAAGGAGATGAATTATACAGCTCTCTGTATATGTAAAGCAATGTAGTTTTTTGAATCATTATGATGGACGTTTGAAGTTAATAACGTGTGTTATATTCCTGTCATGTGTAGCCTATTTAAAAAAATTGCAAGTCAGGATTGTCTGAGAAAAATGGACAACATCAGGCTTCATGCCGTCATTTGAACCTGACTTGGCACCCTCAGACTATTACCTCTTCTCTTGGATGAAGAAAGAGCTCAGTCATCACTATTTCACAGGGATGATGATGTCATTACTGCTCCAGAGTACTTCCTGGAGGCTCGCTAACCACTAGACTAAGTGTGTAAATGTATCCCAAAAATACTGGTTGATAGGCACTGGAAACTACCGGACTATTATTAGAACATGCCCTCCACGGGGGTAGTATTTGATTATTACTGGGTCAAAAACATGGAAAGTTTTATTTTTTTAGCACAAAAAGACATTTAATATTCGATTTTTTAAAATATTAAATTAACCATGACCCATCTCTATTTGTGCATGAATATTAATATTCATTCTGATAATTAGCCTTTATGTAAAACATCTGTGTATCCAGGTCAGAAGATGAAACTCAAGGGTACTGCAGTCCCATGGGACATGTGGACTACAAGGACGGGGGACCATGGTGTATAATGTATGTGATGGTTGACACTTTAATCCTTTAAGCTAATAGAATGTGCTGAAGAAGGAACCTTGTTGAATTAATTAACATGGAATAACTATAATCTTACGATGATATTCTTGATATTTAAAAAAAACACCTAGCACAGATTGCAGTTTTGTTTTCAGTCACACACTCCATGTTTCCATTCATGTGTTTTCCAGCGTTAGAAGGACAGAGACTGTGTGAGAAGGACAGGACAGCAGTGTGACGCCTCACTGTCAGGCACCATGAGAGGTGCCTGTCGTGCCTGTGTCATTACAGTTACAGTTATTGTAGACTCACTGTAGGCACACACACACACACGCCCACACACACACTCTCAGTGGTGTAGTATTACATCCTGCCACTGCAGTTTGCACTCTGTGAAGGGCAAGAGCAGCATTCTCGACCTCCACAAACACACACACAAACACAAAACACCTAGGCTGCCCATTACTGGCAGCCGTTTGTAGCTTCATGAGGGATTGAGAAGAGAAGGGATTGAAAATTATGCTGAATGTACCCTTGGAGCAGTTTATTTACTCTGAATATGAAGATTAATATTAATACAGCTGTGTTTGATGCATCTCCTGCTTTCCCCTACAACCACGATACACTTTCATCTGCAAAACAGAGCAGCTGGGACGGACTGAGTGTGTGTTTGTGTGGTCTCTAGAGTGCATGTGTGTTAGTTTGTGTATTTACAGCGAGTGAGTCGATGTGTTTGTGTAAAACAGGAATGTATATATTAATATAATTAGCCAGACTTGATCGAACCTGTGTATGTGTGTATAGTAGATTGTTAAGCATTGTTTTTTTTATGTAGACTTGTGTAGACAGAATATGATTAACATACTTTTTCAAAATAACATACCTTTACAAAGATGGAAAGAGAGGGCATTTTTTTTTATTTTCAGGATCTCACTAGCTGGGATGTAGAGTTCAGAAGTGAATGTGTATAAAAACAGTGTCTGTCGTTTGCAATGATTGTGTGCAGTAATAGGCTTCCCTCCAGGCTGAACAGGAGCTTGAGGAGGACACAGTGAAGGAGAGATGGAGGAAGGTAGGCCATGCGCTCCGACTGAGTGATGAGTACAGCAGAAGAGGGAGACAGAGCTGACACAGGTGCTTTGGACGGGGGCAGAAAAGGGGAGGTGACAAAGGAGGCTGAAATAAAACAGGGAGAGCAGGAGGAGGTGCAGCAAAGTGAGGCGATGAGGAAGGAGGTGACCTAGAAGGATGAGTGAATCTTCTCAGAGTGATGATTGTGTCTGATATTTGGATTCAAAATGCAGTATGCACATATGCAAGTTTACCAGTCTTGTCCCTTTCAGTTTTACAATGCAGTAATATATTTATTATTTACTATTATTACTGTTGAAATTTTAAAGTCACAACTTTAGTGACTCTCCTGTCTGAGTTGATGGAAATACACATAGCCTATAATGATTTAGGTCACTTTAATTTTAACAATGTGCTCAGTTTTGTGAGCAGCAGTGACAAATCTCCAGACTCCTTTTGCCCTGGGTTTGCCTCCTAGGCTACATACATGCCCACCAAAGCTAATTTGTTGCTGGACCCAAGACTGACAATCTTTGACATAGAATATGAATTGAAATAATTGTCAGTTCAGTGGCAGGGCTGTATATGGGACTGCTGGTTTGTCAGTTAGTCACCAAACAGAAACATTAACCTAACCCAAACTACTGGATAAATTTCTTTGAAATTTTGAACAGGCATTCATTGTCTCCAGAATAAAGCCTATGAATTCTATGTTCCTTTAGCGCCACCATGAGGTTTACATGTGTGGTTTTGAGTAAAATATCAACCACTGAATGGATTGCCATAGAATGCTAACACTGTAAACTATGTTAGAAAACTTGGTCAATATTGTGCTAGCATAACATCAGCATGTTAGCTTTGTGGCTGTCTGTGAGAAAGTTGGCATGGATGTTTTGGGGCAAGTGTTACAGACTTTTTCTTTTTCTTTTTTCTGCAAATTATAAAGGATGAAAATATACAAAATAATTAGCTACGGTCCATAACATGTAATTACGCTAGTTTGCTAATTACAATATGTAATAAATCTTTCAGCTCAGTTCTCTATCAGTGACACTAAATGTCATTTTAATGCTAGAACTAGCCCATAGCATTGCTAATACAGAAGAGGAAGGAATTATGACCACTTTCATTATGTTATGCTTTTGAAATTTAATGAGCAGGCATGTCTCCATAAACAAACTTAAGCCTTTTATCTAATACGTGTGCATTTGTGCGCACTGTAGCTGTGTATTGTATGTTAAAGAGGAGATGGTGGAAAATGAGGGGCTGCCCTCTAGTCCATGTTATATTATGTGGTAAAATGGCTGCTTTTCATTGAAGGAAGGTTCAGCCGAGATTAGCAATGCTCAAGAAAAATAGGGAAGAGAGGAAGAGCTACGCAGTAAATAAAAGGATGATAGAGCCAACATGGAGGAGTCTGGAGTGGATAAAGTGTGAAAGAAGTAATCAGGTGTAGTTAGGAGAGAGACAGAGGTAACAAGAGGGAGAGAAAACTGTGAGAGGCTGCCAGATAAAAAATAGTCAAAGGTCTAAGAATTCTGCTGCAGAAAACGCTGATTTATCAGGTCAAATGTGTCAAATGTTTGGTGTTTTTGTCAGGGCTGCTGATCTGCATGAGTGCTTTGTGGTTTGTGTTGTAATATAGTAATTTTGCTAGTGGGTGGCGCTGTTTCACTCTGCTTGTCGGCTGTGTTGTTGTTCTCTGTGCT
>JAQMCX010000029.1:7036395-7050584 GCA_029814765.1 Acanthurus leucopareius
TTTCACTCTGCTTGTCGGCTGTGTTGTTGTTCTCTGTGCTTGTCGCTAATAAAGTACACGTTCAAACCTGCAACAGTTTGTTTGTGTGTTTGTGTTTGCGTGTGTGTGTATGTGTGTTTGGTGCGTGTTTCAATGCTCCTTTATTGTTTCAGTCTCTAACAGCAAATCTCAGGTTCTACCAAGTCTGGCTCCTACTGGTGTTAAGGGTGAGAACTTATTACCATACATGATTTTTTGTGACTCGTTTTCCTGCTTCTCCTTCGTCTTAATCAGGGAGCTTAATGTCTGCATGTATAAGCAGTCAAACAAATCTCAACACTGCCTCTCTTTTAAAACCACAAGCTACTCTTAAGCCTGTAAACTGAACTCCTTAGGTGCATATTTTGCCTGTTTTTGTGCAAAAACGTATAGCTGGTGTCTCAGGTTGTTACTTTTTTCTGTGAGTAACTTGTGCTGCCATTAGGGGTCTCTGTCTCTCCACTAACCCAGATGGCAGCAGGGACTGGTGTGTTTGGCTACTCGGTGGTTGTTTCGCCAGCAGTGAGTTGCTGTCAGTTAATGGTGGAAGTCACCACAACCACTGAGGAATGTTTGAATGTGTGGGGACTCGTCCGTCTTGCTGTTTCATCTCTCTCTCTCCCCCCTGTGAACCTTGTTTCCTTGACAACCAGGTGCAAGCAAGCAGACCCGCAGACAGGGACCATTTTATTTTTTATTTTCTATATTTATGCGCTACCACTCTCAATGGTTATGATGTTGAATGAGTGTTTCAGTTTATTTTTTACTGACAGATCACAGAGCAAAGGATCAGTGAGTGGGAGAGCCCAGTGCATGATGGAGCACAGGAAAATAAGAAGGATGAGAAAAGATGAATGAGTGAGAGGGCAGAAATTCAGAATGCAATTAATGAACATTCAGATCAATTGTAACTAATTAGACTCTGTTCATGACTTAGTTATAAGAGACAAGCTACTGTAAACACAGAGAACAAATTTAGAGATGATGCAGATACAGACATGCATCTACAGAAAGATTTATGAAAAGTTTTTTTTTTTTTAATGGGAGATCTACTGTTATGTAAAGGCAAAAACTGAACAATACACCGTCTATATGGTCAGATTTTTACTGAATTTACAGTGTAGTGAATGAATGATAGGCTCCTCTATTTAAGCGTGGGTTATTGACATATATTAAGTTGTTCATACAAGAAAAATCAACATTAAAATTGCAATTTTGAAAACATTTGGACAGAAAAGATGTGATTATAAAATGTGTTTTATAAAATATTCCTTACACCCAATGGTAGGCTTTATGATGATGTCGCCACATTTTGGTAGCTTCTAATTTTTTTTCCAAAAATCACATATCAGAAGCTCAAAAATTAGGATAATGCATGGTGTTGGTACATGGTGTTGGTACATAATGACAGGCAGTATCAGTGTCAGTCAAATTAGAAAAAAACAGAATAACACTGAAAAATGAAATCATATTCAAGGCCTCTCCAGCGATTAAGTGTTGCATTCTGAAGAGGCAGATTTTTGAAAATGAAATGATTAAAATCAAAGTAACATCGGTCAAGATACTCTGAATTTTAGTCCCTGTTATGGGTTGGGCTTCCTAAAGCCTGCGTCCCATGATGCAGCACAAAAGAGTCTTTTGTCAGTGGCAGTTTAACACCTGCTGCTTATTATGTGTAGTAAAAACGCTCTGGTATCACTGGCTTCCTAAATATGTTACAATACTGCAATCATGAAAATGTGACCCACTAATGCAGAATCAAACTAGACTTTGTACCAGATTTCTTACACTTCAGTAAACATGTGTGATTCATGGTGATGCTCAAGTGTGTCATGGCACCAAAAAGAGGTTGAGATTCACAAGCCCAAAGACATTCATTGTGGAGCAGACACTATTAGCAGCATGAAGAAAAAATATACTTAAAATGCTTTACTATATGTAATAGGTGTCTCAGACTGCAGTCAAGTGCATGCACTGTGAAATCCCACTGGGAAAGGAGGTACGAAACAGGCTGCCATTTATAAATAGAGAGAATCAGCACGCACAATGTCATGCTGGAGGAAAATGGGTCTCTTGAATTTGTGTTGAGTAAGCAGTGACTGGAGGTTTTATTAGAGGAAATAGAGCGTTTAATTTCATGCTAATTCTTGGCATTAGTTCCAAATTTGACTTAAAAACTCCATCTGAGTCCCTGAACTTTTATGTACCCGTGTGAAGATTTGAAGGGGAAATGTGTGTGTGTGTGTGTGTGTGTCTGTGTGTGTGTGCATGCACGTGTGTCTGTGTGAGTGAGCAATAAAGAACAGGTGGCCTGAGCCCCCAGCAGTCCTCATCTAAACCCTGCCTCCTTCCTCCTCCATCAGCTGATCACTACGAGCTGCTCTGTTTCCTCCTCCTCCTCCTCCTCCTCCTCTCCTCCTCTGCCTCCTGCCATCCTCATCATTTCTGTCTCATTTTATCTTTTTTTCTAATCAAAATCATCCATGTTTACATCACCAAAACCCTGTTTTCCCCCTTTTTTTCCAGCCTGTCCCTGTTTATCTATCTCCCTACCCTCTCTTCCTCTCTCTCTCGCTCTCTCACTCTCTCTCCTCACCCTTCGTCCCTGCTGTCTCTCGTCCCGGCTGCAGTTAGAGCAGGCTGACTAGCGGAGTGCTGTTGTTGTCCCTGACGGAGGGCAGAGGGAGCAGCACAGGAATCTCATCTAGCCCCGCTGCACTCAGTGTCGACCACGACTCAGAGGAACTAGCCCTCTCCTCCACCTTCGTCGCCTCTCTCTTCCTTCAACTCCTCCTCTTCCTCCCCTCTGCCTGTTTCTTTCTCTCTTTTTATGGGGGGTCTGATTGAGAGATCTGATATGTTTAGCCTTCAACATGAACCCAACAGTGAAGATCCACCTTCAGAATGGGACCCACTTTAACACCTACATGTACCAGGTAGGGACTCAGCACCTGTGCGGTATGTGGATGTTACCGGTGAGGGATCGTCTCCAGCTCAAACAGCTCTCTCTGTGGTTTCCACATGTCCTCGCCTGGGTATCGATTTCAGTGCTGATGGCTCTTTTCTAGAACTGAGATATGGCCTCCATTCTAACTCTCCCTCCTGCTCCTCCCTCCTTTTCACCACCAGGTCTCAATCAAACTGCAGGAAAGATTAATGCTGTGCACTGATGCAGATTGCATATCGGTTTAGAAATGTGGCCACACCTCCTCAAGTGAGAGGCTTTTCACTGTTTGATGTGTCTAGCTGCATGTTTTCAACCTCCAATTGTCCAAGAAAACAAATAAGATAAATATCTGTTATACACTCTCCTTCTCTCTCTGTGACTGCTGCGTGTGTGTTTGGTTTACCATATGTGTATTACAGCATGCGAGCGAGAGGCAGACTCATCTGATGCACAACAAAAACTCTTTGTGTTTCTCCTGTCATCCAAGCAGAGGAAGAACTCCCCTCTCTTCCTTCCCTTTCTTTGTCAGTCTTTCTGGTGCAGGTTTTGTTTTGGTTTAATGAAGAAAACTGGGGTACATGAATGGATGCTATTCTAGGCTCAGGCCTTCAGTGTGCACTGGGGAGGAGAGAAAGTTGGAAAACTTGCAACTTGATTTTGACACCTTTTGTCTGCTGAACTGTAAGAAAATGATATTTTGAAAACAACAGGAGAGACATATTTGATTTGTCAAGTGTAAAAATGCTTTCAATGCATAATTCAACTTCATGGCAAGTAATCAAGGTATTAAATGACTTTTGATATACATGTTTTCACGGTGGTTGGTTGTTGAGGTTTTGCTGGGTGTCATTTAAATCCTTGCCAAAGTGATTTTTAACTTTTCTAGATTCACTTAGGCTTGGGGGTTTTGTGTAGAAATCCCCCTTCTTTTTCAAGGTGTTCAGAGAGGGATTTACTAAGGTGTATTTACACCGAGCTGTTGGCTCCTGTGTTATCAGCGCTCCAGAAGTGAGTCCAGAGCTGGCATGGCTTCAGTCACTCTTGGCATTATCCCTAATGTGCTTCACTTAGGCTGATTTGCTCCTGACTTACTATGATTACGCAGAAGTCTAATTTGACTGCATCTGTCTCAGCCATGAAGTGTAATAAAATAAATAAACGCTTCTTCTTCTGCTTATTTACTTGCGCGTTATCAGTGAGAGTTGTCCCTCCAAGGAGTTGGTCAGGGTGGAGGTCTGTCAAGTGCTGCAGTCAGCGGCTTCACTCCACACGTCTCTGAGCTGTCATCACACACACAAGGAACATCTCTCAGCGGGCTCCATGTGTGTATTTCTGCTGTAGTTTGTGTGTGTGTGTGTGTGTGTGTATGCGCCTGTGCCCATGTGATGAAAAAAAAAAACGTTCACGCAAAGTTTGCACACTGCTCAAACGCTTCACTGTCATAATGAGCCGTTGCCATGGTGACGGCCTCCGAGTGCCGGCTGGCCTCATGGCAACAGATTACTCACTGTCTTCTTAGGGCCGACACCCATGGAAGGCATTATGGTGGTTGGTGGTGGTGTATGTCACAGTATTTGAGTGTTGTATATATGTGTGTGTGTGTGTGTTGACTGTGATTCGTCAGAGGAAGGTCAAGTCCACCTCTGTGCTGATTGCCACCTCGCTCTCTCTGCAGTGGTGAAGAGTTACAGAGCTGTGATATCTGAGCCTCCCAGGGGACTCACTCATTCTCCAGTCCACGACTCTGCATTCATCTTCAGTGTGGCACTCTGAAGTGAATAGCTACAGTTTACATCGGAGTTCATTTAGTGACTTTTGGTGCGTGCAAGTGAAAGCAGCTTGGTGAATATACACAATCTCCAATGAGGTGTCTCCCTCTACATCTGTGCCTCCTCACAGTAAATGATCACTTCTGTATGTTTGCTGGTGAAGTCTGATCTTTCCACTGATTCAGATCTTGCTTGTGCATTTTAAGACTTTCTGATCTGTTTACTATACAGTGATGGAGTTCATTCAGCCAGGCTTTGCTGAGTTACTTAAGTAATTTTAACTTTGTTCATAGTTTGTTCCTGTTTACACAGATGCTTGTGATGCACACTCGATCCACACAAACCCTCAGATTAGCATAAATGATATCACATATCACAACCCTGCCCTGTGAATCATATGATGTGTGAATGAGTTCATAGTCATGTTTACACTTTCCATCTCTTTCCTCTCCTGCTTAGTCACATATTTCCCTCTTCCTCTCCTCCCACCAAATGACGCTCGCAGAGAGGCTGCCCCACCTTGCTGTTCTCATCTATTTATATTTGTTTTGGCCTCAGTCTCACATCTTGTTAGTCTACCCACACACAGCAGAAGTTGCCATAAAGTTAGAGGCTGTTTGTTGTTCAGGGTGTTTATCCTTTTCAAGGTGTGCTGCTATCTGTAATCTCCAATACCTCCTGTATCTCAATGGAGTGTGGTTTATGCAATTCTGTAACCTTTCTTTTTTGCCTTGTCTAAATCTATTGTCATGAGTGCTTCTCTATTCCTCCCCAAACGACCTTCAACAACTTGCAGAGAACGGATGTGAAGTTGTTGAGAGTCGTTGCTGAGAATTGGACTGTTTGTGTAGGCAGAGAGAGCTGCTGTGACAGTTATAGAGTGGCGAGATGGAGACAGTAAATTTTATATTTAAAACACAGCAGATGCATCACGGTACAGTTAACACCTGATAAACAACATCCAGTCAGTTTACAGTAAAAACAAAATAAGAAATCTGAAATTGTTAGTGCAGTAGCTTCAGTGTCATTAGGAAACTCTATGCATGGTAAAGCAGCTTACAGATTTATCTTTTACATCTTTATTCATTCACTAAATCTCTCACTCGTTTGCCTGCACTTAGTTTTCTCTCCCAAAGCTTCTCTTTTGAGTGACATTGTGTGTCCTGATTTCCTCATCTTTAGAGCCTCTGTCCTGCAAAAATAAAACTAGAGGTAGACAGTAAAAGTCTTATGGTCAGGAGTTCAAGATACGCGTTTCAACTTTGCTTGCCTGTAGATGAGTACTTTTGATCATACAAGCACGTGCAAACAACATCAGAAACATTTATAGACAAAAAAGTAAAGTAAAAAGTAGTGAAAAGGCAGTGGGCTTCCATCAGAGATTAAACGTATATAAGTTATGAACCGATGTGTGTGATCATAGTAATTGTTCAAAGCACTTGCCTCCTGTGTAATCACACACACACACACACACACACACACACAAATTTACACTTATATTTGCATCAAACAGCGCAGAAGTAGTTGTGAAATTTTTTATAATATAGTGTGATATTAGAGTATTATATTGTATAAGGGGTCCAGTTTGTAGGATTTAATAGCGCCTAAGATGGAAGTTGCAAATTGCACCTGACTGAATATCCCCCTGCTCACCCTCACCTTCCCTGTGTGTAGGAGTGAAAACCATGAAAGACCCTTTGTAGAGCCAGTGTTTGGTTTGTCCACCCTGGGCTACTGTAGAAACATGGCAGCACAACATAGTGGACTCCTCAGAAGAGGACCTGCTTCCTTTATAGATATTAAAGGCTCACGCTAAGGAAATAAAAACTTTTTTTTATTTTCAGGTGATTATTCACTAATGAAAAGCTGCATATGAATTTTAGATGACATTTCTGCCATATTCTACAGAGGAATCCCCCTTAATCATACACAGTGGACCAATTATTGATATGTTCTCATCAATATAGTAAGTGTTTCTCATGATTGTTTCTCAGTGTTTGTATTAATATTGCAAAATATATGCACAACATTAAACATCAAAAGGGAAAAACATTAAAACTGGTAGGACAGACTGACACTCAGATTGATGCTGATTGGGGCGTGGAGTTGTTCCATTCATATTTCTTACCATGTCGGGAGATTTTAGACATAGCTCTTGTGTGTTGGACGTTAAGTCTCCACTGTGTTGACCTCTGAGCATATTACAAACACACACACACACACATACCCTAGTACAGAAGGATAAACACACTCTTGATAAACCCTATATTTTATGAATTGTGTGTGTGTGTGAGAGAGAGAGAGGGAGACAGGGAGAGAGAGACTTTTTTTATCCCATTGCACTTCAATCTCTGTCCTTCTCTCTCTATGCACATTTACACACACACTCTCTCTCACACACACACACACACACACACACACACACAGCATTTTTTTCATCCTTTAATCCCAAACTGCTTAAGGAAGCGAAGGGGAGAAATCCCTTTACAATGTCTGGGCTCAGCAGTGTTTGGTAACCACTCGCTATCTCACATTGTGGTTGGAGGCAGAGAACGGCGCTCTTCCATACGCCCAGAACCTTCTCTTTACTCTATATATGATATACTGTGACAGATGTCGAGGTGGTGTTGGCAAAGAGCCGCGTCTGTATCTGACTGTTGTGTGAAGTTGAATAAACATCCTGGGATTTTTTTTTGCATGGTTTTGGGGGGTAAGGATTGTATAATGCACGCAATGATACTGTGTGTGTGTGTATGTGTGTGTGGTAAAGCAGCCTGAAAAGCTGCCAGAGGGACGGTATTAGACAGACCTTCATAAGAAATTGAATAGAAAAGTTTTTTGTCTAGACAGTGTGGTGTTATATTTTATATATAACATGTCTCTGTTCTGTTATATAATTCTCCTAACAAAGGAGATGTATTCATACCTTTATCTATTCTTAGTTATTTGTCAGGTTTTATTATTATTATTTTTTTCTCTCTTGGAGCTGTTCATGGGGAGACGCAGAAAACCTCCAAAAGGCAGAGGGATGAAGGGATGAGGAGATGAAAAGGAGAGCGTGAGAGGTGGCCTGTTGAGCCTTTTTGCCACGATTGAAAGAGACAGTGAGCTCAAACATCTGTTAGTGGATTTGGGCTGAGCTCCTGTCTATTGGTGCACGCCTGTGGAATAAGGGAAAGTAAAATGAACACACTGACCCATTTTCCCCCTTTTCCTCCCAGTACTTCTTCTCTCTCTCTCTTTCACTTTCCTCTGACTTGTTTTGATGCCTGCAGCGTGATATGCAGGGTTAACAAAAACCCATACAATTTTCTTAGAAGTTTGTATGTGCTAATGTGTATACAATATGTCTGTCTAAAATCTGACATAGAATTAAAATGATCTATATTATCAACTCAGTAGGAATAGTGTGAAGTTGTTTTTAATATCTGATCTGTAGTCACTGGTAGAATTTAAGTACATTTACACAAATACTCTACTTGAGTACAAATTTGAGGTATTTTTCTTAAGTAAGGCTGTTTTATGCTACTTTATACCTTAGCTCTATTATACTTCAGATGCAAAGTTTGTACTTTTAACTCCAGATTTAGAAGTAAAAATACAAAGTAAGTCAAAAAAAGATAAATGATGAAACCATCAATAAATATTTCGAGTAATTAAGATGTGCTTCATCTTTACTAGCTGCAGCATTAAAATGATTAACACACTGATGCATCAATAACAAAAATCCAATTACATGATACACACGTTTTTTTGTATGATTATTTTTGTTTTTAGTACTTGGAGAATATTGTCATGCTTGTACTTTTGTGCCTCTTTACGTACAGTAATTCAAAACTGAAATGTAGGAACCTTTTGCTTGTCACAGAATATTTCGACACTAACAGCTCTGCTTCTTTTAAAATTTAAGTTTTATATTTGTGTTGTTCCTTCACCCCTTTCTGTTGCAAAACACACTTAGTCCATTTACAGGACAAACATTTAAATTTACAAACATTAACATTAACATTTTTACAGGTAGAATTGAGAACTGTGCATTTTTTAATGAAATTCAGATTGTTTCTTTGGTTGCAGGCAGACTTGACTTCAGACTGGTCGATAAATACCATGCAGGGCGTAAGACAGAGTTTCATGGAGTTGAGAAATGTGAGCAAAGACAGCATTAACAAAAACTTAAAATATTGGTCTAGTTATGGATGAATTACAAGATGGTTTAAACAGCCCTCCATATTCTGTAAAATACAGTAGCAGCCCACAGTGAGTTTCATTTTCCTTTTAAAGGTTTTTTCCTTACAAAGTACAGCTGCACAACAGATACTTGTACACTTGTCTACATTAGTCTACGCTATCTGTGTGTCCTAATTCCCTGTAACAGGAAAGAGGGACTATTCAAAACACACCCTTTTCGGGATCAGCACAGCCAGCTTGGTGGTGTGAACCAGCACAAATAGAAACCGTCAAGACCACAATGTTATTGGCTGTTATGACCAATTTACCGTGAAACTAAAGGCCACAGTGTTTTTCTACAAGATGTACGGTATATATTTTGAGTGAAAAGACAGACTGTGGCTTTTTCAGCCAGGTAGGGCACATAAATCCCAGATATATTTGCTACTGCAGCAAAGTGGAATGTTCCCGAATGCTCAGTTACAACTTTAAAGAAGCATCTCTTGCCTAGCGTTTGGGCAGTCGAGAGAAACATGAGACCAAGAGTGCAGTGCCATGGCTGCAGGGAGTACGAGGACTTTGTGTGTGTCTGTGTATATGTGTGTGTGTGTGTGTGTGTATGTGTTTGAGAGAGAGAGAGAGAAAGAGACTAGGAGAGACTAGCAGAAAGAGAGAGACAAGCAGAGAGACCAAGAGCCTCTGGGTATTGGTTTGGACTAAAGCCAGGCTTACAGGAAATCCCAACAAAGCACCAAGAGACGTTGAAACAACTCGCATAGTCATTCATGCACAAGCACACACAAGAACACACACACACACACACACACACACACACACACAGATGTACAGTAGACATACAGCCACCCATTCTCTGCTTTAGTGAGATCAAACCACAGAAAATCATTATTAATCATTATCATTACACAAAATCATAGTTATGTAGAAACTGTTTGAGTCAGCTTCATTCTCAGTAGCTTCTCATCTTGTGTAAATCTAATCAATGACAAACAGAATAATAGAGAGTCATATGGATGAGTGGATTGAGCATGGGCTGAAAAATCTGAATTAACGCTCTGACATAAGAAGTGAGAGCATAAATAGCATTAAAAAAAAAATCAGTTGTACAAGAAGGGCAACACTTTACCACTTCACTTCCACTAACCTGAAGAGACTTTTGTGAGGATCAGTTTACACTGCTATAAATTATCTGAGAAGGCCAGAATGTGGAGCCCTTATAATCTGAGATCAGAGCAGGTGAAGCTTATCTTTTTTAGCAAAAGACTCCAGACACCATCAGGATTTGTAAAACTCTTTAGAGATGTCTTAAAAGTTGTCTGCCAGTGCTTGATAATTAACGTGTGACCTGATGCATGAGGTCATTAGATATGAGATATTCAGTCAGGTGCACATGTTTTCAGACCAAGAGAACCCGAAGATTCTCTGGTTTTAATTTTTAAGATCACTTGCTTTTCATCTTTTGTGGGAACTCTGTCATAATGTCTTCTCAGCCATTTGACCGCTGGGAGTTTATAGGACTTGTTCGAATGAAAAATTGTATCCAGGTGATTTGCCATTAAAGTTTATGTACTGTAAAAACCAAACACACAGCAGAATAGCGGTGCAGCTCCATCACATCACTCTCCCAAACTATTAAAGTTAATGGAGCCATCTCTATACAGCTCCAAAAGAGCATAAAATGTCCATCAAATCTGAGATATGTGGATGTTTGTGGAGCTGTGCATAGATGATACCACTTTCTTGAAAACTGTGGAAGATTTATTAAGTTTATTTCTGGAGTTTATTTGATAGGGACAATGGAATTTGACCACTTCAACTCAATACAAGCAAGTTGAGGCAACTGAGGCTTTGCATATAGAGATTATTGCTACTGCAAGTTTCCAACTCCTGTTCGTAGTCAGGCTTTTAGTTAGGAAAAAAACAAAAGTAGAGAGAGGAAAAAAAGGATTATTATGGCTTTGAATAGCTCAGATTTTGGGAAATATCCATACTTACTGCCTTGCCAAGATTTAGATTTAAAGATAAAGCTTGAATATAATGCTACATCCAGCAGACAGTAGCCAAATACTGAAAACAAAGGGAAACAGACTTCTTGACTCTGTGATAAAAGATAATTACCAGCACCTCTCACTCATTGAACAAATATGACATTATGTGGCAGATAGTGAGTTTTAGATGTACCGGTAAGAGGATTTTGTTCATTAGACTTGGTTGTTTCCAGTCTGGACTTTATGCTAAACTTTTTGAATTCGTCAGTGGCTTTAGCTTCATATTTGGTGCAGTGGTGTGAGAGTGGTATCACTCTCCTCATTTAACTCTCGACAAGAAGGTGAATTTATGTTATTCCTAAAATGTAAAACTTCTTTTAAAATGATTTTTTTAACTGATATGAACCCATAGATAATGATATAATTTTGTGGTGTGATTTGGAAACCTTGAATGTGAGGAAGGATGTTCCACAGCCATAACGAAATGTCATTTTATTATTCTACTCAGCACAGCTACTGGATGTTTATCTGCTGAAACATCAAAATTGCACACTTAAAACATAACATTGACAAAGAGGTCTAGAATATCCGAGAATTGCATCTGTACACTTTTCCCAGTTACCCGTAAAACAAAATAGCAGAATGTTGGACTTAAAATTGCCTCCAACATGCCATGTCTGGCAGACTAAGTGGATCCAAACCAACAAGAAGCCATTGTGGTCCAACTTCAAGTTGCTTATCAGTCTAGTTTGTTTTTTTTTTTTTAAATGTGGCTTTAAAGGACGTCTGGAGCGCCACAAGTGCTTAAAAGCCCTGCTGAAGTGCACAACTGTCTGTCAGCACTGAGGATTGTGAAGAAAGAAAATCAATAAAACAAATGGGTCTCAAGTGAAATACACTTTTCTCACACAGCTAAGAATTCATTATCTATTATACTAATATAAATTTCAATCTATTCTAAGTTAAATCATGAAAACATCCTTTATTATAGGAGCTGGGTGTGTTTGACTGTCAGAGTGAGATGACACCATTTTCACTTAATTGTAGTTGCTTTATGAACTACATAATGAAACTTGTCACAACATTTCCATCACATCAGTTCATGATGTTTTCTGTTACCCTCAAAATATTTTGACACTCTTTTTCACCCAGTTTCAGTGTAAAATGTTCAAAAATGAGGAAACCACATTTGACGGGATGGGAAATTAGCCACAGTTACAGCTATATCAGACTAATAAATCAGATATTTGCATGGATTTCTGTCCCTTTTCAGCTGGATCATTGTCATTTAATCAAATATAATACAATGTGGACGTGTCTCAGCCCCAGTGAGAGCATTGCACTTTTTGTGTTTGACTGGTGCAGTGCAGTTAAGCACAAATCCACGTCTTTCCGCACTTGCTACTGTAATTTCATGACTCCCAGAAAAACCCAGAGGCAGGCACTGCGGTGGGCAGAGAGGCAGAGCTGAGGTTGTGTTCATGCAGATTAGATAACACAGTCCCTCTCTGGTCACTTTCACTCGCTCAGACCACCTCTTATCACAGGTGCACAGAAAGCTTTTCCCAGACAGCATTCCTCCCCCGGACAACAAGTTGTCCTTTGAGAAGAAGCCAACCTGAACTGCCCATTATTTCTGCCTGCTCTGACTTCATCCGCTGATAAAGTACTGTGGTCCTCCTACAGGTGCAAACACTGTGCTCAGCCTGTCCTGCCCCGTTACAGGAGTCTGCTTGTGCCACCAAAATTACAAAAATTTGGTCAGTCCCGCCCACGTATGTTTGCACCTTGAGATTGCAGCTGCATATGTGCTCAGTTTCCCAGAGGTAGAGCCCATAATGTTGATCAGTGATACCGTATTAACCTCTGGTTGTGTGTGTCTGTGTGTGTTGCGTAGGAGTTTGCCACCCTGACGAAGGAGCTGAACATATGCCGGGAGCAGCTGCTGGAGAAAGAGGAGGAAATATCTGAGCTGAAAGCTGAGAGGAACAACACCAGGGTACTTGCGTGTCTGTGTGAAGTGTGTGTGTGTGTGTGTGTGTGTGTGTGTGTGTTCAGGTGTGTGCATGTGCAAATGTAAGTGCAAGTGTGTGGTGATGCTGATGAAAACAAACAATGCTTCTGAGCTTGAAATTAGTATTCTCTTTGGTCGTGCATGCATTCATGTGTATGTGTGTGTGTGTGTGTGTGTGTGTGTGCTGTAGCTGCTGTTGGAGCACCTGGAGTGTCTGGTGTCTCGTCACGAACGAAGTCTGAGGATGACAGTGGTGAAGAGACAGGCACCCCCACCATCTGGAGTCTCCAGCGAGGTGGAGGTCCTCAAAGCCCTGAAGTCATTGTTTGAACACCACAAGGCTCTGGATGAAAAGGTTGACACACACCAACACACACACACAAACATAAAGGCTGAAATCCGTTCTAACCAATGAATTCAGGGGAAACCGTTGCCTCATAACATGGTATTTCCATCAGTGCTGTCATGAAACATTGTTGTCTTTTCAACAAAATTGTTCCCCTCCTCTGGTAATTAGTTCTGAACAGTTTGGTTTTGCTGGTTGTTTTTTTATAGTTGAGTTGCTAATGAACCTCAGTGCTTCAGAGTTTCAGAGTAAAAGTTCTCTATTGATGAGAAGACACTGACACTCAAAAGCTTTTGATGTGAAACAGATGGGAGAAGTTTGCATTAACAGCAAATGGTGGAAACAGCAGATAATCCCTTATAAAATTTGATAATGTGTTCGTATAAAATGGTGTTTTAGAACGAATAAAACTGCTTCTTTGTTTATTTGAGGTGAATAAAGGTCTCCAGCCACTATTTGAGAATGTCTGATACAGAACACAATGTGTTGTATTAGAAAAGTCAATTAAATACGAATTGTGAGACAAAAAAATATTTCTGTATTGTAAACTAAAACTCGCTGTGTATGTAAACTAAATGATTTTGTTTCCATGTCTCTGTGTCTCTCTTGTCTCAACGTGTGTGTTCTTGGTTTGTTTGTCAGGTACGTGAGAGGCTTCGGGTGGCTCTGGAGAGGGTGGCCACCCTGGAGGGACAGCTAGCAACTGCCACACAAGAGGTAAAATGTGTGTATGTGTGTGTGTGTGTTTGCAGGTGTGTGTCTGTGTGTGTGTGTGTGTGTGTGCGTGTGTGTGCGTGTGTGCGTGCGTCCCTATGTGTGGTTTTTTTGGTAAGTAAAACATCTGTTGGGTTCTCAGCAAACATCTGTTGAAGCTTCTAGTATTATCTTATATATGCTTCAAGTGTCACGCTGGGTGAGAGGC
>JAQMCX010000029.1:7050684-7074580 GCA_029814765.1 Acanthurus leucopareius
TATATGCTTCAAGTGTCACGCTGGGTGAGAGGCTCTGTCCCTTAAGCCCCCTGTTCACAGACACACACACACATACACACACACACACACACACAAACACACACACACACACACACACACACACACACAGACATACACACACACAAACTGCCCTCTGTACTCATCTATTTAAAAATGTCATTAAAAAAAATCATTTTAAAGATAAAACTATGCTAAATATTCATTGCAGGCTGAGGAAGAGCAGAATCCCAGCGGGTTATATAAGATTTAAAGTCAAAGCTTGTTAAGTTGCTCTGATCACACTGTTTTATAAGAGGAGCAGACCTTCCTTCCTGTGTTCTGAGCATAATTCATGCTTGTAGTTATGTAAAATATGGTAGAGCATGTTGTCTGAAGCGTGCTGGCAGCCTGAGAGCTGGGCTTCCCTCTGGGAAGCTGAGTTTTGTTCTTGGATTCACTGAGGGAAAAGCAAAGATAGTAAATGTGTGAGTTTGTTCACTGTTCTTTTTTTTCTCCCTTTTTAATCTACATTTCAGTTGAACATGGTGAGACAAAGGAAGGATGGTGACTCATTGGAGCGAACAGATGGATCCAAATCTACATGGAAGGTCTTCCTGGCTGTGTGATTGTTTTTCTGCTCTGTGCTTCATCTTATGTCTGCCTATAGTATTCCTCTGGCTGTCGGTCGCTGTCTTTCTGCCTTGTTTATGCCTTTCTTCCACACATTAACACATACAGACACAAAAAAGATGAGTGGGGCCAAATGTAGCATGAATCCTCCTCTGCTTCTCCGATAATAATGATAAACTTACAGCTCTCTCTCTCTCTATTCAAGCCCTGTCCTCTATGGTTTGATTTGGTCCTGAAACGAGCACACATTATGTAACTGTGTCAGGGTCCGTCCACAGGGAGGAACAAACCTCCCCGTGATTAAACGGCAGAGAAGTGTTTGTATCTGGATGAAAATCGCCCTTCTCTGTATGGGCCAGGTGGCCAAAGAAGAACAGTACAAGATCAAGTCACTTTGGCCACCAATTGTTTGGCTTAAGGATAAAGAAACTAGAAAAAATTAAACTCAGAAAAATCAGTGAGTTGTCATTAAGGACAGGAAGAGAGGATTGTATCAAAGCATGACCACAGAGAGTGAGGGAGAATAAATAAAGAGAGAATTACTAGAGTGAGAGTATTAAGAGGAAGAGTGTAGCTTAGATGTCTCAGTGTGTGAACACACACTCTGCCAGGACGTTTATCCATGACAGCCGCCGCCCTGATGAAACTCATTGCCCCTGCATGTTGCAACTAGGACACTTTAAGGGATATTTTCCATTTAGAACATCATAAAATTAACCACGATCACGAGTAGTTCAGCAAGAACCCTCGCTGAGACTATTTCAGAGCCATGTCGCACCTGATTGCTACACGTTGTCGGTAAAATGTGGCAGCACAATGTTATTTCCAAAGTCCCTGGGAGTAAATCTAATGATTTTTTTTTTTGTATGGCTTAACTGGAATTATACAAAATTGCACAAACCACCAGGTGTGCTTTCTTACACAGCCTCAGACCATTTAGTTCTAATCTCTCCAGTGTTGTGTGTTTATGTTTCTGTAAGGTATTCATGAGCAGGCACATTTGGGTCCTGCTAACTTTGCTGCCCACTGTGTTGCCTGTCTGAATATGTGTCCCTGAAGGTTTGTTTAATTAAGGCCCTGGAATTAACTGCACTTTGAGCTGAGAAGAGAAGAGAAACAACATCAAAACAACAACATGGCAGCCTAAACTCACACAACCCACCCTGCTATGCAAAACACTCAACACTTCTCTATCTAGGTCATCCAACTTTATCAGTTCTACAATAACTCTCGATACCCTCCGCACGCAGCATGCACTGTTGTGAATGTGTCTCAGTCCTAAAGTACGCCCTATATGAGGATGTGCATCAACTTTATAACCATAGATTCTGTGTGTCCACCCCACAGAGACTGCCCAACGGCTCCATAGACGCCCATGACGATGGCAGTCGGGTGTCTGAGCTTCAGGAGCTGCTCGATCGGACCAACAAGGAGCTGACCCAGAGCCGCGAGCACTCTGCCTCTCTCAGCGCCCGTTTGGCTGAGCTCGAGGCCGAGCTCGCCAATGCACGCAGAGAA
Organism: Acanthurus leucopareius; assembly: GCA_029814765.1. Taxonomy (NCBI): domain Eukaryota; kingdom Metazoa; phylum Chordata; class Actinopteri; order Acanthuriformes; family Acanthuridae; genus Acanthurus; species Acanthurus leucopareius. The sequence continues at coordinate 7,052,833 of JAQMCX010000029.1, forward strand.
CTGAGTCGCAGCGAGGAGCTGTCAATCAAACAACAAAGAGAACAGAGAGAGGTGAGAGTAAAGCAAATCTGCTTTTGTTCTGGGAGCAAACAGCAAGTGCAGGGGGCTGCAAAAACTCTGACGTTTTGAAGTGAAAAGCCTATATGATTAAATATTGTGCACTTTTGTAAAAAAAAAAAAAAAGGAAAATGTTACTATGCTGTTATAAAAAAATTGTTTCCCATGCAAATGTAAGTTTTCACTCCTACAGAGAAACTAGACTTTAAAGCAGATGGCAAAGAAGGCACACTGTCATGTTTCAGTTTCACCAAAGACGCATTAAATAGATTTTAGCAGGACATTTTGAAGGGTTCAAAGTTTGTCAAACTTTGAGTTCAATTCTGTTTTTAATGACTGGACTTTATTGCTTTATGTTAAAGCAAAAAACCACAACATTTAACTACTTACCACTCTTATTACAGTCAGTGAAGATGCACCACATGATGTCAACACAGATATGTAGGAGAGCAACCACATAGTCTTCTAACAAAGCTTCTTTATTGATCACTTCATTTCTGACAGACTCAAGGAGCTCATGCTTTTTTTCAGGGATTGACACAGTTATCACAAAATGCAAAAAATGGAAAACACTTAAAGCTAGTAAATCATTGTGAGCATTTTCTTTTTAAGCAGAAACAAAACTGAGTCATTTTCTGTCATTGCAAAACAGTCAAGTACATATATTGTAGTTTAACAACTGCAAAAATACAAGATACTATAGAGGTTTTATATAGATAAAGTATATCAAATCATAAAATGGTGTAGTTTGATTACAGTGGTTATGGCTTTTGCACAGTTTTTTTTCTCATGATTACCCTGTTGTTGATGTTGTTGTTGTTGTTGTTGTTGTTGTCGTTGTTGCATCTTTGCACCCACAGAGAGAGGATATGGAAGAGAGGATAACAACATTAGAGAAACGCTACCTGGCTGCTCAGCGGGAGACCACACACATCCATGACCTCAATGACAAACTGGAGAATGAACTGGCCACCAAGGACTCGCTGCACCGGCAGGTAACAAACACACAACAAGACCAGTCACACAGAGTTGAACAGATCACAGGGTGCATAATGACAGATTTAGGCGCTGAGGGTTTTTTTTGTTAGTTTGTGTTTGGTTTTTTTTTATTTATCTTATATTGTAATTTAGAAAAAAATTACAAGAAGGCTAAATAAAATGAACAATAGCCTCATTCAATGTCTCTGTTACAATAAATTAAGCTAATTTTACGATATCTGGTTAAAGTGTAAACTGCCTGGGTCCCGAACTTTGAATCTGTCGTCACAACTGAGTGTGTAATGTAATAAGAATATAATGAGTCTACAGTTCAGTCTGATATCAGGCAAGGATTTAAGCTCACGGTTAAAAAATACAACACCAACAATTTAAATTGCTATGCCATATTAAAATGTTTAAAACTGTTTTTATCCTTTACTGCATTACAGACCTTGTGTTTGTTATTAATTTTGTTGAGTTATGTGCTTCTACAATCCTAAATCCCAGTTTTTCGAACTTGACAATTCTGTAAGTCGTCGCTAACTCCTTAAGTCACACCAGTCAGAAAGTGAGGAAGGAAGTCAGACGAATGTGACAAAATGTAGCATGAATAAAACTTTAATATCATGACCTCATCCGTCAAATGTGTCCCTCAGACTCTCATCATTTTAATATTTCAGCCCAAGCAGTGTCATCTCCAATAAGAGATAGAGATAAAATCAGATAATCTGTTTAGTTTTGATTTTTTTTAAGTGCTGTTTTGTAAGTACAGTACTGTTAAATATTACAGTAATTCAGTGAGTGTGTGAGCATCGTGCTCAGAGGTTCATGTGTAGTTCAGGGTGAATCTGGGTTCAGCTCCAGATGGGGAATACCGGCAACATCCTACATTCTTGCCTCCGTGTCATGTCCTTGCTGCTTGCTGGCTGCACTACACTGATTACACCTCTCTTGTGATCACACTAATGTCCCTCCTCTGTCATTGCATGCATGCGTGTGTGTGTGTGTGTGTATGTGTGTATATGTGTATGTCAGAGTGAGGAGAAAGTGCGCCAGCTGCAGGAGATGCTGGAGATGGCAGAGCAGAGACTGGCTCAGACCATGAGGAAGGCCGAGACACTGCCAGAGGTGGAAGCTGAACTGGCACAGAGAGTGGCTGCACTATCCAAGGTAACACACACGTACACACACACATACACATATACACACACACTGAAGCAAGGCTGTGGAAAACATAGCAAATGATCCTAATTTATACTAATGTAATAAAACGATTATAAGTTATTTACGGTAGGCAACACAGAAGCAGATATGCATATAAAGTCAGTTGCAGAGCTTCTAGAATGAGGCGGTTTTACTTACATGCAAGTGTCCCCCCCTACAGGCTGAGGAGCGCCATGGCAATGTGGAAGAGCGGCTCAGACAGCTGGAGTCACAACTGGAAGAGAAGAACCAAGAGCTTGGAAGGGTGTGTGTGTGTGTGTCTGTGCGTGTGTGTATGTGTATACCAGCCCTGCAGGGTTTCTCTGACCTCTCTCTATGATTATGTGTGTGTGTGTGTGTGTGTGTGTGTGTGTGTGTGTGTGTGTGTGTGTGTGTGTGTGTTTGTGCGTGGGCTGATGCTTCACATTAGTTGGACGCCTTGACTCTTGGCTCTGTGCTCCCTCATGCATACACGCACATACACACAGGACAAACACACATATGAGGAGCTCTCCATTTTCCCGGTGCATTGTTGCATGAATTTGAACCAAATCCACGTATCTTGCTGCAACACATTCCCCCCTCCCAACCTCTCTATAAGACTGATTGGCTGCTATCTTTAGACTCTGAATAATTCACGCAAGGCTAATTTTTCACTCTCTCTGTGAGATCTCATGACTATATTTAGTTTAAGGAGCTCTCTGAGGATGCAATTTGTGTTTGTGTGTGTCTGTGTTAATTTTCTTTAATGAAATTACTGTAGAATGCACATTAAGCGCAGCACTTTCCATGTGAGAGAAGGCGTTTAACCCTTTTTCATCATCACGTAAATGACTGTAATTAAATCATTCTAGCTGCGAGATCCATTGTTGGCCAAGAAGACCTATATCTGGCAGCTGGTGATCTTGGGCTAAATACACACTTCATCCTTTAATCCATGCAGAGATGCTTGATTAGCTGCATAAATACACCCAAATGGAGTCTGTATCATGGAGAAAATTTGATGATGTCATTCCCCCGTCTGGTTGTCTCTCCGCTGATCAGGCTCGTCAGAGAGAGAAAATGAATGAGGAGCACAACAAGCGTTTGTCTGACACCGTGGATCGTCTGCTCACTGAGTCCAACGAGAGGCTGCAGCTCCATTTGAAAGAACGCATGGCTGCCCTGGAGGACAAGGCAAGGCCTGTGCACACACATTCATCTATGCAGCAGCTCATATCGCTGTTGGCTCACAGAACAAATGATTATACAGTGCAGCACATGTCTGCTTGGACTACAGATTTGTTTTGACACGATTTTCATGATTGTCTTGTCTAGAACTCCCTCATTCAGGACCTCGAGAACTGCCAGAAACAGCTTGAAGAATTCCACCACACCAGGGTCAGTAAGACTGAAATGAATCACAATAATCACTAAAAACTGTGGTTGTCTCATCACTTCTAACTTATATTTCCCATATTACTTCTGGAAAGCAGGCAAGTACATTAACTCAAGTGCTGTACATAAATTCTCTGGTACTTGTACTCTACAAGAGTTTTTAAATTTTATGCCACTTTCACTCCATATGACAGTTGTAGTAAGTTGTTACTTTAGGGGTTAAGACTGTGCATAAAACGAGTGGTGAGTTTATGAAATATATGCTGAAAGTTAGCTAATATCTGTACACTGACTGGAGCTACAACCAATCTTAATGTAATATCCAGCTGGTTTAGCTCTGCAAAAAACACTGGAAACTGGAACTGGTATATGTGCTGGACCATTTCTGGGCCTGCTAAAGTGGTGGGCACATTTTATTACCTCTAGATCAGGTCAGATTGACAGTTTCTGCCTTTTTCCAGGCTTGTTACACTAAGCCTACAGGCTGCTTACTGTAGCTTCATGCTTGCTGCACTGACTTGACTATTAGTCTTCTCATCTAGCTCAATAAAGAAGCAAAAAAGTTTCAAAGTTGTCAAACCACTGACACTGACACTGTGACCTGGTCTTGTATAATAATTACTTGTGCCTTTGATACTTTAAGTGCATGTTACTAACATTACCTCTGGACTTGAATTTTTACATTTTCCTTGTGAAGGAGTAATGTTTTTACCCAAGTAAGTATTTTAAAACACAACCCATAATGCTTCTCTGTCCCTCAGGAACGGCTGATTGGAGAGATTGAGAAGTTAAGAAATGAGATCGACCATCTGAAACGTCGCAGTGGGGCGTTTGGAGATGGAACTCACCCCCGGTACACACACACACACACACACATGCACACATTCTCCTGTTCACACACCCTCTAACTCAGCACTGTGTTTGTTATTGAATGGTAAGTGTTTCCGTGTACATAATCTCAGGTCTCACCTGGGAAGCTCCAGCGACCTTCGCTTCTCTGTGGTCGAGGGCCAAGATGGCCACTACAGCACAACTGTGATCAGGCGGGCACAGAAGGGCAGGCTGTCAGCGCTCCGAGATGACCCAAACAAGGTGCAACAATTGTCCTCACGGGGGCAAAAACAGCCCCCCCAGTTCCTCACATACACACATATTCAGCCGGACAGCCAACTTACAGATCCTGAGGTCATGTGTCCACTATTCTTCTAACCACATACAGCTCCTTACCTGTGCTTTATCTAAGTTCATGTCTGCTTTGCTAACTGGTGTAAGTGCCTGGCTGTGTATGATAATCTCCATGCTTAACCTACCATTTTCTACTAACCTCTGTCTCTCTGTCTCTCTTTCACCTGCTGCCATGGACATGCTGTCTGATGTAAGTTCATCCATTTCTTATCACACATGGTCACCTGCTTCAACCAGTGTCTTCTTGTATTTTTACATGTTTAATCAGAATTAATGGAGCATGATCCTCATGTGCATTTATCAATGATGCATTTTATGTTTAGGATGCAGACTGTGTCTACATATGTGTCTGTTGTGTCCAGGTGTGCGCGGTGTTTGAGCAGGACTACTCGTCTCTGCGTGGGAGCGTCAGCCACCTCCTCGGCAGCGACATCGAGGCAGAGTCAGACCTGGACGATGACGTTAGCTCGGCCCTGCTTTCCCCTAGCGGCCAATCAGACGCCCAGACTCTCGCTCTCATGCTTCAGGAGCAGCTTGACGCTATCAATGAAGAGATAAGGTGCCAAATCACAGGCACATTGGATTGTAGCACATGACAGTTTCATGATCCTCATGGGGGAAATTGGGTCAGTGCAGCAGCAGGGAACATGATACTGATAAGAGGAGAACAAAAGTATGATAGATAATACAACAAATAATTGTAAGAAAGGGGACATTTTGATTGTACAACATAAAATAAAGCTGCAGCTGCTTCATGTTGTTAATACAATGCATGAAGGCATGTGACCAAACAGAATGTACCAGAGCTGATTGTGGCATTAGATATAAAAATGATATCATGTATATAAGACTCCTCAATCTTTGGTTCAGGTTCCAGCTGGAAGAGGATGCTGTTTATTGCAGTTTACAGTAAACAAGGTCCGCGTGTGACACCTCAGAATATGCTTCTGATGAGAAGATGCTAAATAGATGTCGTTTATGCTGCAGAGCAGCCAGACTCCCTCAAAGTGATAAAAATAATTTCTGTACTATAAATAGCATTTTTACAATCCAGGATTTGCCAGGATTTTTAAATTATAATATATTTTATGTAAACAAATGACAGAATTTTATTAATCATCACAGAAGTACAAAGTGTGTAACCTTAACTGATGTATGACATGTTCACTGTTCATAAATAACCACATATGTGTTTGTCCGTATTTGTGTGTGCAGGATGATCCAGGTGGAGAGAGAGTCAGCTGACCTCCGCTCAGATGAGATTGAGTCCCGCGTGAACAGCGGCAGCATGGACGGACTCAATGTGACGCTTCGCCCTCGGGCCCTGCCCACCTCTGCCACCGCCCAGTCACTGGCATCATCCTCCTCCCCGCCCACCAGTGGCCACTCCACACCTAAGCACCACTCACGCAACACCAGCCACCATCTAGGCATCATGACTCTGGTCAGAGAGCACACACACTCTATTTGTCGTAGACACACAAATAAAAGATGCTTATTGTGAAAATCTGATAAGAAACTCTGTGTTGTTTTTATTTGTTAGCCAAGTGACTTGAGGAAACACCGCAGGAAAGTAGCAGTAAGTTTGCAAACACAACATGATTTGGAAGGCTTTTTTGTGAGACTGAGGCCTTTTCGTGAACGAGCTGAGTTGGTTTTGTGACTCTTTTAGTCTCCAGTGGAAGTGGACAAAGCTACTATCAAGTGTGAAACATCGCCTCCCTCATCCCCCCGCAGTTTACGGCTGGAAACCAATTTCGCCCAGTTCACAGGCAGTCTGGAGGATGGACGGGGGTAAACACACGCACAAACACAAACACACACACACACACACACACACACACACACGAACACACACAGGCAGGTAGCACAGTATGATAAAGCAGCATTAAACAGACTCCACTGCAACTTAAAACTAACAAGTTTGAGAGATCCCTAATAGAGTAAAGATTGTAATGGAATGGGATCTTACGTTTGAATTTTAATTTAGCTTCATACATGCAAAAACAATTTACTTAATTGCTTATTAGTTATTTTATAGCTTAGCTTAATAGCTTAACAGTTGATTATCATCCATCATATTAAAGATTTTAACTTAACACAATTTGTTGTGTTTGCAGTAAGCAGAAAAAGGGCATCAAGTCATCCATCGGCAGATTGTTTGGGAAGAAGGAGAAGGGGGGTCGAATGGAGCAGACTGTCGGCAGGGATGGACAGCCTCTTCCAGCTCTGTCAGGTACACTGCTGACTAAATACACTCCAACTCCTGCAGACTGGCTGAGCTTGTGTAGGATTTGCAGTGACATAAACAAACACTGCTTTGTTGTATTTCAGACTTTGAGATGGGCATCGGTGACACCATGACTCTGGGAAAACTGGGCACACAGGCTGAAAGGGACCGCAGGATGAAGAAAAAGTAAAAGCATCCTCTCTGACTTTGAGTTTTCTCTCTCATTCTTGTTATTCTAATATATTCACAAAGCCTTTTGTCTTGTAATCCTCACTTCTTTCCCTCTTTCTTTCTTTGTCTGATTTTAATTCCCCTGTTAGACACGAGCTTCTGGAAGATGCAAGGAAAAAAGGCCTGGCATTTGCCCAGTGGGACGGCCCCACTGTTGTCTCCTGGCTAGAGGTACTCCACTAATCTACTTTTATGTCTGAAACCACAAACTTTCACAAAACCTTCCTCTATCTTGCTGTCTTCATGTCAGGCTGCTGCTGAATTTAATACAAAATGTAATTAAGTGATGTCAAATACTAGACAGACCGGCACTGCCTCATCTGCCCTCCCTTCATCCTTCCATCTGACCTTTTATGGCAACAGTGGTGTTGATGTTGAATATGTGACGACTCTCACCAGCTGTGGGTGGGTATGCCGGCGTGGTATGTGGCAGCCTGTCGTGCCAACGTGAAGAGCGGAGCCATCATGTCAGCCCTGTCGGACACAGAGATCCAGCGGGAAATTGGCATCAGCAACCCTCTGCACCGACTCAAACTCCGCCTGGCCATCCAGGAGATGGTCTCCCTCACCAGCCCGTCTGCACCGCTTACATCCAGAACGGTAAAAAAATTATACAAATACAGCAAAACCATCTCCATGGTCTCACATGCACAGCTGTCCTCATGCATGTAGACGTGCATACAGACTTAAATACTTGAGCACGAGCCTAAACCCAAACTGACTCCAGGATTGTGACTATGAACACATCACCCTACACAACACATTAAAAATCTCCTCAACTTTTTGAATAACCTTCACTCTGCACCCTAGGGTGATGACTCCTCACTCTTTTTGCCTTTTTATTCTTCTGTTCAGACCGAAGTAGAGGCTTGGTTTATGCCTTTCTTCCTCTGAGGATGACTCGCCCTTTTCTGCTGACATAAATTGCATGAGTTTCTGTGGGAAAAAAGACACACAAATAAATGCCAGATATAGCGACAAGCTACCTGCCTGAAATACACTCCCTCCCTTGGCATCAATCACTCAACTAAATGTTTGTCTGTGTGTCTGTGTGTGTGTCTGTGAGTGCACGCGGTGGCATATGTATGTGTGAAAATATACACACTATTTCCTTTTTGGGTGTATTTTTGTGTGTGTATGTACGTATGCGTGCGTGCGTGCGTGCGTGCGTGCGTGCGTGCGTGTGTGTGTGTGTGTGTGTGCGTGTGCGTGCGTGTGTGTGTGCGTGTGTGTGTGTGTGTTTTCGTCTCCTGAACAGTCCTCCGGAAATGTGTGGGTGACTCATGAAGAGATGGAGAACCTGGCTTCCTCCACCAAAGCGGTCAGTACCATCTGGGTGCTCCCCTTCCCTGTCGCCCCTCCGCCTCAACCTCACACGCTCTCACACTCACACTTCCCCCACCGTGATACACATATGTCATCTCCTGGAAGACCCCTTTAAATACCCCCCACATCACACACTAACGCATTTTTGTGCTCGTGCTGGTATTTGTGTGTGGGTGTAACTGTTATTACCTGTGGTCATGAGGTCTGTGTCTACAGTTAACTGACATGATTGAAGGTTAATTGCAGAGTGTGTGTGCGTGTGTGTAAGTGTGAGTTTATGGTTGTGTAATATGTGTGTCTTTGGGTTGTCTTCCTTCTTTCTAACCTTTGTATATTGTCTCTACCATGCTGCTACTCAGGACAATGAGGAAGGCAGCTGGGCACAGGTGAGACTGCTAACATTTGTCTGCACACACTCTAAAACTGTGCCCACGCATACACACATATATGTGTCTGAGCATGAGAGATCAGTCATTTCAACTTCAACTATACATACACAGTAACTAGGAAAAGGGACACAGAGACAAAGGAGGGGAGACAAAGTATTAAGCAGGAACAAAAATGATCTACAAGGAAAAAGAAAATTGGGTCATTGTTTTTGGAAAGATGTGCAGCTGCTGCATTTATCAAGTGACAGTTTTAATTCTTTGAGCATCACAGAATGAATTCTGTTTGTTTTACCTGAGTGGCAGTGGTAAACTCGGGTCAAAACAAAACTGTCTATTTGAGCGGTAGCACTGGTGAGTTGAAAAGTATTTTGTAATTTTGATAAACTGTCCCCTTTATCTAAGATAAATGATGATGCTGTTTGCATTTTCCATCATCTCATATTTTAGCATTTTGCATGTTTTATCTGTGATAAATCACCAACATCTTCATGGTCTAACCACTGTTTTTTTTCTTCATCTACCTGATCAGAGCTCTTTTCAGGGCTGTGTGAGTGTGTACAGACTGGGTTTAACTGACATATGTCTCATCGTCCTGCTCTCTTTGTTTCATGTGTTGGGGCAGTATAACTAATGCTTCTGTCATTTTAATAGGCCTCTTTCACAAGAGACAACCTCAAACCCTGAAACTGAAGCAGCTAAATGAAAATCAGTTATTATTGATCACTTATGTGAGGTAATGCCTGAAAAAATGTGTGTGGCCATGAGAGGCTTTTAGAATTATGAGGTTTTCAATTTTTTTATGGTTTATCTTACAATATAAACACAGATAAAATCTATGAAAAGATTTCAGCTTTTCAGAAAGAAAAATTTGCAGAGTGTATAAATATTAAATGTATTTGATGGTCCATATATTGACTTTTCTTTAAAAAAAAAGGTTAGCTCAGGTATCTAATAATGTCAATGGGTCACTTCCGTTACAGTGTCCAGTAAGTAATAACGGTGAAAAAAAGCCAGTTGTACTTTAAGATCATCAGTTCAATCTGATTCAAACATCTGTATTACTTCTTTCATATGTGAGAAAATGGAGACAATTTAGTTACACAAATGGCAGAAATTTCTTTACTTTTAACACTTGAGTAGATTTGTTTTTTCGGGGGTGGGGTCTTGTTTTTTTCACATACAACAGTCCCCCTACCATATGCACATGAACCGCATAAAAATGCAGTAACAGAGAGCAGATTCTCTCTTTTTTCTGTCACACAAATTAGTAACAGAGTGTCCTCTTCTCCCTGTAGACTCTGGCATATGGCGACATGAATCACGAGTGGATAGGGAACGAGTGGCTGCCCAGCCTTGGTCTGCCTCAGTACCGCTCCTACTTCATGGAGTGTCTGGTAGACGCACGCATGCTGGATCATCTGACCAAGAAGGACTTGAGGAGCCACCTCAAGATGGTGGACAGCTTCCATAGGTCTGCAGCAGGGGCCATTAGCTTAGCCGCTGTTTGATCAGCCCTCTGCTAACTGGATACATTAGCAATGGAGATGAGAGGACTAATGATGCATGTGTGCTTCTGGTTCTTTTATGTGTGTGCTGTGTGTGTGTGTGTGTGTGTGTGTGTGTGTGTACCAGGGCTAGTCTGCAGTATGGGATTATGTGCTTGAAGAGACTCAATTATGACAGAAAAGACCTGGAGCGCCGCAGAGAGGACAGCCAACACGACATGAAAGGTATGCTTTACACACACCCTGACATACACACGGTGACAAAAAAGTAAGCACACATGAACATGCTCAAACATTAGTTCACAATCATGCACATGTCCACGGTCTAATCAGGCCAGGGTACCATCTAGTGGTTTTTACCTGTTACTGTCGATTTGGCCAAAGTATTGAAACAGCTGCACCTTAGACTGTCAAAAAGTTAACTGAAGCAGGCCTGCAATCTTATGATCTAAAGCTCCTAATGCCAAGAGGAGACACACACGGACGCACACACACACGTACGTAGATCCAGCCAACCCTCTCGCCCTTTTGACCTTGAGTTCTGCACATGAACTTGACTCAGCTGTCATGTCAAATCACAATCCTGCCCTGTTTATACACAAATGCACACACACACACCGACGCACACACCGACACACACACACCGCCTGTTCCAACTTGGAAAGCTGGCTGACAGCTGTGCTTTAAATGAACAAAGGGAGTGTGCCAGTGAGTTGACACTATGTGGACATGCACGTTATCTCTTCATCTGTCTCTCTCTCTCTTTCTCTGTCTCACTCTCTTACTTGAAATCAAGCTTCTCTTATTTGCCTGTAATGGTTATGTGCTAACGTTGTGCGACAGAACCGGAATCTGAGCCACTCTCTTTGACTTTAGATGTGTTGGTGTGGACAAACGAGCAAGTGATCCACTGGGTTCTGTCCATTGGTTTGAGGGAGTATAGCAGCAACCTGTTGGAGAGCGGTGTCCACGGAGCACTCATCGCTCTGGACGAGACCTTCGACTACAGCAGCTTAGCGCTCATCCTGCAGATCCCTATGCAGAACACACAGGTAGTTCAAGAGGGAAACACGACTGATTGCACCCAGAATGTAGTGATTGAACTGATTCAAATATGAGAAAGAAATGAAGGGTTGTAATGATTTGATTTTAAAGAGTAGTTCAGTCTGTTTGTGGTCTACAAATCCTAAATTTGTACCAACAACATTTAGATTATTTTGCATCGTAATATCCCACACATTCAATGCTCTCTGTCACAGAGCTGTAAGCTCACGGCCTCTCTGCAGCCAGTCCATCTTACAGCAGTCACACTTGTTGAGGTTTTTATGAGATTGCTTGATTTACTTTTTAGTGACGCAGGGGTTTGTGTGCAGTCAGCATTTCCTCCTGCTGCTGCTGGCTACATGGTGCCAACATTTCCTCCTGCTTCAGATTCTGTATCACTTGTTCTCTGATAAAAAATGGCTCTGTTGTTCCCTCTTAATTCACTTAAGAGAGAATTTCCTGGCCATGGGCTTCAGCACAGATTACTTGCCCACAGTTTCATATTCATGGGTGAGAAATAACATACAGGTTACTTCTATCTATCAGAGGAATTGTGTTTGATTTTTTAGAAATATTCAGATATTTTTTTCATCAGATCCTGTTAATTTCTCACCCAAACTACAGTTTCAGTGAGTCTCCTGCTGACAGTGGTTGTTTGTGCTGTTTTTTCAGGCACGACAGGTTCTAGAGAGGGAGTTCAACAACCTATTGGCCTTGGGGACCGACCGTCGTCTTGAAGAGGTGACCTTTGAGAAGCTGCTGCTTTGATCCATACAATATTGTTGAAAAAAGAGGGTCAATTCTCTGACCTCACTCTTCTCTCTTTTCCCTAGCAGAGTGGGGATGACAAGTCTTTTCGACGCTCTCCATCGTGGCGCAAGAGGTTCCGGGCACGTGAAGGAGGGGTGGGGCTGGGCATGATGGCGGGCTCCATGGAGACGTTGCCTGCTGGATTCCGCATGCCCTCCATGTCAATGCCACCCTCTGTGAATCTGATGCCCAAGAAGCAGCTCCAGCCTGAAGGTGCGTAACTACACTAACCAACCACCTCTATCTTAGCCTTTGTATTTTTCTGTCTGCTTGTCCTGACTGACTAACTGCATGCTGTGTTTTCTCTCTGCTGTGCCCAAACCTGTCTGTGCCACGCCCACTCAAGCTCCTCCCCCGGCGCCCCCGAGACTCGACCCCTCGGCTGTGCGGACCTACTCATGCTAACCTCCGTCTGCTTACTAACTGGAGCGCTAATGCTAACAGGTAAGCTAACAAAACACTACCAGAAGCTGTTGAATTTACAGGTCAGTGTTCTTTTTTACCAGCACTGGCCGGCGGTGGCATGAGGTGGCAATGTTGTACTAACTTTACAGTACCAGGCTAATGTACTGATATGTGTATCAGGCTGATTTGAGCCTTTTAACTAGTATGCTATGTGACAACATCGCTGGAAGTGACAAACGTGGGGCACAATTACCCACTTATGTATTGTTCCCCTTTTTATACCTTTAATTGGTAGTTGTTTTAGTTTTCAGGATCTGTCAAGCTGAGGAGCCAGATTTTTTCTCATGAGTTGGTTTAGACCTTAATACAGACAAGCGTGGAGTCAGTCCCAAATACATGGTACATGGTTTCCTCATGCACAGAATTTTTATGACGATTATGATGAGACTAAATTATGGCTCTGCCATAGTTTTTGATACATTTATTCCACACAAACATTGATTAACAGGTGCAGAGTAATTTTTTTTTTTAATTTATTTATTCTTACATGACTTGTAATGTTTCAGAATGTTGTCCACCTACCAAAAATTCTACTTATTTCTTATTTCTAAAAAAGGATTTAATGATTAAAGATATTGACTTGGAATTCACAACCTATCACCAATTTATGTCATGTTATTATTTGTTTGTATTGTAATTGTAAAACTCTATCCTTTTCTTACTTCATTTATCTCTTTCCTCACCTTTTTCCTCCCTTCCAGTGCATTCTCATTACCTATACGGACACATGCTTGCGGCCTTTTGAGAGTGATATGCCAAATCTGGAGAGGGAGTCCTGTGTGCCACTGAGGGGGGGATTATCACCCCTTTGTCGCCCAGCCTCACCTCCCACCTTTCATCTCTCACCTCTCCTTCGGACACGTGCAATACAGAGGCCAACTCTGACCTTTGAACTCTGAGAGTGCTCATTGGCTGCGCTCGCTGCTGTAAAGGAGACTCGTCCCTGTCTCTCCCAGTTGACCCCAGTGCTCCCAGTAGCCTTGTTGTTGTGGTGTTGTGCTCCTGCTCCCCTGGTCTCAGCTGTGGGTTCTTGTCCTGGTTCTAATCTCTCAACATGGCCAAGTCCAAGCCAATCATCCTGTCTCACCACGTCCAATCAGTCAGTGTAAAAAGAAAAAAAAATGAAGGCATGGTGACAGGCTGTTGATTTGGATTTGGGAATGATGAATACTTGTATAAATGGCAGATCCCACTGCAAATTGCCCCTCTACCGGTTATGCAAGGTATTACTCATTTATCGTCTCTGTACATAAAATGGATGACTTATGTTTTTTATAGAAATATTATATAAATATATATATATTGGAAATATATATGGAAAATAATCTAATATCATTGCTGTATGAAACCCAATGCCCTGTATTCGATAGTGACTGTTCTCTCTCTCCTTCTCTTTCTTTCTCTTTCTCTACGTGTCGGACCTTTGTGTGTCTCTTGCTGTATGCTGTAAGTGTGTGAATCGTTAGTGGGAGGGTCTCACTAAAGGAGGGGGTGTGTTTCCTATAAGGACTCTTCACAGGTTCATGGGTCCAATTCAGACTTCTTCTCTCTTTCCCCTCTTCTCCTGTTCTTTCCTTTTCCCTCCTCCTTTTTGGACACTATGTAGCCGTTACCTCTCCTCTCTTCGCCTCTCTCGCCTTCAGTATGACACTATGTAGCCTAGTATAGAGAGAATCCTTTAATATGATGAGTGAGTGTGAATGTGTGTGTATGTGAGCGCATGTGTGTGAATGATCGAATGAGTCTCTCTGATCAAGACTTTGCCGAAGAGTTGTTTGTGAAAGGCCGACCCCAGCCATGTGACCATGACGTTTCTCTGTGGACGGGTAGTGTGAACACTGTAGCTCCTCTCTGTTGACTCCTTACTTTCTCTCAAATCAAACTGTAAACTGCTGCTCAACATCAGCCAATGATATAAACAAACAAAAAAAAAAAACTGCTTAAAGTGATGGACTCATCTGATCCTCCCATTTAGTTGCCATGGAGATGTGCCAGTGATCAGTCAGCACCCTTGGCTGACCAACTCCTCATCCAATGAGAACACAGCATATGAACCAGTGGAGTGCCGGATGGGTGTACAATCTTTAATTTTTTATTTTACAGTTTTTCCAAGGTGTCTAAAAGGTGTAATGTGCTATGTGGCAGCTATGAGTACTGTGTCTTTATTCCAGGTGTGAAACAATGCTGACAAATCAAGATTTTATTATTTGGCTATTTAAAAAAAGTGAACTGTATTTATGACACTATATAGACATAAGTAAAGCTGTTTTTTAAAGATGTGGACGTCATGTTCATTTTGAGGTTGAAGCAGTTTTAAGTATCCTATTGTTTAGTAAGGAAAACTGCAAAGAATGTATTGGAAATGGTCTTTATTGCAAGAATTGGACAGAAAATATCAGTTTTCAAAACATCTACAAATACACAACAATCTTATTATAAAAGTCAAAAATAAGTTAGCAAAAAAATAAAAAATAAAATGGCAAAACCACTCTGTAGAAAAAGGGAACGTATTTACATCACTAGCTTTCATAACCAGTTTAAATTAAGCAGATCTTGGTCAAAACTGCCATGGTACATATTGGCCCCACAAATAAACTCATGTATTTTTTAAGCAAAACACACACACAGAAAGAATGAAAGAAGGTCAGGGAAAGGTTTCGAAAAGTTGAAAACTTAAATTAAGTAAGAATAAACACCGGTTTTACCATTCCTCTGTGGTTCTACCAGACCAAGCCTAACAGAGATCCACTCTAGTAACTAGGTGTTGGGTTCATGCAGTGAAGTCCTTGAATCTCTAGTTAAACAGAGCTCATGTAACTCTGACAAAAGAGCTGTGGACCACGGGAAAAGGCAGGAATAAAGGGAATAAGGCCTCATTGGGGACAAGAGGAACTTCTTTTGGCTAGCAGACCCACTAATCAGCAGAGATACAACTCAAATAAATCACTCCTTTTAAATTTCATCATGAAACCCTGTAATCGGTAGAGCTAAAAATTTGCCAGATGTCATTTTTCTTTTTGCCTGTGGCTCTCTCTGCGCCTATGGGTCCGCTGTGTGGATGGTCTACTTGGGAATGTCCATAGGAAAGGCCACAGCTCCGTCTGCTGCAGAAATGCTGTCCACGATGGAGGTCAGGGCACGCATGTTCCCCTGCTCTGGAGAGTCAGCAGCGCTCAGGAGATCTGCAAAGAGACCGAGTCGCACATTCAGTGTCTGAGCGGAGGTGTAATCAACTGTTTGTGCTGTCTAATGGGACTATGTGTGAACTGTACTCACCCTCACTGCTGTAGCTCTGTGTGCACTGCTCGGGAGTGCTGCTCCACTCTGGGCTGCTGCAGCAGGTGCTGCCCGAACTGGGCTCGCTTGACGACGACACCTGTTACCATGGAGATGCACACACAGACGTTGCTGTCAGTCACCCTGCGTTATGACATGGCACACTCCGCCCCACACAGAGGCACAGCACACGCTACAGCTCAGTGTAAATTAACATAATGACCCCAACTCAAAAAGAGACACAGGACTTTTACAATAGACAATAAGGCTCAAAAAAATAAAACAGATCTTTTAACAAACCATTAGACAAAGACAGTTCTTAGATTTTGTCCACTGAATAAGTCTTTTTTTGCTATATTCTAGCATGTGTCTCATTAGTTGTCATCTCCTTGAACCCTCAAAGAGGCAAATACTGTCTATATTCTGGCAAATTCCAATCAAAAACTGGTTTATGCTCTTCAAAACGTTTTTGAATAATGAAGATATCATGATTGTATGATGGATACATAAGTCTTGGTCCCCAACTGAAACCTCAAAACTTTGTCCAATTCTTCAGTCAATTTTAATGTCTATCAGTTCTTTAAGTCAAACGCTGTCAAGAACATTTTTACTCTGAACATTGAAATTTTTTTGTCTATCCGGTGTCTACCTGTCTCTACTTCACATTTATCTTTTGCTTCTTTCCGGCCTTTTTCCTATCTGTCCTTTCTGTTTGCCTTTTGGGTCTGTTCTTCTAATCATCCCTCCTCTGTCCTACTCACTCTGGGTTGGGTGGCGCTGGGTCGGTAGTGCAGTCCCTGCTGTCCTGTCTCAGCTTCTTGTTGGTTGAGAGACGACACCAGGGCCTGCAGCCTTTCGATGTACTGGATGGCACTGCGCAAGATCTCAACCTTGGGCAGCCTCTGGTTTGGATTCATCAGAGTGCTCCTCTTCAGAGCATCAAAGGCCTCATTCACCTTCTTCAGACGCCTCTTCTCTCTCATTGTGGCCGCTCTCCGACGGTCCATGGTAACGGTCTTCCTTTTACAAAGCTTACAGGCCCAGGGCAGGCACTGGCCTGGGCAGTGGGGCTCAGAGTGAGGAGACAGGCTGGATGGAGAAGCTTTGTCCTCTGTTCCTGTCACCCCAACTCCAACACCTCCGGACAGACTCCCACACAAGCCCATCATGGAGCTCCTATCCTGGTAGGCGCCTTGGTCGTACGCCCCAGGCAGGCGGGAGGGGAAGTAACTGTCCCCTCCGTCGTAGAAACGCTGGTCAGGGAAGAAATAAGGGTTGGTCTCGAAAAGCTCCATACTGGACAAAACTGTGGTCTGAAAGGGGACAAAGATTCCTGCCTCCCCTGGAACTGCTCTGCTGGATGTGGTCTTCGGTCCTGCGCCTGGAGAGTATGTGTTGGAGTGTAGGTGTGTGCGGCTGTCTTGCCTGGGTTTGTGATGAGTGGAAGATGTGTGGGGAACAACTGGTGTGGAGCAACTGTAGGCTGGCATTTAAACCCCTCTGCCTGCTGCAGGATCACAGGGTTAAAATTAGCACGAGCCCCCAGAAACCTGACACGGCGTTTAGCTGTTGCCGCACATCTACACTTCACATCTCTGTTGGGCCCTGTTCTCCAGGGCTTTAAGGCCCGTTTGTGTGTGTGTATGTATGTATGTATGTATGTATGTGTCCTTGTGTGGGTCTGTGCGCTCGTGTGTGTCTTAAGTGGCCAGGATATGATCAGGTTGCCGTGGAAATGGGAGAGATAACCTCGGATCAAAGATGTCCGTCTTAATGAGATAATCCCGGACTCGCGTCTCCCTCCATGACACCATACATGAAGTCCCCTTCCATGGGGGTGGAGGAGGGTTGGGGGAACAGTCAGTAGGGACAGACTAGAGACAGCTGTCACTTCTACTAGGAGCCAATGATATGCAATGACAAGAAGCTGTTTGACTCTTAGTTCTAGATGGGAAGGAAATGAGGCCGGAGTTTGTTGTTTACCCAAAACTAGGTCACAGATGAGCACTTGTACTCCGCTATGACTAAAGGTTCAGAACAATTGACTCGGTCCATTCTAAATATGTTACAGCTGAGATGACATTAAAGCTCATGCCATGTTGGGTCTCGATTTTATGGAACCACATTTATATCCACTGACTTCCGCCCTAAGATGATTGCACAGAATGATGTAAGTGCCCTTTGGAGCTAAACTAGACTCAGTGTCAGACAAGCCTGTGCAGGAATGGACAGAGTATAGTAAGTAAATCTAGAGCCAAGTTGACACTGGCTCCGGTTACTCCCTGAAATCAAGGGACAATAATCAGACGACCATGCAGTGGTATGGCCTTCGTTGTCCTGACCTCTTCCAGTCAGGTGTGGTGTTAGCCTAGCCACCAGGTGTAAATCCTTACAGGACATGTTTTACCTCATAGCTTACCAGCTAATTCAGATCAGACCAGCTTCCGTAGGTCAAGACAAACAGCCAAAACACACACTTCTATCTGTGGAGAAGTGGCCTTGAATGACAGGCATAGTATGGGATGTGTTACTTCTATGAATACCCTATAACTCCACCATAAGTTTATTACAGTGATACACATAGGCCTATCTGGCAGGATGTGTTTCCTGGATTATGGCCACAATACATATTCTGTACAGTAACATGCTTGTTGTGTGGTGCATACCACTGCCAATAACATACCAAGGCTGGGACAAATGTTGTTCCACCTCCCTCTGGATATCTTTACTTCAGCTTGCTAATAGAGTCTGTTTGATAATGAAACACAATTTTCAAATTACACCATAATAGAACAACTATTATAATGGAACAACTGATTCATGTTTATTCACAATTATTAATCTCATAACAAGAAGACAAAAATCTTAACTTAGGAGAGAGTGTTTTTTCTAGCATCACTTCACCCCCAAACCAAATGCTGTGAAAAAATATCAGATGGGTCAAAAATATGACTAAATGGTTGTACACCAATAAATAAGGTCACTCATTTGAACTATTTCAGTCTATACTTTTCTATCTTCCTTTACCTAATAATGTTTTAGGGTCATGGTACTGCCCATATAACCCAAGGGAATAGTTTGCCTGCACAGGTAACTAGAAAAGACCTGAGATTGTTGTAGTTAATAAACCCTGCCTATTATTCTATTACAAATGCATAGAGTGATTCCATGGGGCTTCCAGGGCTTTCATATCTTAGTGGGACTCTAAATTAGTGCTTTTTTAAAGGCAAGTGCACAGGAAACCTAAATTTATGTGAAAACATAAAAAAGTGCTAATGAGCAAAATCGATATACAGCATGCTGGTACATCTGCTAAAGGCGCTTTGTTAAAGTGATAAAGCTGCTACTTAAAGAAAAAGTTATTTCTCTCAATGTACTGTCCTCTACTCATACTTTCCTTTCTTACCTATTCTTACAACCTTTCTGTACTCATGTACACTTACTTTTGTATGTATTTATTACTGCCTTACTGTACTTTTATTTTTCTAAGTTTAGTGTATTAACAATGAGGTTACTATCATATTTAGACTAAAATTCTAGGTTGTCTATAATCCTTTGCTCATCAGTGGTGAGTGAAACTGTCCCACTCAGAGTTGAGTGAAATGACTCGGTGATACGGACAGAGGGTTCAGCTTTGGGACCAGCTGCCAGGCAGTGATCTGGCAGGCCTGGACAGTGGATTGTGGTCTCGTCCCGGGCTTTGGGCTCGGGTTTGAGGTCGAGGCAGAGTGCAGGGTTGAGGCTTGGCGCAGGGCTGCGGTGGGCTGTCAGGTTAGTCTGTGATGGATAGTCACTGATGGTGAAGCGAGTACAAAGACGCCTGTGTTGCTCTCAGGGGTACAGCAGGGAGGGGGTCTGCAGTGTGTCAGAGTCACTCATAACCCTCTGTCATCTTAACCCATTGTCAGCAGAACCAGAGAACTGTGTGTGTGTGTGTGTGTGTGTGTGTGTGTGTGTGTTTTGTGGTAGTTTAAGTCACACACTTGTGTCTTTTTTGAAGAACAAGTCCCCCCTCAGCATTTTTGAAGTGGACACTTGAGATGCAGTAAAGCGGAGACCAGATGTTTGTTTACTGTTTACAGTTACTGAACATGTGTGATTCATACTAAAGTCAGCCAGAATAAATGCAGTTTAGACAAATCTTAGAAAATATAGATCAGATCAAATATTTATTCATATGATAGATTAATAATTTTTTATCTTTTTGAGACGAGTACTTTTATAATAAGCTGTTCATACCCAATAACCCAAATGAAAGAAACAAAATGGAAATATACTTACCACATTATGATTACATTCGATTTTTATTCTGAAGAGAACATCTGCTGAACAAGAACAGATCTTAGAGCAACCAAACAAACATCAATAATCCTTCGTTTTTTTGTAAACCACTTTAAAATAAAGATAGCGGGTTAAATTAAAACTATAAAAGTGAAACTACTCACACTGAAAAAATAATTATAATCAAAGTACACATTCTGTCTGTGCACAAAGTGTATGTATGTGTGTGTGTGTGTGTGTGTGTGTATGTGTGTTTATGCATGTGTGCTTGCATGCTGGTGTGTGCATGTGTGTAGCAGGGATTGCCCTGTCACTGGCAACACTGTTCCACTTCTCCTCAGTGACAAGCAGCAGCACATTGTTGGACAGCTGAGCAGGAGGGAGGAGGGAGGAGAAGGGGGGAGGGATCAGTCCTCCTCACCCCAGGTTAGCCTCAAGATCATCACTGACCTGAAGAAGTGCCACCCGAGCGCAGTCGGGAAATCTCAGATATGTAAGAGGAGAATAATATAACAACAGTGAGGGTGTGTTGATTAAAGATGGATAAACAAGGACCTCCATCCAGTGAGATACAGTTAATATACAATAACAACAAAGTAAACTACATTTGGGCAAAGAATTTTGCAAAACAAGAGACAATGTTCTAAACATGTTATATGAGTTGTATCCACTGTATATGCAGTTGTTGTTTTCCAGAGAAAAAAATCCTAAAACTTAAATATTATTGGTCTTATCGCTGGAAATACTGGCAGAGATGCATTTAAACCCAACAAAACATTCACCTGTTATCTGAAAGCTTCTTATTCATCATATTTGTTAAAACTGTGTGCTTGCTTGTAGAAAAAAAATTACAATTCTCTGTGTTCAGCAGTGTTTTCATGCTGTGCACTAATGAAGCTAGCTAGCAATTATTTGGAGTTAATTAGTCCAAAGTATACCAGTTGAACACAGTCTATTTTCACTCAGATTAGTCAAAATATATTTGACTAATTATTGTCTAAATTATTTTAAAATCTATTGTAAAGAATTAAATATAATATCAGTTCCTTTCTATAAACACAATTGGGAAACTATGAGAGTTTGTGTTTTACCATTTTAGGCAATATTTTTAACCCTTTTTTTTGTTCATTTATATTTAATGCAACTAATGGAACACATTACAGTTTTTGCAATCATAAAAAAATTGGTACACCTCTTTTCATTTACCAAAACAATAAGTAGGTGTAACTTTGTTATTCTCCACTAAGTCCTTGTAAATATAGTGAAAGTGGTTGTGGTAGGTGTTGAGGGAGGGATTAAGGACCCGGACCCAGGTGCAGAGACGTTCCAAAAGAATTTATTGAACAAAAAGCACACAACAAAAAACACCCTTGCGGGGAAAAAACAGGGAG
>JAQMCX010000029.1:7074680-7269683 GCA_029814765.1 Acanthurus leucopareius
AGGCAGGTGTGCCTCACGAGTCTCGCCCCCGAGCCGATCAGCCCCGCCTCTCTGCATCGACCTGCTGAGAGGGAGAGAGAGAGAGATCAGCAGCGGAAAACAGAACAGAACCATCACAGTAGGAGCACCATGAACATGGAATTCAGATTGTAGAGAATGAACAACAGATGAGAGAGAGGAAAAGAAAACGTTTCAAAATTCTCTATTTAAACTCGGTCTGTGTGATGTGGTGGAAACCCAAATCTATACAGTAATTCCTACAAAGTGGGCTTAATGCTCAGTCGTAAGTCTAAGCTAAATTTGAGATGTCTTGGCAATATAGACAATATCAAATACCGGAATACTTTTACCACTTACCCTGAAAATGATACTGTGACAGTATTTTAGGAATGAGACTATTGTGATGCTGCATCAATATGGTCACAATGAGATTTTGATAAATAATCATCAGTGATGTGGATATGATGACTAAGTGGATAAAGGCGAATGTAAGAACAGCTAGAACAGTCCAGTGAGTTCAGAAAATGTCATAACTGTACTGTAATGCAGCCTTTAAAACCAGAGAAAGACATCACTTAAGACAATATTAAATCTCATGTCAAATATCTATACGTTAAGGATATACTGCCCAGCTTCAGTTTAAACTGGACTGTTTCTCTTTGACTCCTGGAATGCATTTTTCTGTGTAAAGTCTGGCCTCATGCAACAATGTTGTGGATTGGCTAAGTGCCTTTAGAAGAGGACATGGTCACCATAGTGACAGCAACAGATGCACAAGTGTGTCGCCATGATAACTGCACGTCCATTACTGGACCCTTTGATATCAGTTATTCATACTTCACAATGCACAGCTCTCCTCTGACCATTTGTTACTGACTGCACAACATTAATGGTGAAAGGAGGTAAGAAAAAAAAGATGTGTACTCCTCCCTGATGATCATCAACATAACACAATTACAGCAAATCAATCTGCTATGAGGCTAATGAATGGGGGCCGTTGGGGTTGATTACTACTCATCCATGCCCCACTATTTCTGTTGAGTAATGAACCTTACATAAGCTGCACCACTGCATCCTTTGACTGATGTCTAAAGGTGATGCGACACTACTATGGCCCGGCTCATCAGGAGAATACTCCCATTCATTCCTGATCAGAATGAAGTGCCCCCACCTGTGTTTTCGCAGGGCTCTAGAGGCCTGGAGAAAGCTTTCTAAGTCGGGGAGGGGGGGAACAGTAGTTCTGTAGCCCAGCCATGCTTCTGCTCACTGGGACTTTTATCACAGAGTAATCCCCTACAACAAACAGAATGGCCGGCATGTGCATACGCAGCTGTCGCAGTCTTAGTGCAAGTGGTGTCATGTTAAATCACAGGAATGGACTGAGCCCCTGAGCCATCCGCTGCCCTTCCCTTCACTGGCATCCCACTCACTGCAAGGCTCCAGCACACATGGACAAACAACCATACATACTCATACCTACATACATAACCCACTTCCCACTAGCATACTTTACAGCACATGGTAGCCCCAAAGTTATTCACTGTAAATGACCTGTGCTCCCATGCAACAAAATAACCAGATTGTAAACATGGCGTATAATCCAGTATTGCCACAGGTTGTAAGATAACTCAAAATAGACACCACAGCTAGAAAACAATCAGCATTTTTTAAGACCTGCCAGTTTCTCTCACATTAATCAGGAAGGTATCTGACAAGGCAAAGCTGCGCCCTCATAAAATCTATCCTGTTTAATTTGAAGGCAATTTACACCCTGACGTTGCCCAAGTGTAAACCACAATCAGCATAGCTCCTCGAGGAGATATGGTTGAATCCTGTCTGAGACCAGTCATGTATATAGGAGTGCAGAGTGTTGTGAGACCTGAGTGGATGGCTTTGTGGAAACTATGCCCTGATCCCACTCAGCCTCGCTTTTCAGTGTCATCTTCCAAATCTGGCCTCCTGCTGTGGCTACAAGGAAAGACAAGCTCCATTACGTTTCTCCTCTAATCTTGTCCTAATGAGTCATATTTCATTTCCTGTGCCCCTCCTTAAGTTCTGCTCTTATTTTGAAATTCTCTTTATCTTAGTGGCTTTTTCCATATTCCTATCTTTGTTTTCCTCCGGCTTCACTGACCTTCTCCCGTGTCACCAGTGGGACAAATTTAGCGGCCTGGTTTCTGGAGCGACAAAATAGTCGGACACAACAGAGGGAAAGTGTGTGTGTGTGTGTCTATGGAGGTGAGAAAGACAGTTCCTGGCCACACAGATAAAGTTTCAGATACCCAGACACCCAAGCAGGAGAAAGCAAGAAGGTTAAACAGGCTGAGGCTCCCCATCCAGGAGGTATGCAGACAAAGGACACAGGAAGACAGTGACACAGAAATATGACCAATACTTATAAAGGTGCCACAAAAGTACAGGAACAAGAGATTAAAGCCTGTGGGAGCATTAAAATTTTTAAGTATGAGCAAAAATATGTGAGCATTGTTCAACACAAAGCTGCTCTCCTGACTATTTTCCCTCTAGGAAGTATTGCATACGCCATAGGGGATAAAGGGAGAATGTGTTAAGTTATTCTGAGATGTTGGGATGGATGTGCTGTCGCCATGGAAACATGCAAATCATCCACCACTCCCTAGACTATGCCATTCTAGAGCTGTCAAGCTGTGGTTGCCATGTCACCAGGGGTGTTATGCCATTCTTTGTCTCTATGCTCTGTGACGCCGCAGACAAAGAAGTATGCCATTCTTGAATTAGACGCAGAGTGAGGGAAAGCATTTTAGTATGGCTGTTATGAGCATTAAAAACTGCAGTGCAAATCACAGGGATAGCGACACCTACCCTCCTCCATACTGTGGGGTGTTTGCCAGTTCTGGAATCAGCGTTGAAGAATAACAAAATACATATAATTGTGATTATGTAATCAGATGGAAAAAAATAAGCACATTAGAAAAAAAAACGTAGGCTAACTGAAATCCCAGATTTCATTTGAAAAATGTGTAATTAAATGACTGACTGACTTTGTCATGGCTGAATTGCTTACAATTTTTGCTTACATCTTTAATACATGGCAGTTTTACATTTTTGAAACTTTGTTTTATAAAAACCAATGCTCTAGGAACACAACAACAAAAGAGAACAGTGCTGAGTCAAGATGGAAGGTTCAAGGTGGGGCTGTTAATCATAAGGGAGATATCTAAAAAAATAAACATTGATATTGTGTCAATAATATATAATATAATATATATGATAATACTGCACATTGGAATAATTCAGAGCCTCATAAATCTTTCTTTTTTTCAAATTCTCTCAAGATATCCTAATGTTATCATTAGGGTGAATTCTTAAAGTCATGATAAACTGCCATAATCTGAAGTAATTCAGATAAGATCACATTATTTGGAAATTATTTAATAAAAATACTTATTCCACTAATCATGTTATTTGTATTCAAAACTGGCCATATTTCAAAGTAATCTGATCCATCCTTGAGTTGATTGTAACTACATAACTTAGCCAAATTAAGAACTTGAGCCCAGTTTAGAAAAATTGTGCTTTACAAGATCAGCTTGTTTTTATGGAACTTTGTACTCCACAACTATGTTAAGGGAAAAGCTTTTTATTACAATTTTGGACTGTTGTAGTAAAAAAAATTAAGATTGAACATCTAAACATTATAAAGAGCTTAAAACATAGGATGCACTGCTTAACCACACTACTACTCATTAGCGAAGAGGATTAGTTAATTTATTAAGGGATAGAAAATTCACTCTAATTTAAATAATTGAATGTCTTTTTGGTCATTTTACTCGGTACCAGTTCCTGAAAAGTGAGAATTCATGCTTTACCTAGCTTTAATTGCAATAAACTTAACAATTCGGAGGCATTCTGATGATTGGACAAAATAAGCAATTTGAAGGTGAGGTCACTTTTTGGGAGAAATTTTCATGGCGTTTCTTGCCATTTCTCTGAGTTTAACAACTCAAACAATTTAAGAAAATAATCAAAACAATCATATAGTCAAACACTGACTTTTCTTTACTAAATAAGCTACTTAGCTTGTACTTGTACTAAAATGCTCACATTTAATCTGTAGACTTTAGTGAATCCTTTCATCATTTTAGAAGGCGGAGAGTTTCACAAGGGACTTTTCACAGAGAATATTTCGTAATGAGTAATCATTATCGAAATAGCACCCTGGGGTGACACAGTTGCAGTATTTTTACACAAGCTACATAGCATCAGTGTTACAGCAACATATAGTGCATTGTAAAGGGTAGGGCAGAAAATGCCTGCCCCATTTCTGGACAAGAGGACGAAAGTAAGACAGAAATTTAGAAAGAAGTAAGTAAGCAGAGGAGAGTTGCAGGTGCTGAAGCCCAGTCAAGAAGGAGAGGACACATGACAGCTGGCCTGTCATACAATGACTTATTCTTAAATCAAAACACACACATCACACCCACACATAGCTCTCTTTACCAGTGGGTACAGCACATCAACTGTCCCGTGTGGTCACAAAGCGAACTTAATAAAACACTTCAGTCACAACTTTTTATTGCTTTACAAAACAACTTTTTATTCCATAAGTAAAAAAAAAAAAAAAAAAACCAAAACCAAAAAAAAAGTATATTAGCTGTACCATCTTTAAGTACATGAGTCTTAATGTCAATAATTGCAACAATTAAATCTGCATTCTTAACCAGTATTAATGGTATAATATTTAGAAAGCCATTTTTATGAGGTCTGTATTTAGTGGAAGTTTGTCTCTTTTGATTCACAATAGTGCTCATAAATACAACAGGCTACATTAATAGTTTATAGCTTTTAGCTAATTTAGCTCCACACCAGCTCAATGCTGGCTCCACTCAAGACAGGAGGCATGCTCTATATAATATACGTATGCATTATGTGGTTTCATTGGCACAGTACAGCTTAAATGGGCACCAGAAACAATATTGAGATTTCTCCCCACCTGCTGGCAGAAGGATTAAGCGCAGGTAAAGAGCAGATCAAAGAAGTCATTTTCTATGAACACTAAGCAGAGGCAAGAGTTAAATGCTTACTGTCACCAGACATCTTACTTGTGAGCACTGTACAGCATATTTGCAGCTCACACACTCAAAGTTAACGTGCTCCAGCAATAAAATCTACAAAATGCAGAATCTTTAAAATAAAATTTGTAATGAACAAATCAAAGTTCATAGTCATTACATGGCAGTGTAACGCTTTAAATCAAACTCCCAACTCTAAATAAGTACTAGACAATCATTTTTAACTGAGCATGCATTTGGTAACTTAGCCTGCTTCCCTAAAGACTTTCTGTCTGACTTTCTGTCTTCCAAAAAATGTTTGCTCCAAACTACACATTAGAAGTCCCTCACAAATGCAGCACCTTTCAGTTTAATAGGTGGTTACCTAAACAATTAAACAAATTTATAAATAAATTAAATACAAAATATACAGAAATTTTTCATTTATCATAAGTTCAGGAAGGGGTATTGAGAATCTCTCTGAATGGTAACATAAACTTTAACCAGAAATTACATGACATAAGTTACTGCAGGCATTACTGTCGAAGGTTGGCAATTGTAAATATTGAATACATATTTATATGGAATTCCTACCTCGAGATAACATTACAGTAAACACTTCAGCTGTGCATTCTCAAGCAGGTTAAATTCTACATTTTAAATCTTACATTTTAAAATACCACGTTGAGAGGACAGGACTTAAGTCACCACAATTGTATTTTACAGTACATTCATTTAAGCTAAGAGAACACTTTTTAAAAGGAAAAGATTAGGAGGACTTTAATGGAGCCACATATAGTACTAGTAACAAAATCATGGATTAAAGACCACTGGTTTTTCCTTCAATCTTGTCTTCATAATGCAAATCTGAGCCACAATTTCTAATGAGATACACACAGGTGAATTAAAAAAAAAAATTGGCCTGGAAGATGTTTCTAGAAATATTCTTGTAGCCACATACCTGCACCAACGTTTCCATTTTTGTTGAGATGTGTATCTATGGAGAACAGAAACACACAGAACTGACAGAACTACGGTGAGCAACACTTTTTTTTCTTAAAATGGCACATTCATCTAATGTAATGAATATTCACATAGCCTGAAAAAAAAAAACAAGCCTTCATGAAACGACAGCTCACACAAACCACACCCTTATGCACTCTTCTAATAAATAAATAAATACTTCTGCCTGTATGCATCCCTTGTTGAATTGTTGCACCACATATTAAAAGAAAAAAAAGAAAAAAATTGGAAGGTCAAACTCTTGTGTTTCCTTTAACAATACTTCAGAGGCAGTGAGATGCAAAATAACCAAGCAACCAAGAGCAAGCTTTACCAAGTGCTATACTTTGTATACATCTGTGTAGGCTTTGAGGGTAAGGTGCACATTTGTGTGTGTCTGTCTAAAAGCAGAGTGTGCGTACCAGAGTGCATGCAGCTGTATGGTTGACTGTGTTTGAGGATGAGTGTTGTATTCTATGTTAGAGCCTGACAGGTGTGCGTACATGTGTGTGAGTGCACTTTTTAGAGGATGAATATCTTAATGACTTTCTGAATGATCTTCCCACATCCCGGACAAGGAGCCTGGAACTTGTGTAGCCTCCTTGCACAAGGGAAACAGGTTAGCAGGTGAGCTGTACGTCCGTGTATTATATTTCCATTACGTGGTCGCACGCGACAGAGCTTGCAAGGCTCCAAGAGTGCCTCGGGCCTTACTTCTTCAACTTCCATGCCAAGACTTTCCTGACTCTCCCCTTCAGAGAGCTGCTCGTCTTTACGGAAGCTGGAGGGCCAAGGCCCCTTGCCTTTCCCAGTTATCATGGTAGGCAGTGGTCGGTCAGCTGTGGAGTGGGAGGGCAGGATGACAGGGTCAGAAACTGTCCTGCTGCAGTCTGGGACATCAATGCCTGTGTCGCTGTCATCTTCCTCGTCATGGGTGGTTAGAGAGCTGCAAGCTGGGATGTCAGGAACAGAAAGGGAATGGGCAAGTCGAGGGACATCTTTGTACCAGTTCTTGCGTAGAGCCCAGCAGCGAACACAGTACCTCTGGAGAGGTGTGTTATACTTCCTGCACTCTGTGCACTGCCATGCATCCTGAGGGAGAAGGCAGATATAAAGTCACACATCCATATTTTTCAAACTTAAACCTTCAAATGTAACAACAAAGCTACAATAAACACAGAGTAAAAAATATAGAGCATACATGTGTGGAGATCTCAGTATCAGTGTCATCACTCAGACACTGCGAGTCTTCATCTGGCTCCTCATGCATCTGGATACATATGCAGGACATCTCATTACTTTACCATCTCTCAATAGTAAAAACATAAATTTCTCTCACTAAAAATTTTTCAGTATCTTTATTGGCTGATATGAACTTGACAGGACAAAAGAAGACCAAGTCCTAAACAAAGTTCTACCTCGCGATCTGCTTTCTCCTCCTTCCCTCCTCCATCATCCTCCTCAGGTGTAGCCTCCCCTTCTTCTCCACTCCCCTCCTCCAGTGCAGCCTCTTTCATCTCCACGCTCACCTGTTCACTCCCGCCCTCGGTCAAGAACCAGAGGTCATCAGTGGTGTCTGACACGATGGCTGTGTCCTCCTCCTGTGCAGGAGACAGCTAACACATCAGTCAGACCACTACTGTTACACTCCAATTAATGCCAAGTGCAAACATGTAATAATGTATGTTTCAGGTGTTTTATGAAAACTGTGAAATAGCTATTACTGGTGTTATTTGTTATTGGAGGTTTCTTACTTGGTTTGTGTGGATGTCAGTGGAGCCATTGCTCCTGCGGCTGTAGTTACTACGGAGATTACCCAGAAACCACCACGGCAGGCCGGAGAGGTCCCACTCGTCCAGAGTAACATCAAGTTTGGGCCGTTTGCAGGCTGACCGTGGCAGGCCTTCAAGGGAGTCTGGAGAGGTTTTCAACAGTTAAATCCAGCATTTTGAACAGATCTTATCCCTAACATATAACAATGAGTAATTTGACTGCTTACTTACCATCATCTGGCTCCCGAGGTCGTCTCTGGGAGGGGGTCTGCAGGAGAGGCCCATCACTGACAACCTCAAGTCCTGCTTTGACCACACCTCCACATATCTACAGTGGAGAGAAGGACAGAAATTAGAATGCAGAGCCATAACTGGGTACTTGGAAGACTCACAGCACCTTTTCGAGATGGCCTTTGGGTATGGGGTGGTGGCACAAGGGACAAGGGGCTGGGCAATTAGGGTACGGACCAGTGGGAAGGGAGGTCAAATCAAATCAAATCAAATTTAAATGATTATAGGATCACCAGAAAAAGTTTAAAGAGAAAAGCTGAGACAGAAAGACAGAGAAAGGGATGGTATGAAGGCCAGTGAACTAATTAGCAAAGTGATGAAACTAGTGAGTCAAAATTTCAAAGTTCAGAATTGTTTTAATATGTAATTTGTGTAAACTAACTCACATTCTAAGATATGATACACTGATATATATACTGTACAAGAGAAAATGGTGTTGTACAGTATACATCTTTGGAAAATTTATCACAATTCTATTAAGAGTCATTTACGCAAGAAAGAAAACAGAAACAGAAATAAAGAATATTAAGAGGTCATGTAACGTCTCCCATTTCTTACTGTTAACTACAGATACTACTGATCAACTACTGATAGACTGAATATGTACTTTTGAAAACACATATTATGACCAGAAAAGAATATCAAATCTGATTGTAGCTAAATATATTTGAGGCAAAATTTTACATACAAGCAGGCACTGCCTAGGTGTTTTTTGGTTGGATTTGGAATTTAACTGGGAAGAAGGGGGTGGGAATGCAGGGATGGGTGAAAAGGTTTAGGGTTATTGTTAGGCCTGTGGCTGAAACAGGAGCTGTGATCCTCCAGTTCGGAGCAGAGAAGAGACCTCTGAGACAGACAGAGAGAGTGACTCTGCCTCCCCATCCACTGGATGGTACTGGTGGATAACAGATGAGTGCTAAAAATACCACCAGACCAAACCAGGGATGGGGTTGTACAGAGACGGTGCCACTCTGTACAATGATGCACACTAACGAAGACAGCAGACCTGACCTCCCCTCCTCATTACACACAAGCAGACAGCAGTTCACCATATATGTTCACTTTATATTCTTTGTGATTTGGCACTCCACCAAGGCCTACCAATTCCAATTCATAACAAATCCTGGTGAAACAAGATATGTCACTTGTGTTTTATTATTGTACTTGATGTTGTTGGACCACTTTGTTTTTATAGTAACTGTCTTGCACTTTTGTCTAGCACTTGCCAAAAACACAAAAGAACTTCCAAAAGTATAACTAACCTCACTAAACTAACTCTAATCAGTGAATGTCAAATCTTATGATGAAAAGATTTTTTTTTTGGCTTTGCACTTAGCCTGTCAGACCTGTTTCTTTGCATTCACAAGTGTTGTGTGTAGTGAGGTCAAAAAGGTTGGAGGTCTCTGTTTCTCCTGAGCACCATGCTTCAGCTTTACCTGACCACGATCCTCCACTCCGCCCTCTACACATTCACGTCCCACAGAAAGATTCTCTGCAGCGTCTGCATTTCAGATGAGACATAGTAACAGAAAAAAAGGACACCCCCACCCTTAAATCAAAGCATTATACACTCTCACTAAGGCCTTCAGCTGCAACTTTGAGGGAAAAGCTGCAGAATAGTGGTCTTCTGGTCCCTGCATCCTAAAGAGACGCACAAACTATCACAACCCCTTACAATGTATGCAATAAAAGGCTCATATAATACAAAGAGGAAATATGATGGTGAGATAATCGCTATATCCCTTAGGAATCTTCACTGGAAACATACCATGATAAGATGCAAAAAAAAAATTGAAGAAATCAAACACAAATGAAAGAGAAAAAACAACAATTGAATTCAAGTCATCAAAAATGTACAATGTTCTAGCTGCACAAAATATATTCATTCATACTCATAATTTAAACATAGAATGAATACAACAATAAATGAACCTGTAACTTACCAGAACAACCAAGGACAACTAAGTATTTCTTGAGCATTTCATACACCGGGCTGTGAAATGAGAATAGAAGAGTTTAGAATTGACTCCCCAGTTTTAGAATGTGGATGAAGAGTTTAGATGTTTAGTCTAATATTACTGAGCTTTGACCATTTAAGTTGTGCGTGATTACCTCGGGTTTTTGACAGAGAAGCTCTCCACCTCCAGCAGCTCTCCCAAAGGGTCATCCTGGCAGTGGACTATGTGCTGCCTTTGTTTGTCATACAGTTGCCTCCCCATGATGTACTGGCCCAAGTAATGCATCACCTACAAGAAAGACTGGATATTAGATATCACGACCACTGGGATACATGTGTATCTACGTGAACCCAGAACTACTAAACCATGGAATAACCAATTTCCTGGTAGCACACCTTGCTATGAGCCTGCATAATTGGCTGCATCCTGTCAAACCTACTTTTTCACCTGACAGCTCACCTCTTTGAGCGTGAATACTTCCTCCTGGGCTCCAGCAACACGCAGAATTTGCAGGAGAGGGGCTTTTGGTTGAACCTGCGGAGCAAAAAACAGTACCAACGCTTAACTTAAGAAGCTGAGAAATTATACTTGCCAGTAGTTATAGTTTTTGTAGCAATTGTTGTTGTTTTACCTGATTTCCTTCTCCAGGCAGTGTCCTGCATGATGAGCTTGATGCCGGAGGCTGGGCTGATAGGGCGCTCATAGTAAACAAACAAAGTCTGAAATTCAAGATTGTAACATGAATGATAAACCTTCAAATTTCCTATCAATATCATCACATAACGTTGGTGCCTTAGCCGTAGCACGTAGGCTAATCCCAACGCCCACGAGGCCAAAACAACGTAACTGTGTCAAAGTGCTACCTTAAATTATTTGACTATGTATATTTTATGTCAGCGCCAGTGAGGTAAAAAGAATTAAGCACCGTAAAACGTCTTTCGCCTACTTTATTTGAAGGCCAACAGGCTGCCAATAAGCTACTACATAGCTGCCTAGTTTGAGTAAACTAGTCCACCATTACTTTTCCTTTTGCTTTCAGATAAGGCCAAAATTCCATACATGTCGAGCTAGCACAACGTTGAATTTATGTAACGTTGGCGTTAACACATACAATACACAGGTTCAACCACAATTTGTCCATTAACACTTTAAACGAAACATCTTGGTAACGTTTCTAGGCAACATATTTGCTACCATTACTAGCAAACGTGTTAGCTAACGTAACGGGGGGAACTAAGTTTAGCTAACTTAGCTGGTTGGCTATTTCCTGAACAATAACGTTGCGTTCGTTGAAAATGATCTCACCGTGATGAGTTGACATTATTTCACCGCTGCAACATTGTTCCACACACCATGTTGCCTCAACATACAGCCGACATACTATCAACATACATATAGCGATTCTTATTGGGGATTTCAAAATTAGCTTACTCTAACTAACAGGGATGCAATTCCGCATTGCTAGCTAAACTACAAATTCAAAAGGATAGACCACATAGCTAACAGCCAGAGCGCGTCTTCTTCTTCTTCTTTGAGGTTTTACGGCAGCTCGCATTCGATGTTGCATTACTGCCACCGTCAGGTCTTATTCTCCCTCAGATAACGTTCATTTTAAAGTTGTCTTTTCAGTCCAAAAAAAGTTAATAAATAAAAGTTAATAAATAATAAAGAACAAGAAAACATAATCGTAAAAAATAAAAACAGCAAATTCCTGTCTGGACAGTTGTCTCCACACCCTCTGTCTGCCCTATTTCCATGATTGGGACATCATTTCTTGTCATCTACATTTAAAATTGTAATGATATAAGGTAAACTGTTGATGTATGTTTTCTTGGAATTAAAAGCGTATGTAAAGGTTGCTTTGCCTAATTTTCAACAGACTTATTATTTCTTTCCATTTTGTTCCCCTCTATCTTAACATACCCATTCTGTTTTGGATGGAAGTTAATGTCTCCTTTTTATTTAGTTATCTCAGTGCCTTTTCTACTGTTGATTTATCTTTTCCCACACAAAACCTTTGTCTCCTGATTTTGATAATATAATGCTGATGTCAGTACTTCTTTTTTGAGCTGCGTCTTTTGCCAACTCATCTGCCCTTTCATTTCCTAATGCACTTAAATGTGCTGGGATCCACATAAATGTCACATTTTTCCTTTGTCTGATCATTCTTTAGTTGGTAAACAGGATTTTACACAGCTAATCCTGATAACTTCTTGCTATTCCTGTTTTTACACTTGTAAGAGCTAACACAGCATCACTGTACATATACTGCTGGAAGTAACCTATTTACTTCATATTTATGCCATCAGAAAAGCACACACATTCAAAAATCAAAGTTTTTCTTGCCAAGTCCCACTTGGTAACTTGAAACAGCAGTGGTAAAGCCTGTTCTATCTCTTGATCCAACTATAAAAATCTTCACTATGTCTTTTTATTTTCAACTTCTATGACTAAAATGCATACCACTTCAGTCAACAGATTTATTACTGTGCTTAATCATGAGTATTTCCATGAGGATTTTGTGGGAAGTTGGATTTTTGGATTTCCTCAAATCTCCTGTGAAAAAAATACCTCTACTAATGTGGACTAGTTCTCTCAGAGCTTGAAGTGAGTGCACCAAAGTCTTTGGTTCACAAAGTGGAACATAAGATTGGGGGACTAAATAATAACTTCATATTACATCTCAAGCATTAAGGGATGTGTGCAAAGAAAAAAAGAGAATTACAGTTTTTTTTTCAAAACAAAGAAGGAAATAGAAAAAGGCTCTGCTTAAAATGCACAAGTACAGGCTGTCCCCTTGGTCTCCTATTGGTCGCTGTGAGTCACATAAGATTGAGGATACAGAACAGGGAAGTCTGCAATTTCAATGATATTTAAACCACACTCATATACCATTTTAGTAACTATTAATAGAAACATTGTGTGCATACACTTGAGGTCTTGAGGTCTATGCAGGCTTGCCTCATCTTGTAAATGGTCCGTGGTTCCCAGGCGTAATGGAATTCTTTACAGGCTTTCTTATTTGAGAAATCACCGCCCCTTTCCAGATTTCTTGCATTCTTTTTTCCACCCACAATTCATTATATAGCAAAAGAAACTTTTCAGGCTCCCTTTATTGAAATCTTTTAACATGCTGTGTCCTTATTCAAATAATTAGTCCTTATTCAAAACATCCTTTCGGTTTGCGACAGCACATTATCCATATCATGGATGTATTAAGGAAAACTAGATACAGCATCAGAGGCTAGGCCCTGTTCATTCCTATTAAAGTTGCTAAGTTTAAAGTCGAGGATAATTACATTAATTTCTAAACCAAAAAAAAGATAGACTCAAAATAGAAAATTGGAGACTTATTAGTTTTACTGAATAATGATGCTAAATTATTTCCTTAATTTTTGCTAAAAGAATAAAACAAAGACTAGATCAACTGACTGATAAGAGCAAACAGGTTTCATGCAGAAGAGATACAGAAGTAATAATATTTGCTTGATACCAGACATGATAAATTATAACTACCTAATACCTGGTGACAGTTTTATGTTGTTCACTGACTTTTAAAAGACCCTTGACAACATCAAACATGAGTTTATTTTTAAAGCTATTCCCTTTTTTTGCTTTTGGAAAATACTTTCAAAGTGCAATACAAATACTATGCCCAGAGTGCATCAAAAGTATGAATGACAACAGTGTACTTAGTGTGCCTATGTTGCGTCCACAGTATGCCCAAACCATACTCACAGTATGCCTACTGTGCCCAGAGTGTGCCCACAGAGACCCCAAAGTAAGCTCACTGCGCGCAGCCCACTGTGAGCTCCGAAACAAGCGTAAAATGCGGGCACATGTGGGCCCCACATAATGGGGCCTATGTGGGGCCCTGGTGGGCTGCCCACACTCAACCCAAGGCATGCTGAGGGTTCACAATGGGTCCCATCAGGGGCCCACTTGGCTGAGTGTGGAGAGCCTACGCTCAGCCCACACTGTTGGCTCCCCCACTGGGGTCCTGCCTGGGCCCCATAGTGTGGGGCTCACACGTGCCCTGCATTTCACGTGTGTAGTGAGGCTCACAGTGGGCTGCCCACACAGGGCCCAATTTTCTGCCCACAGTGGCCCCACATGGGCCCCAAAAGGGCCTGTTTGCTGGGAGGGGGGGGCACTCATCTCTTTTTTCAGTTGAGTTGTTCCTGTCACAAATGGTTGCATATACTGTGATATAAATAAAATATCTGTGACAAGATTATGATAAGGCGTAACTGACCATCAAGATGGGAAAAAAGATGCTAAACCAAATACAAACAAAACATAACCTCTGAACAGAATCAAAACCTTACCAATTTTAGTCTTAATAAATCAGTGCATACGTGAATGTATTATATTATAAGATAAGTTAACAACCAAGAAAAATACCTCAGATTTGATACTACTGCAGAAATGAAGAAAACATCACAATTTTTTTTAAAAAAAAGGGCTATTCAAGTGTTTTTACTGGTAAGTTCATGCATGTACAGAAAAGTTATCAGAAACATCACCCTGCTACCTGCAGATTAAAGCACAGGTATCACATCAGTAGTCAGTATCGGCCCATATGCAAAGTTTATGTATTAGAATTGTTGTAGAGAAGTATGGCGTCTGTCACGTGGCCCAACAGCACCACGCAGCAGACGGCATACTTGCAATACCACTGTTTGGCCAGCATGTCTTTTTGCTTTAAAGTCTGGCACACTTTCTGGGGGCTTGATCCGCATGCACACCAACATAAACTGAGAGTGTTGCGCTCCCTGCTGTTAGAGGGGTTACCCTTCCTTAACTATTTTTTCCCATAATCCTAGAAGTTTTCATTAAGTTTTTATATCCGATATCATTAACAACTTTATTAGAAATTGCTTAAAACTGATCTATCAAGCTGTAGAAAATGTTTTGTTAACTACTGGCGAGCAGTTACAGTATTTAAACCTTGTATGACAGATTATTTAAAATTCATTTTTTCCTAAATGTTTGCCAATGTAGTAAAATTAAACAACTTATTTAAATATTTTTAATCTGCTTATTCTAAATTTATGATTGTTTTATCCAGTTTGCATTTTGCACCTTAGTGTTTTGACTGCAGGAGGGGAGGGCATTGTGTCCTCACATATTATTTCTCCACCTTCAAGGTAACAACACCAACAAGTAAATTACAGTAAAACCAATTGAAGTATTTCTTATTCATTCATAAAATAATAATAAACACTGAAGGCTAAAACCTAATGCCTATTTGTACCTTTTACAAACTATTGAGCTGTATTTTGCCAACAGGGTACTTCCTATTATTCTTGTGGGTCTCTGAATTCCATTTATAGAAACTCTGCTGTAATAAAAAACACACACATTAACTGATTTAAAGGAGTAAGTGTTATTTCATTCAATAAACTCAGAAATTGTAATAAAACATCTGTGCTACAAAATAGTTTATTACAGAGATACTCATCTCTGACATCCTAGCAAACAGTAAAGAAAAGATGGAATGAAGATCACAACTTACGGCCTTGATACTTTACAAACATTAGATGTACAAGGAGGCACAAATGCAACTTTCACAGATCTGTAGATACAGTGCAAAAATAAATCATTAAATCCAGTAAATATCTGAGTTTTTTCTTACTGACAGTTGTGAAAATAAAGATGCGTTGAGCATATGAAGCTGCTTTCATATCTGACAAAATCCACCCAACATTCCTTGAGAATATGCCTCTATATTAGGCCAGCTTATTACAATAGCTTATTCACTGGGATATTATTGACTCTGCTTAAGAAAATGAGCGCTGGCTAAAAGCCCTGCACATGTCAAAAGTTACAGCTCCTACATTGCGGATAATGGAAATAGTAGCCAGCCAACGTCTTACCTAAACAATTTATAAAACACAGAGAAGTGTCTACTCGAAAAAAATGCAACTGAATTCAATTAATAAAGTTTACCCTCTGTATGCCCACCAGACACATAAAGTCTGATAAATTAGATCTACTGTTGTGGATATTTTGCAGAATCTCATAATAACTTGATATGCATTATCTAATTTATCTGAAGACCATCAGTATTTGCTAATAGTAGCTTTAAAATCAGTATCAGTTCAATTCTGAGACAGTTGGTACTTCTTTTAGCTGTACAAACAGCTTTTTTTCTAACTTTTGCTGCCTCCACATTAGTAACAAACACAGGCCAGCGTGGTTACAAAAATAAAATTAAAAAAATGATTATGCTTGCATCATTAGACAAATGCATATTGATAATGGCAGATAAGGGGAAATTACCAGCCCAAAAAAACTCCCCCAAAACACAACAACAGCAACATATTGGTGCATCCTGATAAGCAATAATATCAGAAAGTTCAAGTAAAGGTACTTGGGAAGCATTACCTTCATAATGCTGGACTAAGTTTAGACTACACCCCTTCAACGTCACCTAAGAAATGTGAAAAATTACGACAAAAGTGCTTTGGCAATAATTCAAGTCTTTCATTTTCACCACGCATACTGGGGAGCAGAAGAGATGGGCTGTTTGAAGCTACACTGTTAAAAAAAATTAAATATGTTATATATCTTCTGAACAATGGCAGGCTCTTTTAACACTGATTCCAGAAGTTCGCCCAGGCACTAAAAATAAAAGACATTTATTCCTCAGTGAAATCTTTTTTGTTCTTGGTGCTTGACAAAATATATTAAGTGGCTATGAACGGTTACAAATTTGTCTAAAATAAGCACTTGTGATCACTAGTTTGGCTTTGTTTACAGATTTTTCAATAGCAAGTGTTAGCAAGTGTAAAAGTATTTGTACCTATATTTATGTTCTCGTTACTATTACATTTTAGTCAGATTTGTCATTTGATTTAAAATAAAAAAATAGTTAAAATTATATAAACAAAAATACTGACCAATTTGAGGATGCTCGCATTGGACAATCACAATATTTGCAATTGTTCTATAAGTGACAGTGGAATGAAATAACAGAGAACAGTCTCTAAAAAACATTTTCTGCTGTTATGGAAAGCCATGATGTTTTAGTGAAGGTTTATATTTAAAGTGCATCACTTGATGGGATTCTATTAAAATTCTAGTCATATTTTTTGTGTAAAAACTGAAAACTGTTTTTAATAAACAGAAACATTAAAGGATGAAGTACTGCTCTCAGTAGTTGCTATTAAAATGAACTTCTGATTGACAAGTAACTCATAGTGAGTAGTCCTGAAAACACGGCAAATGTCTAATTTTAGTGGCTGGTGAACTGATAGTTAAAAGTTAAAATGGCCGGCATGCACAACAGGACTGTAACTTGCAAGTTTGAAATTTACTGAGCCACAAAAACTACGTAAATGACAGCAGACATAACCTCTGAGCTAAAATAGTAATTATTATTTTCTGTCTTCTGTGGCTTGGCTGTTCCTTAATTCTAACATTTTCTACATATCCAAGCCTCTGTGTGGTGCTTCTGCAGTGCATGACAATACGACTGACCATCTTTTTCTCAGATCAGCATGGAAGGAAACATACAGAGCACAGCAGAGCACATATTCACACTCGACGGTCTTTACAGAACTCTTTGTGACAGGAGCAACAAAAGCTCTCCAGGGACCCAAGAGGCTTTCCCTCTGTTCTGCGCTGGGTTTGTCCCCCTCCCCAAACCACCAGTTCGCCCATTTTGGTGAGAAACTCAACTGGCACAAGGAAGCACTGCGAGTTGCTGCTGAGTCCTCCAGCCACCAGGGGATAAGGAGAAGTGAGAAGAAGATGTTAATCAGCATATGGGAGCAACAGGAGTGCCCAGGCATCACGAAAGACTGCGTTAAATTTAGCCTTGAAGAGCCTTTGAGTTGGGGAGAAACATCTGACTTATTCTAGGAGGTCCTGTAAAGACACAAACATTTCATTTTAGTTCATAAATAACCACAAACTTCAACTAAAAATAGCAGCATTTACACGGCATCAGATACCTGATCTGAGTCTTCATTGTACTGGGCATTTCCTGTCTCCATATAGTGAGTGTCAACATCATCGACTCCTTCTATTTTATTGGCCTCAACGTGTTCCCTCATAACAGAGTATCTGTGCACGAGGAACCTGATGAGAACATGAACACGTTAGACACAAACACAGATGAAACTCAGCATGTACACTGTTTATTTGTGTGTAAAGATGAAACACATTTAACTGACCGTCCTCCACAGACATATTTCTTAACCAGCCAAACGCCTGCAACAGCACTCATCAGAAGGATCGCTATGACAACCATCACTATGACAGCAGTGTTGGGTGAACTGTTTTCTGTCTGTTAAAAGATTTGCAGAAAACAGAAGGTGCTGAAAATGATGAATTTACATGATGAAAACAAAACTTTGAGGAATACACTGCAAAAGATTTCTCCAGATTTGATGTTTCTAAGCTGCAAATGGGCTTAAAAATTCAAAGTAACAGGGATCACACGCGCTGGGATCGTCCCATGTGGAAGGTCGAC
Organism: Acanthurus leucopareius; assembly: GCA_029814765.1. Classification (NCBI taxonomy): domain Eukaryota; kingdom Metazoa; phylum Chordata; class Actinopteri; order Acanthuriformes; family Acanthuridae; genus Acanthurus; species Acanthurus leucopareius. Next base: position 7,093,216 of record JAQMCX010000029.1, read on the forward strand.
CATAGCCTCGAGATGTTCTAATAACATGTTTTTCTTCCCTACACTGATTTCAATACATAACCTTTGCATATGGGCCAATACTGACTACTGATCTGATACCAGTGCTTTAATCTGCTGGTAGCAGGGTGATGTTTCGATTAGTAAATTTTGTGGTAAGGAATCAGTGCATGTGTGTACTTGAAGCATCTAAGCATTTTTCAATACTGGTATTGATGTTTTAACAACCCAACCAAACTCTGCTTCACTGACCATTAACCATCCACGATTTTTAATACATCACTGGGTGCTACAACTTGTGTTTCCGTCAGCTTGTATTTCTGCACACTTCAAATTTAAGCGAAGAAAATCTGAGTGAAAATGCAGGACATTTTTACAAAAGTTGCAAAAAGTTATTTTCTCTGAAAGCAAAATGAAGCAATGTGCAGTAAACACAGTTGAAAGATTTATAATTTTATAGAAGTAATGACATACATGAAGGGTTTGACTCAAACATCCACTGAAGAGAGAAAATAGCTGCATAAACAGTAACTGATGTATGGAAACATTCATCTGGACTCTCTTTCGCAGATTTTCTAGATATCTGCACTACTACATTTTGTTGCGCAATCAGCTCATGTCACACTGCTACGAAATAACACATTCACATCTTTCGTGCTGATTGCAGAAGATCAGAGGTTTCTACTGTGTAACCAGCAGACCCAGTCTCTTTCTCAGACTGAGCAGAACTAACCAGGGAATTAGGATAAAGGGTGTTGCTTATGCACATCCTCCTCAGGTCTGTCTCCTTCCTGTCTGGCTGGAAACCTCCCTCACACTGGTTGCCAGGAATCTTCCGGTAGCTTAAAAGTAAGAAGAGACCAAGAGACATGAAAGGATGGAAAAGGAAGAGCACGGGGCAGGAAAAGACAGAATGCAAAACTTAAGATAATCACTGATACCACTAATTACATTATTGAACTAGACTGTAAAATACTACAAAATGCTAAAAAAAAATGTATGTATTTATATTTTCTTTGATCTTTGATTAAACCTTGATTACACTTGGATAGCCTCTGATCATATTTTGTAATGTGCCTCATATTTCCTTAGTTATTCTTAAACAACATCCTCACAGAACAATTGTTTCCTGCAGAAATCCTTGATAACATTCAGCAGTTAGCCTTAAAATTAGAATCTGTGGTAAGGTTCGGGCTTTTGAAAGTGAAGTGTACACCGTTTTTTACAGTGCTCTCAACCTAAGGAATGTACTTTATTATAATTATGCATGCATTTTTTATAATTTTTTTTACAAGTTTGAGTTTCTTGTCTCCTAAGCTGCAGCTAAATGAAAAGAGAGATCAAATAGAAAAGCAGATATCCTTACCCGCTGGTCTGGAGCTGTTCGGTGGTCCCATTTAGACAGAACTCCAGAGGGCGACCCTTCAGCTCTTCCTGCTCCACGCACTCCGAGCTGTTCTCCGGACGGTAAAAGCCAAAGTCACTGCAGGGCGCAGAAAAAACTCGTGAGGCATTCATTCAAATTTACTGAGACAAGCTGTTAAATCAGTTCTCATGTTTAAAGCGCAGTCTGTAGTTCAACCTCAGGTAAAGAATGTGTAATGATCTGTTTGTTTAGAGAATTTTAAAATGACTGAAAGAAGCATATGAAATGAAGTTTCAGGTGTCCCTTAATTCAGTTAATCACACGTTCACCTTAAGAGGCTGGATCAAAATTGACTTGATTTTTTAATATATTTTTTTTACAAAAACATACCACTGATAATCATTCACTGTACACGGGCAGGGGGACAGTTTCTTGGTGACAGCATAGTCCCTCCCGTTCCAGCACACAGAGTCTTTCCGCAGACGTAAGAAGGTCTCTTTGAATCCCAGGATGCAGCCGTCATTCAACCCAGTGGGGTCTGCAGAATGAGCCAGCCACTGTACGTAGTCCCCTTCAGTGCCTGCACACAACACACACACACACACACACTTACTAAGTTGTTTCTGTTGCACCAGCCAGTTCCTCCCATATCCTCCCACATGCTCACAGTCTTTGGAGAGGAGCTTCCTGAAGTCTATGGTGATCACCACCCATTTGCTGAAGTCGTTCCTGTAGCCCCACAGGCTGACGTTCATGGAGCGAGAGCCCGGCTCACTGTCCATGCCGCTGAAGTGAAGGGGGTCACTGGTGAAGTTATACGTATTCCAGCACTGCCCTTCATCTGTAGAAAACCTGAGGGTGTTAGGGAGCAAAGCAGAAAATCTTACTGTAAAACCGAAAAATGGTAAAACGAACAGAAATATCCAATACTACAATAAACAAACTGTCTAATAAACTCAGCTATATTTACTTGATTTGATTAACAGCTGCGTTGGTGTGCTCTACAGCCACCAGCAGCCTCCCTGAGTCCAGTATGGCATAATGATGAGGGCCCCTGAGAGCCAGCTGCCATGAGTAGCCGCCATCATCAGACACATAGACGTCAGGGGAGAGAGTTGACTCAGCGTCTCCAACGCTGCCTGGAGAAACACAGAGCAGAGGAGTTATGAGATGATCAACCATGCAGTGAAATGATTTCTGGGTAGAAACTTTTTTTTTTTTTTTTTACCATGAGCCAGTATGAGGCCCACAGCATTGGGCTGTGAGAGAGGCAGCATGGGGACGTTCATCTTCATGTTGGTGCTGTAGGAGGCGTGGATGTGAAGTCTGCACTGTAAAGACACAATTATTAGAGTAACGTTGGTACTGAGTCACATTTTCACTGCAAACCCTGATACTGTTTGTAAAAAGAAATATAAAAAACCCAAATATAATAAAAAATACATGCACACGATAATAAAAATATCAATATTTAAACATATTCAAATGTTAATGTGTCTCACTCTGTTTGGCCTGTTAGTAGACGTCTCAGTGTCACAGTGGCTGTTCTGGGGTCTGTGCAGCGTCTGCCATTTTGCTCCTTGGTCAAAGGTGATCACTGTCTCCACTGCACCATCTGCAAAAGAACACCATGAAAAATCAATAACATTTACCCCAGTTACTATCAGAACCCTCACATATCAGATATAGATATTTTTTCTATCTTGTTCCATTAATAAACTTCAGACAATAAATGCAAACTTAAATTTTTCAGAACAATTTTCCACAACATTTCCTAAGTATGTAGACTGCTGTCTTTCCCTCTAAGCAGCAGTTGGTTGTAGTTCATGTCACTATGGTGAGAAAAAAAAGCCAAAAATGAGCTTGAAACCATTAAGCAATCATGGTGAACACCAAGTCTGCCTTATTTTTCATAAAAATAAAGATTAGCAGGAACTGTTTTTAAAAAGTGTTACTTAATTATGCATTTAAATACATTCTGAATGCAGATTTCCAAACAAAGATTGCATTTGCTAGCTTTATTCAGAAAATCCAAGTTTAACATTAATGTATTATGACAGAAAACTCCCTCCTTTCAGATGCATTACGGAGGGATAAAATTACCTAAAGTACCTGCAAGTTATTTTTTTATTATGTAACATTTTAACTAATTAAAAAACAATAAATGAATAAACATTATAAGCATTCTGTGCTCTGAAAATTACCAGCAATATTAGAAACAAAAATATTTGTAAATTAATGAAAAGAAGATAAAATTACATTTAAAGAAAATGATAATAAATAACCATAAGAAAGCAAACACATAACACAGGGTGTTGACTCACCTTCTGTGAGTACGCTGGTCATGTAGACGCCCCTGAGTGATGTGATGATGGTGAAGTCAGTGTCACTTCCTGTGGTCGTATAAAGATGGCGCTCCAGAGACTTGGAGAACACTGCACCCCTGTCATCTGACACATAGATGGTTCCAACACCAGAGTCTGCTCAACACAGTGAACACACACACACACACACACACACACACACACACATAAACAACTGAAAATATATGGAACAACTTTCTGCAGCTTCAGGATGTTTTTCAAGGACGCTTCCACCAGCTGTGTGCTTGAGGGTAATTCTTTTATCCAACATTACCATTAAACGTCAGCATCATCTGTAATTACCAGCATTGTCAACATCATTATCATCCACATCAATCATCACTGTGTGCATTCTCATTGGTTCTGACCTCCAGGGTCATCCACATGCATGAATATCATGTCCTGATTGGCTGCCAGGATGGAGTAGAACTGCTCGTGGTTGACTGTAGGGAGCTGAGCCATGTTCCACACCTCACCTCCATCCACTGACACGTGGATCATACGCTCTGTACCCTAACACACACACACACAAACACACAGATAATAATTACAAGAAGATACTGTGATAAATGGAAGCAGGAATCTGCTCCACATCAATTATTTTCTAGCATATATTTGAGAGTTGCAGCTCATTAACTTTGCTAATATGTCCAAGAGGTGCTTTCAAAAGGCTGGGTAGACATAACTCACTTAAGAATAAACAAAATTCACTTGCCCTTCATGATACTAAAGTGGTTACAAGAGTGTAATGTGCACAAACTATGCAGACACATAAAAATAAAAACCTGTCAGTACCATGTGATCTGTATCAGCAGTGAAAATATCCACACGCTGACATCCAAACCACAGCCGACATGCATGCATTTCACAATCACAGCTGTTGAATGCATGTCTTAAACTGTGGTTTCTGCTCTTCTCTGGTTGTTTATGTCTCACAGCAGCGGATTTTCAAAAGAATAATTAATGAATCTAACTTATTTATGATCACAATACAAAAAGTAATCAGGTGGCCCTGGCAGACTTGTGAAAAACGAAAAGAAATGCCACAGACAGAGGTCATTCATTTCAAAATCACTCGCCGCCTGCAGCTGCTTACTGAAGCTTTAGTTTTCTATTGTAAGCCAGCAGCTTTTTTTTCCAGAATGTGGTCATGCTGCAACAATTGCTCTCATACCTGGCTGAGATCTGATCACAAAATGAGCCAGAAACCCTCCAGAAGGGATCCGGCTGATCTGATCACAGTTTGATCACAATGCGTTCTGCATTAATTTAGTGCTGGAGTTCGTGTGTTTATCTTTATCCAAACAGGATATCCAGATACAGATCACATGCCATTTCCAGGTCTAAAAAAAGGTCAAAATGGCCAGATAGCACTCAGGGTGAGAGAGAATAAATATTTGGGAGGAAGGTTACTTTTGCCCAAAAGCGTTACTGTGGGTCAAAGTATGTAATATTACCATTTATGTCTATCGAGAAACATTATACACACACAGGATGAGTGAGGATGCAGATGCTGTGTGAATCAGAGAAATAGACAAAGACACATTCATAGTGTAGTTTGAAGCAATAAGAGCAGGAATGCAACAGATGCACAGACGTACCTTGCCAGTCATGATGGAGGCAAAAACAAAACGGCCTCCCAGTACAAATGAGTACACTCTTGCTGCAATGGTCTGGAAACTTCGACCGTAGTCTGCCGTCTTCCTTAACTCCAACATTCCTCTTTCATCTAACAGAGACACAGTGGAGTTACTGGATGCAGTGCCGAATTAGATTGACATGAGTCACTATGGTGTCTTCACTTACTGCAAGATCCATTGTTGTTTGTTGTAAAGTAGATGCTGTTTTTTGGACCCCTGCATGTGTGAAAAAGAAATGTTGAAGGAAGGAATCTGCAAACAGGAAGGTTGGATTGTGCTCACATTTTTTTTTTAACATCTGAAAGTTGTCTGGGTTCAAATGTAAATTCATCTCTGGAATTTGTTGACAGATTGCAGATTACGGCTGTGGTTCCTTGTGAGTGCTGTGTGAGCGAGGCGCACATCGACCCCCGGGCTGCACTCCAAGCCGTCTGGTTTTGTTCGCTGCCAAAGGGGACGAAGGTTTTCACACTGCAAAAGATTCTGCCGGTTCAAGGACTGTGGGCTGAATAAGAATGTCATTGCTGACTCATGATTCGCTCTGACAGCAGCCTCAGCTCCCCCGCTCTGCAGTCAATTTAGGTTGGGGCCTAAATGACAGCTGTGGTCACGCAGAGCTATCACAAGGTTCCCACAATGCAACACTAACAACCACACGCTGACACCACAACCTCATGTGAACTCTGGTGCCCGAAAGGAAACCAGAATCAGGAGGACGGTCCAAAGTGTGGTGAGAAAGCAGCTGCAATAACAACAACAACTGCCCAAAAACACACATTTACACTCACACACACAAACACTCCTGTTTACCAAAACAGAGAAGCACATGCAGACTGTGTGGAAACAAACGAGGAAACACCGTGTCAGCACTGGACACTGTTTTGTCACTTCTCAAAACCAATCACATGGATACGACCGACATATAAATAGATGCTAGAGATTCAACGGCCAATAAACCTGAGTTAATATAACAAGAAATGACACATTTATTAAGGGTGTGTATGAAAATCATTCTTCTCATCTGAAAAGTTCAGGGTCATTTGTATTTTTCTTGTGGAAGGGAGGGGAGTCTTTTTGGGGGGGAGGGAGAACGGAAGTCTTTTATTTTTCCATACACAAGCTTAATATTTAATTTATCCCTCTCTAGAGAGATTAACTGTTTTCTGATTTACTACAATTTGTTCTTTTCTAGGAACTAATAGGATCAGTATGTTAGTTTCGAGAAACAGCAGATGTAGATCTTTAACATCTTGAACAGTCTCACAAAAGAGTCCACCATTTTTATGCCAGCAAACAGACTCCTACGTCTTATTCTGCATCATATCAGGACTACAGTCAAGATAAATTCATCATAGAAAGTTAAACTATAATATCATGTGTCATCTATAAGTCAGTAGTTCATGGTTTGAAAATAGAGAACAGGAATGCTGGGTAAAAGAAACACATCATTTGTTCTGTTAATGATAGTTTTGCCATTTTTTGCATTCCACTTGCGTGACTTGGGTTCTCTAAAAAGTGTTTTGCCATTAATGATACTTTGTATTGGCCAGTCAAACTTAAATCTCACTTTGTTTTTAATATTTACAGAGTGAGATGTGGAAATATCAGGACCTCTCTCAATAGTGTGATAGAGTGAGCACTTCAGCGAAGCAGCAGGGTGAAACAGTCTCACTTTGTGAATTAAAGGCTTATTTTAAACTAAACCAGAGTTGGTGACTGCTCAGACTGTGGAGAGACTAACCAAGATGGTTTTAGTGAGTTTTATTTGATTACTGTCCTGTTTTAATGAAGTGTTTTACGATTTTTTTTTTACGATTTTATGGTTTTTACGATTAAGTGGTTTTGGTAAATGGAGTCTGGTGGCTTTGACAAGCGTGATGTAACCTGATAAAACAAAAACAACCTTACATTTTTAAAAAAAAGGCTAAATCTGTAGGAGTTCTTTCAATATTTTATGAAGACACTTAAAATAACTATCTGTATCTGTCGGAGGTAAAAACCCTCCCTTCCAGCTGCAGCGCTCTTCCTCAGTACCTGACTATTTTAATATTTTGTGGCCATTAGTCACTTAGACAGAAAACATGGCAACAACAGATCAAGAATTGAAAAATACCTAAGTTGCCCTTTAAGCTAAAAAAAAAAAAGTTTTCACAGAGGAAATGACTAAACAAAATAATAATAATCTTGCTTTTAATCGAGTCCAGCCCCCCTCCACATCTTGATGATTTGCATACAAACCCAAATTGTTTGTCTTACTTCCTAATTATGCCATCTGTTATATATTCAGCACCCACAACAACCCACATGTCTTGTGTGTATTTATAATTTATGACAAAACTGGCAGATGATGTGGAGGAAGATTCTCACCATCTGACCAAACAAACACTGTCATGGATCTTCCTCCAGGTGGCACCAAAGTCCTCAGACAGCCACAGGTCCAACTGGAGGGAAAAGAGTTAGTCAGTAAAAAAAAAGAGTAATTATTCATTATTCATTTAAGTGCTCAGTTATTCTCAAGGAAGAATTTAGTGGCTTGAAACAAAAGTCCACCATCCAATTAAGGAAGGCAAATAGGTCCTGTATATTTTACTTTATTTTTAAAACTTAAAACTGCTGACAAAATGTTTGAGGTTTAAAGATTGAACGTTGCCACCGTGACACTGAGCGTCAGAAGTGTGTTGCAGTCTCCGGGGTTGTACAGCATCTGGATGAGTGGCTCGAACGGCAGGTCAGTCGAAACAAAGGTGATGCCAAAGTCCTGTGAGCGAAACAGTCTAAACCCTCCGATTTCTGACACGTCACCGGTGAGCATCACCTAAAACGAAGCACAGAGAAGACCCTCCATATTTTACAACACAAGAGTGGCACTTTACAATGAGGTGAATTTATCCAGAAGCCAATCATGAAACACACAAATTCCAGTCTAAGATATAAAATTAGGGTTTGCATCTTCACCATTTTTGCTTCCCTCAAACAGCTCACCTTGCCGGAGTGGTCAGGACTGATGGCTATGCCAAACTCAGTCTGGATGAAGGTGTGGTTGATCAGGTGAGTCACATCTGTAAATGTCTTCCCATAGTCTTCACTGACACAGAGACAAAGTTAGCAGTTAGCCCCTCAGATTACAGCTGGGATACATAATCTACTGCTCTCTATCCATCTGGTGCGACATCAACCATCAGGCATTTCTCACCTCCTGTAGAGGTTAGACTGGCCAAAACGCATCATGAACAGCGGCACCTGAAATGTCGTCAAAACCAGCAGCACCTGGGAGAAGAGAGCAGGGATTACACTGCAATCTGAGCAATATTTTGGATTATTTTAGTCATGATAAACAAACTTACGCCTGATCCATCTCCCACCCAGGCCAGTGACAGAGAGCCCATGGTCCTCACTTTGAAGGTAAACTGGAAAAAACAATAAGAACAGTGATTTAAAAAAAAAAAAAAAATTATGACTCATTCTAGCAAAATGTTTACTGATGAACATCATGTATGATTATTTAATATATTTCTGTGTTTTATAAGATATTGCTCGCTTAACACTGGGTCAAGGCATTAGGTGAAGAACAAAGCACACACAGGCACGCACCTAAAAAAATTCCGGAGTTAAGTCTAAAATGCACAAATCCTCAGAGAGTTTGTGTGTGTGTTAAGAGTGTAAACACTGTACACGGCAGCCGAGAGGACGGAGTGAATTGTCCTTACTGTCCAAAGTAACTCGGCCATTTGGATGCACTCTGCGTGTGTGACCTACATTCCTGCATAAATGACAAAGCTGAAGCCAGGAAACAAGACAATTACTGATGCCCCGAGCACACAACGCACGCATGCGGACACACACACACACACACACACACACACACACACACACACACACACTCACACACACACAGAGTAAATGTAGAATTAAAGTATTCTATTCGAACAACAGACCAAATCTGAAAATCTTATTTCTTTCCACATATTTATTTGAACATTTCTTATGCTAAATAATATTGACCATTCTAAGTAAAATTAGAAAAACAACTTGCACAATATTAGAGGTAATGAGCAGAAATAGCTTCAGCCTCAACTGTTATTTCATAAGTGCACTGACTGCAAACAACATTCCAGTCTATTTACTCTGAGTGACGTTCAAGTGTTTGGTCATTTCAGCCATGTATTAAGCCACAGCTCACATTGTTTGGATTCGGAGGAAGGTTTTCTCCCCTCCTCCCTTTTTCTGGTGAGGCAGAGATGTTTACAAGGTGAGCCCAGCCCTGAAGAGTCAGCATACGGCTCTATAAAGCCACAGGAGAGGGCAAGGCCTGCCTACTGGAAACTCCTTGTAAATAAAGTAAGTCCAGTGGAAACTGGCCTGTGCCGGCCGTCCAAGAGTGTGAAAACAAGTTTCCATCTCTCTTCTACACTCATCATTTCATCACATCCTTGCTGCCTGCATCCATATTTCCTTTCATCTCGCCTGCTTGACAACTCCCCTGCTTAGCAGTCCTCACATTAATCTGTCCATCAGATCAAAAGTGTATAGCATGGCACACCCTGTCCTCTCAACAGTTTTTTACCTCAACACCAGTGTTTTGGCTTAAAATCCATCCCAGGAACATTATTATACATTATCTTTCTCTCATTTATTTCCCTCTCATTTTTCCTGCTCTTCTTCCTTTTCTTTTCTATAAAAGTCTTTTATAGCCGACCTTATCTTCATGGCACTGAGACAGCACTGGAGAAGGCTCTGGCTGCACCCATAATCATTCAGCTATGGGGGGAAACACATTCTGACTTGCTTCCATTTATTTAATTTTGCTGATTATCGGTCAGGGTCGTCTTTGGGGGGGCTCAGCTCACAATGCAGCGACACTGCCGTTGCAAAGTAGTAACACACAGATAACAGAGGAGGAGGAGGATTCAGACTGAAATAGCGGCCCAACGCCAGGCTGCGAGTCTGCATCCAGTGAACTTGAGTCAGACTGTTTATGTAATATTAGCAAAATTGTCTAAATAAAAATGTGACTAAACACAGTGTAATTATTCCTTGTAGGTAAGAGTTTAATGTCAGTGTTACCATTACATTAAACAGGATAAGATGATTAAAAGGAGGAAAAAAACATTTAATCTGGATGGTATAAGAATGTAAGGAATGGGGATAGAGAGAGAGAAACAAAAAAATAAACAATAGAAATAACTTTTGTAAAAGTAAAATCTGCCAAAAATTTTGAGCTTTGACAGGTGCTAATTAACAAGTGTTAGCATTCTAACATGCTTAACTGAGATGGTAAACTTTATAGCATAAATTAAATGGACATTTACAACAAACAGAAAAAACAACAACCAGGCATGATGCTTACCAGCAACTTCAAGGGTTTGCAAGTAAAAAAAAAAAAAAAAAGGCCCCCTGAAATCTAATTTAAAAAAGCCATTTTTAAACTTCAGTTGCAATTAAAAACAGCCCCTGGGTTCACTGAGGGTCAGCAGGTTTCCCGGTGTGTTTTGTCTTTGGATCAGGCCTTTTACAAATCTTTCTGCCAGCTGCTTGTACACCTGTGTTAAATTTTACCAGCGGGGTGTTTTCCACATCTGTTCCTCTGAAACCATGACTGCACAAATGCTGACTACAGTGCAGCCAGTCTGAAAGCCAAACAATCAACAATTGCAATATAGAGCAGGTCAGCTGAAGCCAGGACTGAGGAAGCTGTGTCTGAGTGAAAACTGCTGTTTTATCTGCCTGCTGAAGGCTCGTGTGGCAGGCAGAGGAAAGAGGAGAGAATGTAAAGCTAAAGATGACTCTGTACTACTCTGTGATGGGGAAAACAGAAGGGTAGAGGGAGACAGTGAAGGGAAGAAAAGACACTCATTGGTCAGCTAAAGAAATCAAGAGATAAATGGACGGTGCCTCAAAAGCCAGACATGACCTCATGCTGTATCAGGGGTTGAATTTAGGGGCTGACAACGGCCCTGCAGAGGCTCCTCTTGGCTCCATCCACACCTCAGCTCATGAAAACACTGACATCAAAGGTGTGCAGATACACTGAGTATTTAAAATTAATAAACAATCCTGCACAAGTGAATACCATCCTGTACATTAACACACACACACACACACATACACGTGTATTCATGCAGACTTGGTCGTGCACAGTGTGTGGGTGGGTCGGAGCACAGTGAAGTCCTCTCTCAGAGGTCAGACGGCAACACAATGAGCTCCTTATTCCCTCTCCTCTGGGTTTTAACCTTTCTGCTGCAGCCCTGTTTACACACACAAAACTTCAGAGGAGCAGGTCAAACACTCTCAGTTCTGATCTCACACACAAAGCTGGGTACACCAATCCTTTGATGCTGGGATAAGTTTTGTGGGCAGAGATGTAAGCTGGGGTTTATTAACGTCCATTCTGATTGTTATTGTTCAAGAAAACAAGGGAGGACTGCAAGCATCCATGCAGATTAATTTTTTGGGGGATTTTTTTAAACTGGCTGTTCAGTCAATAAAATGTTAGAAAAAAAGGAAAAATACAGCCATCACAATTTTTAATCTAGCGCTGAAATGAAGCGTTGCTTAGTATTTAGCTTGTTTTTAGGGTTGGAGGCAAAGCTCTGTGGCCACCACTTTGGTTTACTGAAACATAACAACTGTTGAATGGATTGTCGTGATGTTTTCTACAGACAGGCATGTTTTGGTCGGGATGAATTGCAGTGAGTTCGGTGATTCCTTAATACTTCATCTGGAGCTGTCGTCAGGTCAAACCTTGAGTTTGTCCAATTCTTTGGTTCATGAACAAATATCCACAAAATAATAACATTCCCATAAGCCTCAGCTGGTTGTGCTGTGATGGTTAGAAGATGGTGAACATGGCAAACATTATACCCTCTAAACATCAGCATGTTAACACAGTCATCAGCTGCGTTTCTGCCTCTGGAACTTTCCTCCTGGACTAAAGTCTCATTCCAGGGACATTATTCAACCCCCCCACCCCCTAAAAGTTTCTGCTTAGGAGGGTGGTACTTTCCAAAAGTATGGGGACTTTGGAGTCTAAAGAGCTGAAAATTTGTAACTGGTCAAATACTGAGACCATTTTATTTTAGCCACCATTTTACAGTCTGCCATCTGCAACAGATGGTGTTGAGGCCTTACTGAGCACATACAATGCAAAAATGATGTAGAAAAAAAAAAGCTGTCACTAAGTCAGTTAAATTAATAGCCCAGTCTTTGCAGGTCTGTAGACAGCAGCAGAAATGCAGACAACAACAGGCTGAAGGAACCGAGGATCCTTTAAATAAAGTTCATAGAAACATAGGTGTTGAAGTTAGTATGCAAACGGTTTACATTTAGCTTAAAGCACAGTCTCACAGTGCTGCTAGTCAGGCTGTAGAGTCCAAGTCTGACTCACTATTCTCTAATATTTTATAGACCAAAAACTAAATTAATTAATAAAGAAAATAACTGGCTGTTCAGGTGTTTCAGTCCTAATTTCATCCATATTGTAACAGAACAGAGAACATCAATAATTCTCACATTTAAGAAGCTGACAGCAGCAAAGTTTTAGCATCTTTGCTTCATAAATGACTCAAACAATTGACAACAGAAGATGGTTCATAATTTTCTCTATATTAATCAGCTGTTGGTGCTGCTGGAGTGTGGATGCAAATGAAAACAAGCTCTGATTTTACACATACTTGATTATTTTTCCACCTTCTAAAGATGCAAACTCTTCACATCTACAAACACATCTTTGTTGTCACTGGTTTGTTGATTTCATGGGACGTCTCTGCCTGTACATTAACAAACACATACTTTCCACAACTCTTTCTCTGTCTCCTTTCTTCCACTATCCCTCCCTCTCTCTCTCTCTTTCTCTCTCCCTCTCCCTCTTTCTTTCTCTCTCTCTCTCTCTCTCACCATGTGGAACATCAACACTGCTGCTTTTCCTGGTGCTCCAACAGCTGGCTGCAACCCAGTTAGGCTTCACCCTGAACACAGAGCATGTTTTTTCTCTACATTTTTTTGAGATGGAGCGAGGAGAAGAAAAAAAAAAGGGGAAAGCAACCAAGTTTGTAAGTAAAACAGACAGAGTAAGTCAGCAGAGTAAGCCTTACAAAAACATACAAAAAGAAGGAGAATATGAGGCAAAGGACAAGCTGGCAGACAAAACACATCCTGTGTAGTCTATCAGACGGAAAATGGCTTAAAAACAAACAGAAGAAGGTTTGGTTTATCTGATCTGCTGATTCAGAGCATATATACCTAATATGAATGCTCGTGCCACCTTGTCTGATCTACCAATGCAGCTCTGAGAGCACAAAACTCCGTTTTACATCCACACTTGCGCTTGGATCAAGTGAAGCTGAAAAAACGTTGGGAATGTTTGTGAAGGAGAAAAGCCCAAAGAAGACGGGAGGAGTCCGCCCTCTTCTGAGCACGTCGAATCGTTTTTATGCTCAAAAGCTAGTCCAGGTGCCTGAGCCACAGAAATGATGTAACGTCCACTTCTTCCATCACTGAGACACACACACATGCACACACACATGCACGTGTTGTTTTTCTTGAACATTCCTCTGGACATCTGAGTTGTTCTTGTTGTGTTTCCTTTTACAACATGTTCAGTACTAAAATAACAGAAGGTGTCGTTTGGTCTATTATAAGGCAAGATCAGGGTTAAGATTAAAATAAAAAGATTCCATTTGATCATGAGAACAAAACATCAAGCTGTTCCTTTGTGAGAGATATTTTAGCTCAGAAGGGATCAAATCATTGCACAGATATCAGCTGACTCTTCCTCTTTTTACAGGACGGAACAAACAAAAGGTACAAGCTTATAAATCTCTGTTGTTCCATTCTCCTTTTATCCAGCAGTGAAGCAGCAGCAGCATCAGTCCATCAGAGTGAGATAACAGCTAACAGCCAGGCCTAATGTTTTTGACCCCCACTATCAACCTACATTAATTCAGATCGATTAAAAAGGAGCGGGACAGATATATCAACTGTCAGAAAACACGACTGCGTCCTTTTAGCACTAGATTATCAGAGCGAATTCTGAGGCAAAATTTTTGTTTGTTCTGTTTTCATCTACGTTTGCTGATTGTCTCTAATCTGAATCATTGTGAAAGGTCTGGAATTGCAAAGATTGACTTTAGTGGCTCCAAAAGTTTTCCATGCCAAGGCCCCTTAGTTAACATCAACTTAAAGCAAAACGCCCGTTTTGAATGGTATCTTTAAAATCCTATTGACAATATTATGGCAAATGTTGAGTAAATTAAAATACTAACAGTTTATGACCTGATATATAATGTTTGACAAGCAGGTGTTTGGAAAAGGGCCACACCAAATGAGGTTTCATGTTATTATCATAAATTACATTTTATTAACACACACACAACAACAATGACTTTATTTTATAACTATTTGTTTTTTGCATTTTCCTTCCTGATCTTTAATCTAATTTGCTGGGGGGCCCATTTGAAAGAGGGGATGAGTGGATTAATTTAGTCTGGTTAAATGACAGAAAACCAGTTATCACCAATTTGTTTTTTTTTTAAATGATCCAGTCACTAATATTTTATGTGAAAATGCCATAAAATGTCTGGATTCTGCTAAAACAAATTGACGATTTGAAATCTTAAGGTTTTGTGTTTTTGTTCAAACAAAACATGAAAACTTAAGATGTAACCATCACTGTTGCAGGACAGCAAGAGGCACTTTACACAGTTTTTTAAAAACGTGTTATGGACTAAATGAAAAGTATATTTGTACGTTACAGATGATACCTCTGGGTCTGAATTGGACATATTTAAACTCGATAATGAATCAGTATTTTAAACCCTTGTAACAAAGTTTGGGTTACGATTATTATTCAGTTATTTTCAGTTAATCTGCAGTTCATTTATTTAATCAGATAACTTTTGGTGAACGAAACGTCAGAAAATAGAAAGACAGATGTCAATTACCTGGAGCTTAAGGGTTAGAAACCAAGCTATTACTATGACTAAACCATTACATGTTTGACATTTTTTATCTATAAAATACTTTTACAAATAATCTACTAGGGATTCATCTTCTCACCTTCTCTTTCCACTGACTACTTAGATTGTTCGTTCCTCTTTCAAATAACCGAGATATCAAATCCTCAAATCATTACTGTAGAGCCTTGGTCTTGTTGCATCGAAAACAGTTGTGTTTAATGATCTAAAACGGCAAAAGTGTTTTAAAGTTGTTTACGATCTGGACTGTTATGAGCATCTCCATGTGCTGAGTGACCACACGCAGACCGCAGATCTCCTTTAGGTGCGTTTACTGTGGCAAAAATTCAAGAGAACAAAGAGAACTTCATTTCTTTCGAGAGTTTGATGTTTAAATGGCGTGTAAAAAGTGAAATAAGTCACTTACAGAGTGGGTGTTGTTCTGCAGGGTCGCCTCTGCTCCGGGCAGAGCTGTGCATGTCTGTTCATTCAGTCCTGCGCTGCGTTTCGAGAGCTCCGACCTCCAGAGACCGTGTCGCTCCTCATCACTGCCAAACTCCCCCTGCAGCCTCTCCACATCCGACAAGTTGTCTCTCTCATGGAAATCTGAGCTCAGCGCAAACGAAAACAGCCCGAGCGCCAAAACGCAAGAGACGCGGATCATGTTTACTACAAGACGGTCCAACTTTGGAGTCAGCGAACAACTCCTGTGTCCCAACCAATGGTCCCAACTTGGCTCCACATGCCCCCCTCATCACCAAATGCATCTTCAATGACGGCCCATCCACCGCGGCAGAAGATTGGTCAGGGCCAGAATAACCTGCGATCTCATTGGACGGCGCGAATCTTCCCAAAACGAAATGTCAAGCATTTTCTGGTGATAAACTGCCCCCTGGTGGAAGGACCGCGTAAAGACTAAGACACTTTTTCTTTTCTTTTTTTTTTTTAAATTTTGATGGAGGCCGAACAAATCGTCTGGAGGGCAAGTTTTTTTCCCACCGTGGAGAGTTCTTTTGTTTTTCACTTGTAAAAAGCTCTGAATTACCATGACATTTTAGTTACTGTTCTATTAGTTGCTGATTAAGTAGACAAAAGGCAATAATAGGTTGTCAGACCAGAAAAAGGTATAACTGATCACTTCTATGGTCATGTATAATTTACATGGTCAAAAATAAAATAAAAACTTTAATAATATTAATCCCCAATCATTTGGTTTAAAAAAGCAATATATTTTGATAACAGTGATAAATTTCAATATTTAAATCATTATTAGAAACAGTTGAGTCCATTTCTAATGAAAAATGGGATGATGGAAACAGGACATTTATCTTGACAAATAATTGACTGAGTGCCACTGTGAAAACAAAGGAAAAAAGAATGAATGTTGAATTGAGTGAATGAATGAATGAATAAATGAGAACATTTAAATAAGTTGAAAAATAAAATGAGCAACTCAAAGTTTCATAGAGGAGATTAATAACTTAAGTTTTAGAGATAAAAGAAAAAATATGAGTATCAATATTTGGTATTTTTTATATTATTGGTGTATTTTTGTGCCCTCTGACAATAGAGGAAACAATGAAAGAAGGTGATGGGGGACCACATGCAACAATTACTCTAGTCAGCATCTTAAACCCCTATGATATATGATAAAATGATTTCTTTTGTGTGAACAGATTATCAGGTTACACTTTTGAAAGCAAAATTAATTTTTCCCATTAATATTACTTTGCTATGTGATGAGATGAAGTACAAATACAATGTCACACAAGAAACACACAGAAATGAAAGAGTCAAACTACTCTCTGAATACAAGTTTAATTGAAGTACTGATTCGTAACAAAAAATACCCTCCCCCCCCTGCCCCCCCCCCACCGTTTACCTGTCGCTCAGATTTAAGCGCTGGTTAGACTCCTGTACAGATAATGTTGTACAGAAATTGAGAGACCAGAAGTAAAAATAGCACATTACAAAGAGAAACCTCTAATGCAATCCGAAAACTTCAGAATGCAGAAAAGAGAATGTGCTGATGGAAAATTGTGTTTGTGTTGTGACATTCAGCCCAGGTGAACTTCCATGTCCTCTCCTGCTCAGAACTCAAACCAGGACTTTCAGGTCTTTTCTTCTCTAGATGTCCTTGATTACATCCTCTAGCTCCTCTTTGGAATACATGTGGAAAGTCTTTCCGGGCTCTACTGTCGCCAGCTACAGAGGAGACACAGATTAAGAAAAGTTGCATAAAATACAGAGAATTAAACTCTTGCAGTCCCTGTGCAAGCTTTAAACTGCGGGGCCAAGTCTCTATCCGAATAAAAGTCCAAATAAAATTGTGGTTTCAATTAAGCATTCTCTCATACCAACCTCAATGTTGGTGGCGTTGAGCTTCTCCTCCATCACCTGCTTCAAAATGGTGAGAGACGACTTGATAGCATCTTTTAATGTCATGGACTGTCAGTTACCCAAGAAAAGAGGGACAAACAGAAAAGAAACAACCCGTCAATCCTAGTGGTTTTCATGTTTTTCTTCAGCTGAGATAACTTGTGCTTTTGAGGTTGGGATTTAAGAGGACTTACCAGCTCATAAACAAATTAGAAGCTTGAACATTACAATTTGCCTAGCTAATATTCCTGTTAAATATAACTATGCACTGGTCAGTACCTTGTGGTAGACCTCTTGCAGAGAGCTCTGTGCACCCTCAGACGCTGAACCGATGGCCCGAGCATCACACTGCACAAAGGTTCCTGATGGGTCCATGTGGTACCTGCACTCAGAAACAAATAAGAGTTAAGTCTGACTTACAAGTGAACAGACTTTTGTTTGAATGTAACATGTCAGCATGCAACGTGCTTAAGTAGCAATCTCTACTTACAGCTGAGGTCCTTTTTCATCAACTCCCCCAAACAGAAGTGCTACGCCAAATGGTCGACTCTTTACAAATGATAGCACATAATAACAGAGCAGGAGGAGAAGAATACAGATTATACTAGTTTACTGGAATTCCGTTGATCAATATGCCTTGAAATTAAATCTATTGGCTTGAGGTTTAAATAAATGATTGTTTCAGCATGGATGAGCTAAATGACTGACCATGGCACCGGGATCGGCATCCTCCTCTCCAAACTGCAGCGCAAGGTTGGACACAGCCTGAGTCACACTCTCCACTGTCATGGTCTCATTGTAAGTAAACCAGTGGTTCTGAGGAGGATTATATATGAAGATTAATAACAAGCTCATAACACAAGGTCACTAGAAAGCTTTTAAATGCCATGTGCTCAAGATTCTTACCTGTGTTTCCACTCTCGCTTTATCAATTAGGGTCTTAGCATCAGCTATCAAGCCACTCATGGCGCAACCTTTAAGGTAGAGAGACAAAATATTGAGAAACTGCAGGTTCTTCACAGACTGCAGTAAAAAATGAGCATCAAAACTGACTAGTTATTTATTTTATAACCTCAGAGGCCAGTAAATGACATTCCTTTGAGTGCTGTATGAAGTACTTTGGCACTAATTTTGGTATGATTCCTCTAAACTGTCATGCTTTTAAGTGTGTCTCCAAATTGTGGTTAAATTCACTTAGAGTCATCCATACTAATTGCTGGGTCAGAATAAAAAGTGCTGTGTTTATAACATACAAAATGTCTCTTATGATCTAGCAGTTTGGATTTCAAGTTTTGACCTGACCTGAAAGGCAGCTCCACTTCAATATTGATTTTGAAAACAGTTTCATATTTCAGAGTGCTTTACACACATATATTCTAATAGCACAGTTGAAACAAGACATCAACCCTTAACATACATCACACAGTACTAATTTGATTCCTATGAAGGACATATACTTTAATTGATGCAAAAAGTTTACATACAGCACCTTTAAGTTAAATAACAGTAAATACCTTAGCATTTATCTCCGGTTGAAAACGATTTTAAACTGGAGGTTCATAAAGTGTGTGTCACCGATTGCTGACTTTCATTTCCACTTACCGATGTGACTGTCAATCTCCACAATCTTTTCAATGCTGTTGGGCTCCATAAGTGGAGAGGTAATCCTCTTCTCAACGGCCAGACAGACCCCTTCTGATGTCTGGATACCAATGGCTGTAGAGCCCAACTAGCAGAGCAAGAACAGACCAATGAGAATTTATGAGCTTTGTTTTCAAGTCAAGAATAAATTTCATATAAAAGACTGTTCAAATCATTAAAGAAATTGAGCATGTAATACTCACTTTTATAGCCTCTATGGCATATTCAACTTGGAACAATCTTCCCTCAGGAGAGAATGTGTTCACACCTCTGAAAGAGAGATTTTAATAATGTCAATTATTGTCAGTGGTTATCTGTTCAATTTCACTCCAAAACTATTTCTGCTTCCAAGAAATACATGTATTTCTCATGAGTTGTGGTTTATGTTCATTTTGTATATTTAGAGTCATCACTTAAAAGATGTATGTATTGAGGGTACAGTTTTAACTGACTATTCTGATTAAAACATTCTAAACAAAACACATTCTGATATCAAACAGCGTTTCCTGGTTAAATAAAGGTTTCTCCAAAAAAGTGATATCGAAAGTGAAAGCACAATAACTTGTTGCGGACTGACTTGCCGCTAGCTAACTACCTGCATCAAACAGTTACAACATAACAACAAGGACTGGAAACAAAAGGACTTTTTTCTTGAGTAGTCAAAAATAAATACATAAATAAATAAAAACTCCTGTATAAACAGCTCTCAACAAAATCGTGTTCTCCTCGGTTTGATTATTCCCACTGAGGAGAGATCAATAAATGACAAAGCAGTTTGTGTTGCACGTACCTGTCATATTCCGATCTTGTCAAAAACATCTTTTATCGTTTGACACAGGACCTGCAAGAAGAAAGTGATGACTTATATAAGACTTCTGGACTAGGTTTAAGTGATTCTTTAAAAGTAAATGCATTTCTTTGCCACGAGTTTGCCGTAACACCGGGTGATTAGCTAACAAGAGTTAGCAGCGATACAGAGCAAGCATGCTAGCTAACTAACGCGACCAATGACTTAAAAAAAACTGCACCGAAAATGCTCATAGAAGTTTAACATCAATATTTGAACACTATATTAATATTTAAAAGAACAAAAAAGAACAATTCTGCGAAAATTTTCTGAGAATATGCACTTATTGGACTCATTTACCTCCAGCTACCAACCCTTGAATGAGTTCGCTTGTTTCAGGGGAAGCGTTCTGAGGTGTCACACCTAAAAGCGTCGGTTGACAGCAAATTGGAAACTAAAGTTCCGCTCTTGGAGCGCTGTCCGTGAGTATCTCATGTGTCACAACAAAGACACTTGGTTAATTTAATCGGTGTTGATAAGTTATTATATTTACATTAAAACATTTTGATAATGTTATGAAGGAAACTTAAACAAAATAGTGCTAATAATTTACATGGACAATCAAGGTCCATAATACTTGTGTTATTATAAGGTCAACAATTATACAAGTATTGAGAGATGAAATATGTTTTTAATGTTGTAAGTGGAAAACGATAGGGAGTTAGCACCAGTGTAGTCGGAACACTTGCAAAGAAACAGTAGTAGGAAATTTAATAGAAATTAATCCGTTTTCGAACATAAGTTACTGACTTGGAAAATACTATCCAGTCTTTGAATATACTGCAATGCAGACATCGTCAGTATATTAAATTTTACTCTCAACTGGATTAATTTATTTCTTAAATTGTATGGCCCTTAGAGTATCAATAGCATAGTCTAATTATATCATCACAAATAGAAGAGTATGTGGGCTGCGTTTATGTTTTCTGTACTTAAAAAAACATATAAATAAATGTGAATATGCACGAACATGATTAGGATGTCTGGTTTTCACCCAGGTCTCATGGGTTTGACTCGAAGTATGAGAACTCACCCTTCAGTTAAGAGGCTTACAAGGACATATTTCTTAACATAGATCTTAATTCAGCTCCACACAGAAGAAATTCCTGTGCTTATCCCGCTGTTGCTACTGAAAATCTTATTGATTAAAAAAAAAAAAAAACTATACAGAGACAAGGCGCAGAAGCAGAAATAACAGAGCTGACTGTGCGGTGTGTTTGTAAATCATTGCAGAGAATCAGCCACTGAGTGTCGTCTTTGAGCTGAATCAGAGGAGGTATCGGCAGGAGCAGTGGAAACCAGAGTAGATACTGAGAACCTTTGCTGGATAAACGGACTACTTACTGGAATTAATAGCCTCTGAATGCTGGCTTTTAAAATGGCTTAAATTTGGAGAGTTCACATGTGTTGAAAATCCATTTATGATAGAAAAAAAATCAAATCTGGTGATAATTAAGTATAACTTATAAGCTTGTGTTCATTGACCAAAAGTTTGACATGATCCTTTCTGCTCTGTCTTAAAAATATCAGTACATGCAAAGATCAAGCAATGGTGGGACACAGGCCTATTCAGATACTTAGACACGACAATTTACACAAAACATAACCCACTCTCAAAACTTATGTCGTTACATCAACTATGGATTGTATGTTGTATGTATTGTATGTATTACATAGTTGATGTGACGACATAAGTTTTGAGCAGTTGTGTTTCGAAAATGCGGTTAATTACGAGTGTAAAAGGACATTCGGTACAATAAAGCACCGTTAGTAATCCGTCGTACCCTGTCACAAATTAAGATCCATCAAATCCATCAAATCCACTGTGTTGAATTTGAGAAGAGTTTTGGGAGGAGAGGGACGTACCGGGTATGCAGACCGGTGGTGTCGGGTTTCATTTCCCGGGTGGGATCAGTTCAGTCCTGGTTCTGTGTTGAAGTCCTACCGTGGCGCTGCTTGTCTTCTAACTCTGATTTTTGACTTAATAAAGTTCTGCTGCTGCTGTTGCCATTGCGGATGAATTCACAGTACTTGTCTTCTTGAAGTCCCTCTGGTGTGCAACCTTGTCAAATCTTCGTTTGATTAACATTGTCAACCTGAGGACCGAGATGGGGGACATCACTCTGCAGACTCTGCTCTTGATCCACAGTAAGTAAGCTGAGTTGGGTCACTGGTTGTTTTGAATGCATATCAGGTGCTTGCAAAGAATGCATGAATAACTTCACATCACTAATATTTTTAAAAAAAAATAGAAGTCTGTTAAGGCCAGCATTGCAACCACTTGGTCCAGCAAAAATGAGATTAAATGTAAAACCTTTTTTTTGTTTTGTTTTTATCAATGATCTCTGTTCTTTACAATGATTGAGATTCATATTTTAAGCCTCTGCAATAACAAAGTGTTACAAACTCTAACAAACTCTATAATCCAATGTGCTGACATTGCGAGATAAAAATTAGTAATTAGAATATTAAATATTTTCCGCGTAACAAAGCCAGGCTGGATGTTTTCCCTCCTGTCTGCCTCGTGCTTCACACTCACACACACACATTCCTGTCAGATGACTTTTACTGAGTCAGTATCAAGACAGTAAAAAAAAAAAAGCTCAACCACCTAACCACACATTATGAATATTAATAAAAATAGTAGACTTTCTACTGTTTTCAATCAGGTATGTTTAAAGAACAGCTGCATAAAAGTGTTTGCTTTTTGCTTCTTTTGCTTCCATATTGACTTAGAACAGTTTTAACAATTGAAGAAACGTCAGTGGTTATTTAATCTGAAATAAGAGAGCCTTCTTTCCAACAAGAGCTACACTTTTCAACACAACACGCAGTTAAGAGTCTGACAGATCTGTTAAAGTGATTATCCTGTTCACTTTGCCCACTGTTTCTATTTCAGTCCCTGTGGCCTGCTTCTTCACTGCAGGTATGTTTTTCTGTGTGTGTGTGTGTGTATGTGTTGTGATTCTGCACTTCTATTCAGGATTTAGTCAACATCAATTTTCTCAGTGTTTAAAACTTAACGTCCTCTCTGTCCTTCAGTGTCAGGTCAGTCTGACAGAAGCAGCAGTGTGGTGGTGGCAGGGTATAATGTAAGCGCCCCCGCTGGGTCAAAGGTGGTGCTGCAGTGTGTGAGCGGCCGTATGGTGTGGACCAGGGACAGGGTGAGGGACAGACAGAGGGTGGTCCACTGGGACATGTTCCGGGAAGATCCAGACTACGCCATGGAGAGGGTGCTGGACATGTTCTCTGCAGGAGACCAGAGGATCTATAACTCCTACAACCTGGCCAGGGTGGGCCTCAGCCCGACAGCTTTCAAGGATGGAAACTTCTCTCTGGTCATCAAAGGTCACACACACTGTCTTTGACTTTCATGTCTGTAGCTGTTGGAGAATTGGTCTTCCTTTGTATGATTCATTACAGTTCTGCTTTTGTTTTCATAACTGATCTCGTTACCAGGATCAGATTGTTTATATTTGGCAACCATTTTCAAACCATACAGTTATATTTGGATTCCTGCTTTAACCCTCCAGCCAGCTGTGTGTTTCATTTCCTACCAGTACTTAAAAATGTAGGACAAAAGGCTTGAGAAGGGTTATCTATCAGTCACTACGTAACTTCCTTCATTTTTTATTTGTTTATTTAAGTTGGACAGAAACACAGCTCAGAAGAAGGTCACTTGTGAGCTTCTCAATGGAAGTCCCATCTATAATAACTTAGCCTGTAATAGTCATCTTTGGATTTTTAAAGGTGCACTATGTAACTCTTTTAAATAGTCACAAACTGGTTATGTGGACTTAACAGGCTTTAAAAATCAAAAATCGAAAATTTGTTATTTTCTAAAATCCAAACTAAAAATATGAAATATTGACAGAGCTGTCAGAACATCAACACCTGACAGAACCAGTGAAAAAGATCAGGGTTAGTGATGTGCTAGTGATGTAATTTTGACAAACAAACGAATTAAGGTAAAATAGTGTTTACTGTCATGTATGAGGGGTGATTGATAAGTTTTTGTCCAAAGGTGGAAAGAAATGAGTTATACAGTTATGTACACATACAGTTTAACTCTCTAAGCGATTATGTAGAGGGTTTCAAGTTATTAACTTTTGCAGTATTTGCCTCAGGACATAGACAATGTCAGCCTTTGTGTAGTCATCCATTACCTCTGTCTCAGGGGTCACACAGAGAGCTCCATGAGGACGTTTAGGCAACACAAAGAAAGGATGTTTTTTCTTACAGTGGCAGAGAGAGATGACTCCATCAAAGTGGATATTGTTTTTTATTTGCTTACTTTAAATTTTCATTATCAGAAACAGAAATAACACAAAAAATATTTACTTTTTACTCACTCACTGTTTTAACAAATCACTGAAAAGTTAAACTTAACATCTGTGTGATCAGAGCAGTATAACCCGTTTCCTTCTTTCTTAAGCCATGACCTTATCAATCACCCCTCGTATAGTCTTGCCCTCGAAGCATTTAAAGTTACTGCACTCTGGTATTCAAACCAAAGTGAATGGAATAAAAAGCCAGAGGTGCCTAAGATGGTTGTTTTATAGAGTTTTTGGCAGCAATGTGAAGTTTACATAATTTACAGCCCCTGAATTACAACAACAGTCATTTAAGTGAATTACCATGTTTACATTCTTTTGTGTTTCTTCATGTGATGACAGATGTGACAATGAATGACAGAGGTCTGTACTCCTGTAACCTCCACCATCTCTACTGCCACCTGTACGAGACAGTCAGAGTGCAGCTCAATGTCACCAAGTCACGTATGTATCGCGCTCTACCGACCATCAGCATCTTCAGCACATAGCAACTTTAAGACTGACTCTGTTCGTCTTTTGCACTTTTGTCATATAGGCCGTAAAGAGCAGCGCTACTGGGATGGACAGAAGGCGGTGTATGTGGTGCTGCTTGGCAGTACCGTGGTGCTGCCGTGCATCAACCGTCGTAATGTGTGGACAGACTGGAGCGAGGAGGAGGAGGACCAGCAGGTGTGTGCAGTGCATGAGATTGTTTGGAGGTCTGCTTTAGATAATCAGTCTAAGCCTGGATTAACTTTTAATTTAGAGGGATTACATGATATTGACTAATAAATCTAACTCCTTTACCTACCCTGGTTTCTTCCAGGTGGTCCACTGGGACCGTCAGTCCCCAGGGATTCGCCATGACCGTGCTGATCGGCTGGTGGACCTGTACGCCTCTGGGGAGCAACGTAGCTATGGGCCCCTGTTCCTCCAGAGGAAGATGAACATCAGCAACCAGGCCTTTTCAGAGGGGGACTTTTCACTTACCATATCTGATCTGCAGGTGTGTGAGAGAAGAGTAACTTAGCAGAAAACCCCTGAGGAGCCTGATAGTTCTGGTAAAAATATACTGTGTTGGCAGAAGGTTGACTTCCTACTGGGATCACCTTAACCTCAGATGTATCAACTTTGGATAGCGTTTAAAATGTGTTTATGGCTGTGTGTGTACATGTAGACAGTGTTTCCAGAACACATGGAAGTTCCATCAGAAATGCACCATTTTGTCAAGCTAAACTTTATTCTTCTACTGGGATTAGAAGATTGGCAGCCACACTGAGTTAAGTCGATAACATCAAAAATTGTACCATAACAAACCGTACAAGATCTCTCCAACAGTACTTCCTACCGGTTTCCTTTCTGTCTTTGTAGTTATAACAAGCAAAGAAAAGTTAACAGACATATTTTTGGAATCTGAGGGGTCCCAGTTGTTTGATAGGGTTCATAAATCATTACATTTAGGTTAAATACAGACCGAGGAGGCCCTGGGGTTTGACGATCACACTGTGGAACGGGGCCAGTTTTCCAGTCAGCTACAGCCAACACTCAGCTGACTGTCAGACCAATGTTGCTCTTGTTTAATGTCTAAAAATTTTTAAGTATAAGAAATGAGCTCTAACTTAACACAAAACCAATTTTATTGATCAGACAGTGATAGTTAATGTTTTAAATTTCCTGCCATTTCAGTTTAAAATGTCCTCAAAGTATCTATTTGTTCAAAGGGTATTAGTTCTGCACAAGTGTGTTGTGCAATGCAAATGCAAAACAGGACATTTTATAAGTCTGTACATGGCCTAATTAAATAGCAATTACTAACCGCAATGAGGGAAACTATGCAAGTTTGTATGTTACACAATAGGCTTGTGTTACCCACAGGACATTGGCACAGCAGTTAAAAACTTCTTCAGGCTGCTGGTAAATGAAAATTGATCATTAAGTTAAACATGTTAATATGTTTAACAGCAGATTAAACTTTTGTCCTTTGTAACAGTTTTTTTAATGCTTCTTGCACTTTTTTGCAAAGTGCTAATTAGCAAATGAAGCATGCTAACAAGCTAATCCAAAACGCTGAACACAGTAAACAGCATATCTGCACAACAGAAACAAGTTAGCATTGTCACTGTGAACAATGTTAGCATGCTGATGTTAGCATTTAGCTCTCAGCAACAAGCAAGTCTGTACATCAGTATATTACAGGCTCATAGAGCTGCTAATGTGGCTGTTTATGGCAATATCTCAAGAGCATGATGTTTCCCACTGTGTTAGGACCATGTCATATCCTTGAGATATTTTATGTCCACATTTATCTTAAGTGCAACAAACTATTGGAAACAGTCTGTTTATTGTTATTTAAGTGGAGAAAACCTTCATAAAACTTTGGCTGCTGTCTCATATTAGTGTGCACATTCAAACCAATTCATCTCAGTAAAAGATCCAATCAATCAGTTTCAGGGCTTTTAAACACCAGCAACATCTTCTTTGTTGTTGCTGTTAGCATGTGGTTAAGAGACTGTTTCATGTGAAGGCACAATAAGTATAATGAATGTGTGTGTTTTACATTCTCATTAAATACGCAGCCTACAGACCAAGGGATGTATTCCTGCCACCTCCACCATCATTACTGCGGTCTGCATGAGAGAAGAGAGTTTCAGGTCATGGTGGAGCCACCAGAGGCTCAGACCACCCTGCCAGCCAAAGCACTGCCCAGTGAAGATAGGGGTAACACACACACACACACACACACACACACACACACACACACACACACACACACACACACATCTTTCTTCCTGGTCTAGTTTTGGTCAGTTCAAGTGTATTAGCAAAGAGGAAGTTTTTTTTATGATAATGCGTTTGAACTATCATGTGTATAATTAGGGAAAAAAAACCCTCCACAAGCACATCTGTTCTTTCTTTCACTCCGTCTCATTTAGTGTTTGATCTGTGCCTCTCCAAAGAGCAGAGTAACAGCAGAGGAAGAAGAGATGAGAGGAGCAGGGGGGCGAAAACTTGAATTACTGAAGTTTTCTGTTTGTTTCATGAGAGATTTTTCTTCTTGCATGGTCAGCTTGTCTGACGCCAGACCCCTAAAACCACCCACACTTTCTCACAACCTCCTCCAAACCTTACCCCCATCGCCTTTCACCTTCTCCTCAACCCACCATGTGTTTTGTTTGTATCTTAAGTGCATCACCACCTTCTTCTCCATTTATTCCTCTCCACTTTTCTTCTCTCTATTACTTTGTTCACATTTCTCAGTGCTTTTATCAGCCCACAAAAAACTTTTCTAAGTGCATATTGGAAAGAGGAAAAGAAAAAGAGAAGAAGAGGAGAGCTGGAGCAGACAGAAGAGAGGACTGACATGCAGGCATGCCAGCTGCCTACCTCAAATTCTTTAAGAGTGAGAGTTTCTGGTGCGTGCGTCTGCGCTTCCAGTAAAACTTACTGAAGCAAAGCCGATAATGGTGGATGCATCAATGTGGGAAAATCATTGAGAAGGGTTTAGAAATGACAAAATGCCTGTGGCCGAGTCCGTGTGTGTGTGTGTGTATGTGTGTGACAGATTGTGCCAAGCTCGATCTCATTTCAGTGGAATCTCTCGGATACAGTCTTTGGACTGGAGTCCAACTCTGCCCACACGATTAATCCCTCACTCTCTGAGCTGTAGAATACAGTAGGATGATAGCATGATAGTTAAACTGGTGGTAAACAACATGCATTAACAGGAAAGAGTTTGCACAGTTTCTTCCTCTGTGCACTCAGACATTAGAAACCCAACTGTAGTGTTTAATCTTCTTATGTGCTTTTGTTTTGCCCTCTCTGCCTGTCTGCTGCCCTGTTGACTTTGGCTCCCTCCTGACATTCTGGAGACATTTTTTCACCCCACCTTTGCCTTCCCTCCTGCCTGTCTTCTCTCTGTTTCTTCTCTCTGTTTCTTCCTCCTTTGAGGATTTCACATGCTGGGGTTTGTTTATTTTCATCATGTTCCTTTCCCTTACTCTTTTCCATCACTTCTCTTACTTGTTTTTTTTTTTTTTTTTTTTGCTTTTCCAAAGAAAGAGAACTATTACTTTTGGATACTCTGTGAGAAAAAAACAGGAAGTTTACCTCGTCTGCTTGCAGCTGGCAGACAGAGGTTTAAAAAATGGTAGAGGGAGATACACAAAGAGAGAGGGAAGGTTGGGGGCGAGGAGTCTGTTGATGAAATAGTGTGGAAAAGATGTAGGTCACCCCTCCCTCCCTCCTTCCCATTGGTGTAGTTTTGGAACAGAGGAGGACGGCGCAGTCAGTCTAAACACAAACACATATGCTCCCATTTGGACGAAATTGAGGAGAAAATGGCCTGCAACTAAACAAAAGGGTCAGAGAATTTGTAATGTTTTGAACTTGTTGTCTTTATGTACACTACAGCCGGGCCTGCGCTGGAAGTCTGTGTTTTGGATTGTTGGGTGATGTCTTTTCTAGCTTTTTATTTTTGTGAGGCAGGACTCTGGAGAAACATCTCACCGTTCC
This sequence comes from Acanthurus leucopareius, assembly GCA_029814765.1. NCBI lineage: Eukaryota > Metazoa > Chordata > Actinopteri > Acanthuriformes > Acanthuridae > Acanthurus > Acanthurus leucopareius. The sequence continues at coordinate 7,122,224 of JAQMCX010000029.1, forward strand.
CTTTCTCTCCCTTGGCTCTTTCTCCTCTGTTCCACCTCGCTCTGTCCTTCCTACACTCCTTTTCCTCTCCTCATTTTTCTGTGTTTTACTGCCAGGAAAACTAAATCACAGCATGACTTTCTGTCTGGATCTCATTTTGGTTCAAATATGTTGAGTCTGAGGTCCACAGCTGCGTCTTGCCTTGCACTTAGCGCAGCAAAATGAAACCAGGCACTCCCCTCCTCCTCTCTCAACACTCTTCAGAACAGCACATATCACCTAATGCTGACCGCCTAATTATTTCTCACAGTCCTGGAAGGGTTTTCAGCTGTATCAGCTTTTTTTTTTTACAGCCAGAAAATGTCATCGCATGTTAAAAAAAAAAAAAGAGAGAGGGAAAAAGCAACATACAATTATTTGCAAGGTGTTACAGCTTACGTGGCATCGCACACACTCACACACGTGCGATAACAAGCACACACGCATGTGCAGCCACATGCACGGATTGGAAATGATTTTTATTGGGCTTGGAAAGAAGTCTCTTCCTCTTTACCCAAATGTCAGTCTCCCTGCATGAGATTTAGTTTGCCCCTGCAAACACACATTAAACAGAAACCACTGAATGTCTTTGGAACAAAGACAGGATTAATTTTAGCAGACATGTAGTTGAAAAGTTCACTTCTTCAGTGTTTTCAGAGCCCAAAACAAATAACAAAATAAAGTTATGAAAGACACAAAGCGATGGTGGGCTCAATTACGAAATAGATATGTTATTTTCCTTTTCTCTTACTCATACATCAGAGCAGAGCATATTTTCTTTCTTTAAAATATTTCCTTGTATGGAAAAGATCATTTCATGGATCGACAGTTGGCAAATAACCCATATCACAGATGCATGGAACTTATTTGTCTCCATTGTCTGTGCAGATGTATGTCACTCTTGAGCTACACGTGAGCATGCTAACGTGTAAAGATCTTAACAACTTTCATGATAATCCATCAAATAAATGTTGAGACATTTTTTTAACCCTACAAGTGTCAATGTCATGGATGTGCTAAAGAAAGTGTCAGGGGATTGTCATTAACAATTTAACCTCATGGAACCTTCAATTTTTTTAACTGAAGCTTGTGCCAATCCACCGTGGAGATGTTGCACTTCATTTAATAGTTAAAAATATTGGCCTGCCGCTGGCACCAGAGCAAAATCCAGAGTGTCATCAAAGTTCATAGGATTCATCCTCTGAGCAACATGAATATCTGCACCAAAATTCACGGCCTTTCATTGAGCATTTGTTATGATGTTTCCCTCTGAACCAAAGTGGTGAACAAAATTAAAGTAAAATCCCTAAAGCCACAACGTCAGTGTGGCTTAGAATGTTATAAGACTTAAAACTTAAGAAATTTAAATCTTTTGAATATGAGAAATATTAAAATGTATACACTAGATGAAAAATGGACTAATGCAAGTTTTGCACAAAGGTTTTTGTATTGAAAATACTGGAAATCTGAAAAGCCACAGACCTCAAAAGAAAGTGAAGAAATACAAAAAGTGAAAGTTCATCTTGGACTACATGGATTGTTTTTGGGTTGCTCATCGGTTGTAAAATGTCTGTTTAATGCAAGGTCTGGTCTTATTCATTACTTTTATAAACCTCAAGATGACAAACTGGTCTGTTTGTCAGAAAAAAGATGAAGAGCAGAAGAGCTAAATGCTGACCGCTGTGATTTCTGTCCTACTCAGACACCACTAAGGCTGAATCACCGCGAGTCATCAATGTTATCCTGCCAGACCAGAGACACCATTTTCTCCTGCCACTGGTCTACGTTCTCACCTCCTTCCTGCTCCTGGTTTTCATTATCCTCATCATCATCCTCATCACATGCAGACGAAAAACTAAAGGTCTGACATGCAGCACTGCAGCCTGACTGTAGGTGATCTACACTGTAATTTATGTTTCTGAATCTCATCTAGTTTTCTTTTGATTTCAGAGTTTTATCCACAGGTATCCATGAGGTAAGCAAAAAAACACCCACACAACATATATAATCCCTGTCTTTTCCACAACACACACTCAGATGTCTGTTCTTCTGATAGGTCCAGCGGAAGTCACAGCAGCTCGGAGGAGTTTGAGATGGATGCTACTGAAGTGAGCGTTTGCAGCCAGGAGGAGAGAAGATTCGGTGAGTTGGTAGAAAGGCTACACTGTAAAAAAACTGTGGCTTTTCTCTCAGCCGTGTGTGTGTGTATTTATACTTTCTCCTTTGTGGTTTCAGACTACAAGAACAATCTGCTGAAAGAGAAGGTCTTTATGAGCGCTCAGCCGAAAGTCATTGATCTTGACAAAGGTAACGTGCAAAAAATGCAAACTCAGCTATCACAAAGTTCCCCATTTTCCTCCAAACTAAACCTTAATTTGTCTTCTTACAGAGATGCAGAAATTTTCTAAGTGAGGAAATGACGACTAAGTGAAACTTGAGTCACTGGCTGGTCCAGAGGCTGTGCTCCGTACGAAAAACACTTTCACTCTGCCTTCTGTCCTGGCAGGAAAGACAGTGAGAGAGAGAAAGTGTTGTGAAATGCAGAAAAACGAAAAAAAACCCAGCTCACATTGAAGCCTCAAACTGTCAGAGACAAAGAAAACTGATTCTGTTTTCTGTCATTGTACTTGATCTAAACAAAAGATTGGACTAAGACCTATGTGCATGGAATAATAGCGCCACCCAGAGATAAGTCTCAGCTAAGCCTTGACTGTGCCTGAGTGAATTTGAATGATCACAGCTTTGATCATTATTCCTCAAGTTAAAAAACAAACAAATGTGTGTCTTTATGCTGACCTCTTTCTTCTTGGTTTTACTCTCATGTCCATCTCGGTTTAACTGACTAGACTGAGATGGTCAGAGTTTCCTGTAGGCTGAGACAAACTCTATGCTAACTGACCAATGAAGCACTGCATGTAAAAATGTCTGAATGTTTCGTTGAACGCTCCTTTTTTTTTTTTACCGGTGTTGAAATTGAATGTTGATGCCATTGTGATTGGTCACTTTGTATTCAAATGAGTTTGGTATTATTATTCTGTAATATAATTAGTTAATTGTTAAATGAAGCGATGTTTGCTTAAAGGCTCAAAAACTGTTTCGATTTGTCACTGCCGGAATAGCAAAGAGAGTTAATATTAACACTAAGATATATCAAAATGTCTGCAGTGATAAAACATATAAAGTTATTGTTTTCTAAACAATTTTTTAAAAATTCTACTTTTAATGCACTAGCATCATAAACAACCAATAGTGAAGCTTATTACCAACTCCCGCTAACGCTCACATCTGTGCTTTTTGGTTTTTCTTTCACGTAACTGATCTTCATTTGGCATGTTCATTATTGCTTAATGTGTAGGGGACTAAAGTAAACACTGTACTGCAAATCCAATGAAAAATAAGAAAAAGACTGTTAGGATTTCTTTTTCAGCAATTCAGGAGCACTATACTACAAAAGCTCTGAATATATACATATTTACAAATTCTTTTTGAGACTGCAACTCTGCATTACTTTGATAATCAAACTCATAATATGTCAAATTTCCACATTAAAATGTCTTGTTGACAATATTTTGTAACATGTTTTGTTGAACTGTGTATTAACATTACTAACGTTTCTAACAACATTCAAAATTCTGAGAAATCTTTCATTTTTTTAAGTTAAACTTCATTTTGTCACCTGTGGCTAACTTCCAGGACAAGGAAGTCAGCAACAGTGACTAAATGTAATGTGAGTAAAACTTCAATACATCTCATTTGTGCACATTTCTGCCCGAGTCAAAAAGATAGACTCACATGGTAATGGTGGCTACAATAAAATAAACAAATCCCATGATCCCACACTACTTCACTACATCATCAAACTCCTTTTTTTAAATTTGTTTTGTTTTGTTTTGTTTTCATTGCTCTGATAGTGAGAACCTAAGCTGCAGAAATCACATATTGTGTTTCAATGGAAAAAAAATTGGTTGAATTTAGACAAAATCCTTTGAAATGAATTGTTTTTGATGTTTTATTCTGTAACACCCCTTATTTAGATGGTGATAATGATTCTGTGAATATCAGAACATCAACCGCATGATGATTTCCGGTGTCCTCATTTGTGGTGTCATGTGTCTACATACTTTGTTGCTTAAGTCTGCTGTTTTCTCACGAGCATGAACAACCTGCTACTGCTGTCTACTGTTTAGACTGTACAAGCTCAGTCATCATGACAGAAGGTATCAACATGGCTATTCCTTAACCTTTGTGTATCGTGCTTAATAGACAGTCACATTCAGGTACAGGTTAGGTCATAGTTCATTTATTCATTCCTTTGTGTCACAAACAAACAGTCCCTGAATTAAAGACAAATGGCTTTTTATACACTTTGTGAAGTCTCTTTTGTGTACTTTTTCTGAAAAATACATGTTACTGCAATATACTGTGAATCTAAAAACAGTAGAAAACCCTGGTCTGTCTTACACTGTTGGACAACTGTATCGAAGGAAGCAGCTCAATCGGTCAGCACGCGCATGGACACACACACACACACTTATATACGCACAATCACAACTGCTCACCTGTGATCTTTATCCGGTATGAGAAAGTTTGACAACATTTACACAACTGTCTCTCTGTCTTTTTCACACACTCGCATACACACAGACACAGCCAGCAGACACAAAGCTACACAGAGTCTAAGAGAGAATTCATTCAGAGGGTGAACCCAGGATTACAAGAAATTTAGGGCCATGTTGTGTCTGCTCACACTGAAGCTACAGGTACTGTAGGGGGACGATCAGGCAGGATACTGGGTGGTGCTACAGGATGTTGTGGACATCAGGGTGGACTGTTGTAGCACTAAATTCAGTTTTAACTGATCAACATGTCTGCTGTTGTTCGTGAGTCAGAGTAACATAAAAACTGATGTTCTGGTCAAGAGGAATCCTACCTCTGGAATAAAAGAATACACACCAACAACAATTAACTTACAAGATCAGAATCTGAACATTATAAACAGAAAGCAGCAAATTTGTCTTTGTCTCAGTGTCCATCAACAACAATGTACCATGTGTCAACCATGGTACGTTACTGTGCAGTTGAAGGAGTTGATATTGTACATGCAATGTACAACCTGCACTCCGTGTCTCTCAAAGAGTCTATCGAATGGTTTTGATACTCAAACTGGGACAGCAACGTCACTGTCTTTTCACCCAGTTGGACACATCCAACAGACTGGGTGTGTGCACAGTGCTCATGTTCAGGGGCAGCAGCCATGGGACCCTCTTCTTATACTGAGTGTCAAATGGCTCATGGTGCCAAAGGACCTGTTCAGTCCTACATACAAACTAACCCCAAACAGGGGCCTATAAAGACAAAAAGTAGAGAGGTAAGAAATTTATGGTCCAATAAAGGCAGTCACATCAGGCTGACTAAGAGAAATAAGTAAAATGCCCGTTGCTCTGGCCTCCCCTGATCCTCTGGGCCTGGTTCAGCCGCTGATACCTTTACAAAACATATCAGTTCAATCTAAAGTATAGGGGACCCACTCCTCCAGATTGGTCAGAAGAAATGCATGGTGGGAGTTTCAAGGTTTTTGGCAGGGCTGGTTTGCTGTGAACTGGGTGGCTGGTTATTTTGGCTTCCGGGTCTTTCAAGTGTCCATCTCTGGTCCGATGGGGTCCTGCTGAGGGCTCTCCAGTGGGGATGAGCTGTCAGGGGCAGGAGGCTGAGGGGAGTGGGCAACGCCTGCACCTGCGCTGCAGCTTACACAACCCTGTGAGACGAAGATCATTTAAACCTTTGCTCAGGTGAGTGGAAAGATGAATATGTTTTGTAATGGATGTGTGATTACAGATCCCCACCTGTGTGTCAATCTCCTGTGGGATAGTGTGCTGTTGGATCCAGGGGTGGACCTCAGCCAGTTCCTCTCTCTGTTCCTTGGTGAACCACGGCTGGAGAGGCTGAAGCACCCGGAGTTTCTCCCTGTCCTCTGTCAACACCTCATTCTGTTCCCTGAAGGAGTGCAGACAAGAAAGAGGGCAAAGATGAAGGGTCATATGACATGGAAATAAAAAGAGAATATACATCTTACAAGTAGTGTAACTGAATGCAGTTTCCCAAAAGTTACATGTAAATGTCTGATACTTAAGGATTGTTGTTACACAATTAAATCAGTAGGGGGCACCATGACACTTTAATTCCCCCTCATCTTGAGCAGTTATCCTCATTAAAGAACAGCTCTGGTGCAACTAAGTAACAACTGATGAAGACACAATGACTGTCCACAAAAGTGTGACATGCTAAAACCAGGTTGAAGAAATGACTTAGATACCAGTGTTGACATCATGTAATCTTCAAAGATCTTTGACCTCAGCAGTTAAAGTGCTCTTTAATTTCAAGAGTTTAAGAGACTTTAACAAGAAAAGCAATAAAAAATTAATTATCAAGCTTTAAAGGTCACCCAACAGCTGCATCCACTGGTTAATGCTGAATCTTTTTGATATTGTTAAATAAAACATAAATATTGGGTTTAATTATTAAACCATGTTGCTTTTATAGATGCACTTAAATGTGCAATACCAATACTGGCGTTTTATTTAGTCCATCCTGAGTATAATGGAAACAATATGAGGGATGTTGGACAGATACCTGGTGTGGATCTGATATGTCATCATAACATGTTCGGGCGTGTGCTGGATCATGCTCCACAGTGAGCTCTCCACCCGACTATCAAAGCTGTGTTGGTGCTCTGCTGGTGCCTCCTGGCTCTTTCGGGCTTTGCGCGATGTGTCAGATGAATCATTGCTGGCAAAATATTTGCTGCTGTTGCTGCTGCCTGTAAGCGAGAGAGAGCTCTGCATCAGTGCATCAGTCTGTTCAGCGTTCTATGACAGAAATTTGATTGTTTTTCTCAATAGCAATATGCTGATTGAGAAGTACAGTGTGTTTGGGATATTAGAAATATTATCCTCCAGGTATAGACACTGATATTGTACAAAGACAATTTTATGCAAACAGTTTCTATTCAGTGAGTGTCTATATTTGTATTGTATGCATCTGTGTTCTCCCCCTTACCAGTGTGTGAGGTGGAGGTTCCATTGGAGCCAGATCCAGATCCAGATCCCAGGGAGCCTCCGGACTCCCCTGACCCAGACCCTGAGGCATTGGAGCCTGTCCCTGACCTAGCATCCTCCTGCAGCAGCAGGTCAAGCAGCTCACTGGATGTAGACTGGGCATCATGGTTCCCAGAATCACTGGGGTTATCGCCCTAATGAAGGCAAAGTTTAAACAGTCACAACTAAATCAAGTGAATTTCTCATTGGAGATCAATAAAGTATCTATCTATCTATCCATCTATCTATCCATCCATCTATCTATCCATCTATCCATCTATCCATCTATCCATCTATCTATCTATCCATCTATCCATCTATCTATCTATCTATCTATCTATCTATCTGTTTAGGTTGTGAATACTGTACATCAACATATACTTGGTATATATGAATGTATGCTATTCTCTAAGAGAATGATAGGACTTGTACTTGTTTGACACCAAAAGGAGGCTGTTGTAAGAAAGAACAAAGGGTTGTAGGTTGCAGGTGAAGGCTGACAGGAAACAGCTCACTCACCTCGTTGGCATGTTGTTCATGGAGGCTCTCAGCATGGTTGTTTCCAGTGCTGCCCTGCCCTTCACTCGACTTTGGCAGTTCCTCCTGCAGCAGGTTCAGCTGCAGTGGAGAGCTCGAGCGAGAGCTGGAGAATAAAGCTCTCGGCCCCGCTTCCTCCTCCTCCTCCCCAACAGAAGAGCTAGCTCTGGGTGAGGACAGCAGAGGGCCCAGGGGGGTCTGAGTTTGAAGACCAGGCTGGGTTTGGATTAGGGGCTGAGGGAAGAAGGCACTGCTAGGGGCAAAGCCTGCTATGGTTGTGGGTGCCTGGGGCAGCACAGAAGGAGCGGACGGTGGGTAAACAGTCGGATAACTTGGAGTAAAAGTTGGGTAGTTGGGCAGGATGACAGCCATGACTGGAGTCACGTATGGGTTGATGCTCTGAACCATTGGCTGCAGGTTGTGAAAGTTCTGTATATTCTGCAGATTCTGAATTGGCTCCATCTGGATTTGTTGCATGCCTGACAGGCTCTGAGCTGGCTGCATGATGTTGAAGTTGTAGCTGAACTGTGTTTGCTCAGGAGGTTGCAGAACCACAGGGGTCACTCCAGGGAGCTGTTGTGGTCTGGGTGGCTGGTCTGGGGCAGGCTGGGTGGCCATCATTGGGAAGAATGGTGCCTGGAGCTGGGATGTTTGGTTGCAGGGCGCCCCCACCTGGGGCTGGGAGGACTCTGAGGAGGGCCAAGAGGAGTTGGGGAAAGGAGGGGAAGCATAGCTGTCCGAGGAACCCTGGGGTTTGGGGCGCTTGTGTCTGGGCTTTCCTCTCCGAGAGCGGTTCCACCCACCACCGCTCAATGGACGTAGGTAGTCACCTGTGTTGAGACGGATACAGGCAGCAGGATAAATTTGACTGAAAAAACAGAGGGTCTCTTTTAAAATTTTAATTTTAGCAGTCACCAAACCCACAAATCTCACAGAAAACACATTACACCAGTAAAACCTGTACCTGGGTGGTGGGAGTGAGCCATTGAGCTGTTGTCCAGCTGCAGATAGGAGCTGTAGGGGCTCTGGAGGATGCGGTGGCGGAATCGATCCACATACTCCTGCTCCTCCTTTTGGGTGTGAGCTGACAGAACCTCCTTGGTGAGACCAATGAACCTTCGTTCCTCTGTGGCCGGGCTTGGGGTTGGACGGACAGGTGTCTGAGCAGGATCGGCTGGCTCGCTGCCCATTGGGGCATCCTCAAGTGCTGTGGCCTCTGTGGGAGTACATTGGGTAATAAATATGTGAAATAGACAGATTGCCATTGCGACAGAGATCCAAAGTACACCTAAATAATTAATTAACTTCCAAGTTGCAGCCTTTGAGTGACTCCCATGAGCTGACACACAGATGTAAGGGCATGTATTTGTACCTGATTCAGGCTGTGGCACATGGACGATGGTGCTGCTGTATGAACACTGGCTTGTTACAGATACCACGCTCATGGCCTTAGTGGACATTGTGATGTCTGTCAGAGGCGCTCCAACAACTGCTGCTGCCGTAGGGGCCACTGACACCCCACTGTCCAGCACCACTAGAAAGAGAGGAGAAGAATTATTGTTATTGTTGCTTTTGCAAGAAATATTACAAAACATTACCCAAGTGATATCCGAGAAGTCAACTGTGTGATGTGATTATACCGTCTGAGCTGGCCTGAGCTGTGTCAGTGGTTCCAGCAGGTTTGTCATCTTCTGAGGTAGAGGATGAGGATGAAGAGGTAGCCAGGGAATGAGAGTCACTCTTCCGCTTGAGGGCCGGACCTGTACAGCTCTCCAAATATCTAGAACACACACAAAGGCAATGAACAATACATAGTGTGACAGGAACTTTGTGCTTTTAGCAGAGAATGAACAAGAAGTGATGAGGATGCCATCACACACCTGATGATGTTGTCCACACAGTTGATCTGCTGATAGGAAGGAATGTGTGTTTGCTTCCTGCTTTCTTCAGGATCTCTGACCACAGGGTTGGAGGCTGCAGGGGGCAAACATGCTATGGAAATAAAGAGTTGTTAAGCTGATTAACATTTGCACATTTTAAAACTGCATGTTTTTAATGTTCTGAATTGCATGTGTGTGTTGCTGCATTACCAGCTCTGGCAGGTTTTCCAAGAAGAGTAATTTTGTGGCTGGAGCCTAGATAAGGCGGCTGACCCCAACTCTTGACTCCATTCACATCAGCACAGATCTGCTCGAGCGTCATCTGCAATAACATCCATATAATGCATCAGCATAATGCACCCTGACATCAGAGTTCACTGCACTAGCTTCCTGGTCTGTGATGTCACTGTGATGTCTCACCGGCTCCCGGTGTGTGTCCTCCCACAGGTTTCCATTGCTGTCACTTGAGGAAGCTACGCTGATGTAGTGCTCATGTGAGCCATTACTTCCCAAACTGCCATAACCACTGGAGCCATTGTTATGGACCGGCTGTGGAAAGGAGACACAAAGAAATCAAGGTAGTGGGTAAGTGTATTCCTGGGATTTTTATCCTAGTTTGGAAAATCTAAGAAAAGACCATAAAGAATTGATTCAAAGTGATATAACACAGAAGCAGGCTGATTCATATAGTATTCATGACCTGCAAACAATTGACCTATTCTATTACTGAATGGTGAAAAATCGACTTATGTAACTGACCTGCAGAAAAAGCTTGTAAATCTTTGCTTGTAAATCTTTTATTTCCTCATGGGTGACTGGGATATCGTCCTTAGTGCGAGCAGCAAACACATCCTCATTCAGTGGACTCCTGGTGACAAAAGACGACAGCACAGTGAGGTCATCTTTATTATGATGTGATTTTACTTGCTAAGTCCCTTGGCAACAACAGCACAGCAAGAGCACTTAAAAGTCACGAAACAGGGGGATTACATGATAGACTCTGAAAATACCAAAACCTCCACCTGAGCACATAAAAGGCATTGAGACTCTTTCAGACTCTTGTCTTTGTGTATTTCTTAGTTTTTTTTAATGCAACTCACGTCCTGACTTTATGCCGACCAATGATGAAGGCCACCTTTCGGCTCCAGGGGTTGATGAAGCTGGACCAGCTGGTGTCCAGGGTGATGTGATCTCCATTCTGACAGCGCAGACGCACCGGAGAGTGCTCAAATGGAGACTGTCCCGCATATTTCAATACTACACATGGCATGAGGAGAAACGACATGAGAGAGGATTAGATGAAGTACATTGTATGTCTGACCTCTCACTGCAAATACCAGATGAAATCTTTTGTTTTCTAATATTTTTGTCCCAAAATAGTATTTTTTTTTTAGCATATTCAATGAGAAATCCTAGTTTCAAAATGTTGATGAGGTTATTTTTTAAGCTTATTAATATAAAACCTCAAAACATTCACTCTACTGTAACACTTACCTTTTCGGTGCATAGAAAGCATGAGGGGACGGTCGTCTGGGTGAATGCAAGTCAGCAACGATGTACCAATCAGATCCTGGGGAAGGTATCCTAGCAACGGCACAGCCCTGTGGACAGTAACCATCCAATTAGCTTCATCAACGCACCGCCATCCAAAAAGTTGAATACAAAACAGGATTGGGCACGTTTGTATGTTTTATTGACCTGTCGTCTACTTCCAGGAACACACAGCCAGGGGAGTGTGTGGTGGTGAAGATCCGCTTGTCCAAGGGGATTCGAGGTGCTGCACAGGTCAATGATATTGATGTAAGGGACAAGTTACAGGGATCATTCTTACATTTTTAAGTACATGAATGACTCTTCATACAGAGGACTGAATAGTATAGGTAAGCTTAAGCAGCTAATCAGTTCATAACATTCCCCAGAAACATCTATAAGGTTAACACAGATAAGAAAAAGGTTTAACAAATATCATAATCCATTAGAAATGAGCTAAAGTTGTGTGTCCAAGCACAAGCAAAACAAGAAAGTAACAAATAAATAGCTTGTGATATACTATGAACTGGGCAAGGCTGTTTGAGTTGTATGCAGTTTGTGGTGCTCATGACTGTACCTTCATATCCAGAGATGATGCGTTCAGCCAGCGCCAGGCAGCACGGCTCTTCCTCCACCCCACTGCTTCCTCTTCCCTGCACCTTGAGCAGGTAGGGGGTTATCCGAAATGGGTTGTAACGCATTTCACCTTCACGGTCCTTCCCACCTCTAAAAAATAAATATGTCAAAATGTAAATACAGATCATAGTCAGTCAGCCTGTTCTCTCTTAAACAGAGATCGCTGTGTTACAACAATATGCAAACTATTTTGTGGCTGAATGACTAAGAAAGTCCCTTGGGGTCAACAGGATGTCTGAGGAGCTTTAAAAAGTAGTATTTAATCGTTTTCCTAATTTTTTTTGGTAAAGATCAGTAAATACTGTTCCACCGATATTATCTAAGAATTTGTAAATTTGTATTTTTCTTAGAACATCCAATTTTCCCAGAGAGACTGTATTAATGTGAAATCACAAATTTATGGGTGGCCCATTTAAGTAAATATCTTTGAAAGACTGAAAATAAAGCATGTATACTGACCTCATTCTGCAGAAGAAGGACTTGACCTGGGCGCAGTCAAACAGAACCCCTGCTGCAAAGACAAAATACAGAGAAAAGTTAGTTATCTCCCTTTTTTTTTAAGCAATTCAGGTTTCTATACCGACCTTCAGCTGCTCAATCTAATAGCAAATGTTTACAATTTGTTTCTATAAGAAGAAATAAAAACAATATTGTATACACAAATTAAAATTCAGAAAACTTGGACACAAACTTAGGGGCTTTTTCAGCTACAGCCAATTAAAATAAGCTGAGAGAACAAAACCTGTCAAAAATATAACAAATGTGTTCCCAACAGACCTGTGTGTGAGTTGCTCCAGGGAGGCAGATGTGGCTGAGCGGTGTGCGAGTAGAAGACATTAACATCTTGGTGGAAGAGCAGCTCCACAAACTTGGCTGACTCCAGGAACTTCCTCTTGCAGCACAGGATGCTGGGAGCCTGCTCCGACGAATACAGCACTCGGCCGCTCGAAAGCGAGAAAACCATTACGAAGGAGTCCTACACACAAACGCAGAGAGATGTACACACACATGCAGAGAGACACAAGCACACAGGCGAGCCAAGTCGCAGACACACACAAAAGCAGTGAACACACATACACTCACACACACGCCCAGGCGTGAGGCAAGAATAAACGTACATGTGCAAATATGTATGCGAGTCAGTTTGCTTCATTAGGACAGTAAACAACTGTGATGGAACTTTAATTCAGTATTAAGCTAGGGCCCTGTTTACATGACAACAGTTTTGCCTCAAGCAAATTATATTTTTTGGCATTTAAGAAACTTCTTTGACCATATAACAATGTTGTGAACACAATTCTCTCACACACAAATCCACAAAAAATGACTGATAATGCTGTAGTAAGTATGCAAGGCATCTTTGAAAATCAGCACCACAGAATAACACTACAAACACAAACAAAATGATGATGAATGCTCACCCAAAAACAGATGGAGGAGCATTAATAAACTTAACAGAGTCTGCTGGAAAAACAAACCTTAACAGTTCTCCATTGTTCTTGTTGTTGTTCTATACACGCAAGTACAATTGTACTACCAAGGTTAGGTAGAACAATTGAACAGCAATGCTCAAAGTGGGTTTTTTATAAGAATTGTATATTGCTAGTCTACATGGCAAAAGTAAGAGTGGCTTTTTTAAAAAGTGGTTTAAAAAAGTTTGTGTGCCATTATTATGTTAGCAAAAGACCAAACTGCAGAAAAGTTTAACAATTAAAGGCAAAACTGTTGACGTGTGAACAGACCAAAAATATGAGAACAAGTCAAAAACAATCATCATGTCATGTCATTACCACAGTGTGTTTTCATTGATAAAGGTTTGCTACAATATGTGCAAGAAAGTGGCAATAGCATTAGCTACTGTCAGTTGTGGTATGTGTGAGAGTGTAAATGTACCGTGTTTTTAAGCGTGTGTTCAGAGGTGACTCTGTCCAACTCTTCCAGGGTGCAAACACTGGCATCTCTCCTCTCGTCCTGGCCATTTCTCATAAGCAGTTTGTAATATTCGCTGTTAGCTACAATAAAGAACACACAAACAAATGCTGTGTTAGAATGAGGTCATGTCAGTCAAAGGTGGAGACACTGCTCTGATTTCAAAGAAAAAAAAAACAATGAACCAGCAGTTTCTAAAGAGTTTCCAGTTGTCAGGTTACCTTGCACTTGTTTGACACAATTGAGTGCATAATGTAAGGCTTCCACAGTGCTGGCTTTGCTGCGACTGCGTTTGTCAGACGGAAGCCTCTTCTTCATCTCAGCCACAGTCATCATCACCTCTCTGTGGGCCTGCCCTTTGCCGCCACTCGCATTCTCGCTGCTACAAACACAGTCAGAGTTTAAGTTCATTCAGTGAAAACAGTAATGCCTTAAGACCTGATTAAAGAACTAAGAGTTGAAGCAGTTGTTGTATGTGGTGTTTTAAAACTAAAATGCTGCTGCTCTGTGTTTATTTTTGACTTGGGGGACAGAACGCAGACCTGTCCCAGATGATCCAAGCAGTCTGGACAGTGGCGGCTGGCCAATATATGGCACTAGGGCACCGCCCCACCACATAAAGAAGAATCACAGAAAACCTTTATTGAATAAAACTTTTAAGAATACTTTGTAACATGTATGTATGTACTTACCATGTAGTTAGTGACTAAAATGCATAATCTGCAATAAAATGTAGGTTAAAAGTGTTACAGGTTGCCTAGAGTTAGTGATAGACAATGCATTTTTGGCCCAAGGCACAAGATTCTTCTGACCCTCATTTTAAGTTATACATGTGCTGTATGCACCTCTTCAGTACAAGAGATACATGGAGTACATGTACATAAAGTCCATACAGCTGATTTACTCTACTACTCAAGGGGCAGCAGCAGGGGGCAAACGGCTCATTGTGGTACATCTGTCTAAAAAGCTTGGACAAAACCAGCCAGACATCATAATTTAGCAAAAACCATAAGACAGAGGAGCGCATCTGGTTGTTTTCACGGAGCTGCTTCACTAAGAAAGCTTAAGTGACTGCATGCAGTGGACTGACTTTACTGCCTCTTTTTTTAAAATCACAGGATCAGATCCAGCATGTTTCAGACAGGCAGAAAAGCACATGAAAACTGAAATTCACGTGGAAAATGAAAGGCTATTGTAGAGTTAAACTTTTAAACTATAGAAAATTTGCATTTGAGTAGATTTTTTTGAGTTTTTAACGAGTTAGGAGGAGATGTGACTTGAAGATTTTTAATTAGGAAGAAACCTTTGATGGAAAAACCATGTGAGACACACTTTATTTACATAATGCCTCCCCTGAAAAAAGAATGTTACCAGGTGCCACTGGTGTAGACAGTTAATAACTGAGCAGCAGATCAGAAATGTTATTTTGGTCCAAAACTCGCCAGTCCTTCACAAACCAACAATACTGTTTCAAAATCACAGCTTACAGTGAAACTTTCAGGTTCAGCTTTGAACTTCCTTACCTGCCATAGCTGTGGGTGTGCTGTGTTTTTTAATTTCCAAAAGATTAAATACCACAGTAATCTGGCATTACTGGTCGACTTGTTTACAAGCTGCATAATGATCTAACTGGTAGGGTATTTTGCTCCATTGGACCTTTTTACGGTGATGAAGATGTGTCCTGATTATTCAGTCAATGTTTTTGTGAGTACAATGTTAGAACAGATAGAATCAGAGGCAAAGCAATAAAAATAAAACCCAAGTGTTTGAGGTATCAAAAGGTATCAAAATCTCTTACGAGGAAAGAAAAGTAGCTGAGCAAGTTTTTTAAAACATTTAAAGCTGATATTTAGAAATGTGATGCCACTGTAATGGTATGCTGTGGAGCATATCAACACTCTTTCTGAGATAAATGAAGAGGCTGTAGTATCATGTGAACCTGAGGCAAGAAGTGGGGGCACATGCATTCGAGCAAATACCTCTTCGTTGAAGCTGAGGTGGATCCTATGGCGCTACCAGGGCTGTGATTAGCAGATGAGGAGAGGTCATGTGATCCACTAGCCATTTCCTCATCCTCCTGTCCCACTTCTCCACCTAAAGCCTCGCTCTCCTCTTCCTTGAGGGACTCTGACTGCGTCCCTCCATCCTGCTGCTGTGAGGACACCTTCTCCTCCTCTCCATCTTCTCCTGTGGCTGACTGTAACGCAGGCTCCTCCCCATCTGGACCACTGTCATGTCCAGGCATCTCCACACTTTGGTCACACATCAATAGTAATTTGTCCGATTAATATACTTGGTGGGGGTCTTCATATGTTCAGCAAAGGGAACGGATTCCATGTGGTGATGATAAATCAGCGTTCATTAAATCAGTTTTAAATGCTGGATGGGAAGATCTGCCTTGAACACTGTAATAGAAAGAAAATGAAGGGGGATTT
This sequence comes from Acanthurus leucopareius, assembly GCA_029814765.1. Taxonomy (NCBI): domain Eukaryota; kingdom Metazoa; phylum Chordata; class Actinopteri; order Acanthuriformes; family Acanthuridae; genus Acanthurus; species Acanthurus leucopareius. The sequence goes on from JAQMCX010000029.1 coordinate 7,138,283, forward strand.
TAAGAATCAGTGTCAGAACAAATTTTGCAGGGCTGTTTACATCGTGGATGGACTAGCAGCAGATGGTGACCAACAAGCTTATTTCTTGCATAACTACTGTGACTGAGAACAAAAACAAATTCATCAAGGAAGTATGAGGCTGCATTAAGGATATTACTTTGAGAAGATAAAAGTTAAAAAATATTTTCAATAAAAGTAATTGAAAACAATTATATGCACTTTCTCTAGAGCCTCAAGGCTATTAGTGTCACAGCTAATAATGTCTTATCGTGTTTTCCCAGTTAAAGATATGAGGTTCGTGTTTTTTATTTTAAAAATTGACAACTGCACTGTGAGGTAAATACCTGCTCAGCAACCTGCTTAAACCCTTTCAGAACATGTCTCCTTAGGCTTTCCAATGTCTTATGCCATGAATAAGACAAATGCTGGGTCACATTTCTGCACTGCATATTAACGGTATATAGTATGTGTTATATACAAATTTCAAAGCATATTCTTTTTGGAGTTCGAATGGATAAAATCACAACTTCAAAATTTTTCAGGAAATAACTTAATACTACATCAACGAAAATCTTTGCAGAGACAACTAAATATCTTTCTAATGATGTTTTGGTTTCCCAAAGTTCTTCTGAGGCTCTCTTACCACAAAGCACCTCTGCCATGGAGGTTGTTTTTAGTTCAGTTTGTTTGAATTTTTGTCTGTTAGCCAGATAATGAAAAAAAAACACTGGCTGAATATTCATTAAACATGGGGGAAAGTGTAACATGGGCCAAGGAAGAAAAAATTAAACTTTGGAGACATCACTAGGTGGACACAAAAAAATGATTTCCTTATTTCCTTAACACTGTGAGATAGGGCATTAGGTCTTGGCACAATAAATGCCCTTTATGTCTTATGTTCTGAGGATGGAAGTAAAGTTAAGCAATGACAAAACATAGCTACTTGTGGGAAGATGATGACTCCATGACACAATCCACATTCCTGAGTACCAATAATCCTCTTGGGTGGCCAGCGTGTAGTTGCTCAAACTTCATAAAAAAAAAAGCAGTTGACATGGAGCACTTCAGGATAGTGGTTTTACGGCAGACCTGGCTCAACTGCTACATTGCAATAATCGTAACAGTGCCTCTGAAACTGATGTGTTGCTATGGAATTATGAGTAGATGGATGTCATGCAACTAATTACGTAATTGCTCACATTGAAATGAGATTTGTCTGCAGTTAACTCCACCAAAAATATTCAGGAAAAAAAAATTCAGACTTTACTTAGATGAGGCTTCAGTTACATATGACCATATATTGACATGACTCCAGCAGTTTTTGAAATATATTCAAACATATATTGTGGTTGCATGTGCAACTTTTCATATCATATAAGAATGGACTATTGATCCTGATGAAAGTTTATGTTCTTTGGGTGCACTCCTTGGTAATTTTGCAGCTTTGGAGTGACTCATTCCTTTAGTGCAAAGCATTTTGGGCCTGTGGTGTATATCAACAGAACACTCAAAAATCAACTGTCTCTTATTATGTGTACCGACTGTTTTGAATTAATATAATCTCTTCAGTGTGAACACACTGAATACTCTAATGCTGCTTAGAATCAATATATAGTATGAGAGTGGGAGATAGCTATGATGCAGAAGTACCATTTCACAGCAGTAAAAGCAAAGGTGTACTTAATAACAATAACACCTGTAATAATAAGTGCTGCATTCAATTTGGATGTGCTAGTTTCACACATGGATTTAGAACACAATTATTCATGGTATCATATGTCAAAATTTCTGCCATGACAAATGTCTGATAAGAAAGGAAAACAACCCACTTATGCAAAGTCTGGTGTGGCTAAGCACAATGTCACAAACAATAAGACATCTCTTAAATATGAAAAACACTCTCTCTGCCTTGTTATTTAATGTTGAACTATCTGACCACCAAACAGACTCACTGCTTTCTGACTCACTGCCATCATCCATTAACATGAGCACATTTTATCCAACCATACTGCCAACACCAAATGCTACTGCACAACACCAAATGCTACTGCACTACTACCAAATGCACACTTTGATACAACACCAACAAAACAATATTAACAGTATAGTTTGTAGCCTGATAGCTGATGCGCATAGCAATAAATTCCCTGTCTTTCATCCAAGTTAAATGCAACTCAACTTAGTTACACATCTTATTTAATCTCAACATCTCAGTTATTTTAACACATCCTATACATCACCCATAACACATCCAATAGTTGTTTTTAGGGTGAATTTTTGGAAATCAAACCAAGCAAACATAACATTAGAAATAAACACAGAGGTAATGTCTTTGCTGTCTTCATTTGCTTGCTTTATTTCTGTCACAAAGGTATTTGCAAATGAACTAACGTACACTGCAGCTAAGTCCAGATACACAGTGAGAGAAGATGAGACAGAGACAGAGGGAGCCCCACTAAGAGGTACAAACAGAAGCCAGTGAAATAACCTGCGTCATTCAACAGGTCATCACTGCAGGATTACATAACCAGCTTGCTCAATTCAGAGCGTATAAGCTATCCTCATATGAGTACTAAGTGTACAAGGCACAGACACAAACCCATGCTCACTGTGGTATATGTATTGACGCTTTGGTCTCATTATATTTTTACACCCAAGGAACAGACCTGATAAGGCCATGGTAAGGTCAAGGTGTTGAGCGAGGTTAAAAATGTGCGCTTTTCTCCCCACTCTTCAGAGGGGAAACATGCTTAGATTCTTTGTTCAAACACACTGTGACCCAACTGTAAAAAAGGGGGGTTGATGCAGGACAAGCACTGGTAACTGAAATACAGTCACTATAAATGGATTGATCTGTCACTTTATACATGAGCGATCACATGGGAAAAAATTTGATCTAATTTGTTTGTGTCTTTTTGACCCTGTGGAATGGTTTGCATATATTGTATATTTTATAAGCACAGGTTTAAAATTGTCAAAAATGTATAACCAAGAGTTGAGAGAAAGCATAATTAAAGTTTAACTATTGGAGCTCCATATGTATGCATAAATACCATTTACCGAGACATTAAAAAGTGGTCAACATAGCTTGGATATGCTTGTTGTTGCTATGGTTTGTGACTCATGAAGATACTAAAGTCAAGTCCACATATCTCCATTTACATTTATGTTCAGGATTTATGATTCTGCTACTGCTCTACTCCACATGTGATGAAAATGACTCTCAACTCTTATCTTCTTGTTTAAATGTCAGCTAGACACTTATTCAAGCCTTGAACATTTACAAGACTTGGACTTTCCAACATTATTAAACTTTTTAATATCATCCATGCTTTTACGTGACTATGTGGGGCATAGGATTACATTTAAACATAACTGTAACTAAATCTACAGAGCAAAAGAAAAATCTCTCTTGGGATAGCTTTGCTAGCAGCAAATCAACACTAAAACACAAGCGTTCTTTTGTTTAATGTAAATCTTGATTGGCCCAATACTGCGACAGCTACAACCCATGTAGTCTGTGGTGTGGTGAAGTTGAGCGTGGTGTATTTGACAAAAAAATTTGTCTCAAACCTAAACTCAATGTAACTTTTCATTCCACATACACAAAATTTGTTACAATCACAGATAAAAGTGACCAAATGTACATTGATAGTTTCCTGTCGTGTTTTGTTCATAAACCCACTGATAAAACATTTTTCATCCTCAATGACGTGATTTAAGTCATGGAAGTTACAATTTATCAAGTGCAGTATGAAGAGATAATAAAGTTCCTTTATCTGACCTGCTCAAGTCATATAGCTGCAGCTTATGATCAACTTGGTTAATAATTTTAGAAGCTGTAGAATAACAACTGCATGACTTGGTTAAAGAGTAAAGTGATCACAATGGATGCTTTTTTTTCAAAACTGTTTGTCAGCTTTGGTAAATCAGACTCCCTTAACACCTTCATATTTTTGTTGAGATGTGTATATTTGTGGCATGTTTGCATTTTCGCGACATGTTATCTTAATGTCATGCATGTGTCTTTTAAATTGATGGAGACGTTTTTGTTTTTTTTTTAAATTTGGTGTTTTGTCCATTTACATGTGTTTTCTTCAGGTGCAGAGCACTGAACACATTCAGCCACTATATAAAACCATTTGCATGTTTAACAACAAAAGCTAAATGTTAGTTTTCATGTGCAGCTTACTCAGAATTTGTGTGCTAATACTATGATAAACAAATCTAAATCAAAAATCACTGCAACACAATACACACTGCAGGCCAATAAGAATTTACAACACCTGCTGCTGACACAATAAATGTCACCTGTCTGTCTCCAAACTTTAGTAGATGAATACAACAATATGGACATTAAGGAGCTGATCTTGTTATCTCATTGAGTTTTTAAGACTCACTGAAATCTCAAAACAAACAAAAATGATACACACCAAATTCCTGCCAATACGGAAGTAAAAACTTGGCAGGATATACATCCCAGGTCAACAAAATTTGGTTATGAAATCGTAATATTATTATATAACATTCACAGACTGGCAGCACACAAGCCTAGTTTATCTACATTTTGAGATCAACATTTATTTTGGGAGGGAAAATATTTGGATTTAGGCAACTGTGTCAGACTTTTGTGTTGTCAAACAACCCTCCTCAACCTCTTGCAATGAGATGAATATTTGAGGGCTGGACCACATACATCCAAGAAGTAGTATGTTGAACTTGAAGCTACAGCTATGTATAGGTCTCTTTGAAAAAAGACTTTCACTCCAACTAAATAAACATACCAATACAAAAACACTGATGATATGAAAGCGGATGAGGAATTCGCCAGTGATGCGTGTTTTACATGCTTTAATCTACTGCAAAAAGAGAAGCTTTTCAGACTGCAACAACAGCCAAAGCCCATTCCCACTCAAAAGAAAACCTGACACTCTCGACGGTTCACTACCCCCTTCCCACATGAACCCAGTAACCTCAACCTCAACAACCTCAATAACCTCAATAACCAGGGTGCAGCTTAGGGCTTAACGTGAGAGGAAAACAGCTACTACTCAACCGCAAACTCAAACACAATCGCTATTGCGACTTTATTTAAATGACAATATCTGTAAATTGCAACTTAACAGGCCAGCTACAAACATAATTTTGCGACACATCCAATTATAAATACAATTTGTGGCCTTTAGTAGAAATATTTAAAAATTGCTGTAATACTGTAAGGCCAGTGGTAGTTTTCTAAACAACATTTTAGTGAGTCCTTTATTAACGTAAAGTATCAGCATATTTGCCAGGGTGATGATACGATCACTTCACTTGTCAGTAACGTAATGCAAGCATCTCAGAGCAACATAAGCTGCAGTTTGTTAATAACTCGCTGAGCGCCACTTGGTAACTGCAACCCCCTGACTTACGGCAGACATGACATGTAGCTAGCAAATTGGCAATACACTATATTGCACAGTACGTAAAGCCAAGTCATCTTGATCAGACGGAGATGTAAAGAATCGAGCTCAGATGGTACAATATACATTCACAATTGTAAACTAAAACACAAGACAAATATTTAATGTTATTTGTTTACATACACTGTTCTCTCTGTTAGGTGCAGTGGGCGAGGTGGTTAGCTAGCTTAGCCAACTCGCTAACGACACCTTAAAGCTTCTGTTTTCTGATAGAATATTTACCTTTTCGACTCCACGTGTGTCTCAGATCCAATATCCAGGAATTAAAATCTTATTAAACTGATCGTCGGGCCCTATTTGGAAAGTATTTTTCGAATTATGTTCCAGTCACGTAGCTACACCGTCATCCACTCCACAGCGTTTGACACATTTGTGCAACGTGAGGCCGGTGCTGTATAACTCCGCCCACTTCTCGATGATTGGATGGGCTAATTTAGAATATATCCTGTGATTGAACAAAGCTTCTATAGTGGGCGTGTCTAATACGGCGAACTGTCAGCAGCTCGCGGGCGGTTCACGTGGACTTCCATGTTACACAACAGAGAGACAACATCCCCTGTGTGGAATGCACAAGCACTAACACTCTATAAGCTGCTGCATCCACCCTTTTACTACTGAATGAAAGAAGAGCGGATGCAGTTAATACATTCAGTGGCTTTTAATAGGAAATTTTAGTGCTGATTATGTTTGTTGTTTGTTTATCTGACATATTAACACTAAACTGTTAAGGACTAAATTGGAACTGATAATTTGAAAGTCGATTGAAAATTTCTGTTATTTGCGAGCAAGAATGCCAAAAACTCACTAGTTTGCGAAACTGTGACTACAACTTTTGCTCGTAAAAAATTCAATAAATAACAATTACGTAATAAGGTTCAAAGTTCTATCCTGCCATGAGTATGAGAAGTATTTTAAAAATGCTTTCTAATAACATAAAATGTAATTATAGTGGCGAAAAACAGCAGACATTTAATTTGTGATGGAATACATGGAAGTCCTCCTGTTGTAGGCAAAAGTTTGTTTGTACTGGGTCTTGTGGGCCTGGGTAATAAATAGGTCAAAGGCTCAAGAAGAAGCTTCTGAGGTAAACAGATGGTGTTGGTAATAATAGACCATAAGCTTTTTCACTATAAAAAGTTTCTGGTAATTAAATAACATAACATCAGCTGACTGTTACTCATCTTACAACCTTTTTGGAGCTAGAGACAGTCAGGTCACAGATGACTGTCAGTGTGCCAGTCAGCAGTGTTAATGACCCAATGTCAAAATCAAACACAGAAATCAGGAATAATGTAACCATCTATGAAGCTCCAATACACTAACGGTGTGTTCCTCAGCTGCTTTTAAGAAAAGTAACACACAACGTTTTTTCAGTCAGAAAGAAAAAAACTATCCAATGCACTTTTTTGATTAAGTTAAATCAGTTTTATTGAAGCAAAAGGCATTCAGGACCAAGGGCAGAATTGCTAAGAGCAGAATTGCACTTCTTTCCAAAGGCATTCCCTGTAGGTACACATGAGCAAGGCTTCATAGATGCCAGGTTTCAAATTTCAGATGTAGACAGGAGATGATGACAATTCCATGCATCCGTGATAAAAGCTTGATCTACAAAAGCAATTTCATAAACCTTTGTATATGTTACACAATTTACTTAAATGCTACACAATATCCTTAAAGACTACTATCTGGCTACATACTACAAAAATGTCTAGAGATCCCATACTTGCTTTGGTGTTCATTGACTTACTATAGGATCATTCTCACACTGTGAAGAAATGTTGTCTTAAAATCTACTGAATAATGCAACATCAACACTATCTTTTTATTATGGAGATTCCAGACAGAGTAAAATTAATGTAGAGAGTAATGCCAAAATGTTTGTCTCATTAAAATACATTTATTTTAATAGGATGGAAACAACAGCAGGAATTACAATCATTTATTGGTATGGTATATATATCACACTGTGGACAAAGTATGTCTCCAAACTCAAACACGCATGATGCCCCGCAGCAGTGAGCATCTACACAAATTATACTATACAGTCTCCTTAAAGTTAGTTCTACAAATAACTGATACCAAAAAAGCTGTTAGCAGAATATTATCTAAAATATCACACCCAAGAACTACTTTGCATTGATCACTGATAAATGCCAACGTGACTAAACAGAAGATTTCTTTAAAAGTTAATAAGCTCAACTAAATAAGCAAGCAGCACAGTATTTGTTTGGACAGTCAGGCCATTGAAAAGGCACCACTCTTACTGGCTGGTATATATGATAAACAACTGTGACTGTATTTGGCTGCTCTCCATTGGAGGATCCTATTAAGGCATCTGTCTGCTATTTTTTTTCTAGTGTTGTACTTGAATATTTTATAAAGGCAAAGTTTTCTGGCACATCCTTGAGTTATGGCCATTGAATTGGCACCACTTTTACCCCAGTGTAGCACTTTGTTCTTTTTTTTTGTTGTTTTGTGGTAGTTTCTCCAGCCTTGCCATGTGAGGATGTTGGTCAAGGCATATAGGCACTTATCAAAACACAAGCTCATACTTGTCTTCGGCAACTTAGCTCTACCTTAGAGGGAAGACTGACAAGGACAGGTATGATCAGGGGGTTTAACAGTGTGTCACTGGTTAGATTTTCAATGGGGTGACATATGAAAGTATTCATTATTCAATCCGAAATTAAATGTCCTACAGAGAGAACTTTATTACCAGTTAACCATTTGCATGAATACAATAAAGCATCAGATCCCCGTATTCCCTAGTCAACTCTAACCATTCATAAGTGAAGACAGAAAAAATTTTTTAAATGAGGGAAAAAGTCTCCAAATATTGGCACAATGAAGAGTATAATTGTATAGGTGTTGTAAAAGGGTCTCTCTTCAATGATACGCAGGGATACTGTTCCTATCTAAACTAACACAGAAGAGCATATCCTCAAAGGCACTTCACTTAGTCTGGCAAATCAATGGCTATTAATAAAAAATAAAAAAGTAAATATAAGTTGAGAAGCGTTTACAACAACATTCTTCACTTCTAGTCCTGAGACTGGAGTATGTGAGTGTGTGCTTTTTCATTAAGCTGAAAATGAGTAATTTATACTTAAAAAAAATGCTTAGTTGAGTTTTATTCTAATTTACCTGTTTCTGTATTTGTTTTTGTCTTTGGCAAATGGTTTGGCACTCAAATACAAACTGTGGTGTCTAGTATGGTGTAGTAATGCAGGCTAAGACTCTGGTATTATCCAAACAGTTACTCAGGCACATGTACAAACGTTCACACACAGCAATTCAGGACAAGGAATGAAGGCCCCCTTACAAGAAGTGAGGGAAATGTTGAGGGAGCTCAGTAGCCAGTAATTGTGAGATCTGAGACATTAATTGTGCATGTTGCTCCTCTCCTCTTCATTGTTTTCCTCCACTGCTCCACCCCTCTCCTCTTGCTGCTGTTTACGAATTAGTCCAAACTGTGAATGAAATAGGAAGAAACTTTTCAGATGACACCCATACGAACTAAATAGGTTTACAAATGAATGTCAGTTAATATGATAAATAATGAAACTGCCTTTACCTTAAATATGGACCCAATATATATATCAACACACTGCATACAGATCAACATCAACAATAAAAAACAATATGAAATAGCTGTAAAGTGACTGCATTCACATCTTTACATTTAATGTTAAGGGATATGAGCAGTCATTGACTAAAAATCCTACCCATTCAATTGCATCCCTCTGATGCAAATGAAATAATACAATCAAAACTGTTAGCAAACACCTTAACCACAGGTTTGATACTCACTAATAATGATAACGATGATGATCACTAAGACAGCTATCAGGATCGCCCACATCTGTAAATGGTAAAAGTACAACAAATTCAGTGTCACACATATCAACTGGAATTAAGATGTCTATGTCTATATACTATTTCATTCTTTTCTGATTCAAATATCAGACAATTAGTACGAAGTACTTTTTAAGATGAGTTTTAAGTTATTTTCATATATAGTAGGTAAAAGTGTGTGTCTTTTTTTTTTCTTTTGGACAAAAATTTGTTTAGGCACCTTGCAGTTCTTCCACCAGTACTTCCTTTTCAGCTTAGCAGCACTGGTCTCAAACTGGGAGGCTCCAGCCTGCAGAGCGTCTGCTCGATCATCCAGTTCAGACAACTTCTGGTCACGCTCCAGCACTTTGTCCACATTAACACGCATAATATCCACCACCTACATACACACACACAAGTATACACAAAAACAAAGTTTAGAAATGATAAAGTTATTTTAATTTTAGGAAAACTAGTGCAGAACACAGCCAAGACTGGAAATGCACCATTAACTTTACATATAAAATGATGAGCTCATTTTTTTGTGTTAAGTAACCTCTAATAATGTCAAACACCAATCATTAGAAATCACACCTAACAAGGTAAGAAAAATATATGTATATGCACAAACTCTGTTAAACAGAGTTAACCAGCCGGCATTAATGAATGCACACACAATACCACAGAACACACATAACCCATATGTTCCACTGATCCACAAACCCTTCTACTGCCCCTCCTCCCAGACAGACTAACAAAGTGGGAGGAGACTATGGCTCATGCAGCAGGCCTTACATAACCTGAGTGATTATGTAAACTTCAAGCCAATCAGATGCTTTGTGTGACACGTTAAGGTTAAAGTTCTGCCTAGGAGGGGCTAATATCAAGGATACTATAAATGAGAAAGAGAGGAGAAACAGTTAAAGGGTTTAAGAGTGAAACCATAGGGGGGTTGAGACTTGCAAACCATTCTTTCCTTGTGGCCTCACTGACATGGTTTTGAACATAATTTCTGAAAACTGGAGAAAAATGGCCTTCACTGACTGCTCTCTGGCATGTGAAATGGCATGTGGAGGTAGAGCGTTAGACAGCCACCGCTGCCAAGGGTTACGCAAGTCTCTGCTCTAGACACACGTCAAGGAAGAAGGGAGTCACACAGAGTGGTTCAAGACAGAGAGTGAGACAGGAATTTATTGATAAGAGTGGGCCAAGCAAGAGAAATTATCTACATTGCGAAATTTAGACTAGGTAGAATTGCCTCTGATTTCCAAGAAAGTTATACAGATAAACATGGTAAGGCTGTATGTTTTTAAATGAATTCTAGCGCCTTCATAAACAACATGTGACAGACTTCGACACACGGAGGAGTTTAGTGGTCTCTAATCCAGGAGCTGTCTTTACTAAATAATATGAAGAAACCAAGAAGTTGTTTATTGCTAATTGTAAGGTATACATTATTCAAGATCATTATCAACATATTTTTGGGGACAATCATTAACATCAACTATCAACTGAAAACATACATTTGGACTTAAATTGGACCTCATAAGCCTGTAATCAGAGATGCCTCATACCTCATCCACCTGGGCCTGGGTCTGCTGCAGGCGCCTGTTGCCCGACGCTGCGCCAGAACCTTCTGGACCAAGGGCTGCTGACCTGTTGAAATAATGAAAAGATATTAGCCATCTGTAAGATTTTACAAAATGTTTTGCATACCTCAACACTTAATCTGGACTTAAAACAGTAAGAAACAGAACAAAACAAATGTAATTTTAAGACACACTGGAGCTGACAGAAGGTAGACAAGGGTATTACAGCCAGTGCCTTTTTCTTTTCTGCTAGTGTGTTACACTGTTGAAATAGAACTATAAAATTTTAACTCAGTAGAATTCAATATTTAAAAATCTCAGGGGAGAAAAAGCACCAACTAAGAAAGTAATTTCATCAATATTTTACCATCACTGAAACAGAATCATGCATATTTTTTGGCAATTAACTCATCAAAACTGAATCAACCTCAAGAATAGCTGGTCATAGCTGGTAAAGTTGAAAATCTCCCGCTCGTATCATAGACTGTTATACTGATTGGTCATTAATTGACATGACCTGCTCTTGCAGGGAACTATCATTATCTATTCATATTTGGGGAAGAGGATAGGTGGAGGATTCTAGTTGAAGGCTTTGTGTTAATACTGATATTGCACTCATGCTATATTTTGTCCCTCTGACAATAACTTCACTCATTTAGCATGGCATCCACTACTTTCCCTAATAAGTGATTTCATTGTCTGTGTCATGACAGAACTGTGATTCAAAAAATAAAGTAAATTATTTATAAGAATCATATGACAACTGAAGGTGGGTAATATGAGGGTGGAGGTTCATTTGTAGGTTCATTTGCATGATTGATGTTTCATAGTAATGATTTATAACAGGCAAATAATTTAGAGAAGATAGGTCATATACATGAAAATATGAAGAGCTGTGCAATTTGATCATATCCTCACACACCCAGCCAATCTTGATCTTAAAGCTCTGGATTTTTATTTTCTGGGGTTTGTTCTTTAATAATAAATTGGGAAGATCGTTTCATAAAATAACAATATATAAGAACAGAGACTGGCAGTTAATAATGCTGTTACAATAATAATTTTGAATTCTTAGATTTATCTAACATTTTTTGCCCCCACCAGTGTTTTTACAGTGGTTAGTTACTGCCACCTGCTGACCTGAGACAGCATTGCTTTGCATGACTCATCTAAAGACAGAAACTTTGTAACTCAGACTGGGATGATGGGTTAAAAGTAATTACACCATAAGGAGTACACAGAATGTTTATTATTACTCAAGACATACTAGTGACATACTAGTGTGTTCACAGCATACTCTCTGCATACTTACCTTACTCTGCTCACATTTAAAGACAGTAAAGATAGTCACAGATGGATCACTTCCCCTAACATGCAAAGGGTTAGTTATTGCACAAAACAAACGGGCACACCCATGCATAACAAAATGCAAATACAAAACCTAAAAAAGATCTGCCATGTTCAAAACATCTTAATCATCTTTTGTGACAAAGTTACATATGAAACTGCTCATGCAGGACAGACACTGGCTTATTTTGCCTTACTAATATGCCTACAAATTTTAAATATCAGATTCAAATTATATCTGTATCAATCTAATAAAAGAAAATACAGCCCTTGAAATATTAACATCACATTTATCCATATTGGGATGTTAATATTTTTGTAAATAATTGACAAGAATACTTGAGAAAGATCTCTGGTATCAGTAATTTTTCTGTCAGATATCCAAGTTCAAGTATCAAAAACATATAACATAAATCATAAATCATATCTAACTACAGCTTCTGCTACAACCATCTAATCAGGATGCTGTTGATTTGACACAAATTCTAACAGTCTTTTTTTTACTCTTTTACATTCTTAGTTCACATTAGGGATTATCCCACTTACAAACAGAAATAAAAATAACAATTTTCTTAAACATGCTCTCTATTTGTTTGGAAAACATAATAGCTGTTACAGATGAGGAAGCAGATTTTGCAGCTAAACAAAGGATGCATTTCCTTCTTTTGTAGCCAACTCCTTCCTCTACTCTCTCCAATACCCGTATGGAACAATATCAAGACACAAGAATTGGAAAAGTGTTAATGTGCATTGCCACAAAGTCAGGAAACAAACCTATTGGCCAAAAGGCCGGTTGATCCTGAAACCTATCTGTTAGTTTCCACAGAGCCGAGTGCTTCAAAGGGAGTGCAAACAACACACTAAGCCTAAGTGTATTAAATCCATCAGCATTTCAGAGCTGAATGCCACTGATGCCAACTTTTAAACACAGCACAAATCTAAAAGTGAGATATGAGAACTTAATTCCATTCAAGTTGTCTAGATTATCAACACAGGAACACATCACTGTAAACTCAATCAAAACTGAACTGAATGCATGCTAGTAGCCTAACCTATTTCATATCCTGAAGAATGACAATTCACAAAAAAACACCCAACACAAGACTCCACAAGGGCAATCCAAGTTCAGGTTTACAGCCACAAGATTAAATCAATATATCTATTATTAATAAGTTTTCTATGTCATTTACCAGAGGTTTTTGTGGCTAATTCATGTTACATTTTTAAAATTTTTTTTTTTGGTTTATTAGGTAAGACTGAAACTGCACGTCTGGAACTGTGGTTGTGCCGCAGCAGGTGCTGCAGCCTTGCAACTGGATTTTAACTATTACTTCCCTTTATTGCTGATTCAAATCAAACTAGCCTACTGACAGTTTTTCTACGGGGCCAGAGAAAAATACAGGAACAAAATGAAGTCTTACTTGCAAGCTTCATTTGGAAAGAAGATTTTGTCAATGTTAAACATCATACATCCAAAATTTAGGGCTGCAACAAACACTTGTTCTCATAATTGTTTTATCTACAAATAAAGTTCTGTCAGACTGTCACAAAATAGCATATCTCAAAATATCTGCACAGCCTAAAGCCCTAGGAAATTTGATGTACTATTACTAAAGACTGAAAAACTAAAAAAAAAGACTGGAAAAAAATAGGTTTAACTGTATGAATACTAACTAAATTCCTTGCCCCAGAGAGTCATGAAAGATGAGTCTCCTTGTACAACAACAAGGCCTGGAAACTTGATGGCATGAATGGTCTGCAGAATTCCTTTAAGTAATTAATAATCACACCTTTTCCTCTGTTGACAATTTAGGGAGTCTGATGAGTTAAAAGACCTATTCCTTTTCCAATGATGAGTGTTCCAGCAGATTCCTGATCTTAACAGCAAGTTCACTATGTTTACATGGAAGAAATACTTGGAATTTTCCATTTAAACAAAATAAATCTGTGACTGTCTTGAAGCACAAAATGTCCATCTAACTGTAAATACAACAGGACTCTATTATGAAGTTTCTCCATCTCTTATAACCCCAGAGGTGCAATAATCAAAAATGTAAAATCAGGAGACTACCCTAAGAACTGCATGATACATTGTATTACAGAAGTTAGTTTCACTATTTTTCTGTTTCTGTGTTCATGAAAATGCATACTGAATGCATCCATATGGTTCTTTGCTTGCAGCAAGTCGTCCATCCATTCTTTCATCCATAACATCCTAACTGTGACTAAACAACCAAGGTCTTTCTGCAGCGAAAGGGGATCCCAGTAAAAAGAAGTGACCAAAAGAAAAAAAAAACTTTTTGCATTTCTTTTCAACTCCTGATAGCGATATATCTATTCGTTTGTAATCAAGGTTTCTCTACTACATTATAGAAGTGAAAAATAAATAGTAGTTAAAAGAGCGTATAATTAGGAGGTTTAGATTATGTGTCACATGTCATACTGTATATGTGACTGCACTGTGCATCATATTCAGCTGTAAGCTGACAGAATCGCCTAGGGCCAACCTATTTTAAACAGTCTGACTTTACAAAAAGTCACAATGAATGACAGTCTCCATTCTGTCCTTATTACTGTCCATTATTGATTTAATCAAATTATCAATTAGTCTATTACAGAGAAGAAATGCAGAATCGAGATGAAAAGTTTCACTGGAACCAATATGGAAATAGAATTAGGAAAAACTCTGAAAAAGTTCCGCTGACTTATCATCCAAACGTACGATAAAATGCCAACATTATTTTAATTCGGGAACAATTTTTCAACAAGAGTTAACTTCACCTAAATTAGTAGTATGTAATTCTAGGGAGATTTAATGTTAATATTCTTGACTTGCACGAATTCATTCACATACGTATTCTTTTATATTATTTAGGCTAACGTCCTGTGAACTGAGGAATGGCATGGTAGTGGATAGTGGAAATAGTAGAATAAGGGGTTATTTAGAAGAAATTTGGCGTGTACACCTTTGGTAACACGAAAAGAGTTCGATCAAGAACGAACAATAATAACTAATAACAATAAGAATACATGGCTCAGTCCTTCTTAGGTGCACCACTTTAATTACTTTTTTTCTGTGCAGTTTTGACAACAAACCGCAAGAGCAACAGGAAAGTGAGCCATCAACACATTTCCTGACACACTGCCGCTAGCTGTACCTTTCCAAACTGAAGAGATTTTATAATCACACTTGTAGCATTTACAACTACTAACTTACAAAGAGCTTATGGTTCATTATTTACCCATTACTCATTCGTTGTACCCATGTAGGTGGGAGCACTTTGTCAACCAAACACAAAACCAAGAGAGGCGAAAATGCCCTCCGACTATGGAGGGTAAAACTAGCTCAAGGCTCACTACCCAACATTTATATTTACGCAGCTGCAGAAGTTACACGAGCACAAAATGTGTATTTTACGTTAAATATATACTTTATGATAACCACAGAAGAAACGCTGACACCGTTTCTATTGGGCAAAATAACTAAGCTCTCGTGCAACGTTAACGCTTTAGGAGCTAACTTAGCTAAAAAAAACAAAAAACAACTAACGTTCTAACGTTAGCACTTGTTGCATGCTAGCAGCAAAGTTTTGGGCGTTGCTTTTTTTTCTGTGATCCTGTTTCACCAAACTACCCGGAAGGCCGGTAGACTAGTCAGGTTTGACAGAGTAGGATTTGATTTTCAACAACTTTTGATGTAATTATAATACACTTACATTGTGAAATTGAATGTCTTCGAACGATAGTGCCGATGGTTCTTGTCAGTGAGCTAAAGCTAAAGTGTCAAGCCGTAACAGTTACTGCTCTCTGTTGTTATGCTGCCTTCAAGAACTGTTGGAGATAGGAAATGTGATACCTATACAAACCACGGATAATTGATGTACGAGATAAAACCACAAATGCGTAACTTTTTCTTGCTATTTGATATACCAATATGTGTTTGCGATCATTATTAAAATATTACGGTCTGTACAATAACATTAAGCACAATTATAGAGTAAAATCTAAATTCTAAAGTAAATTATCTTCTTTTATTATTTCTTATTGTTAATATTTCCTGTTGTATTATTTACTATGTAAGATAAATGAATAAAGTGACTATGTGCTACTTGATTTTTCCAAACAAAATGTAATGGTAAGGTTAATTACTTGGTCTGTTTTGATTTTAAAATAGAGGGCTCGTTTCATTACTTGATTGTGTAAAAGTGCGAGCTTATGATAAGCATTTTAAAGCATCATTAAAGAGGCAGTAGCCTCTCGCTCTCTGTGCATGACTGAAATTAGCCTGACTACAATGCGTAGCCTGGTATAGAATTATAACATTAAAGAAAGCTCATAAATAAAATATGCTGAGAGGTTTCGTTAGTCATTTAAAGAGAAAAGTAACGCCTCAGATCAGTGTATTTACATCCTTCATTCATTCCATTGGTCGTCACAAATGACATGCGTGGAGAAAATGAAGCCCGTGATCAGCATGTGACATATAAGAACTTAAACTTTACATTGTAAGCGCCAACTCAGGAGAGTCCCTCTACATAACCTATTTCACAACTTAAGCTTAAGGGCAGACATTTGTAGAAGTGAAGACGCACAAAAATAGCCTGTTTCTTTCGATTTAACTAATTTAATGTGACTTATAATTCGATATTACAGGAGAGACAATATATTCTTTGTCCAGAGCTCATAAAAGTAAATTAAATGCTGCAGGCTACAGAACAGGACACAAACATTGCTATTTTCCCTGTCAGAGAGTTGTTTCTTAATAAAATGAGTGATCAGTGAATAAGATAACTAAGCTAAAACAGAACTAACTAAGCTAAAACAGAAAACATGTTGGACAGACTTTAACCTTGACCCCATTACGTGTATTTTTTGTTTTTTTATGTTCTATTTATTTCTCCAGATATTTAAAGATTATAGACATATTTTTTGTCTTATAACCAAATTACATGTAGAACTATGCAGAGAGAACAGGTGAAAATGCAGGAATTTTTTGCATTTCTAATGCATCTAAATAGGGAATTATACATCTGAGTCATGTATTACTTTGTAATCAGTATCACTGTCAAGATAATGTGTTCATGCATTATTTTTTAAAATGCAAGATCCTGCTCCTTCTCCTCTGTCCTGTCTGAAATGCATATACAACTACTCCAAAAGTATTTTAGAGCACTTGATGTTGAAGAAGGTAAAAAAAAAAAGGGGGGATGAAGAGCCCAGAATCACCATTCATTGTCTGACAGACAATGTTGCATTGGAATATTGTATCGAAGAGGTAACATGTAAAGTACTATTAACTGGTGGAGAAGTGTCAAGACAGTAGCTGAAAGATTACTTTTCTCTCTAGTCAGTTCATTTTCTCAGGCTCCAGGATCTCAACTACAGGCTGGCCATGCCCTGTTGTCACATAGAGCATAGGCCCTGTGACTGAGAGTCCAAAACTTTGTCTTGGCTGGTGGGTGGATGCCCAAGTGTTGGCATTTCTTTTAGCACTTTTTTTAGCATCCTTATCACCAGGGGCACTGGCCCAAGCTCTGTTATCACAGTTAACTGCAAGTCAAGCTCAGGCATCACACCTTGTAGTAGTGCAAGCTCTGTCATCATGCACTGTAGTTTCAACAACTCAGAGTTGTTTGGTTCTTGCAGTCCAGGCTCCATTTTCATTGATAGATGTGGTGAAATCTCTACCTTTACCATCAACAGTGGTCCAACCACTATCTCCACAATCAAGTACATCTTGAACTTAACTTTATAGCAGCTGACCCAGCTCTACTGTTGAGGTTGGCAGTGACCCAAACTCCATTGTCAATGGTCCCTGTGGTCCAAGTTCCATACAACCATCCTGCAAGTTATATCCTGTTGGAATCTAAGGCAAAGCATTTGCAAAAACAGAGGTCACACCAAGAGGCATGCTTAAAAAGATGTTTATTTACATCAAAGAACAATCTGAACAATGTCTCTCACTTTCTGATAATCAGAACTCTGTATGCATGAGTGTGTGTGTGTGGGTGTGTGTGTAAATTAGTCTGCCAGAATTGATTTCTACTTCAGTGTGCCTCTAGAGAATATGATCTGACTAAATTAAAAAAAGGCTTGTTCCAAACCCACACCCCTGTCAGCAATTGTTAGGCTAGCTGTACTAGCATGGTGGTTTTGAATTAGAAGGGGGACAATGCATAACATTTTGCCTGAGAAACTACAATTCAATCATATTATAGGTCATGTGATTTTATGTAAAATATTAAAAGAACTAAACAAAATACATTTGTCTTTTATTCTCACTACAGAATCTGCATGTTTCTGTTTCCAGCCTTAACAATGATCATGTGGGATCAGAGAGAAAGTGGATAATCTCTAAGAAGATTTTGAAAATCCTGTCTTTTTTCCTTGTATTCCTGATTGATGTAATTTGTAGTGTTACAACTCCCAATGTTACTACTGTACTCAACCTCACCTACATATCATGTATATTTTCAAATGCTAGCTATAAAAAACTATTTAATCTAATTAACAAGTCACAGATACTGAGATATACCAAGTCACAGTAACTCATAAAAAACATGCTTTATCAATGTTATTCATATTTTAACTCAAAAGTAGGGAAATAATGCATGTAAATTAAGTTGTGAAACAAGTCATTCTCTTTGGATGGATCCTTTGTTCATTGTGTCATCTTCATGATAAAACTTAATATTTTGTATTCAACAACAACTACATCCCAGATCCTCCATCCACCAGAACTTCCCCTCCAGGGCTCTCCTACAAGAAAAAAGTACTTTTAGTTTTTTTGTGATATTTTAATCATAAACCTCTTGTTTCACATGTCTTAATTACTTCAAGACAAACATAAAAAAGTTTAAAAAAAACAAAACAAAACACCAACTTACATGGTTTATTTCTTTCTGAGAAGCACCTTCATTATACAGCAGGCTGGAACTCTCCTCCTACAAATAAGTTGTTATATTTAATTGAAACTTTTTTGCTTTTTTCACAACAATTTAAACTCAGATTGCTGTTGGTTTTGATGCAAAACAAAGCAAAACTTAGACCCAAATATCTGACAACATGACAGAAACCCTAGTTGATCACATTCCACCTCTCTGCTGGCTTTCATGCTGGTCACCTGATATTTGCAGCAGGTGCACTTAGTAACAAAGTCGATGTTAAAGGCCTGCCTTCATTCTGTCTTCAGATTGCAAGCCTGGTATGTAAGAACACAGTAATGGTAAATGCCTCAGTGACTTGCTTGATTTAGTTACACCTTATCCCTATTGAACAGAGGAGTGCTTCTCATCTGCTGTTGAGTCTGTGTCCTACTGTCTTAATATGGTTCTTTTTCATGATGTTTGAAGTGGCTGTGCCAGGTTTTAAATCATGAAAATAACATTGATTAGACCTAGGTTTGTCAGATTGACATCCATGCATCCACACAATAGTTCAACAACAGCTTAAACACTGTAAAATCTAGTTCCAGGTAAAAAATGGTGTAGAATGTATTATATTTTACTTAAGTAAAAATAGCAAATTATAACATAGAAATACCCTGTTACGAGTAAAAGTCCTGAATTAATATTTTTACTTAAGTAGGTCAGTGCAGAAGAATTGTGAGCATCTAAGTATAATCTAAGATTAAAAAGTTAAATAATTCAATACAATATTTAATTAAAGAATAATACATATAATATTATTGGATTATAATAATGAATGCATCAATATGTTGTCATCACAGCTTTTAAGCAGCTTTTAAAAGTGTTAGCCCCATGGCCATAGCCCCATTGGGCTAATTTGAACTACCTATACTTCTACTATACTTCTACTTCTAGTAAGCTTAGTTAATATTAATACACTATTCTTATTTAAGTCTTATTTTGTATTTGACTGAATCTACAAGGGAACTATGAACTATATCTGTCAAATAAATGTAGTGGAGTAAAAAGTACAATATTTCTCTCCATAATTGATTTACCTCTATCAGTTCTCCAGCCTCGTTGATCTCTGTGCTGCAGCCTCCAGGAAAACATTCTGATGCACGTTTGTCTCTCACTTTTTGAAGGAAGTCCATGGCTGCTGATTTTCTCAGTAGTGCTATCACATCAACAGGTGACACAGATACATTAATATCCCTGATCATAGCCACGAGGTCGAAATATTAGTCACACTGAGTCATAAAATCATCTCACCTCCCTCACAGATGTAGGGGATCATGAGCATCACAGTCAGCAGTGCTGAAGCCATGTCGCTCACGCTTACTCTCACACATACACACTTAAGTGTTTTGCCCCTCTGCAGCTCCTGGAACTTTGTGTTTGTCACCTAAGAAATCCCCACGCCCACTTCCGTCCCAGCAGCATTCCCAAGAGGATAGCAGCAATAGAATGGATTTGGACTGAGCATTAGGTGGGGAACAAATGTGTGAGTGAGGAGGACACATCCTGACTATCAGTACTGTGTTTTAAGGGCACTCGAACCCATTGAGGGTGATGAAAGCATTTTTGTGTGTCTTTTTGTGTGTGGTCCTAACGGTGGCCTTTAGTTTGAGAAAAGTGTTTAAAATTTTAAATGTCTACACAAAAGATAAAAACTTTGTGTTTAGTAACTTTTTTGGAGCATTAAAGTTCCAGATTCACAATGACTAACTTAGGGGGCCTAAACACTTAAGGAAAACTACTGTTACCATTGAAGCATTCAGGTACAGTAGGCAGTTCTTGTGTTGAAGTAATGGACCTCTAAAGGATGAAATGATCTGAATTTTAACTAATAATTATCAGAACCCCCAAGGAAAGGATGGGCATCTTAATTAAGGAGGCCAACTGTATTGTAACTCTCAAGACATTAAGGCTTTCATGCTGGATAATACTGCCACCTGGAGGTCAATTTGTTTTATTTGAAATAAACTATGCCTGCATGAGATTCATTTTTGTATGGTCACACACACACTACTGACTGTAGGTCATGATGATTACTGGAGAATTCACACTTAACGATAAAAGGCCAATTCATGTGAGCCAAGTTATGTAAACGGATCCAGTATTAAGACCATAAAATTGATGCCGGGGTAAGGGGCAGGTTTAGCTGACAATGTACGACTGCTATGGAATGAAGACACTAAAGCAGCGATTCTCAAACTTTTTTCACGTCAGGGACCCCCTTAACTAACACATATGAGACCACCGAGACAGTTTTAAAAAAGACAATCCTATGACCAGAACAGTGTTACTTACAGATGCAATTAAAGCGAAAATGAATAAATCAACAGCCAGCGAGTACACAAAAAAACTTTAAAGACTTTTCCTTTAATTAGTATCTACAGTTTACCTGTGATAAGCTTAACCATATAAATAACAAGCACTATATAATAAATCTTCGTTTAGTATTGAAATCTAAGAGAATGATATTCCAAAGATACTTTACTTATTACGTCAGATTATGCTACAAACAAATAAATCTCTCCTTTCCATATTCTGAAGCCTGCCAAAAAGTCGAGCTAGCCAGGAGTCGAACCTAGAATCTTCTGATCCGTAGTCAGACGCGTTATCCATTGCGCCACTAGCCCTGTGACGTATATCATGAATGTGGATCGACTCGAATCGGTTTATTCAACGATCTGTGTCTCCACACATTAATGATTACTTATCTTGTCGTCAGTTGACTCTATTACATGTCGCTCTTGAATTGAAGACTTCTCTGATACCAAGTCTGCACCAACATTGTTTTTTTTTTGGTCCATCGATTAGGTGTTACGCCTAATCGACTTTAAACAATCACTTAGACAGATAAGATTAGACCGTGATTTTAAGTTGTTTCATAAAGTGATTTCCATCAACATGCAGAGGACTGCAGAGTGTTTTATATGCGAAACTATGTGAATGTCCGTTCTTTAGATATCATTAAAGTCACATACTAATCAAGTATATGATGTGTGCTTATTAGTTGAGACATAAAGTAGTAGCGTAAATAATACACGATGACGGTCAATGATGCTTTTTCGTTGAAAAAGTAGCCTAATCAGGGCTGCTTCTTGTTCTTGTTTAAGTAGAGACATTGACAAGTCGAGCCAACCAGTACAATCCTGATATGTATTCGGACGCGATTTGAAAAACTGTCACAGACTAAACAAATATATGCTGCACTTTATGTACTCAATGGGGAGAGTGGTATCAGGGATGATGTCAAAAAATTCGAGCTAGCCAGGAGTCGAACCTAGAATCTTCTGATCCGTAGTCAGACGCGTTATCCATTGCGCCACTAGCCCGTTAGGCAAGTGTGATGAATAATCCCTTTTAATAGATCTATAGACAACTTGTCTTGTGACGTCTTGTTAGGTGTTTTTATAATTTTTTCCTTAATTTCTATCGAAATCAAGCGACATCAGAACAAAAGCTCAAACATGTGCATATGTGCATAGAGTTTTCCTCCTGTCATTTCTCCTGTCAGTGGTCCTGACCATGGCTCTTTCATGTAAGAGCTGATCTCTCTGAGCCCCGTATGGTGTTTAGCCCCCTGCCCCTAATGTGCAGAGAAGTTAAACGCAATGTACATATTTCATGTATGAAATTAAAATATATAATTGTACAATCTATATCTGTATTTGATTTATTAAGAGATACGCTTTCCCTCTAACCACAATCCAGCCTGAGAAAAATCCCAAAGAATTGTAAAGTACTAACCCCAATACCGGCAATGTGGGTTTGAATGCTATCACTAGAGGGCACCGTTGATCTTCCTTCAATTGTATTTCTAACTTCTGTCTTTTATTGTTTACTATAAAGTAGTTAAGATGTTTTGTTGTTGTTGTTGTTGTTGTTGTTATTGCTGTTGTTGCCTTAAAAGCCACCTCTTTTTGCGGTAAAATCTAACACGCAGGCCCAGGCCTGATGCATACTTTTTATTTCTTCCCTCTGCTCTAATTTCTGAGATGAGTTCACTAAATTTTCGCAGAGGATGCTGGTATGCATGGGCTGATCCACTGTGCGCAGGTAGTGGCTGGAGGAAGGAGCAGAGACCACAGGGAGCAAAGAAGTTTCCAACTGTCCGGGGACATTTTGCTGATTAAAGCCTTCAAATTGACGAACTCTGACTGTTAATTGAATCAGTATCGCAGTATCGGTGGAAGCATGTGTTCGTTTTGAGAGCCCTTCGTTTTTTCTCGTGATCTCACCCATCAGCAGCATCGTGCGCGTCGGTGCGCCTCTCCGTCCCTCAGTCGTCTCATCTCTGCCGGATCAATGTGGATTATTTTGGCGTTTATTCTGGCAGCAGCCGGTCCTGCTGGGAGTTTGGGATGTCAGCTGCCCCACGACTGGAGACCGCAGACAGAAGCGTGCCGTGCCGAGCTGGCGCAGATCATTGTCTTTGCAAAAGTGTTGGCACTACACAAGGAGTCTTACAGTGTGTATAACTACCTGCCGTGGCAGTACGACACCGACCTGTTCTTCTCTGCCGAGATTGAGCTGCTGTGCGACCAGGCGTGGGGCAGCATGCTGGAGGTCCCCGCGGGCTCCAGGTTTAATGTCACCGGCCTGGGTTACTTCCCCTGCTTCTCCTATAGTGTCACTGAAAACAACAACTACTACTTCTTTCTAAGGTAGGAAACCTGCAGATATTGCGTGGGCCTACTCATTTCATTCATTCAGTCATCAAAATGATTTGTTGTTGGAGATGCATTAAGTTTCATTCGCACCCACGGAATGAACAGAGAATAAATCAGTCCACCAAACAGATCACCTCCTTATGGATCAGTAAGTAAAGTTCCTATAAGTAATACAACATCTGGTCATTTGGGATGTTTCAGCCTAAACTGTGTCACATAGATTTATGCCTGTTGTGAACGTGCTTTTACCCTATATGAAGCAGTTCATGGGATTTTGTTAAAGGCTTTACAGTATGTTGAAAGTTTTAAAGGTTTTTGTTTCTGTTGCCCAGAGATGACATGACATGCATGACCGGCCCTGTTGTCCATATGTGTTTTGCAGCAGAATAAATCTCTCTTTGATACTGCAGTTCAGTCTGCAAATGCAAATGAGACATTTTCTGTTTCAGATAAAAGATAATGCTTCAAAAATGTTGCAGAAATATTACTGGGTGCTTGAGATTCAGTGATCAGTTTTGTCAAGTTTTGTTAAGACTGTTTGTAAATTCAGCCAGTAATGATGTCAGGACTGTTATCTCATACTGCATTACCATGAACTGCAAAGACTTTTTTTTGGCAAAAATAACCGATTGCAAAAGGAAACAACAAGTTGTATTTTGATTTCTAAGATCGTGGGAAACAATGGAGTAAGTAATGTTAGGCATGTGATGTGAAGTTGTCTTTGGCAAAGCTGAATGTTAATTGCTCATACAGTACAAACAGTGGAGCTCCACCATCAGTGCCTCCTGCACACTTGAGATATTTAGTGAGTTGGCCTTTGCTTGATTCAACCCTCCATCCCAACCGGAAATTCAATTTAAAGCAATTTCAAAAAGGACGAAAGACTTCAAAATGTGAACACAAAGACTAGAAAATCAAATGTACATTTCACAGTCATTCAATATACTTTGGATTAGACCATGAGTCTCACACCTAGACATTTAAAATACATCATATTTGGTTCCACTATATGTTCTTCTGAGCTTGAGACCTCCTTGATGCAGTGAACTCATGTATCAGAGTAAGGCAGTTAAAATGAAGGATATAAGCTCAATTAGTTAAAGGGATGCTGATTAAAGAGGAATCTCTAAAGAGGTAATTTAACTTAAAATTCTGTAACACTTCATATTAAAGGCCCACACATTCACCATTAATAACTGCTTTTAGCATACACATCAGTGGTGACTCTATTACTTCCAAATGTGCATTTAATAATGCATAATTATAGGGGATGGGAGCCAGGTGTCTAATTGGTTGGGAATATTAAGATCATAATTCATGTGCAACAACCGTTCTTGCTGTGAGTGAGCAGTAATTAGGAGGTTAATGAGGGAAAACACTTTTTAGCCAAGTATTTGTAGAATACAGTCATACAGAATAAAGCATTGATAAGTGCTTTATAATGACTAATAAAGAGCCCATGTGGTACTTACAAGCAGAAGGTGTATATGTTTGGTTTAACCTAAAGTGTTAGCATAACGTATTTGTGAAAATTTAAACAAAATAATAAGTACAAGATTTTCTGGTACATTTATGCCTTTGTTTAATAGTAAAATTGAAATCATATTGATCCATTAATATTGCCATTATTGAATATTGGATGTGTCCTAACTTCTGGTCCACAAGGACACCCCAGCAATGATTTTCAATAAATAAAATCAATTGATTGAACCTCACTTCCTCTCTGTTTCTGGCTTGACTGAGAGATCTGTCAAGAAAGGCAACAAAGGGGGTTCAATCAGTCATTGGCCTGTGAGGAGACATTTTATGTGAAAAGCAGAAGATTGGCACCATCCTCATGTATCCTCTTCAAATCAGCATCTATCCGTGCGATTTCAGATTAATAACATATTTAATAACCTGCCAAACTTTCCACTCAGATTTTTCAAAATGCATGTGGCAGGTTAATTCGTAAATGTCTGTGTTGGACAGAAACAACGGTGTTACTCAGGAAACGTCTTTTGCATTCCAGCCCGTGTAATTACAGAGCCAGACGTTTCCCAACAGCTTGAAGGTAAACCTACAAAAGAGTTTCACTCAGGAGAGTTATCGGCATGCCAGCAGTTGGTACGACTACCTTTTGTCCTGCTGAAACACAACGGTTTGCCACTCAATGAGGGGGAACATGTGCTGACAGGCCTTGGAGATATTTCTCTCATATTCTGCTTTTCCATTTGAACAGATGAAGACTTGGATCTTCAGAGGGGGGCACTGAAAAGCATTCCTGAAGTGTAATGTTTGGCTGTCCCATATGAGGGTCTGCAGCACGGCCAACTACAATAGTCTATTCTTTAAATCATGTGTTGTACATCATATGCACAGAAATACACTCACATGTGTTATTGTGTTTCACTGATGGCTAAAAGACTTTTAAGATGATATCACTGGTTTTAGTTAATTACATCTCCAGGGATGGCTTTGCTGCGATGGTGAAAAAATCCGGACGTTATCCCTGTAATCAGCCTGGCGACCACCATTGGAAACTTCCTGAAGCTAAAGTCACAACAGAGCTTTGTTGCAGTGCAGACCTGATTCTAATTAAGAAACAACAATTAGTCCCATAAACTGAAGCAGTTATGTTTTCTCTTTGTTTACCAGGAATTTAATAGGGACGGCAACCCCCATAAAAAATGGTCATCCACATTTTCCTGTGGAAAACACTTAAGCCTGCAAAGGATGCAGATCTGGGGGAAACAAATCATAGTTCGGATGGGTGTCACACTGTGAGCCTCAAGCATTTGCATTAATTTTAATTTATTACAAAAACAAAATGAAACTTTTTAAAAAAAAACATTTTTCCAATTGCCCATAAGTGTTATCAGTTGTGGAAAAAGGAGGGGCTTCCCATGCAGGGTTAGCATAGCAGGGTTGGACTTGACACCGCAGTCACTTTTTTGCCAAGAGTTTGATGAAAAGATGGATACCTCGGTCACATCTCTTCTCAAAACATGTAAGGCCAGTTAACGGCAGATTTACTTGGCTTAGCATAAAGACTGAGAACAAGAGGAAGCCTGGATCTGCCTTACTTATACCACTAAAACTTTTCTACGAACTAAACAAACAGCACATATGTATTAATAAGTGAGCCTGAATACTAATCCTGTTACCCCTGGATGAGGCCAGACTGAGCTGTTTCCCCTCGTTTTCAGTCTTTACTAAGCTAAGCTAACCATCTGCTGGTTTTAGCCTTATATTCCATGTGCAGATATGAGAGTGGTATTGATCTTCTCATCTAGCTTAGCAAAAAAAAAAAAAAAAAAATTGCCAGAAGCCTGAACTATTCCTTCAACTGTAAATGACCTTCTGGTATTGGACCTCAAAGAGATGCAGCAAAATCTCTTTCTATGGATCTGTAATGCTTGTAAGTGCTTGTAATGAAAGTGCTGCTTACTTTAACTTGGTGTGTCATTTTTCATGACTACACTCAAATATTCATAAAAAGTAAGACTAAAGTTTCATGAAAATTGCCCCTCAGTTGGTTAAAGGAAATAAGATATAGTGAAACAAATTATCTTGAGATGTCCCTTGCTCTGTGGCATTCTTGCTAACGTGAGACTCCCTGTTATGAACCAAACACAGATCGGTGTAGAGTTTCAGAGGAGTTTCCAGACACTGTATGAACAAAACTGGAAAGCTCTCATCGCAGTCTCCAGTGGATGCTTATTTCCTGTTTTAAAAGCCCCAACACCACTGACTCGGACCAAAATAGTCTTTCCCATCAATCACAAGTATAATCCCCCAGGACGAGACGAATCAGAGCCTAGGATCTCCCTCAAGACCTATAAGCAAGACCTATACTAATTGTAAAAACGTATCTATGTCTCACTTCATTGAGATTTTCAGCTTTTCTGTTACACTTCATAGGATGTTAAGCATTAAATGTCGCTCAAAATTAAGCTTTTGTAATATGTTGGAGCGAGAATGTGTTGCATTTGTTCTGTGTTACATGTGCCAAAAATAGCAAAAAAATTCTCCCCAATTCTATCTGACCTCATGGCCACTGTGCTTATATTTGACCTTTGACCTCCTCTGCTGGAGCAAAACATCAGCTTTCTTTGTGCTGAACATGCACAAATACCCAGGCGTGTGCGCGCACACACACACACACACACACACACACACACACACACACAGAGTCTCTGATAGGGACAACCAAACTTTTTGATGTCCTTAGAGGGGTACGAGATGGAATCCAGATGTATGGAAACATGCGGCCTCAAGGCTTCCTCCCTCACACACACGTAGAAGATATGAAACATGCACAATAAATCCCTTTGGCTTGTAATTCGCTGGCTCGACTCATCCACATAATGCTTGAATTTGCATAAAAAATAGACCGAGGCCTGTAAAAAGTTCTTCACAGGTATTTTCTTTTCTTTAAACTTATATTGGTGACTTGTGTCTGTCAACTTTATAGGATAAATGGGTCAAACCAAACCGTTTGCTTCCATCTGAATGGACTCCTGATGACATGAATAAATACTTTCC
Organism: Acanthurus leucopareius; assembly: GCA_029814765.1. Lineage (NCBI taxonomy): Eukaryota > Metazoa > Chordata > Actinopteri > Acanthuriformes > Acanthuridae > Acanthurus > Acanthurus leucopareius. The sequence continues at coordinate 7,166,632 of JAQMCX010000029.1, forward strand.
TTGTTGCTCAGCTTTCACAACCTTTGTTTGTGTTTTTGTTCATATGTTTTTGTTTTAGGATGGATGAGAACTACAATATTGTCCCTCATGGGGTGAACTTTCAGGATCCCATCTTCCCTGACACTGCAGAGGTCCACCGCATGTTTGCTAGTCTTTTCCAGTTTTCCAACTGCACATCTGGCACTCAGGTCCACCACTACACCCCAGAGTGGGAGGCTCAGGAGGACAGCAGGGTATGTAGCCTTTTAAAACCACCGCCATACCTCAGCTGCTGGTGCTGAGTAAATGAAATGTTTCTCTCACACTCAGTAAGCGATGAGGACATAAATCTCGATTCAGCTGTTGCAAATTCATGGTGGCTACACAGTGACTTGGGAGCGAGGATAAAGTGAGCCCCAAAAGCATTGTGGTGTGCAGATAAAAGACTAAGTATTGTGTTGTGTTGTTTTCAAAGAAAATTTTTGAGCATGCTGGTAGGTTAAATATGTTCTTAATGCATGAAAAACCAAACACACATTTCCTGAGGTTTTTGCTCGACAAAGAAGTCACTATGCTTAAAAGGAAAATCTTTTTTCAAAACCTTTTTTTTTTTAACCATTGTATTTGGCAAACAATTCTGCAGTATTCCCAAAGTCAAGCGCCTCAATGTAAAACTAAAGTGCATCATGTAGTGTCACGTCCAGTTCAACTTCAATGGTCCTCAAGTAAGTTTTGGTTGTCAGACCTAAAGAATCAAATGTGAAGTTCTGTTTGAGAATGTACTTTTGACAATCAAGTGTGTAGAAATTCATCAAAGGAGAAACAGTAAAGTCTATTTACCAGAGGACAAATGTAGCCAGAAATATGATGAATATTGAGCAGAAAGAATGACTTAGAACTCTTTTCTTGGACTGGAAAAAATAACTTTCCACTCATTTAAATAACCAATGCAACAATTTCATGTCCATCCTCTTGGGGGAACTGAAAGGAATTTATGAAAATGTAGAAAATCACTAACTAAAGTAAAACCAAGGAAAGTGGACACATCATAAAAGAAAATTACAACACTTAATCACAAAATAGCTCCTGGACTACAAAGGAGCATGCAGATTGATGGCTGTGTGAGGGAATGTATCTGAAGGTCTCAGCTCTTCTTAACCCTTTAACAGCTACCATTTTGGGCCTCTTTGAAAGAGCTAAATGGAAAAACTTTTAACAGAAAAACATTAGACCAAAAACATATATATGCATTAGGGAATTTGTTAGTAGATAATCCATCAAATCAAGGAATGTCAAGCATGTCCAAAAAAAGGCAAAATTTTAACATCTAAGTCTTAATAAGTTGTTCTTAGTCAATAGTTGCAGCTGATCCAACGGATGTGAACAGGTTAATGCTTATGCCCTTCATATTGATGGTGATCAGGTTTCAAAATGACCTGAATGCACAAGCTGCAGCTCCAGTTCTTCTAGCTGTCACTGTTACATTGAGGAACCCTTGTTTTTTCCTGAACACCACTGGCAAGCACTAACACCTGGTGCTCCTTTCCTGCAAGTCCTCTCAGAGTCCATGTTTCAGTACATAAAATGATTTCCAGTCACTCACCATTCATGCCTTATCCCCTTCAATGAATCTAAACCTTCAGCATAATCCCCCTGATTTAGGTCAGTCCCCTTCTGTCTGTTTTCAATCATTTTCTGACCTCATAAAAGTGAAAATCTGCCATGGGTAAAGAGAATGAAAACATGGTTTGTATTTTCCATTAAACTTAAACTTTTGGGTCAAGCCTCTGATTATGATTACAGAACAACGTTTAGATATCAGTACTGCTCTCTTACATCATTCTCATAATTAGATTTCTTTCTGGCAAAATAAAAGCAGAGACTGTTTTTACTGGTGCTACGCAACCATTGTTTGGACAACTGACCTAAACTCACATCAGGACAGATAACATATTAAAATCCACTTTCTACTGAAGGAAATCAAATGTCATGCAGTCATTCCAGTATTCAACACCAAACAGTATCAGCAATAAAAACATTATTTTAACGAGCAACAAGAGGTTTTTCCCACAGTTTTATATTCCCAACAGCAATGCAGAATTATTAACTTTGAAGGAATACAAACACTGTCCTGACCTGATGTCTGGATACAAAGACAAAACTAAATTCCGTCCAGATTTTAGCTTCAGTCAATATGGTCTAAACCCCCCCCTCCCCCCCCCCCCAAAAAAAAAAGATGTAGAGACACCCCTCTATTGTGTTCGGGTGACAACATCAGTTAATAAAACCCTGTTGGACACTAAGTGGATACCAGATGGCTCCAAGCCATCCATGGGCTGTCATATGCTGAGAATATGACTCACTGGTGCATTTTATGATAAAAAGGATTGATTTGCCTGATGTAATAAGCAATGGTAAAAATTCATCTATAAGTACCCCTGTCAGGAGAATTGCCCTCTCATATCTCATTTCTACTACACTGAAACTTTAGTCCATACTTAACTTGCCCAAATGATTGGCTAATGCTTTTGAAACAATATATCAGAACCAAAATAGGAAAGACTGCTTTTGCTGTTCATGCAGCGATCTCTTGGAATAATTTGCTATGCCACCTAAAATCCACAAATCGTCTACTTCTCTAAGGCTTCAAAACCTTCTCAAAGATCCTAACTCACATTTATCTGCCTACAACAGCTTTAAATTAGCCCGAATCCTCTTCATGGGCTATAATTCTGTTGGGTTTAGGAGTCTGTCTGTTATTATTTTTAATGCTTAACTGTAATTAGCAATATAATTAGCTTATATAAGATGCCCTTTTATTGGATTTACTTCTTTATGAAGCTTTATTCCAGAAATATGGTACAATGTATTCTTAATTACTGCCAGTGCCTCAATACAACTGTACCTTTTTTTAGCTGCTCACATCGACAATTTCACTCTCTGTGTCACTTCCCTGGGCTCATTACCATAGGTTAAGGTGAGTACAAAGGTGGCAAATTTTAAGTTTTGCCCTTAACTTAGCCCCCTTCATCACAATACATCACTGCTGACGCCGCACCAATCTGTCTGCCGATCTCACGCTCCATGTTAACCTCACTCATTAACAAGACCCTGAGGCACTCCAACTCTTTCACTCCTAACCCAGAGGGAGCAATCTGCTGTTTTTTTTCCAGCAGAGAACCATAGCCTTAGACATGGAGGTTCTCTCATTTGAACCGTTTCAGTGTGCGCTGGAGGTCACGGTCTGATGAAGCCAACAGAACCTCATCATCATCCAAGAGCAAAGAAGCAATTTTAAAGTCCCCAACTGTGGTTCTGGATGCCTCTTGGGTTCCTTCCTTTGGAGGTTTCAGGCACATCCGACTGATTAGCAGACTCCGGGGTAGACCCAGAACACACTGGAGGGACCTTATACGTTATCAGGTTCAGGAATGCCTCGGGATTCCCCAGGAGGAGCCGGAAAACTTTGCTGGGAATAAAATTTTCTGAACTAGCTTTCTTAGCGAGCTTACATGTTTAAATGTAATGTAAATGTCCTTGTCACATGGATAAAACACAAAAACTTATCATTAGCACAATACGTCTACCACTCAAAGAAAGGTTTATTGTATGTCTGTGACTCAGTCTCAGTTCCAGACTTTTTCAAGGGTAATTACATAAGTATAGCTGCAGCTTAGCTGTAGAAAAAAACCCCCACTGTAAATGCAGACACAGGATACATAGTTTCTTGCATTTGCGTGAAAGTCATACCTGAATGAGCACTGATGTGCCGTTTTACATAACTTGGTTGTTCTGCTCCTGAGCTTCATCATTTGCACTATAAAATTTCATACCCCTTTCAAATCCCTTATGGTGCAAAAGTAAGCGCACATGGGAAAAATCCACAGCTAAAATTACAGTGGGTAATGTACTAACCAGTGATGTGGGCCTGCAGCCAGCAGCACATTTTTAACATTTCCTCAAAACCCTCAGCGGTTGTTATCTGATGGCAGGGAATATACATCAGTGTTTCACGCTGGTCCTTGTGGAAGCATTGGGATCTGTGAAGGAAATCCACATTCAGGCAGAAAGGCATGCAGTCAGGGGCAGCTGGAGTTGATTTTTTTTTACCTATGAAAGGTCTGGGCTTTTGGATCGTCTGTGGCAGGTTCACTGGCATGTTGGGTTTCATTTTGCTCTGAAACAGATGTTGCATGTTGTGTAACCATTTTCTTTAAGTTTCTTTACCTTCATCTTTTTTCCCTGTCTGGAGGTAAAATGTGTGTTGTCTTGGGCTTATGTATATTGGATACATTATATCAGATACATATCCACAAAGTGCTCCATATCAAGAAAGGTGAAATCTCAAAAATACTTAATGATTCATTTATTGACTTATTTTCCCTGTTGTTTCCTCTATTTTTATGGACTACAAGCAGCTTAAAATGTCTTTTTTTGACTCAGCCATGCAAAAACTGTGGAAAATGCTGAAGATCTATGAGCTGCTGCTGGTTGTCAGCCTTAAGACAATGCCAGATGAGTTCTCTCATTCGACATAACTAAAGGGAATCCACTGTCAAAAATAGCAGATCTCTCAGGTGTAATAAAATAAATGTTAAAAAAGAAGCTAATTCTTACTCTGATATCTAGTATGAGCTGTTATGAGATAAAGCTCCTTATATAACTTTTGTTCAAGCCAGTGCAAGAGGAAAAATCTGTTGGCAATATTGCAGAATATGAGCTAATGCTGGTTGTCTTCAAGCAGAGACTTGCAAGTAACCTGATAGAAATTGATAACTTGATAGTTCAGTGTTAAAATGAGTCTCAGCCAGTCATGTGATTGCCCTACAAATGCAAATGCTCCCCAAGTTTTTACTGATATTTCAAATATATTTAGTGTAAAAAAGTGGAATAAAATATCATATATCTTCCTCTTCTCTTCACAGTTGTTGTGCTCTGCAGTGCAGAAGGCTCTGTTTGAGGAAGAGGAGAGGGTCAGGACTCTTTCCCAGCAGGTGCGCTCATTGGAGAAAGCTAACGACCACCTGAGGGAAAAGGTGAAGACCATGAAACGTCAGCTGCGCCAGGCCCAACGAGAAACAACGAAGGAACAGCGGACCCTCAGCCTCAAACAGCTGTACGAGCCACGGGCACCCCAGGCTCATCCTGATCAGGACACCACCCAGGACCAGAAGAACGCACCACTTAAAAAACTCCTCTCCAAGAGGCTAAAAGACTAAATTTTTTTCTTTTTTTAGTTGTATGTAAACCATGTTTTGCTCCCCATGAAGCATCAATAGCAGAGCAACCTGAGAGGATAGCATGTGAAAAGCTTGGCAAAGAGACAGCAGCAACAGTGAATTTAGAACATATTTGATTTCAATCGTAATTTCACCAAATTCTTCATCTCTTCAGTTTAATTAACATGCTTATTTTTTAAAAGAACATAATAAACTTCAAGAATCTTCTTAACCAAGCAGGTTATTTTGTTGGCCAACAAAACATTGTTGTTTTAGTGGTTAAATTGACCTGTGCCTTTGAGACTATCAGCTACAAAGAGACCATTCATTCCTATTTACATTCTTATCTGTATACTTCTAAGGGCTTTGTGTGTGTGTTGGAGGGGACACACATCACAGTTTACATAGATACATTGGGGGGACATGCCTTCCTTATGGGGACAAAATGCAAGTCCTCATATCTGAAATTGTTCAAGTTTAGAGTAAGGACTTAGGTTAAGTTTAGTTTAAGTCAGGTTAAGGTTAAGGTAAGAGTTAGTTAAGTCATTGCTATGATTAGGATTAGGGTATGTCTCTGGGAAACAAATGTAAATCAACGGAATGTCCCCACAGCTGATGGAAACATTTGTGTGAGCGTTCGCACACGCTTGTGTATGCACAGTCCAATTTGGTTTAGGTGCAGGGTTGAGGTTAAACTTAAGCTTAAGCTTTGATTAAAGCTAATGTTGGTTTAAGGGTTAGATTTCAGAAAGCTGTAATTTTTTGTTATGTTTGGTCAATGTAATGCCCCCAATATTGGCCGAAACATGAGTGTGAGTGTGTGTTTAATGTGTGCAGATGTGTTTGGGAGGGGTGGGCTTTCAGTTGACCTATTTTGTGTCCCCAGATGAACTAAAGTGAAGAATTATCGTCCTCTGAGATAAAGTGTTTAAACAGTTTCACAAAAGTAAGAGATCTTTATCTAAATACCCTCAACTCTTATTTCACCCCATTAGCCCAACAAGATTATCCTCTCTGAAAAACTGTTGCCACCACCTGTGTAAACCCCAAACATTTAATTCGTCCTTTGTCAGTTTTATTCAGTGGCAGTACAAAAAATTTTCCACCCATTAAACAGAGCTCAAAGCTGGCGGATGCACTATTGAACAATATGTGGTAAAAAAAATCTTGCCTTTTTTGTGCTGGACACATTATGCATTGTATAAATATTATTTGCATTGCTTACTTCAGTAATACAACCCTCAAAAGGCTCCAAATAATAAAACCTCTGTCTTCTGAGAGTTCAAATTTGGAGAATGCCTATGATTCAGAACTAGAGTTTCCTACTTTTAATGGCCAGTTATCAGTTCAGTGTAAAAAAAGTGCAGCATGTTTAAGTTGTGAGCATTTAACATCTTGTGAGTAGAACTGCATCATGCTCTGACTGTGCATAATAGAGTATATTTTCTTTGCCTGTTTTTTATTTACATGTTTGATCTATTTATACTCGTAAAAATATCCCAACATGTAGTGATTCTGTAAATTCAGTGAATTGTTTCCCAGAGATCATTTTTAATGCAAATTGTACTGAATGAAAGTGTAATTTTTGTATTTGAAAACAGGGTGCTGAGCACCCATCAGGTCCAGCCAGTGTGTCTGGTGTGGTACAAGATTGGCTTTTTCTGTGTCAGAAATTAAAGATTGTTTTTTATTATACTTTCTGTAATTGCTTTACTCAATATTTTGGCTTTCTTTAAACTATTAACATCTGGTTTGCTTTGCCAATAGCATAATCATATGTGTTTTTTGTTAGAAATAAATGAACATTTACAAAACCTCCTATGTCATTGTTCGTAGTTTTTACAGTTGATTTTTACGTTTATTACATGCACATGTACTTTACAGTACTTTCTGGATAGAATTAGAAAGAAATTAAGTATCTAACATAACAAGTGCTGCATTTACAGATGGAGCTTCCCTTAGAGATGCAAAAGTTGTCTTAAAATGGAATGATATTATCATCTGAAACTACAATGCTTTCAACATATAAATCAAACAAAAAATTGAAAACTAATCCTGTTGTTAAAGCTGTAGCACCACATTCCCTACAGTTGGAAAAGCAATGAAACTCTTTTACAGTTGCGGTCTTAAAATGCAAAATTTGTAATCCTGGTGTGTTAAACACTTGTTTGACTTGTGTTCTTATGCTTGTATCTCAGAATAAAGTTCCATTTTAAATGTGTTGAGCCAAACACCAGAACAAAGCAATACTGAGAAGGCTGTGATACAGATGACTTCAAGTGAATGTTTCAAACCTCAATCATAACTTTTCCTGCCTTCCATGAATTCAGTCAGAAATGATAAATGCTTTTTGGCATGCACAGCAGGCTATGTTTAGTGTGGTTCGATGCTCATACATCAAGAGTTATCAAGAAGTTGGTCCAATTTCAGAAACAACAAAAAATCCTAAAAAAGAACTGACCCTATTTTGACTTCTTCTCATCAAGCTTTTCTCTAGTGGATGTCCGGTGCATTTTCAGAAACAATGTGAGACCATTTCAGATGCAAAACCATCTTGGCAGAAGAAATTTTCAACAAAATTTCCAGGAGAGCTAAACCAAATTTCTTCCATATGGTGTCGCATAAAAGCAAGGGTATGAGAGGCAGGGTTTGCATGGCAAGAGGAGGAAAAAAAAAATAGATACATTTCAAACATGTTTTATGTCTAAAACTCTTTTGCAGTTCTCGTTCTGCAGTAAAGCTGGATATGAAGGGAGCATTTACAAGCTGTCTTCTTGCGCATCATTTGACCTCATGAGCAAAGAGATAAAGTGTTGCAAAGAAAAGCTCATCTTGCCTCCTGGTTAACTTTTTCATCACACAACCTTGCCTACAGCCAACTGTCAAAATCCCATGGACCCAAGCCAAAGATGATATACACACACTGCTCTCTCAACATGAACCACCGTGCACCGCCAAGCTGCAAAACAGATGTCAAGCAATACGACGGCACAGTGGTGGTCCTTTCCAGAAGACCTGGCTATCTGCGGACATGACTTATTTATCTTCCTGTGTTTTTTATGTTTTCAAATGTTGTTACTTTCTCTGGCTGTTCTGGTTAGTAGTGGTAGTCACTGAGCATCTGATTGGCTAATACAGTATATCTTTTGCCCTTTTTCCCCTTTTCACTTGATATTTTCTCAGGGAGCTACACTTAGTCTGTCACTGTCTGTCATTCTTTGCCTCACTTAAAGAAATCCACCAGAGAGGTTCCTTGACTATGAGCTTTCTAATTTTTACTCACTTGGGTCTTCACATGGAGAGCCAGAGTTTCCTCCCAAGAAAAGACAACTAGCTCTTTGTGGTTTGAGTTAGTCACCCCTATAATGACATTTAAACAAGACTAAGAGCCCTCAGTCATGGAGGGAGCTATGTGAAGCTGCATAGTAGGTCCTATTGAGCTAAATGCTAATGCTAGCATGCCAATATTCTAGAATTAATGATTCCACTTAGTATTTAGATCCATGATTACTGTGAAATTATTATTGTTTTCTTCCATCCTACACGTTATTTCTTATTCTATTTTTATACTAGACTAGTTTATAATGTTTATTTTCTCACTTGGACTACAGCATTTTATGTGTTATGTACCCCAAACTCTGAATATTCTGTAAGCACTTTCAAGTTAACTGTTTTTTGTTACTTAATATGTATTTTTGTAAGTTTGTATATAATATATAGGGCTTTAAATGACCTCAGAAGAAACTAATATTGTTAGAAATTTTTGGAGCACAACAGAAATTGGTTACATTGCTAACTTCTGTGTAACTTGCTGACTAACAGTGAGTTAAATTATTATTTTTTTCTTTGATTTTGCATTTTCTGTAGCTTGTACCACAAAGTTGTCCACTGGAGACCTAATTTCATTCTGTTGTCACCACACACAGTGTCAGTTTATGTGTCATTCATTACTTAACACAATACAATAAATATATTTATACATAATAAAACTATATATTAAATACAATAAATACAATGTATACATTTTTTTAATATTTTAAAATAGAACTTTTGATTTTAAAAAACATAGTTTTTAAGCCCAGGGTTAAGAAGTAGAAATAAGCCCAATAAATAAGCCCAAAGGTAAACACAGGTCCAGCAACGCATTTATTATGACTGACCATCCTCAGAGCCATGTTATAGGCATGGTGAAAATGGAAGACATGCATATATTTTATTGCATTTAACACTAGCATCTGCAACTCAGATCAAACATAACAAGAAATGTTATATTATGTTGCACCGAGCCATACGTTTTTTTCATATCCTCACAGCTCTGTCATCCTGTTTTCTGCTTCACAAAGAGAACATTACCCAGCACCTCTGCAAACATGGCCTTGATTTGAGTGGAAACATTTTCACATCATTTCTTTACACTTGATGAGCTGTACTCTGGCGAGTGGGAGGTGATTTTTCATTGTTGCCTATCCATGTCTGTTTCAATAGGGATGACTGATGTGTGTTTGCCCTCAAAAGCCTCTGCTGCTCCAATCCAACTAAAATCACAATATCTTGCTTTTAGCCTCAGACACATACTGTAAGCTCAAGAGAGAGAAATTTAACACATACAACCTGGCGAGCCAAGGAAAGTGAACTCAGTATTTCACTTTGAAGCTACATTAATGACCATAACACTAGATTAAATTCCACAACCCAGTTATGGCATGCAAAAGAGCAATGGTCCACGCTTGAGAATTTGGATTTCTATATGTTTTTTTTTGTTGTTTTTTTTAACTTTGAGAAATATGTTTTTAATGTCTACAGTTTTTGACAGGAGACCACGACAAATAAACTTTATTCTGGACTAGAAAGTGAGAGAATTTGTAAGTGTGTATGTATTTGGCTTAGTTTTTCTGTCACCTCTTCATTGTTTTTCCTTCTTTTTCCTTCCTCCTATTTTCCCATTGGCTAATGGTAAAAAACTATTTTTATCTTCACGGTTAAACCCTCTTTTTTCTTTTCCTCAACCTCCCCCCACCCCCTCACTTTCTCCCCCCATGCATCACTTGTAATTACTCCTTCTTCGTCTGGTTTGCTGATGAAGTCCACAAGACAAGCAAATGGAATTTGACTTCATGTGTTTGTTGTTAGCGCTGCCAAGCTGTTTTTGTGTCTGATGGTTAGACCTGAGGATGTTAGGGTTATGTTGGTTCATTTTCCACCCTGAATTTACAGTGTTTTTGAGTGATTGAGTTTACTACTGGTTGAATGTCCCAATTTGTGAATACAACAGTTGAATGGGTTACTTGTGATTCATGTTCCTGTACTGGTGAACACCCAATATTGCATGTATCTCAGATGAAAGTGTGCAGTGGTCAGTGCTTCAGATCTAGTTGTCAGTAACATCATTTATTGTTGAAACGGTTTTTTGTTGTTGAAGGTAATTCGTTTTTTAAATCAATCTTTTGAAAGTTCCATTTAATGCAGATCACTGAGTGTGTTAGAGCAGAATTCATTTGCAAACCTATTCTCTATAATCAGGCTGAGCTTAATATTTGAGTACAAATTACTGCCTGTGAAATGGTTTCCAAAAGCACAAATTTGCAGCCTGCAAATGTACAGTTAGTGTTTGCATGTAAAGGACTGGAGGATGGGGCCTCAAAAAATGTTCTTGAGGTTTGCTCAAGCTCTTTTTGTTGAGAATAAAATCCAGAATTTATGTAGTGGTAAAAACTAAATGAAATGCTCTTATTTCCACAAGCACCCCAGTTTGAATAATGGGTTTAGAGGCCAAGACAATAAAAAGGAGCAATTTCAAACTATTAGCATGCAAACAAGACTACAAAACTATCCTAATGTGAACACAGTGGAATCCCTGCTGCAGGGGCTGCTGTGTTGGACTAACATCCTGGTCAGGCTAAAAGAACACAACTGTTTTTACAAAGTCGCTCACATCGAAACACACATCACACACATTTGTCTGTCAGCATTTCAAGTGGCTTCGACCTCACAATGTGACCTCAGACAGCCCAGAATTCCAGTCTGTATCCTGTATGATGTACGCCTTGATCCACTGTCCCCAGGAAATCAGACAAATCCTTTTCTGGATATGCAAAGGTGGGGAAACAATTCTCTCATGAATTTACTTTCCATCTATCCTGCTCTTTTCATGTTTTTTTCCTGCCGCTGTGTTTCCTTTTCATCTGCCGTGGTCCCAGACTGCGTTGTCTGTGGTAAACTCCCAGCTCAGACCAGTATCAGATGAATTACTAATGCGAGTAACATGGATGTCAAGTTTCTGGTGACGTTTGACCCTAATTATAGGCTGAATTTGCCCAAAAGTGGAAAATAAGCGGCTCTTCTTCCACTGCCAGATACTCTCCATCCTGTTTATTATAACCAACTGTGGTTTGCACAGTCATACAGGACTGAGAGTCTGCAACTTTTCATAAACAGCGGTCGTTTGGCTTGTAGAGCTGTTTATGCTCCAAGAAAGCTGAGGATTCAGTCTGGCTTCTCATAAAGAGATCTCAGAACATCTTCTAGAATTTGAACAAAACGGGTCAGATTCAGGTTAGAAGGACCAGCCTTTGAAATTTTTTTCAGGAAAGCACTTTCTCATCACTCAGATCTGCTAAAATGAGTCATTTATACTGAATGACGCTTTTTATAAACTGCACGTCACTCATCAAAGAGGAGGGTGATCTCACTGTATAGTTTAGTCTCTCACCCTCTGCTGTGCTCCAGCACCTCAGGGAGATTGACTTACTCAAACTCAAACAGCCTGGTTTTACTCCTAAAACAAAACGTGAAGCCACAGGGCCGAGGGGAGGCATGGAACTGGGAAATCCTTTTATTTGGATGATTTGTGTCCTTTTTTTCCATTTTGGGTCCAAAGAAAACATTCAAAGATGCTCTGAGCAGCATGACCCTGCATTCAAAACAAATTCACAACTGAGATACAAGAAAAGGAAAAGAGGGAGAAAAGAGTGTGTGTACGTGCATGCCTGCCTGTGAACATTTATTTAATATTTTGTTTATAAAGCCTTACTAAAGCTGTCCACACAACTATTTGTTAGTTAGGCTTAAGCTCCCAGACTGCATGCAGCAGTGTGTGTGTGTGTGTGTATGTGTGTGTGTTTGTTACTCATAGCCTACATGTCATAGGACATTACACACTATGCAGTGACTGCATGGTCACACTAAATTTTGAGTGTCTTCCTTTATTAAAATAAACAGCATATTTAAATGGATATGCTATGTCACTGATTTTTTGTTACCTCCAGTAAGTGAGTAATATTTCCATTGGTCTGTTTTGGGTGAACTTTGCTTTTAAGTTCAGCTAAGGGAAGAGGAATAACTGATTTGTTTTGGTTGCAGATGCTTTCAAAATAAAAGCTTAAATCATTCGGGCATTTACACTAATAAGCACTTCTTCCCTACACATATTGCACAAAAAAACCCATTATTGTTCTGCCATTCCATACCTACTATTCTCTCATACATGACTTTAATATGAAATGCTACAGGTATTCAACACATTGTGCAAATATCAACCATAAGTGTAACATAACACGTTTGACTGTTGCATTTACCATGCAACAAAAAAACTTCACCAGTGAATATATTACACACAGCAGTTACATGTCCCTTCAAAACACAGCAAGCAAAACAATTTCTATTGTATAGACAAAATATTTAGGCTGTTCAGGTTGACATATCACAATTGCTATATGTTGTCACTTACTATTCTTTATAATCGTTCATAATTTGTATGGCCCACTAGTCATGAGTATGATTCATTGAAAATGTTACTAAATTACTAATAACTAATATAATTTATTATAATATAATATATCATAATATGATCTAGTATATAATATTATTTTTTGATTTTTTTTTAAACTGATTTTTCAATGTATATGTTGACCTTGAATTTTTATTTTGAATGGTTTTCAATTCCCAAATGGACTCATAACAGAAGACCAGAATATTTCACCGTATATTTGTTAAATAATCAATAATTCTGACTTGAAGAGGGTGAAAAAGAGTGGAAAGCTCGAAGGGATAAAAACTCTCTGTACATGAACCAGCACACATGCTGAAGGACAACATGATCTTGACAGGCAAATAAATCTCCTGAGCTCACTGACAGACAGAAGCTCAATAGCTTCCTGATGACAGACGGGGGCAGTGTGTGTGCTCTCTCTTTTACTTTGCACACAACTCATTTCATTTAAAACCTCAGCACTTTGACATAAAGCAAAACAGGTAACCTTGAACAATAAAGGGTTATAAAAAGATTGAAAAAAATATTTCCGGCCCAGGATGCATTCAGGTTTTCAGCACAAGTCTGGTCCATTTATTTCCACATCCAAAAAAAACTTCAACTGTTGTCTTCAAGTTTTGGCTGACAGCCAGGAAAATTTTCTCTGTATGTGTGCCAGAGTTGGTCCAGATGTGGAAGTAGCATCTGACAGTCAAGCTGTATGTGGGCCGAACTTGGGCAGAGGAACAGTGGGGCATTGAAGTGACGAAGACTTGTGGACCAATCAGATGACAGTGACAGTCAGAAACTCACTGGATCAAAATAATGGATTTAGTGTTTTTGCCGTTCATGGCTAGAACGCCAGTGCCAAGGTTTAAGCATCCTTTTAGCCATGCTTCAGCATGCTAAATCCTCTACAAGTGATATCTCATGGAGATCCTCCAACTGTCCTCTAGTGCCAGTATGAGGTTGACTTTGTAATTTGTGGGAAAGATCTTGATGACTGTCGGTTGAATTCAGTTTGGCACAAACACTTTTGCCAGAATTGAGAGCCTACCTGCAAGACTATTGACATTATCTCTAGCTTCAGCTGTATGTTTCAGTGCTTATTAGCACTAGCACACTAATATGACAGACTAAGATGAAGTACATAATTAAAATCTTTCTGACAAAACATCCATCTGACACTGCTCATATGCTCTTTTTTACACCATGTTACAGTTGACATTTTGAGCATTTAAATGTTGGCATTAAGCTCAGAGCTGTGCATATGTAACCTACTTCAAGCCTCAAAGCTGCTAGCCTAATAGATTTAAATGACTTTATGGGTTTTCTAAATAATGATATTTATACCATACCAGCTAATTATAGAGGTGTGTATTTTGTAGCCATATATACAACGTAAATCTTCATCTAACTAGAAAAATTCAAGCAGCTCTTTACCCAGCTCAAATTTCTATGACTCATTCATAGCACTGTTTGCGTCCAGCTCAGCATTCAAGGCAGATGTGGTTTTGTGCCTTGTTGAAGCTGACCACTTAATTAATCATTGCAGACTTCCAAAGCAGCATTTTGTTACAATTCTTCTCCAAGGTTTAATTACTGACACTGCTCAAATAAATGCAATGCAATTGATGAAGTCAGTCATACCAGTGTGCTTCATTTTTTAGATCATTGCTGGATGGAGGCTCTATTTCACATTCCATGCAAGCATGGGCAGCAGCACTCCAAAGTCATACTGGGTGGAGGATATGAACTAAGCACAATCCTCCTCAATGTGTTTCCACCCTTATATTGCAAGAGAAACTAAACCTAAATAAGCATGTTTACTTTCAAAATTTAGGCCCACTGTCTTCTAGTCTCATCTCATCAACTGTTCTAAATGGTGCCAGGTTTTACTTTTGGCCATGTCTCACTTTCTTCCCCCACTGTTTCACATCTAAACACTGCTTGCGTCTTTCACCACTCTTTACCTTCTGATCCATGCAATTTCCCTCCCATTATTTTGAATCAGTCCCTTGTTCCTGGTTTGACCGCATAATTTTTACTCTGTCTACTGTCTCCTGAATGAGGTTGACCACCAATATCTCACTCTGCTCTCTGGTCTCCTCCAGCACAACTCTTCAGCAGCCAAACCACAGGCCTGAATATCCCAGCATTCCTTGGAGAGGACGAGAGAGTCCTCATGTAGCAGACTGTGAAATTAACATTCATGACAAACCTCTTAAGCCACAGAACTATTTCATGAGCGCTACAGTTGCAGAATTTCATCATTGAGGAAAAGTGAGCAATCACTCCGATTCTACAGTAAGTGTTCTCACAGGTTTTTGTTTTCTGACAAAGGACAGAGACTTAAAAAAACAAAAAAGATGATACTATTGTGCCCAGCAATCCAAATTTTATTTTACCATCTAAAATATTTTTATGCCCCCAAAACAGACAATTTAGAGAAATAAAACATTTCACATGTACAGTTACAACAAAACACTGAAAACCAAACCAAACATTTAATATATACAGTTAATTCATTTAAAGCTAGCTGGAGGTGGCCACAGCTAGAGCAGAGCTAAAGCTAAATATTCCTTTCCCTTGAACTGTTTAGTGTTGTTAAACTGCGCTATAACAATTTTGGTGGACTAATGAACTCTTTTATATGCTATCTCACATATAAAGAGCAGCAATAAACTCCAGTCATTAGGTTAAAAAGAGTTAAATTAATCCTGCTAAAACAGAACAGCTAGCTTTGCTCAACAGAACTGTTTCCGCATCTGACACTGACGGGTTGTGGTAAGGCTACTTTTAAATTGCCATGTTAAATTTGAATGTTTTTAGATGTGTTTGAGGGTAAAAAACAATAGTAAATGCAAAGATGAAAGGACACATTTAATTTGATAATGATATATTTGCTTAAAATAATTATTTTCTGAAATAAGGCACTGTGCTCAATCTCTAATTTTTCTTTAAAGTTAAATATGTGTGTATATTGAAATATCAGTATACAAAGTGTCACTTTTCTTTTACAAAGGGATTCAGACGGACTCTTAATGCATAGACAGGGATTTAATGTATGTGTCATTTACAAAACTGCTCCAAGCACAAATCACTGGCTTTCACACTGAGTAGTAGTCACTTTTCAACAACTCATGATGCGTTGCATCTGTGTTTACAGAAGGTACAGGGCCCAAAAACAGCATTCCTTAAAAGGCAGCAAATTTATGGTACAAATACACAAATCTTATCATCACATAGTCATCCTCTAAAAGTTGCCAATAAGCGATCAAAGAAACCCTCACAAATCACTGCTTCCATGAATGAATGAATATGCTGTAAAAATTCTGAATTTTGATGCAAAAACAGTGGCAATTGATGCAAACACCCTGTAGTTCCCCCAAATCTTGCTTCTAATATCACTCTTGCTTTTTTTTCTATCAAGATGGTTGAGTAGTGAGGTAATGGGACAATATTTGGTTTTGTATTTCATCACTTGTTTCATTGGACTGGAATGTAAAAATCCTTAGTTTTCTGTTTCCACAAAACAAGAACAAACATTCAGAGTAATTTTGTTTGTTCAATCTTCATGCAGTGCTCACTCATAACAAACTGATCTCATGATATACATCTCCAGGTCTGTGAAGGTTTGTGGGAAACATTTTCATTCAATTACCTTTAGAGAGAGTTTGCAAAACCAAGAGAATGAGTTGGAGTATTGGAATAAACACAAACTTTGTATATTAATACCAAAAGATGAATCCTATTTGTCACATTGTAGGAGCTAAATCAGACTGCAGGACTTTAATGACAACATCTGTGACAAAACATCAAATTTGAAGAGTTGTTTTCATTATCAAGTCATTAATTGGGCAATCAGCTTGGCAACATCAATAAGCATCAGCGTTCCTTTGCTTGTTTGGGTCTTCCTCTTTTATAATAATTCATGGGGTACAAACAATTCACACTAAACTCCCAGGAAGTATAATTACTCTTTTTTTTTTTCACTTTACAGTTTAAAGTCACCAGTTACATTACTGTCTAAATACACTACAATGCCTAGCCAATAGAAATGCGGACTAAAGCTCAAAAAGACTTTTTGAAGCAGAACATTAAACTTATTGAAATGTTATTACAGCTTGTGTTGCTCTTCACTCATATGCAAGACAAGCTCTGCACGAGAAATTCAGACTTGTTGAAACGTAAAAACTCTTCTTTTGCCAGCACCTATTTTCATTGTTGATTGTTAGATTCACAATATTCAGGCCACATCACGTAAATTCTCTCTGATTCACTTTTCCATTGAATCAGAGAGAATGAAACTTGTAAAAAGAAACAGTGCAGAAGAGAATGGATGAAGCTTGTGTTGATGGAAGATCTCAGCATACCTCTCACTGAGTCATCCAGGACAGCCCCGCACTTCCTGACTGTAACAAGCCTCAAAATAAAGCACTGAGGGAGGGTTCAAACAAATTTCATAAAGCTCCGCTACATCTGATATTTGAAACCATTCTCCTCTCAACAACTAACATATCAGGATCCTTTATAAAATCAAATTACAGACCAGCACTGCTACGTGTTTGTCAATGCATGTTTTTAAAAAAAGAAAAAAAAAGAGTTGGATGAATGAATAATAAATACAGTGGATGTACTCTTGATGCACACAGCAACATAAAAAGTACTGATGGATGCACAGTAAAGATGAAGTGAGTCAATCTGATGCATATTCACATTTTTTAATCCAGGTTCTTTGTGAACAGGCTGCATGCTGAGGAAATGTGCCTGTAAAAGAATGTAGGAAGAAAAGGTTTGTAATGACAGTACAGTACATGGTGAAAAATGCATATCAAAATTTGGTTGCAGGTTTGTTTATGATTTTTTTTTTTTTGTTTTTTTTTGCTTTCATATGACATACTTAACCCTACTCTACCAGCCTAGTCTTCAGGATGGCTAATCACACTAATCAATGCGTTTTTTTGCTCTTTGCAAATACACATTTTTGCACAAAATGTACTGCAGAATTTGTATTGTAAAAATATTTGAATAGTTCTTTAGTATTTGCCGCTGATATAGCTGGCAAAATACTAAAAAAAAACTTTAAAAAACACTGGATTTTTAAAGAATGTTTAGATATTTGAGATTCCTGGTGAAGACCTCCAGAAAGGTTTTTACAATATCATTGTTTGTAGTTTCATTTCATTTTATGTTGACATTATTTCAATTCAGAGCAAAATCAGTGAATTACAAAATACACTTCACCACAATGGCAGTGTACAGTATGTGTGCAATATTTCTTCTGAGATTACAGTACTTCAATTTGACACAAAAAGCATAAAACTGCATTATAAAGCTGAAATATGATACATACAAAATATGAAGCTGCAAAACTCTGCAGAAAGAGACAAAACATTTCAGAAGCTACCCGAAAAATAAACCCTTCATACTGTAAATCCTAAAGGCACCTTAGAAAAAGATATATCCCTGTGCTCGAGTGGCTAAAGAGGCTTGGAGTAAAAAAAAGAAAAAAAAGAAAAAAAAGAAAGGGAGATGCCTTTTTGTCTCAAAAAGCCTTACTACTGTGTGGAAACACTAGATCGCCACAATGGATGGAGTTTTCATCACATAATCTTTTTTTTGTAACTGATTGTCTAAGAACACATCCCAAAGACATAGAATGCCTATCTGCAAAATTACAAAGTTTGACTCTATTTAAATTTAAAATATGGCAACATACCAAAATGCTCCACGCCTTTTCACCTTAAACAAATTTTGCCCACAACAATTCATCATTTGCCTCAAACTGTTTTTCTGCAACAGGGTAAATTTCTACAATAACAAAACATGCATGGGGGAAGCTCTCTCCTGTTCATGCAGATAATGATCCTGGATTTTCACTCCAAAGTCTACGAGTAGGAGGTTAAAAAGACAACAAAAACATATATAAAACAATAAAACAAACAAAGAGACAGGTGAATCATGAGTGTCCAACAAGCTCTGTCCTGCTCCGGCAAAAACAATCCCCCTGACATGCTGGTTGAGGAGTTGATCTTCTCCTGCTTCCTCTGTTTCCTCTCCCCATTTCCGCTCATCCCAAACTACCGGCCCAGTCTGTAAAAGTCATCCTCCCTGGCGCATCATCATTGTCAAGTCTCCCTCCTCCTCCTCCTCCTCTCATCCCATTTTATGTCTTCCTTCTCAGGCTGGACAGGCTTGCTCCCCCTGCAGGTGAGAGGTTGGAATGACGCTGTATTCCTAACCAGATAAGAGGGGGAGATGGTGCCTCTGGTTCCACCAAGGAGGTTAAAATCGGAAAGTCACTGGGATTGATTAGACAGGTAAATGGAGCAGGTGCAGAGATCACACCCTGCTGGTCGGGTGGCAGCGGTAAGTGCTGTTGGACAGAGGGTCAGTTCCTCCGTCCATGTTCTGGGAGCACCCTCCCTCTTCTTGGAGACAAAGAGGATGTTTTATCAGTACTACTGTCTTTAAAACTATTTAATACACTAAAAATGATGACAAACGTTTATTTACTGCTAAATTTACAGTCTTTGTGACTGTGAGTCTGAGGTAAACATTAAGTTCCTGTACCTGCACCTTCCTCTGGCATTAGCAGGTGACTTCGGCACGGGCTGGGCAGAGTGGGGTTAGGTCCCTCGTGGCTGGTGCCCAGCTGGAGACGCCTCATGTGGCGGATCACAGCTGTGGCGTTGAACGCTTGCTGCAGAGGAAAAGACAGAAACACGATATAATCCAGAAAACTCCAGAATGTCATTCACTGGAAACTGAAAGTTGACGGGGGCCTGGACAGCAGCCTGAAGCTGTGGTTCCAGACGTTTGGTGCTTAATATGAAGCGATCTCTACTTTGTTCTTCACATAACTGAGTTCCCATCTGTGAGTTTTGAGGAGCTCATTTGAAGAGTGATTTTTTCTTCCCAAACTGTTTGACGTTAGTTGGTTTTAAATGCCTTGTAGAGTTGAGCTATACCATATTTGGCTGGAGAAAAGCAAAGTGGAAATAAAGGCTTTAAAAATAAATGAGTGTGGCTCAAGTTTGAAATCATCTTGTGACCCTTTGGATTTATCTTGCAGCCCTTGAGGTGGTCCTCACACCCAGGTCGAAACCACTGGCCTTAAGATTTGTGTCATTCCCAAGTCTTTAATGTTTCCAACATTTCAAACATGATCCATTCTCATAAATTTAAATTAAAAAAAGCTGTTCTGGAATGATTCCTGAAGTTCAGACCAAGACCAGACTTTTTTACAACTGCTAAACTGTTTTTCCTCCATGCGCACTAAAGGAGAAATAAATCATGTGGCATAAATCACCCTTATAAGAAAATCAAAGGGCATCCAAAATAAAGTGGAAATCTGACTCACCTTCCACTTGCTCTTAGCAAAGTTCTTCTTAATCTGAGCACTGACAGACTCATGGATGTTCTTATCCAGAGCAGTATCCCCCGCAATCCTGACAAACAGAGGGGGTGAGAAAACATGAGTGTGTCTGAGCAGCGGATAGAAGTCACATTGTGCGGCTACAATCATAAAAAGAATTCCCTTAGCACCAACTGTTGCATAATATCCCCATCCTGAATTAGTTAAAAACAAGTAAATCACTTATGTTGAAGTATCAATGTTTTGCTTGGACATCAGAAATCTTTTTTGCATTGTGAGTATGTCACTGTAGAGTGTAGGTGGTGTAGGATCAGTACCAGGGGTGCTGCAGAGCCTGGTCACAGGTGTAACGTGTGTTCGGGTCTTTCTCCATCAGATGGACTATAAAGTCTTTGGCTATAGTGAAAAAAGAAAGGTTAAAATAGTAAATACTGCAGAAGTCACTTATTGCACAACATTAATGCAGTCCATAAACTGACGGAGGCCCAAACCACAAAATCACTTTGATAATGGAAACTTAATAACGTGTCTATAAATCAACATCTAACTGCTGTAAACAAGAGAAAACACATCTTGAGGGAGTTCCCATATGACAGAAAATTGGCCTAAGCATCAGTTGTATCATTTGTTCTAAAAGTTGAGGAGATTTTCGCCAAGAGAATGGAAACAGGGAGCCAGTCCAAGAGACAAGACTGGAAAAAACATCAATATGGGCTCATTGCCTTGACTTGTGGGCTCGGCAGCTGCAAGGTGAAAGGTAGGGATAAAATATTAACAAGTTTAGAAAGCTTGAGACATCACCCTGTCTGTCGGGAAAAGAGCTTGACTGACTCTGGATACAAACTCTTGGATAAGTGGCGGTCTCTGTCTCAGACTCAGGTGGGTCAGGTGGGTGGATGCTAACAAGCCCTGGCTGCTGGATGAGAGGGTCTGTGTGATGCGAGTAGGGAGCCTTGATTGTTGTCAGCAGATCAAAGTGCCTTGTATTTGTCAAAAAATGTGTTGGTAAAGCCCCTCCATCTGTTTATGGTTTTTTACTATTATATAAAATAATCAGTGTAGCAAAAACCTGTTGAGAAAACCTTTCAGCTTTTCCTCATGCGAACGTAGGTCTGATTTCAGCTGATTGAAGTTTTGTGGCAAATGAGAAACAAAAAAAAAAAAAAAAAAATCACATTTGTCCAAGATCATGTTCATTGTTAGTTTTATGGATGTTTTCATGACTGAAAGCTGCATTTAAGAGTCCAAAGTTTTTGATTATTTCCAGGAAACACATGGGCTCTGGAGTCTATGTTACAACACTCACATATGATCACAAGCTTTGGGTTGTGATTGAAAGAATGACATCACTGATGTATGTAGCAGAAATGAAGAAGAAATAAAATGTTTCCCATACAGAGGCTGACTTCATTTCTGTGATAAGCTAGGAGTTGAGAGAGGAGGGAGGATGGTGGTTTTAGGCCACTGATCCAATAGATCCAGAGGAATTCAGTAGGTTGATATAACTTTGGAGATATTGGACAGAACTTACTACAGGGAATTTACAGGGCACACCAAACATGTCTGCTATGTCTCTGTGAAACATCTACATTATACTGTGAGAGGACAGATGTGTAAAATAGCTTGACAAGAACTTTACCTGAATCAGAGATATCATCCCAGTAAGGAGAATCAAACTCGTATTCCGCTTTCAGGATCTGTTCAAACAGTTTGGCATCGTTCTCGTCGTAGAACGGAGGGTAACCACACAACCTGAAATGCACAAGAGAGAGACACATGTCATGTTTCCTCACCAGAGTGCTTTACCACTAGGAATGTCCCATGAGGTTTAAAAGACTACCTGAGCTTCTAAAACTATTCAGGACATGATAGTGACCAAGACACAAAGAACATGTCTATTACAGTTACATAAAAAAATTTCCGTCGAAGAAATGTAATCACCCTGTGTTAAACTATGTTTATGCCTTCTTAGCATACTCACAGAATATAGGCTATGACACCAATAGACCAGCAGTCCACTGCTTTACTGTAGGGTTTTTGAGCCAACACTTCAGGGGCTGAAAGTTAAAAAAAAAGGTTAATATGAGTGTATAGACAAGATAAACACTGTTATTTGACCATGTTCAGCCCTAATTTTATGTTAAAATAATAAATAATAAAAAAAATCAATGTTAAGTATGTATTACTGAGTAAAGTTAAAGCATATCTGGGGTTGCAAAAGTAGTTAAGGAGGTAAAACTGAATTTACGTGTACTTCCCTCAAACTAATCTAAAGTGGACTAGAATGATTTATGACTTTGAATATCTAAATGAGCCTCTGATTGGTAGATGGTGTTTAATAAAAGACAGATTTTACATTAAACTCCTGGTCAGATACTGGCACAGTGCTAATATTGCATGGAGTTTCCTGCCATGTGGAGCTTAATAATTAGAAGCAGACTCTCTATTTTAAGACAGTTTCTGGCGCCTTTACCAACATATCCAGGTGTTCCACACGCTGTCGACATCACACTGCCAGAGCCCTCAATTTTAGACAAACCAAAGTCGCTGATCATGATTTTGGAGTCTTCATCCATGCTGTAGTAAAGCAGATTCTCTGGCTGTGAGGAGGAGAGAGAACCAAAACCAGAAATGTAAAGAAAACACCACCACACTAATCAGGCACCTCCACCATATAATCAGTAAAGACATGCTATGATAGAAAATCACAGATATTTAGAAGACGTGTTTTCACTCTGAAAGATTTTTTGTGAGTCAGGACATGGACATAGTGGGAAACAGATTCTTGAGAGTTAATGAGAAGTTACACTCATTTGCAGGATAACTTTTCCAACACATCTCTGTCCTCAGACTGACCTTGAGGTCACGGTGCACAATGCCCATGTCGTGGAGGTATTTAACAGCATCCAGAATCTGCTGAATGAGCTTACTGGCATCTTTCTCCGTGTAGAAGCCCTTTTCTATGATACGATCAAAGAGTTCCCCACCGGACACCCTGCAAAAAGAGTAGTTAAAGTGAAGTGAAGCTTGAGAAACATTGAGAATGTTGGAGACAACAATTACACAGTCAGACTGGACTCAAATTTGCAGAAATAATAGCAAAAGCCCAGTGATCTGCCAGATTAGCTAAAGATTTTACTAGTTGATGGTTGAAACAGGAACAGTATGGAAAAGCATGGTGTGAATTTTTTATTTTAAAAATATTTTTGATGAAAAAGAGATCGCCAGAGGTCGAGAGAGAAATGGCAGGAGGAAAATAGGAAATAAAGACTTCCTAGATTTTTCCATCTAATTTGAACAAGGAATCTTAGTTGATTTGTTTGTTATGAATATTGGCTATAATACTCTAAATTTTCTATGTCTGTAACAAACACATGCATGAATGTAAAAAGATAGCAGTAATTTACTGTGGGAGTCAAACTGTGGTGTGAATGAAACCATGTTAAGTGTGATGATGTCTGCTTTATATTAGACTTAGAAACCACTAGATGGAGACTTCACCCCGTGTACAGAAAATCTGTAACAGTTTATCTTGACCCTCTTATATTAAGACACAGACATACATGCTTACACACAAGCACACACACACACAGACACCATACCCAGTCAGTTCTCTAACTGAATGCCCAACTTAAACCTTTGTTTCTGGGGTCCTGCATTTTGGTCCCCATGACACCCCCCCCCCAAAAAAAACATGATGAAAGAAAGAAAAAGGGGTAGATAGAAGCTAAATTCAAAGATTCTATACATGAGAATGGCTGCCTGAGATGAGAATGAAGTCACATCCCTTTTCTGTCTGCTGTAATTCTGAGGGAATTCTTTGTTTTGGTAGCTGGTTTGCATGTCTCGTCATTTTTAACGAGACAAAGAGTGCGACCTCCCACACAGCAATATACACATGAAATGATCAAAATTAGGCTACCTAACCCAGATTTTATTTGATATCTTTATGAGGCAAGTGTCAACAGTAGCCAGAAAGCTAATTTGTATGTTTAGGTCACTTGGCAGACCAAAGAATGTAGCTCTTACCCAGCTGAATACATCACTAAAGTTACTGAAGTAACTTTACACCGACAAAAAAACTGTTCCAACCAGTGAAATGCATACTGTGTTTTTCTGTGCATAGTTTTCCTACTTGTCCTAAAAAGGTGTTTTATTCTGTTGTTTCTCTGATTGTGTTTTCAGTGGCCACATTTTGAGGGGGGAAGGAGGGAGATTTGGCAGAGGCCCCCATTTATCAGTTTCTGATGCTAGAACGCCATCTGGTGGCTAAAAGAGACCTACATGGAAGGCTTTAAGAAATGTCATAACGATTATAAACTACAGGAAAGCAGAGCTGAGTTGACAGCAGCCTGTAATAGTTCAGTTGGACAACCATTGTGTTACATTGCCAGTCTACTACTTTCAGTTCCCTGGTGAAAGGTTAACATTTTCAAAACCCAATGCACAGACACTCAAAACATATTCATGAAGGAACACAAATACATTTCAGAGAAATGAAACAAAAATGCTCAGGAGGAGAATTTTCAACATGTCCTTCCCTTTTTTTTATCTGATTTTCTGATCTTTAACAGATTTTTCTATCTGATTTTCTCATAAATCATTTATCTTCATAGATAAATGATTTATGTTTTCTGGAGCTTCTCAATTAATAGTGCTCCTGATCCTAATCTGTCTCTTCTCCTGTCCTCTCTCCCTCTCTTCCTCCCTCTGACATTTCAGTAGTTGAGATGGGTGGGAGGCTGACAGGCTGCAGGTGTGAGGGCGAACTCCCCACTGGTGCTCGTGAGTAGGCAGAGTACAGTGTTTGCTTCTGTGTGTGTGTGGTCATGCACATGGGAGTGTGTTACGGAGTGCAATTAATGGCATGTGACATGCAGTGTGTGGGAGATAGCACAAGTAGGGAGTTTGAAGCAGACATTGCACAGAACACGAATCACATAAACCCACACGTGAATACTCACAGTTGCATGACAAGGTAGAGGTGAGTTTTACTTTCAAATATCTCCTCCAGTGATACAATGTTGGCATGTTTGATCCTGTGAATAAGAAGAGATGAGAAACAAGGTAAGAAACCAACAGGAGTAATTAAACTTGTTAGTTTTTTTAAGTAATTATTTCACAACAGGAGGAAAAAAATAATCTCCCTGGGTTTCATGAGAATTCCTTGAAATGTTTCCCATTGCCACAGGGCTTCTTCCAACAGTCACATGTGCTTTACAGACTGTAGAGGGGGCTATACTGTGTGGTGGCATGCAGCCCCCTAATTGGCTGAACTCCGTGCTCTGCTGCCCCTCGAGACCCGTAGGTGTAGTGACAGGGGTGAGAAGATGACTCACTACATCTAGATTGGTACTATACTCCTGTTCTGTAGTCAAAATGCATCGACACACACTGCATGTTTTAGTATCGTATGAGTTACAAACTGGGTCTAGTCATGAAATATCAAGAGTCAACACTGGACGGTATTGCAAACATTTTGTGTTTATCAACAAAAAACTTTTTTATTTACTTAGCTGGACTGTGGTGCATGACGTGCATTTCTGCATAAAACCCTTTCTCAGGTTCGTGCTTCACATGTGTACCTTGTTTACTGCAAACTGCAGAGGCTTAAATGTTTTTTTATATATAAATACAGGCTGATGTGATGTGATAGTGTGTATCCTTTAGGTCTAAAAAAACATGTTGACTGAATTTACTTTCATAAAAAATATGCAAAGCTGATATGTAGAACATTTTGCATTTTTTACATAAGTGTCTGCTAGCTGTCTTCCTCCTCGCTGCCTTTGTTGGAGCATTGCTGTTTGTTGGCACATTAGTGTCACAAACTGAGGATCAGTGGAATGGTGTTAAACCTTTGAAAGAATGTAAACCATGCAACTCAAGCGATGCGTGTATGTCCTGGTTTGTATAAGTGAGACAAACAAGACGGGTAAAAACTCACAAACATTTGTTTTGCTCCACAGTGTTAGTACTAATAGTGTTTAAAAACAACACTCTGTGCCTTACTTCAAACATCCACAGTTCCCTGATTTGTCTCTTGCTCTAATCATGCGCTCTGTGTCTGTGTGTAACCTATTCATGTAATTTTCTTCAGCACCCACACAGTCAATGTGCATTTGACAGTTTGTGAATTCGCTTGTGGGAGGGAAGACAAAGACAACACAAAGCCACGTGTCTGAGCTGGAGTGGAGGTGACTGTGTATGCGTTCGTCTGAGGTCATGATGGATTATGGCAATGACTATTATCCAGATTGTAACAACGTATGGACACCTTCATTCATCTGCTTAGCTCAGTGAGGAAGGAGTGATAGATCCAGTGAAGGATGAATGATGGATTAAATCTGCAGGTGACCAGACACGTGTGAAAGCCAGTTAGCCTGCACATGCACTTTCACACAAAATTACAATGCAGATACATACAGCATATGTGCTGCCTTAAACATGAGTGTTCGTACAGATGAGTTTAATGTTTGTGTGGATGGGGATCTTATGGTGGAAGCTGGTTATGGTGACTGTCAGAGATCTGAAATGTCTATTGAGGGCTGGTGAGTCATCTGCTGACCTCTATCAGCACCCGTGTATCTCACAGAGCATCAGAATACAGAAGTCAGCAAAGAGTAGAGAGACAGAGTTGCCAGCTCTGCAGCCAGTAATGGCATCTGACTTCTGAATGAAAATGGCAGATCTGCTGATTCTTAAATCCATATTCTGTTGAGTTTTTTTTACCAAGTAATTACAAAGTTGATTGATTTTTTCAGGAAAACTTCCGGATTAGTACCTCACTAACCACTGTGAGTCCAAATACAGCCTCAGCTCATCGGAGAACTCCAGGTCTTCTTTTAGTTTTCTACACATTTGCATTATGTTTTTTTCACAGCTTTGTCACAAATAACTTATTTTCTCAGAAACAATGAGTGGGCCAGCTATGAATGAATGGGTGGTTCTTACAAAATCTGCAGGATCTTAAACTCTTGCAGAGAGAGGAGGTTTTTTTTGAAATATCTGTTTCTGTAGGGTATTTCTTCATAGAAATATCCTTTTCTTACACTATCCACAGAGTTAGTTTATATCTCAGATCAGGAGGGATTCACTCATTTAAGTGAAGAGAATCCAGATCACTCCAACAGAAATCTACTTCTGCCAAAAATTCTCACTATTTTTAGGCTCAAAATAATAAAAGCAATGGGCTTCTGTTCAGAAACACATAATTATTTGGAGTCCAACATGAATTGAGATGATCCACTTGGCATTTCTCACTCTTAACACATTTCAGATATGCTACAGCGCCACACTGCAAAGTCTTCTCAGTTTTTTAACAGAGCTTCTGTGGCAACTTCACACCAGCTCTTGTGATTGGCACAGCTACAAATGACTTAGCAGAGTGTGATTAGTCACTGTGTTTGCACGTCTGCGTTTGAGTAAATATTTGGTCCAAATAAAATGGGAAGAAGATCACCAGCCAGCTTACCAATGTGATGATATCATATGGCTGCATTAGCACTATATCAAGCTATGTGTAGATGAGCAGCCATCTTATAAACAGTCACAAGAAGACAGATGAGTTGACTGACTGTGTCCAGTAAGAATCATGCAGCTCTGCATCTGGACCCAAACAAATTTGGCCATTACACAGACATTTGATTACAAATTATCTTTATATAATTCAAAACACTGTTATATGTGATTTACACAGGGTGGAAATATTAAATAAACAACAGTAAATTTACAGCAAGAGTTCTGTAAGAAATGTCAACATGGCAGGTTTGGCCCTTGCACTGCAGGAAGGAAAAGCAGAGATAAAAAGGGTTATGTAATCTGCTGCTGTCTTGTTTTTAACTTCTGTGGTGAAAAACAAGACAGCAGGTTTACTTCACTGTAAATTTCTTCTGTACTGTCACTGTAAGGTGGAGCTGCAAAAATTAGCTGATAACTTTATCAACTGATTGAAAGAATATTGACTATTTTGATGATAAATAGTTTCATTTTAAGGAAAAAAATTTGTTAAATATATGCTGGTTTTAGATGTTAAAATGCAAAGACTTGCTGATTTTATTTGTCATTTATGACAAAACGTGAAGAGTCTTGTGAAGCAGTATAAGGACATTGATTTTTGGAGAGTGTGATGAACATTATTCAGAATGTTTACGCATTACATGGACTTAACAAATGCTTGACTGATGGAAATAACGTTGGTAGTTAATATTTCTTGATTAATAGTTGGGTTTGCCCTTCTGAATTAAAACAACTGACTGTGATCACACTTCTGAACTAAATAAACCGAAGGAGGGAAATTGTTTTTAATAATAAAATTTCATACATTTTTATAAGAATAAACATTGATTAGTGCAGTTTTTAGAAAAAGAGTACTTAGACTCAGACCCTCCTCTCATGCTCAACATGGGGAGTTGAGGATGACGTGTTAAAATGAGTAATAAAACCTCTACGAATCCCAGACAGGGGAAGGGAACAATGACACTGAGGCCAAGTTTATCTTAGTTTACTCTGTTTGTCAAATTTGTAATCCAACTGCTAACTAAACCTCCACGGTTCTCATTCCAGCATCCTCACCTCAGGAGGGCTCAAAGCTGTATATTGGCTAGAGTTGTGTCTCCCGTAACCCCGGCAACAACAGCTCTAAAAATAACTTGAGACCCAATGTAGATCAGCCATTTTCACCATGGCCTGTAATTCCCCACATCTAAAGAGAAGTATGTTTGGACCACTCCATAATTACAGGGAGTCTTACTGTCTCTTGTCTTTGTCTTAATTTAATAAGACACAGTGTATTTTGGGCATATGACTCCACATTACAAACAAAACCACATTTATTTGCAACGTAATAGGTCTAGAAATAAGTTTCAGTGTGCATTAATTGTATTTTTAAGTTTTCAGGGCAGATTGCAGAACAACTTGTACAGCACTGTGATCTTTATCTTGAGGTTTATTAAAGTTGACTGATACATGCATTGTATTTGTTGCTGTGTGTGCTTAAATTAAAGAGTTGGTAAATCCCATTGTGTTCAATGTAATTATGCAATGAGCATTAAAAAGGTACATTCACAAAACACCGGAGAACAAACAAATAAGCAGTAAATCAGCAGTGTGTCTTTAACAGAAGCTGCTGGTCAGGTTGATCAACATAACATGTTGAAACGAGTCACATAGGGACATATTGCTTAAGAAGGAAATAGCGCCAAAGAAAACGCCTCACACCAAAACGCCTTTAAAATCACACCAAATTATACTTACTATAACTGTACAAAACACTCTGGATCCAAGTCTAAATATAATGTCTATTACATGAATCCCAGATTATTATGTTACAACAGTATCTGTCATATATGACAGATACTGTATCCTGTAATGTGATAGGACTTACATGATGCAGTAATGGATATACAGTGATGAAAAATTTACCATCTTGAACCTTGTGGCTAGTGTTTCAGATGCAGGCTAGAGCTGCACAAACATCTAAATGTTTGTGCTTATAGTAGACCCTGGCTCAAAAAGTGAAAATATATTATTATCCATCATGTTATAATAATAGGCAAAGATAAATGGGGTCTATTATTGGACAGTTTTCAAAACATAAAGGTCCACTTACTTGTGCAGGACTGCTATCTCATTCTCAATGCTGTTTTCTTTCCCCTCTAATGCTTTCTTGGGGATACACTTGATAGCCACCAACTTCTGGGTCCTCTTCTCCTCAGCCAGGACCACCTCAGAGAAAGCTCCCCTGAAACACAAACACACAGGTCAGTCTGTCAGACCTCAGTTCATTTATCAACTGGTGTTTATAGACAAATCTCTTTACATGAGGCCCTGACATAGAGAACAAAAAAGGAAAGAAGTCATGCTTTGATGTTAAATTGGCCTAGCTTTTTTTTTTTTGATAATTTGGCAGATTGTATCTAAGTGCTGATAGAAATTGCAGCCTGCTGATGCCAGGTTGTGTTTATTTTTAACTTCAGCCTCCTCCTGAAGTCTTTGGGTTGCTGAGTCAAGCTTTGGAGACGTAACAGCTAAGTGGGAAGATTTGGGAGCACAGATATCGAAGGCTGTTATATCTTGTTGACAAAATCTTACACTGACACAAAAATGTTCCAAAATTGAAGTGTCACCAATAAAATGGCCATCAATCAGGTGGATTATGGATTAAAGCATGAGCTATGACAGATTTTTACAATGTGTGCAAATTTTTTTTAATATCTGAACCTGTGTTTGTGTGTGTTTCTGTGTTTGGATACCACACAATAGTTTATATAATGGTGTACATGCATGTGGATGATTCGGTTCACCCTATCTTGGTTCAGACTACTAACATACCAGAGAGGCTAAATCTGTGTACAACCCTGATTCCCAGTTTGGGACACTATATGAGACTTAAATCAAATAAATGCGATGATTTGCTGATAAATTTTGAAATATAATGAAATGAAAACAGTTCAAAGACAATATATTTAATTTTTTATCTCTTTAACTTCATTATTTTGTATAAACATGCTTATTCTGAATTGGAACAGGAGCAACAAAAGACTGTGAGAGACAAAAAATGCTAATAAAACACCTGTTTTACACATTCCACAGGTAAACAGGTTCATTGTTAGCAGGTGCTAGTGTCATGACTGGGTATGAAGAGAGCTTCCTCAAAGGGGTCAGCAGTCCAGCCACATGCAAGAATGAGGTTCAAACACCATTGAGACATAAACAATGGTGAAACACCATTGCATAAAGGATATTACAACATGGGCTTGGGAAAATTTTGTGAAACAGGTGGTAAACACAGTTTGTTTGTGAATGACTGCATTTAGATTTTACAAAGCATCCCAGTTCTTTTTGTTGCACTTAGTGATTTTAGCTTATTTGAGGGCCATTTAAAAACATTTAACCATAGTGTGGTATGCTGTCATAACTTTACAGATACCGCACACAGTTTTACTCTACAGTGTGACACTCTGCATTCAAAAGTGGATGTTTATTCTACAATAAACATCCACTTTTGTTTCTCTTTTTCTCTCTCTGTCTCCCTACCAACTAAAATCAATACTGGAAAACAAGCACAGCAACAGAGCTCAAACTAGAAAAAATGTTTAACATTTTCCCATGACCCATTTAACAGTAGAGGCAAACATCTCTAACGACCTCTGGTGTTCTGGACAAGCTCCAGAGATTTTTGACTCAGATCCAAAGATGCACAATACCGATATGGACCTTGTCGATTATAGGTTTTGAACTTTATGCTAATACAGTAGTAGTAGTAGTAGAAGTAGTAGTAGTACAATTGCAGTGAGCCATTCCACAGGAAGAAATTAAATTTCTAAGATTGATACTTTTTCAAACTGCAAGCAAACTGTGAGAATAATTCCGCTGTCTAAGGCAAAGCAGCAGAAGACCCTAAATTTCTTATAGGCTACAATCCCCATGCAGATTATTTAATAATAAATAACATCAAGAGGAGATGCTTTCATATACTGGAACTTATTAGTTTTAATACATGCACATTTGGTCATGGACCTCCTTGAGGCATGCAGGGCAAACAGAATGAAGGAGTCAGTCTATATATAAAGGCATTTTACTAATTAGGCCCAATGCAAAACATCTGTGTATCCTACAGCCAAGACATGTGTCAAGAGCTGTGTTCATATTATATGGAATAGATTGCAGGGACAACTTGACGACTGAAAACTGTTGTGTGATTGCATAGTTAGCAACGTGAAGTTGGATATGTCTGATTTTTTAGAAAAATCCTAATTGTAATGACATGGATGTCAATGTGAACTGTCATGGTTTGCAGTTTTCACCACTGGTTTCTCTGGGTCACCCTGAACGCATCACCACTCACTCACTCCCTCAGCCAACCTCCTCTGCCAATCAATCTCAATCACCTGCACCTGTCTCCACGTTATATAGGTCTCCCTCTCCCTTTGTTCTCTGCCAGATTGTGATGCATTATGCCAAACTCTCCAGCGATATCTCTTGGACTGACTTCCTGGTTTTAACCCTGCTTGATTCGACTATTCGCCCTCGTCTCAACCCTGGTAACCACTTCAGCCTTTGTTAACCGCAAGACTGCCTCGGTTTTTTCCCGTTTTTTTCCTGTCTGAAATTGTGGTTCCATTTCTTTGGAAGACTTCATCAGTTTATCTGTTTGCCCCGGAGCTTTCCCCATATTCCTGTTGCCGTCTTAACGACTCAAAACTGCCTGTTCATTCCCCACCCTCAACGCTCACCCAATAGTTATTTGGAGAAAGAACTCAGTTATAATTACCTGTTGTTTCAGTTGAGCTGAATTCCCTGCATAACTTGAATAAAAGTCATTACCAATTCAACTCCTGTTTCAAGTGTGTTGCATTTGGGTCCATACACCCCACCGTTTCAGTGAACGCTATTTACAAGTTGGACATTTGAAAATATCCTAATTAATATGGTGACTAACTTACTGAAACAAGACTTTTTAGGTGGACGTGCTAATTTTTGCCCATTTCCCAGTGACATGGTATTACTTCATAGCTATAACAACATAGTTTCATGACTGCTTACACGTTCTCATCTAAGCCACAAATTCCACCTGTCTCCATTCAAGCTGCACTCAAGGTTTTCAGTCCTATAGACTAAAAAATGACAAGCAGATACAAAGTTCCAGACAAAAACAATGAAACAATTGTGCATGCAGTAAACAAAAATGCTATGATAAAACTAGCTGTCCACAACAAAATTGCAAAATGATTTTACTTAGAACTACAAATCAATAGAATCAACAGTTAATTCTATTTTTATTACTATGAATGACTGATGATTAACAAAATGAAAAACACATACTGACTCTTCTTGATTAATGTTTCAATTATTTTCATTCTCCTCCTGACTGGAAAAGTGCCAACTATAAGGCTAATAAAGCATTCATGATATTATAGATTCACATTAAGATTCACAACAAGGTTTTTTAGAACAAATGTGCTTCACTGGTTTAACCTATTTGAATAACTGACGTATTTATTCATCTTTTTAAAAATACTTTTCCTTTCACCATTAGAAAAACACAGTTTATTTTCATGACTCATTTCATCTTGGAGAACAACATTGCTGGACGGCTGGTGCATTTTTACAAGGATGTTTGGATCGCACTCAGATCTTGCCACCAAACAGTCACCCATAAATATACTTGCAGTGAACAACTGCATCATTGTTTTGGATCAGGCTTTTATTTTTATCTAATAATTAAACTAACTACTATGCCACTAATGCTGGCAGATTCTGCATGTTCAAACATGTTTCTGTCTGCTGAGAAAATAAACATATCTGTGTGTCTGTGGTATGGTTGGGGGTTCAAACAGTATCTCTTTGGCCACATTTAGTAGCATGTGTAGGCGGAGTGAAACTACAACCATCCAGTCACTGGGTTATAGATACTTTATCAGCTTCACAAACAAGGAAGACCTGGTTTCATCTCAATGTGACCAGAAAAGAGAGACCGTGACCCACAGACAACATTTCCTCAATGATCAGTACATCACTAATGAATGACAAACTCAAATGTTTTTGTCTTATTATGTTTCTTGTAAACTACAATATGCAAAGCTAAATATTGGTGTTTTTGGCTGCTTATACGCAGATGATATTTACTCCTAAACTGTGTTACCGTCAGCTCTGAACTGGAAAATGTTCTCCTCTGGCAGACCCTCTGAGTGCTTTAACAGGAAATTTAGTGTGTATTTTCTGAAAGTGAATCATGCACACAGCATTAACTTCCTGGCTTGAGAATTTTTATCTTAGTGTAAACAGAATAAGCTGTGTGCATTTGAGACCGCTTCTGCATTTAGGCTGGTTCCTTGACAAAACAACTAAGGTGGATTTTGCTATTTCATCTTTATTTATTCCTCTTTTTTCACTGTACAGTAAAATATAGACTTGAATTTTGTACATTTTAGCTCATATCAAGTTTTTAGCATGGCGATAATACATTACAGCATTATTTTGTATTTCATTTGGAAGAGCTACCATAATAATTTAAACAATGTCCAAATTCTGAAAATGTGCCAGGACCCAAGTTGCACATCAGGTTCCATCTCCAAGAAAAAACTCAAAAAGACTAAAACCAGGTGTAAAAGCTACCAGAGGTAGGAATGTACAAAGACAGATGAATATTGCAAGAAGTAGATTATTTAAAACGACTATTTAACTTACAGTTCTTAAAATGTGTATCTGATCTCTGGTTAGCTTTTCTAGAGTTATTAATCCCAAAGCAAACAGGACACTGAGCCCCTTTTCTGATCGGAGTAACAATTATCCTGGGAGTGAGGCCTCGTGGTCACATCTAAACAAGACAGTAAAACTGCCACAGTAAGGCCATGAGCTCTGGCTGAAATCCAGCTGTGTGGAGGAGGTTTTCAGTGCCACACATTCCTGTGTAGCATCTGGAGGATTTAGTTGACATTCTACATGCACTTACCAACAGAACAAGGGGCTCTGGGGAAGTGTCATATACTGGTTTTGCACAAACATTTGGAAAATCTGAGAACAGTTAAGTGTTTTTGACTATAGATAGTTCCATTGTCTTCTTGCTATTTTACAGACAAACCTATTCCTCTGTAAAATATTTGCTTCAAAAACACTGAGGTGCTAAAGGAAAATTTGCTAATTTTTTAATTGTTTAATACAAATTTTATTTTTAAATTTTAATAAGTAATAAAGAAATGACTAAATTGGGATTTCATTCCTTGCTCTTGCAAATTAAGTGAAACAAAAAGCTTAGTTCAGTTGGTCTGCTGACACAGGCTGTGTAAAATAGTTTGTCAGAAGCAGAGGCCTTTTAGCCCTGGCTTCCTGTCACCAAATGGAAGTAAATGTTGTTTACATATAGTCCCAGAAGACACTTCCTTCTTTCTGAAACTCAGTGAACTGAAGAATAAGATTTACATTTGGACAACAAATTCATACAAAAACCACATAACAGGTGAATTCTGCCTAATGTTGACTTACTGTGCAACTCATTCAATAAACCAGGCTAACTGTAACATTATTTTGAGCATGATAGCGATAATTTTATCATTTATTGGCATGCCATGGTCAGCTGTTTTTTCTGCCACAGACATTTACTTGCAGTAACAACTCACTGTTGTTCTGTCCAGATTTAGATATTTTAAAAATTTTCACCAGCACTGACAAAAAGGAGGAAGACACTTTACACCTTTTCCTCTCTCAAAGTAACTTTCTACAGTATAGTGAATAGCCTTTGTATTCCAGCTATAAGGGCCAAGCAGTAGAAGTGCAAGTCTTTTCAAGAGGCTGTGGGACAGATGTTACGCTAAGCTCACTTGATTACTTTACATCTCCACTAAATTACCCTCTAAAATACACATTTGCCCTGAACATCAGAAAGACAAGGCAAAAAAAACAAAACAAACTCTAGTGAACATAAATACCCCAAACAAAAGTCAAATTTTCTAACCTGCCATTGACACAGTGCAGTCTCAGATAACAATAAGACAAGCTCAATATGACAAGCGTGATGAATATATGATGGGTGCTGAGTAGTGTGGTGTGTTTGCTTAGGGCTTAATCCTTGCAAAGGTTTTTAGATGGATTATAAGGTAAACAACTGTGTTTACTGAGCTGTTCCTGTTCTTAACAGGACATTCTTATCACCACCATGGGACCTGTATCCAGGAAGAGGATACACACGCACACACACTCACACGCGCACACACACACCCAGTAGGAGCTATTAGTCACTTAACCCTCAATAGAGACACACTTACTGCCACTATACAAACAGTAGGGCGCGTCCTAAGAAATTTACTAAGCAAATACTTTACACAAGATTTTAAATACAGACAACACAATTTAAATATGCCTCAAACTGCTTCAAACAAAATAAATATTTGCATGTAAATGAACAACATTTTTTCCAGAGATCATCATAGTGCTATTGTGCACAAGTCCCGTGTCCACACACCTTTTATCCAGCCCAATCAGTGGATAAGCTGCAGCCTTTATTCAGTCATTGCTTATAAAGCTCAAATATTAGCATAGTTCCTCCAGTCAGTTATTTATTTATTTATTTTTAATTACATCACTTTTTTCTGTCTCTGAGTAAGCTGCTTGCTTAAAATACACACCTGGTGTTGCTTGGTTTCCGTCGCTACAAGCAACCTTTTCATGTGAGTATCCCACGATGCCTCACTCAGTGCATCAAAGGAATTTAAAACCAAGGAATTAGGATCTTAAATGCCATCGTGCTTGCATGTGTGCTCACTCCCATACAACAAACACACATAACATACTGTATATGCAAAAACATACTGACAGACCACTATAAGAGGCTGTGGTCACATCCACACAGATCATAGCAGTCAAGCTCTAATGATTTTCAATCACAATAATAAAGAATATAAACATATTGATAACTATTTCTGGCACATTTTTACATTCAGTCATCACAAGACAAATGCAATCTGCACTGCCTTTTTTGTAAAGACGAGCAAGTCCCAGAATAACAGTTGGTAAGCTATTACTGACATTTCCCTCAGCTGTAGCTTGTTCTTGGCTTTCACAGGAGTTTGAAATTGTCCTTTGTTAGCATCTACTGTGTTTGGTATCTGTGGCAATGTTGACATGCGAAATACATACGCGTTGTTGAGGTAAACTCAAATGACATTTTTTCAATATCCATGTTGACAATAAACCAGGAGGCTTTCTTCATAAGCTGTGGTGTTTTAAGAATGAAGAACTTCTTTGACTGTCAGCCACAACATTTTTTCCTCTTTAAATCCCACATTTGTCAAACTCAAACCAATTGTGCCATCTGTCCTGCTAAAAAATTTGGTCAATAAGGTATGTAAGCAGATGACAAAATAGTAACTGTGGAAAGGTCAGAGAGACATAGGGAAGGACCATCTGGTCCAATCAGAGCTGAGAGATAACCAACTGTTCTACTGGCCCTGAACCATGAAAAGACCATCTTTGCTCTGTTGTTCCTCCAAACAAAAAGATCTGCAACAACACAGTCCCTCTTCTACTGTTAGAGCTAACATAATGCATAACAACTTTTTATGAGCACAATCAGCTACATTTAACGCTTCAACAAAATACATACAGCCATTGTATTTTTTCTAGCCACAGTTTTATAATATATAAAAAAGGGATATATAATTTTAAGAGAATAATAATATAATTTGGAACCCCTAGTGAAAAAGTTAGATCTCAGTAATCAATATCTTTATTTCAACAATGCATTGCAGACCTGCTATAATCAATATTTTAATTTCAACCATGCATTAAATTTAATCGTGTACTGTAAAAAGGGTAGATAGTTATTACCCAGTTCAGCGGTAAGCCTCAAATCTTGAGAATGTTTTGGTGTCTTTCAGCTCATTGCTTTAGTTTTATGGCCAAAACACTTCTGTCCTGGTTCAATATTCCCACTCTAATTAGGACAGTTTCCAGAAGTGAAAGGCACATACTTTTGACACCAACGCTAAATAAAGGTCTGAACTAACTGTGAACTGAGCTACCTGCCAGCATTAAGCAGCAGACAGAGTTTGTGGCTGGTTATGCTTGAATCCTGTGTTTCCCTCCAAATGATATACATTACAAACATTTCCATGCTGATGGCTGTTGCTTTGGTTGTAAACTGAACCAAAAATGTTTCAGGGTGAATACATGTATCACTACTCCACATATATCCTGGCAATAATAAACCAGAAATTTCAAAATGTCATTACTGCATGACTTTCATCAGACATTTATTGTGTTATATTTGTGAGTTACATCCAAAAATAGTGAGGTCACAGGGACCTCGACCTTCGACCACAAAAAATCATTTCATCTATGAGTCCAAGTTGACATTTGTTCTTTATTTGAAGAAATTCCCTTCTTTAGAAATCAGGCTCAAGAGAAAGGGAGGGATAAACAACCCAAAAACATGATGCCTCTGGCCACAACTGTGGCCGGCACAGAGGCATGAAAAGGGATTAATTTTGTTTATATATAACTTGCGCCAATGTAATCCCTGATACCATCAGGTTTTGTTCACCCTCATCTAAATAATCCCTTAATATGTTTCCATGGTGCCAGTATGTTGGACTTGCTGTCAGTAACTGTGTCCTTTGGCTGAAGATGATGGTGAACTAAACAATACAGCTCACTGAGAGAATATGTCATGATAATATTAGGAAATATGAGCTGCATAGAGATGGAGTGACAGGAGTCAGGTTAGCAAGCAAACACCTACAGACAAATATTGCTACTCATATGTTAATGTACTGTTATTATTTTCATAGGATGATGCAGTGTAATGAGCAGTGACACTGGATTTCCAGTAATTTATAAAATGCATACAACTGTGTATTTAGCTGGATTGAGGTGTTCATCAGTGTTTTGACCGTGTTAATGGTCGATGTGTGATGGGATACATTACTAAACGAGTTTTGAAGTGTTCAGATTGCTCAGGATAGTTCACAGAGCCTGGTGGGCAGTTTTAATACAAATAATTTCTTCAGTGAAAAGAAACTGTAATACACAGAGAATTCTGATCTACTCTCCATCTCTAAACAGTTTCCTATTCATCTTTTGGTATTTATGGTCTGTGCATTTACTTATTCAGCCTCACAGCTTTCAACAATTCAGCTTCCAGTAGCAGCTCTTTTCAGCACAAGACCA
Source organism: Acanthurus leucopareius (assembly GCA_029814765.1). Classification (NCBI taxonomy): domain Eukaryota; kingdom Metazoa; phylum Chordata; class Actinopteri; order Acanthuriformes; family Acanthuridae; genus Acanthurus; species Acanthurus leucopareius. The sequence continues at coordinate 7,205,621 of JAQMCX010000029.1, forward strand.
AATGTAAACTATCTGTCTGACACCAATGCGAGACCTAACTGATAAGTTGCTGCTAAAGAATGTCAAGCATCTAGCCAGCTAAACACAAATATTTTGCTTAGAAGCTGATGGAGTTAAAACGCGGCTAAAAACAGAGCAAATCTTGGACCGAATATTAGCCAGGTGGCCACAAACCTGATGATGCTGATGAAAAGATAATGTTGCTCGGTGGTAGATGTAGGCAATAGTGTGGTGGCACATTAGTTGTTTAGTGGGCCTGAACTCAATGAATACAACTTCTGTGCTTTATTTTTAATGTCAGACAAGAACAGATCCAATTTTCCACTCTTTCAAGTACGCCTACCGAGAGGACTTGCTTTTGAAACACACACAAGAAATAACACAGTGTCCCGAACCAAACTGTATAGTGGATTGTAATTAAGCTGCAAAGCGAAAAGCATGCTTCCCTGAGGATTTCTAGGGCCAGAGATATAATGAACAGGGAAAAAGGAAAGTCCTCTCAAGCCAGCTCGCTGATATGTGAACAGCTTGTCATGAGGGGTAATATGCGTAATAAGGGATTATAATAATTGAGAAAGACTGTGGGAAGATATACATGACAACCCTGCAAGTGTGCTTAAAATTGTTAGGGCCATATAGCGCCGTGAGCAGATGGAGATGCATAAATGGGCTAGACAGTGGGCATACATGCGAGCGTGTTTGCGTGAGGATGTGTATGTATTCCAGGAACAGCCGGCTATGCCATGCTGAGCTGAGCTGTGCTGAGGCGCAGGCTTCTGTTGGAATTAGGTCAGGGAAAGGCTGAAGGGCTGAGGATGCCATAAGCAGGATTGGCTTGAAGTTGGAAACATTTCCATGTTGCCATTTTTCATAACAACGGTTCAACTCTCATTGCATTGAATGCTGGAGTGCCAGAATGAATGTGATTCAGTCTGGGAATGAATCAGCAGCTAACGTTTCTTTCTGTAATGTATTGACTATGCTCAATAACTTAGCTTCAAGGTGACCAGGAGGGTATCTACAAGCTTTTTTTGAGTACAAATGATGTCTTAGCACCAAATCAAAAAATATGTAGAGAGAAGAGAGGAGAGGGTAGATGAATAAAGAGAGACAGACAGAGCGGCATGCCATAAGCCTTACTCATAACTCCTGTATGGTCTTATCAGTGGCTGAGACAGAATTACAAAGGCACACGCAGTAACATGCTGTCCTGTGCTTTGACGTCCAGTATGGGAGCAGGGCACTGTGGAATGACAGAAGGTCTTACCTCTATCTCAACCTACAGCTTAGGACAAAATAAAACCCTGTGACAAAATAAAAGCAAAGAATGCAAAGAAAGGAGAAGTAAAAATGGAAGGTAAATCAATCTTCTCTTGAAGGGCCACTGGTGTGCGCGTGGGGCACTTTCACAGAGAAACAGAGACATGATTAAGGGGAAATATAAAGACAACTGACACTGTAACAGACATGGGATAAATATGATTAGCAGTAAATGATGGGAAGAGAGGGAGACACAGTCAGATAAAGAAGTGCACGGAAAGAGACGGAGATGAAAAATAGATGAGGTGGGACAGCTCTCACGCTGGGAGACTCATCTGCCCCATAAAGGTGGCTGTTTCCTTTTGTCTGAACTACTTCATTAATCATTATATTGAATTCATTTGATTCTGACTCAGCATACAAACACTGAATAATGAAGAAGTCACAAAAATAGCAACTGAATAGTCATCTTGAGCCAAAATTCCCCCAAAACTTCCATTTCTGGGCTCTGCACCTTGACTCACTTAAAATTACATGCCGATGTTTAAGTGCGTGTGTCAGGATTGGCTCTCACTATGTGGAAATCAGGAACTATACAACACAGTGATGAACCTAAGTAAACCGAAAACAATTGGGATTCTAACTAAAGAAATTCTGTTATTTTATGGTGAAATGCATTGCCTATTTGCTTTATGGATAGTCTATCAGTACCATCTCAAAAGTATGCATTTTCATTCATACTAGTCATGACATATGTTTCTGTTTAAATCTGAAATACCTAATGAAGTTGGGTGTATATAATTATCAGGACATTCCTAATAACTCCTCACAAAAAGTTTAATGCAGACAAAAACATAGCTTCCTATATTTCTGAATTACAGTTACCCTAACTTTTAATCTGGACGGTGAGCATGTAAAACTGCAAATAACATATAAATGAGGAAGGCCAGATAGGCCCCTGCTGCATTAAACATAGTATACTGTAATTTTCCTTTTAATATGTATGTAAGTTAGATCTTAGGAGGAGGTAAGAAGACTGGACTAACTATAATAATGTTTTACTTGCATGTCTGTTTTCTGTAATATCCTTCACATTGTTGTTTGTACAGTATTCCATGAATTCAAAATGCTTGATAGACATAAATACTTACTGTATTGAGAACAATTTTGTTCGTTGAATAGCTACAATATACAGAAAGGTCTGGGAAGAAGTTAAAATGCTGGCAATAATGTACAGAATTTGCACTTTATCTTTTTGTCAAAGTGTCTTTGGGCAAGATACTCAATCAAAATTTGTTTGTGCAGACTTGCACTTTGAATGGACACCCCCGCCAGTAGTGTCTGAACCGAACGTGTGTAAATGGATAAATGTTGACATGCTATGTAAAGCGCTTTTAGTGGTCAATAGAGTACAGAAGTGCTGTATGTATGCAGTCCATTTACCATTTTGTTTCACTTCATTGCTCTGTAAAAATCCAAACCATCATACATACAATTATGACCATCATAATTTGCACAGATGTATATAACTTGGAACTGTGTCCCACACATTCAGATGAGTTTAACAACACTAAGAGATGTGTAATACAGTTATTTAGGACTTTTTTCACAGTCTCTAAAACAGCTCATGTCATAATTGTATTAAAGTGCATTTGACACTGAGGCAGAGTCAAACCTTCACCTCTTATCACACAACTTCTTCTACAATTGCATATACCAGAAAAAGTGCACACACAAACACAAATACAACCCAATGAGTGTTGAGTTATTGAACCTTTCCACTCAGAAGCAGAGGGCCCTCAGACAAAGTGGTAAATCAGTGTTAAAACCTTTGTAATGTAGCAGAGAGGCAGGAATATGAGGGAACAAGGGAAGCAAACGGTTCCTCTTTTGAATGCCAGGTTGTGTTCAAGCCCAAAAAACAATTGTTTTTGTGTATGGCAAAACAACAAAAATCAGTGTGCATTCTGGGTAGATGATTTGAAATATCAGCAGTTCCAAAAGGCTCACAGCATCAACAAGACAAAATCTGTGCACACATAGCTAGAGCATACTTGCCAAATGAAAATATCAAACTCTAAAACCATAAGTATTTCATCTTTGTGATCTTTTATCCTCTGAATATGAAAAGGTAATGATCAACATGAGCTCACTCTAAAGTCGTGATGCACAAAAATGCATGAGGAAAAGGTTTTATTGAGAGATTTTCATTCTGAGAAATCAAAAATAACAGGCCGTGGGCGTGAGTCCTCCTTGTTTGGTAAAAAGAGAATATGTGTGATGAATGAGTCGTGTTCATTCAGAGTCGCAGAAAGGCAGCAAGGTGGTGGTGGTGGGGGTGGGGTGGGGAAGGGGGATGCTGAAAGTAAAGGTCTTTAAGAAAACCAAGATGAAAGACTTGTAGAAAAACTTGCTATTGCCAACATGTGCTCACACCCATAAGTGCTGTTATGAACCTTGTCACTCTCTAACACATTCCTCTTTCCAAATCAATTGTGACCAAGAGCTGGTCATACGACTAGTGAGGGCAGGGGCTACTGGGTCACTGAGTGGGTCGACATGAGTGACAGAAACAGGCAGGGGCCAATCCATCAGGTCCAACGATTTTAGATGATTACACCATGCTCCCCTACTCTTACCCTCCACTTCCTCCCTCCCATGCCCTCTTCAGTGTGTTGTACAATGTATTCTGGGATGAAAATGCTGAGAATTTCCCCTTGCTGTTCTCAGCATGAGAACATGTGCACCCATTTAAAATGCCTACATCAGTAGTGAAATCTCAAAGATGTCAGCTGAGTGTGGGAACTCGAAAAACTTTACAAAAATATAAACAAAACAAAACCCCGCTGCTGATTGCTGATTTTAATTCAATTATCTTTATAGTACTGTATCCCACAGTGTATCGCATTAAAATTAAAAGATATACAGTCTCAGAATAACATTTAACCCTAATGACTAAATCTCCCATAGACCTGTGAGTTGGTAGAGCTGTTTGGAATGGGGCAACAAAAACAAAAAAAAAGCTGAATTGCTGTAATGCCAAAAATAATGCTTGCTCTTACATTATAGAGTTTCTGCATTTAAACAAAAAATGTTAATTACACTTTTCTAAATACAGGGCTTGTGAATCTATAACCAGCTCAGTTTGAATAATGATATATTTAACAACATATGCTTGAGAGTGCTGGGTAAGTCAATATTTGAATCGAAGCCAAGGGAAACGCCAGGGAAGCCAAGGGAATAAAAGCAAGAAGTCCTAGATGGCTTGGTTTGTGTGTATGCATGGCATGGTTTAAAAAAGGGTTTGCTCAGAGCCTTCTGCTAATAGTGTAAGGAAAAAATCAATTTGGTATTGCAGATAATTTTGACATAGATATTTTTTAAAAGGAAATTCCATTATTTTTAAACCAGAACCCTACTTTTAAAATGTTTTGGTGTGCAAATGAGTGGTACTAACCAAAAGTTTTGTAACTGCTACCTCAGGGGGATGCCAAGGCATAGCTAAAATGGCTGTAATGTAATCCTTTCCATCCTATCCACCAAAAGTGCTTTTTAGACACTCACAGGCTGCATTTTTTTCCTAGTTTTCTGACAAAATTACCAAACAGATGTCTTAGGAGATAGACCCTTTTTTAGAGTAAAAACCTTTTTCACTGGAAACACAAGTCTCACAAAGTAATTGACTTGCTTGGACAAGTTTTGCAGGATTTCGAGTTAAACAAAAAGTTTTTTCTTTGTAAAAAAAGGTCTATCTCTACAGAGATCTGTTTGGTAATGTCGTCATGCACTTGGAATAAGAACTGCAGCCAGCGAGTATCACAAAAGCAAATTACGTGGATGCAGTAGCAACGGTTCTAGTCGTCCCAAAAAAAGATAACATTTCAGCCATTACAGTAGTGTCCTATTCCCCTGAAGTGATCAGGAACCATATTGAAGCAATTACAAATTCATGGTATGTACAAGCCATTTGCATGCGAAAGCATGGACTGTTTTCCTTCTCTTGTTATTCATAACAATAACAACAACAGTTCATTTTCATGCTTATTTGTATGTCCTGATTCCTGTATAATGAAAGCTTTAATTTCAGCTGAAAAACAGAGGGCAGCAGGACAAGCAGCAAATCCTGTTCCACATCAAACACAGTGTGAAACCAGGAAACAGTCAGGGTGCAGGTGACAAGGAAAGAGAGCCAAAATGAGCTGAATTTCTGACATCAGAGTTGCGGTTTTGAGCTGGGTTGTACATAGACATAAACAGAAAGACAAAGAGACAAACAGAGAGAAAGTGAGTGAGAGAGAGAGAGAGAGAGAGAGAGAGAGAGAGAGAGAGAGAGAGAGAGAGAGAGAGAGGAAGAGAGAGTGGAGGGAATAGATTAATGTAAGTAACAAAAATGAGAAGAGAAAAGAAGGAAGGCGAAAGAGGATTTGAGTTGATTGCAGTGAAAGTGTCGTTGCTATTTGTGCATTATTAATTCCCATCTGTGTTGATTACAAAAACATGTGGCAGCAGCTGGGGATTTACAGTGTGAACCCTTGCATGCCACTGGTGTATGGTTTTAAGTTGGCTATCATTAACATTTGTACCACTACAGATAGGAGTGAAAAAATAAAATAAAATATAAAAACTATTTGTTTGCTCTTTGCATTTTTCCCAATGTTAACTTTCAGCTAAACGCATGCTCTTTGCATGTAGAGACCAGTGAGCGATTAAAAGAACTTCATTATCAGTGTGATTTGTTCATCTCCATTATTGCCAAAATATAAGTGAGTGAAACTATAAGTGAATCACCAGTATAACGAGTACTTCTATAGAGAAAATGACTGTATATGGGTCTTTTTCTTCTATTTTCTTGCAAAAGAAAGAGCGAGTTTATCTCTTGCACAGTGTGCACATATGCACCCGGTGCTGGATTATTAATAGCAAATCAAAAACTTTGTTTCCATAGTGACTGTTTGAGTCCATTATGGAAAGTGTTTCCTGTTGTTACCAAGACAACAATGCAGCAATGGCAAATGAACGTGGCACACAGCTGAGTGACGCGGTGAGCTGGTGATCTCTCCATAAACAAGCTCAGCACCAAAACCGGAGGCAGGTGGAGAACTAGGAGGATGACAATGAGAGGGGTTGATAGGAAAGGGGAAAAATCATTTATGTACCCATCAATTGTGTCTCTATACTTATATAGCTTCAATATGGCTTGATTTAGCTACAGTTTACCTCTACATAACATCTTCCTTTTGTCTATGTACTTGTAAGTACTAGCAAAAGTACCCAATTTAAATAGTCAAATTTTAATGAGACTTTAACTTAAAAAATTACAAAATTTCCCTTAAGAAAGTGTTTACTGTAAAATATAGAGACAGAAACAATGTTAGGTGGCCATCAGACACTGCTATGATTAACTTTAGTGGCAACATTGAGTCTGAATGATGTATCTGTTGTTATTTTCCTGAAATTTGAAGTTCTTGTTAGTAGTTTTTTGCATTTTTTTCTCCCACTGTGCATTAGTGACTTCAGCGTTTCATGCACTCAAGAAAAACAAAAAAATCCATGTATTGTTGTGTTAACACAACTTTATCCTGAACAAACAAGGATGTGCATGTATATAAAAGGAGCTTCAAGTAAGACACCTTGGACAAACACCGAGTCTTGTGACAGTCAGTCTCCATGACTTAAGACGATAAAACAAAGAGCAGAAGAATCATAAGTTATCTTAAACTGCTGTGAACTGTTAGAATATTTGCTCTTCAAGAACAAACTAGGGTTCAAATTGCCTCTGCAAATTTAGGAAAAGCTGTGCAAATGTTTGATGGTAGGATAAACAGCAGGATCACATAGATGGGAGAACTGAGTCAACCCTAGGTTAACTCAAGAGGACAAATTTGGTTCCATCTCAATGACTGAATGTCGTACTGCTGAGAGTGACAAATAACATTTGGATTTTGCACTGGATGGCTTCCAGTATTGTGCTCCTGTTTACTTGCATAAATATAGAACAAACTGCCATATAAGTTGAGTTTGAGAGATCCAGTAATCCAGTGAATGAGTTACAGTTTTTAAATGAAAAGTAGTAGGGATTCCCCTGTGCCTGCCTAAAAATGAAGCATGACCATTTTGAGACAAATTTTTACACACACACACATACACATGAGCACGCATGCACACACACAAACAAGGTCCTCCAAAGTTCAGAGGTTTGGGAGAGAAAGGAAAACAGAGCAACAAATAAGGAAACACAGCACAGGCACATTAAATAGTACTCATGGGTAAAAATATCCCAACAGTATTCCATAGTATAACGCTTCACTCAGGTAGAACTCCTGAAATGGGATTTAACCTGCCAGTTTCTTGCGATGACGCAAGCATTTATGGTGATAAAATGACTTATTGTGATCCATTTTACATTTTCAGGTGAATGGAAAAGATTGAAATAGAGATAAAAAGATTGCTTATCAAAATTTAAACGCAACTCAACCCAAATTCAAAAGTCTTGGCCTATTTAAGTTTAGAAATATAAATAACAACAAACACACAAAGACCTCAGTTGTGGCTATCCTGCAGAACAATCATCCCAATGTATTACTGCATAAATATATTTCCCAGTGTGCTGTGGGATAAGGGGTCTTTGTTCATGCATTGTGTTGCATGCATTACACCCATCACACAGATGTGCTTCTTCTGCATAGACTCATGTTTACATTACAGTTGCCACAGCAAAAAAAATCTTGTCTTCAAAATAAAAATGAAACTCATTCCTTGCAGTAAAAAAGCAGCCACACCCCCTCCCAAATGTCTGACATTCTCCAGTGATGCAGACATACATACTAAAAGGGACAGAAACACTACATTCTGAGATTGAAACTGATGCCAACTAAAAACTCATTACTGCAATATCTCCTTCTGTGACTAATTCTAAGTGTTGGAAATAAAATAAAACTGAAAACGTTTGACTTAGCACTAGCTGAAGCTTTCGAGTTAGCAACAGCCTCACTGCTGTTTAGTGTCACATTTAACAAAGCAATAAGGGAATATGTTTCACTAGTTTCTTGTGTTTTGTCCATGCCTGCGTTTTCCTATACTGCACTATGTTGAGCTCTCTCAGCCACTCTGGCTTTATAAATTACTGTTGATTAGTTAGGTTTTGGCTGTACTAGGTCTTTGTAGAGTCCTTGAGAGTTACCACCTCTACAACTTGATGTGATCCAATGCAACAGCCCAACAATATATTTCTCTTTTGTTAAGCGTATCAGGTTTGTGATAAGATGACTCAACTCTGTGGTAATTTATGAGGCTATGTATTTAGTGGAGCTGCTTCACTTTAAACTGCATTTCCTTAAGATGTGTTTTCTAATATTCTATGTACACTCCTTTAGACTCAGGGATCAGAATATCAGTCCCTTGGGGTCCTGCTTTGAGACTGGTTTGTTGACACCATGTCAGAGTGCTAAATCAACAGGGTTCTGCTAATGCTATGCCAACAAAAGTGAACATTATAAGCCTCATAAAATATAAATTGAAGGGGTATTATTTTACTGAAAATCTACTGCAGGGTTGGTATATTAAATTGCATCAGACTAAGCACACACTGACCACTCCCCAAAAATCCTGTGTACTTATTCTTAAATGAATATTCTTTTGATCTAAGAAGAAATGGTTGTTACCAGATCTTAAATAGAGCTTGGGACACATCCTGCAGACACATCCTGTACAGAAGAATAAGTTTACCAATATAGAGATATGGTCTTAATTGCTTTAGACACTGTTTTTTAATGAGCCTTTATATTTCAGGGAGTTTTTATAAGATTTTATAGAAGTCTCTGTGTGTCACCTAAAGCCCAAAATAGCTGGTTACCTTAACAGTGGCGGTCTGAGCAATTTCAAATGCAGGTGCAGTTTCATGCCACAACAAATAATAAGCTGCGCTGCACCATCTGATCTGCATTTTTACAAACTAATCTGTGCTTACGTTGCTGCTACAGCCGGTTTTGACACAGAAACTAAATAGACAGCCACACATGTGGAAATACATTGCAGTACTTAAGGTTCACATTAGAGCCTTTTATCTTCTGATAACACATGAATCTAGGGACACTAACAGGAACAGCCAAGCATGAATGTACTTGGAGCAGTGACACATTTAAAGGACACACCAAGGCCTTGTCAGAGGGCTGTTTGCACAGGAGGAAATTCATGTCCAATCCAAATATTGTCTATCTAGTCATAACACAGCAGTAATTATCTGCTTAAATATTTGCATAATAGTTAAAAATCAAATATATAAATTAAATGCATCACCAATTATTTAAAAACACATTCCCTTCATTCAATTTGTGGCACAGTTTTACCATGTGTGAAAAAAACCATCATACGAAGCAAAGCTGAAACAAAACAGGACTTTTGCCCCTGGTGCTGACACACTTACGTTCCCAGGATCTCTTTGAAGTCATAGTGATCCTTTACATCTGTGGTCTTCTTTTTCCAGGCATGGCACTCGTCACCCAGTGGCATCTTCTTGTTGTTACGGTCAGAAACAATACTAGTGAAGAAAAAGAGAATATGGAGGAAATGCTCATTACTACCAACAACTTAATTGTCTCCACCCTCCACTGAATTACATCACACAATAACATTACAGTATTTAATACTGCACATACATTGTTGTTCATTTTGTAATATATTGATCATACTGATGTGAATATAAAAAAAAGAGATTTTCCATTATTTGGATTGTTGTCAGTAGTGGATTTCTTATCCTGTATTGTAAGGTGAGGCAGGTTTATTTGCAGTTTTCTGTACTTTCATTCTTCTTGCAGGTAGAAGTCATATTACCATGTGAGAATGTGCCCTAAACTTACCAGACAGTAAGATCTTACAACCAGCTTGACAAACATAGGGTTTCAGAATATACAAGGACATTTGCATGTGTCTCAAGTGACTTAAGAATGCGGTAAATCCTGCTTCCTCTCTAACACAAATTAAACACACAAAACATGTTCTGTGACATAAGGTATTGAGCTGTGTCAGGTTGCATTTAGGGTTATGAGAGGTAATGGCCTACATTCAGGCTCAATATTATAATCATAAAGAGTGGAATTTATGATAGAGAGGTCTGAAAGTCATCATCTACTTGGTTAATAAGTAAACTATAGATTCCCTTCGTTGAACTGATTGCTTAAGTATATGACTTCAAGTACTCCAGGATTCATTTTGGAGTCAGAGCTACATGAAGTCCTGGTTCTTATCAGGGCTGTAGATTCAGGTCACCTCAAGTCAACAAGTTCCTTGGAACAGCATTTTTCTCTGGTAGTTACTTTGACATTAACAATGATACGGTCATATTTACAATGGTATCATTGACTCTATAAGACTGCCTTAAGACGCACAGCTTTTGATGAGAAAAATAAAAATAAGTGCTTTATATGTGTGTGTGTATTCGTATATATTATATAAAATGCCAGATCACCTTTATTGTGTGTGTCACTGTAACAAGCTTGTTCTGTTCAAGTAAGGACATAGATATTAGCCTCACAAACTGGGCCAAATAAAACATCACTTTATGTATGGAGTTTAAAAACACCCCTACCTTTCAATTATCTGTCTCACTTACTTATTTTTTATTAGGAGAAGTTAACATTGATGCTTGTCCTCACTATACTCTCAAGAGAAGGAGTGATCACAGAGGACCCTGCTGTCACTGCTATCATCATCTAAACCCATATAGCTCAAGACCTGGAAGACTAAAATAGCCTTGTTCATATCAGCATGCCTCACTCCTCTGTTCCTGCTGCCTGCCTGGCAACTTCACAGCCTAACTATATGAGATGATGTAACATATTGTTCAGAGCCATTTTGGTTAAAGATGATATAATAACCCCGTTAATCAGTTCCCTATCAGTTGAGAATCAACTAATCTAAATGTGAAATTTTGCGTATGAGTGGCATGAAGCGACAGATGACGAAGGTTTATTTGCCATGTCTTACTCACACTCACACACACACACACACACACACACACACACACACACACACACACACAAACGTGGTGGCCCTCTTGCTGCCTTCACTAATGTCAGAAGTCGGCTTCATACCTGTTGTCATGGAAACCCAAAGGAGCTGCTATGGTATCTGAGAGTCTAAATTGCTTTAGCGTCTAATAGCAGGTGGCAATTAAGGTGGGACTCATTCTGGTCACTTCGATTGGCTGGCTTCACAGTATCATCTTTATCTAAAAAAATAAATAAATTAAAATATATATATATATATATATATAGATCAAAAAAGCACGAAAACATTTGCTGTGTGGTAATATTAGATACAGATTAGAGGCCTGGTAAGGTATTCACTACAAATGTATGGTACAGTTTATTAGTCATGCTTCCACATGACCACAGGTCAGATTTTGAATGTCGTGTTAATTCACAGGTACATAGGACAATCTCACTTCATGATTAGAGGTATATCTTTGCGTGCATCTGATAATAACTAACCAAACAATGTAACCAAAACTATGAGGAACAAGGCTTACAATTGAGCATTTAAATCAAAATCTGATTTATCTAGCATTTCCTCCACTGTGTTTTGCATTCCATTTAAAGCGACTGAGGTAGAAGGAAGTTTCTTTAAATTAGGTGTGAAAAAGCTGCATGCAAAGTGATGCGCTTGGAGGAAGCAGTAAGAGGAAGTCCAAGCAAATGTGTGTAAAAGGCCTCTGTTCCTGTAGTTTAGTAACTGCTGTAGGGGACAAACAAGCAATGCAGAGTAGACTGTAACCCTATTCTGAAGTACATCTTCAACTTGACACCAGTATCTGTCTGTGAAAATGAAGCATCCATTACCGAGAATGATTTTACCCCCGCCCCCATGTCTTCATTGAAAAAAATCCAGAGTAGGTCAGTATGCACTAATCTGAAAGTCTTAAAAAAGAACACAGAACAGTTTAGTGTGAAGGATGAGGTGATCTTCGTATTTTCTCACAATGAGATTCTCTGGGCTTCCTAATGTCTAATTGTGAGAAGAGTAAACGCTGAGTTTGTAGTGCCGAAGCTAACAGATGAACTGGCAGATACAGTGAAACTTTGTGATAATTATGAAAATAATTATGAGCAATTATTTATAATGTATAAATATGATTACAGCTGTTTACACAACATTTGAAGATTTGCTTGTGTTTCTCTATTTCAAATGATGGGAACTGAAAACACTTTTTTACTACTTGTTAAAATAGGCTAACTTTAGACATTATTTTAGGCTTTGGTAAACTGCGAGAGATATGTTAGCATTTCAGACTATTTATGGACAAAATGATACATTTGTTAAAAATGTAAAAGAAAGAAGGATTTATTTGAAATAAAAAATAACAGCTGCAGCTCTGTCTCTTCACCAGCATTATTTTGGCATTATTTAACCTTCAGGCTAAAAATAAATGCAACAGCAAAACACCACTGGGTTTTGGCCATGAGGACACTAAAGTCAGAAAAAGTGTAATAACACATCTCACATACTGCTTGTTTGTAGCATCTCACCTTGCTCACATGTAAATTCATGGAGATTCATGATAATTCATGCACTGAGAATGGCTGACATTGAACATCAAACTCATTTACACATCAAAGTTGCTTTAAATCTATGAATGCATCAATCTTTGCTTGACACCGGTTGTGTTCATTTTAAAATCTACAGGTAGCAACCTGTAGATTACCCAGGAAATACCAACATGCTCCTACTTCTCTTTCATTACACTTGGATTTCACTTCAGTGGAAAAAACATCTGGATATGTTTTGTTAGGCAACTTGAAACTGCATTTCAAGCAACACATATCAAGTAATTGGAACTTTAAGGACAAAGTAGAGCAAGGAGGGTCTGTTTTTCAAACAGCCAAATGCTATAAACAGTGGAATATGGTTTAAGTTAAAGACACGCGAGGGCAGATGGGGGCAAGTTTTAAAAAACGTAGGAGAGAAGGGGGAGAGACACATGCAGGTATTGTATGAGCATGTAGAGAGCCAAAAAACAGCTCCTCCATGTCCACGGATGACATGACTTTTGGCCAGCGGGTGATGATAAGCTGCTCAAAACCCAAGAAGCAACAGGATTGAAGAGGCTCGAGATAGGGAGATGCACAATACCATAACCACATTCCCTGAGTAGTTTGTAACATGCAGCATACACCCTTGTTTCACGTTTACACAGAAGAGAGTCGCTGTACTCACTGGTTTCCCATTCCTGTGATGTGCAGTGGACAGAAGAAACACACATACATACACACGACTACAGTTAGACGTGACAGAATGACATGTAGTTACAGGTGCGTTGTTTGAGTGAGAAATTTGATTAAATTTAATGGCGTTAAGACATTTTGGCAACACCTGCATACAAACAAGCACACAGAGAATCATACAAACAGACAAATATATAATAAAAACGGGTATCTAAGGTTTATCTTAAACTAATCCACTTGTTTTTAATAACCTCAGTGGCTAAATCCTCAACAAAAGAGATGATGTTAAATGTAACAATAAAACAAGTTGATTCTCTTTGGTGTTTAAACAGGGACAAATATTGATTTTGGCTCGCCTTTACAAATATTATTTTACATCTCAGCAGACAATCCATGACACAGCTCCAGTCTGTGAGGGGCTCTGCTTGCCAAGTTATGAATGCAGACTCATGCCAAAGGAATGCAATCGTTGAAGCAGACTCACTGCACAGGACGCTGGATTGCTTTTGAAATTATTTTATTGGCCTGCTTCTTTTTATGAGTTTGTTAAGTTAGGTGCACAGCTACATTTCTGATCTTATAATGCTTTTAGAGCATCAATAGGAAATCTGGCCTGAATTCTAGTTGCCAGGTTTGGATCAACTTCCATAGAGTACAATACATTTTTTGTTGTTTTTCTAGTTTGACAACATTTGCTATTGTTTACTTTGACAGCTTTATTGTTTCTTTGGTAGAATTAGGAAATTGTAGACAAGTGGAGAGCTGCTTATCGATTACCGTGAAACTCAACTCAGAAAAGCTGGAGCAAGACAAAACTCCATTCACATATTTAGAGCAAATAAAGTTGATTCATTGGGTCAAACTGAACCAAGCAGTGGGAGGATGAGGGCTTATTCCTGTGTGCCAAGAGCAACATGTCGAGGGAGACAGAGCAGTGATGAGACAGTTTTATTGCTTACCAGTTTGTATACAACATTACTGATTATAGAAATCAAAAGACTGTCAAACTAATCACTATCCTTCCCACAACAGCTGTCAACTGCTTGTTATGGAGCCCATCCAAAACTGCTGCCTCCCCCCATCCATCAACCCCATGCACCCATTGGCTGACTGAGAGATTTACTAACAGCAGTCTGATTGGCCAGCTGGTGTCATTGACGCACAACAAATCTCTTGTCAAAGTGAGCTCATTAATTGATAAGCAGACTTCTTCTCACAAGATCCCATAGTGAAAGGAAGAGATGTGTGTGTGCAAGAGACAGAGAGAGGGGGAGAGAGTTGAAAGAGAAAGGGAGACAAAAGCAGAAAGAGGAAAGGAAAAATGAGAAATGAAAGACGGTATAAAAAAAACCTAAAATACTCAAGCTGAGGAAAAATACACATTATTTGGTGATTATGGAGAAAATCTAAGCCATTTCTGCTAGAAGATGAAAAATTCCACCGCGAGGGCTTCCTTAAGACATGACTTACAGTTATAATTTGAAAATGGTAGATACTACTGTGTAAAATTAAGCATTTATATTAATTCATTGAGCCGTTTGGTTATGGTTTGAGCGGCGGAATGGAGTCAGTTAGCTTTCACTTCAATCCCTCGCATATTCCATATCAGTATATGATCTACGAAACTACAGCCTCAATTGCATTGGTCCTTATAATGTCAGAATGCATATGTATAAGTGTTGTTAACTCCAACAGCCTGTTTTAAAGCTCAGTCTAGATATAATTTCATGCCAGTAAATGGCCCTCCAAGAGTTTATCTACGTGACAAGTGCAAATTAAATATAAAGCGCCAATTAAGGTTAGCTAACATTCCTCACTGATAAACGTTATTTGAAAAGGAGCTGTCAAAGCCCCGCTAGCGAGAAACCACGCCCCGACATCAATGTAACCTTTGCGAAAGACCCTGAATTTCAAAGTTTGCTTCGTGACAGTGTAACAGCAGTTCTTCCTACCTGAAATTTAGCAGTCTGTGTGGTCCTACAGCCGTGTCCAGTGTCCGTCTGCCTCTCTGACTCGGAGCGCTCTCACACAGAATCTGTACTTGGCAACCTTACCAGCAGCGCTGCTCCTGACGTCACCTCAGGGCAGGACGGCCAGCGGACCAATCACCGCCCGAGCTGTGGCGAACAGGTAAACAGTTCTGCCACGGTATTGGTCACCTCCCACCAGCCGTGACTCCCGTGCTGTACTTAATGTAAAAAGGCTCGGAGGTGAGTAGGTGTCAGTGTACAGCCTTGATAAGGGGGGTAATAAACGAACTTGCTTATTCCGTTCATCTTAATCAGTTTTGTTGCGTCTATCAACGCAAAAGGGATTTGACTCAAGTTTTAAGGTACTGTCGTTGTACTTGCCCATCTTTTTAAGAACAATTTAAAATAGAAACAGACACACACAACAAACACACACTTTGAGCTAAGAAAAGGACAACAAAGCGGAACATGAATAACTGGTTGAAGTGAATAGTAATGTGATGTCACATCAAGGGGAAAAAAGGGTGAACAACATATTGAATGAATTGTGGTAGTGACAATCATTAGTAGTTGTAAAATCCGTGGTTCTAGCATATAGCGATGGCATCAGTAGTCATGGCGACATACGGTTGTACAAATGATCCCTTAAATGCACCACATAATCTCTTATTTGATAGCTAAATCTCATCCACTGGTAAGGTGCACACATTTAAAGAAAAGCCAATGAACCAGATGTCAGTAAGCTATAAAACCTCGTTGGAAGCAGGTTACTGGTAATATTAGCAAGCCTCACTGATCTTACAACTTGATCAAAGTGGCCGTATTTTATTTGACACGGGTGTTTTTCTTGATTTGCTGTTTATTTTTGTAATGCATCTTAATGCAGAATATCGTGCATGATGTCTAGGAGGTATATATATATTATTTCTTTAGTTTGATTCAGCTTCGCATTTGTTCGTTTTCAAATGTCAGTGACTATGCCTAATTGATTGTGCGTTTTTTGTCACAGACATCCCTGTTAAATGTGTCATAACAAATTCAATACAAAGTTAAACGATGCTACAAAATAAAACTGATTAATTCACAATTCAAACAATTCACTTGTTCAGGTGCGGTATACTTAAACTGAATTTGTGCTGTCTCAGCTTGTGGTGGTCTAGTGCTCCATCTCGTGGATTGCATGAGCCCAAGCAGGCAAGGTGAAGTTCATGGCAAGTCTACAGACAATACGTGCCGAACACAAAACTCAGTTTTAGGCAAAGTAAATAGGTGTAAAACATGAATTCATTCAATTCACCGTCAGGCTAAGCAGAGTCGTTTATTTTTAAGGGATTTAAACCTTATGACTTCAGTGTTAGGCCTGTGCTTTTATTATTGTGCGATTTTCTTTTAAATTTCCATTAAGATTTTTATCTTTTTCGTGGCAGGAGGAACACCGGTTGCTAATGAAATAGTGGGGGTTGCATTTCATTGACATGATGTTACAATGTATTGTATAGTTTGTGTTACCCAAATGAAATATTGTATAATTAAAATGTCTAATTACACCTCTGTTATTAATTATTACACCCTGGCCTCCCAAACCCTCCTATTAACAGATGCAAAATAAAATATGGAGCGTCTAAATATTGAATAACAAAGTTAAAGCGGGATGTTTGAAAGGAATGGCCTTTTATTGTAGCTGCTTCAAACTGCCTTGTAGTATCCCTGCTTTGGGGTCCACATGCAGACGCTGGGTGGCGCTGTGTCAGAGACGGGGCGGTGTTTTTGGTTCAGTGGACCCTCTCTCTCCATCGTCGGCAGTGAGCTGCCAGTTGCTAAGTGACGAAAAACTATCGAGTGCCACTGATTTCCTGCGTTTTCAAAATCTCGTCGCTGGTACTGAACAGATTGTTGCGAACTTTTCCTCAGAGATTTTTATACATCAGTCCCGTGGGTGCGGCTGTATTATGGGACGAAATGAAACCGTTATTCGTGTTGGGAATGTCTCGTAACGATTCTGTGTTTCAGGTCGCGTAATGAAGCATTTTGAAGAGTGATGAATAATTACCTTTTCATTAGGGTCGTTGGGAAAGGGAGCTATGGGGAGGTGAACTTGGTTAAACACAAAACAGACCGAAAACAGGTGAGAGACAAAGCATTTCTGGATATCGATACTAAACACTATCAGCAACGTACAGTAGTAAATATTGTGGCCGCTTGAAATTTGTAGCTTGCTGCTGCAAAGAACATGCTAAGGTTAATCTTGCTTAAAGTTAGCTAATGGTGGCTAACTAAAACCTGACAGGTTATGTACGCTCTTGAACGTTATAATTGAATTTATTGATCAAACATGATAATGTTAACTCATCAACTGCATGGGAGAAATACCGAGACAAAGATAAAAGCGAAGATAATGTATGTCAGTACTTACATGACTATAACACTTAGTTTGACGGTTTTATAAAAGTTGTTTTCTTATCTACAGTAGTTCGTAGAGACTCGAATTAATGCAGACAACAACAGAAATATAGCCATAAAAACGATTAAGTTTAGGTAGAAATGTCCTATGTCATTATTTCATGGTTTTAATAGTATTTATTCATAAGTCGATCCCTGTAATTGACAAGGTTTGTCAATTCGTCTTTATGCTGTGTAGAGGTAAAATAATATTGTAAATGTGAACTAATATTGAGTTTAGTTGTTTTAGTTTGGTTTAAACCGCTGTGCAATTCTGTAGACAACAATACATGTTTAGATGCTCGTGCACTGATTTCTGAATTCTTCTGATTGTGTTTTTTTTCCCAGTATGTTATCAAGAAGCTGAATTTAATCACCTCCTCAAAGCGGGAACGACGTTCTGCTGAGCAGGAGGCGCAGCTTCTGTCTCAGCTGCGACATCCTAACATTGTGACATACAGGGAGTCCTGGGAGGGACATGACTGCCAGCTGTACATTGTGATGGGTTTCTGTGAAGGTGGTGACCTTTATCATCGACTCAAGCAGCAAAAGGGCGAACTCTTACCTGAAAGGCAGGTGGTGGAGTGGTTTGTCCAGATAGCCATGGCTCTCCAGGTATGCTGTGAGATTGAAAATGACAGCCATATGTGGGTCAGAGGTAATTTACTTTCTTTAAATAAGTAGACAACTGAAGATGCTGTTGTTATTTTAATTTGCAGTACCTGCATGAAAGGAACATTCTTCACCGGGACCTTAAAACACAGAACATCTTTCTGACCAAGACCAACATCATCAAAGTTGGAGATCTTGGCATCGCACGAGTACTGGAGAACCAGAATGATATGGCCAGCACACTCATAGGGACGCCATACTACATGAGTCCAGAACTCTTTTCTAATAAGCCCTATAACCATAAGGTAATGTAGTTGCCTGTTGCTACTCTGTGTACTTTGTATGCAAATGTTCATAGGGACAGCCTTACACATGGATGTTTTTTTTTTTTTCAGTCGGATGTATGGGCCCTGGGCTGCTGTGTGTATGAAATGTCCACACTGAAACATGCCTTCAATGCCAAAGACATGAACTCATTGGTCTATCGCATTGTAGAAGGAAAGGTGGGTTTCAGTTTTTTACATGTATTTTAGTTTATATTCTGCTGCGGTCAAGTTTGAATAGTTTTATGTTTACTAAATTATTTATGCTTATCCGAGTGATATCAATCATCCTCTTTTAAACAGATGGATTTCTCATAGATGAGAGTCAATGTTTGTTTATTTTTATCAGAAGAATTCAGGGCAGTGACCTGAATAACCACAGATAAAAAAGCTGTGGGTTTACTGGTCGATAACTTCACCCATCTTTACCAGGAACTTAATACTTGATTCTCCTCTAGTTAATAAAGCAGATTAGTTTTATGTGCCTTGATATCTATAACGGAATTTTTGTCAGAAAGTAGTTTCACAGTGGTTATTAACATTCATTTATGTTTTTTACATCAGCTGCCACAGATGCCTAGTAGGTATGATCCCCAGCTGGGAGAACTAATCAAGAGCATGCTGTGCAAGAGACCTGAAGACAGGCCTGATGTGAAACTTATCCTCCGGCAGCCTTACATCAAACGACAAATTGCCATGTTTCTTGAGGCCACTAAAGAGTAAGTGACACTGTCAGCAGACTGCCTTGCTGTGTCTGATTTCATTAAAACTATTTTTTAGTTTGCAGAAACTTTACCAAATTCTTTTTATCTTCTACTGTCATTTCTTTCACTGTATTTTTCAATCAGAATACCTTCCAATTTTTTTCTGTGTGTTCTGGTTCTTACCAGAAAAACAGCACAGTCAAGAAAGAAAGCAGGTGGTGGCAGTGGTGACTGCAGGCCCAACACTGCATCATCTGTGGGGTCATCTCAGCCAAAACCTCCTGCCAGGGTGAAACAGGTGAGTGGCTTGAGCAAGGCAACTGAAATATTTTACAGTATTCCCATGGTAACTCATGAGGTCAATAGAGATGTGCTCAGTAGTTCAAAGCTTAATTCGTAACAGTGACATAGGAATTCTAAATGAACATGTTTTTTGCAACGTATACTTTACCTGCTGCCTTCAGGGTTTCAGGACCAATCTCCTTTACTTCTCTAGTATTTGGGAAACAACAGATGAAACTTTTCTTGTTCTTGAAAGGCTGCAGCACTTACTAACTGACACACTGTGACCTGTACTGTTCATACACTACCAAACTGACAACTTACTGCCAGCCTTTTCCTCTGCTCTCCTCTCATTCACCCAACCGCGCACTCACTATACACACATATTACACACCGAGCTACGTGATTCTTAGAACAACAAGAAAACAGTGGAGGACACTGACTGTTTTGTGTTCATTTTGCTCAATATGTGGTTGTGTATTGCAAAAACAAGAGAAACAAGCCTTTTTGAGAAAAGGCTGCAGGCGGAAAGACGGAGAACTTTTGAAAATTACAAGACTGTGTGGATAGATGAAGCATAGAAGAAGAGACTTGGTCAATTCTATCTGACCAGTCACTAACTGAGGTGTTTCAACTCCACCCAGAAGTACCAACTGAGTGTGCTAGGTACCTCAACAGAGTATTAGAGGAACTGGAGTGTTCTTTTGGTAAAATCTAAAAATTTTGACAATAAATAAAGAAAATGACTTTACTAATGTGTAACAAACTAAATTGAACCAGATTTTGTGGTGTAAATGTGGCTATGCGGGTATTTCTTATTTTATAAATAATAAAGTTTGTTTGGTTCAGGAAGAACATTTTGATTTTATTAGAGGCTGGCTTTAATGTTTTTTTTCTGATATCAACCAAAGTATCTTAAGTGTATATTATATTTTTATTTATTTTTCCTCATCCTCAGAAAGAGGAGAAATCACAACAGCATAAAGTTCGGAAGGGCGTCGCCGAGTGCACTCCAGTCCCAACACCTCCTCCACCTAAACCTTCCTCACCTGATGATCTCCAAACCAGCATTGCATCCCTGGCAACCCTCAGCAACATTAATATCGATATCCAACAGAAGGAGGATGAGGACGTGATAAAGAGACAGATGCAGGGGCCTCAGTCAGTTGTGTCACACCATCAGGCTGATTATGAACCTGCGACAAGCAGTGTGCACAAAGACAGCAAGGGACGAGGGAAACCAGATCCCTCCCCCTCACCTTTGCCTGTTAAGCCCCCTGTGAAGCCTGTATCATGTGTTGGCAGTGGGGGAGGAGATGAGAGGAGGACATCCAATGGGGTGTTGGACATTCATTCACAGATGACACCAAACACCTGGGATACGTTTTGTGTCTGTGAAGAGAAAGAGATGTCATACGTGAATAATAAGGATAATACAATGGAGTTACTTAAAGAGGCTGACTTGCAAAACACAAAGATGGATTTGGAGAGAGAGGCTGATTTTTCCATCCCTGAGAAGAAATCTGCCCACAAATCCAGTGTAGAAAATGTTGGATTGTCAGTGGAGGCGAATATAGATAATAAAAATGAGACTGTTAACCTTCTTAAGGGAGCTCCGGCAAAGCCCCATACCTCAGACATTCAAGTAAGTGCTCTTAGTAATATAACTATGTTTCTGTTTTTTCCTTACTAAGTATTCCTGTCTTATTTGTTTACAAGGGATAATTTATGTCTTTGCAGGAAAACCTAGAATCTACTGAAAAGCTGTTAGAGCCGTTCCCTCCAACACTGGCGAGTGTTTCAATTCTTGTTCTCAATCTATGCCAAAATAGAGCGTAAACGTAACCCTAAGCTGACTGTATAGCATTGCATACTTCTATGAAAGTACAGGAAGTTTTCTTCTGTAATTGCAATATTTTTACCACAGTAAAAATATTATGTGTGTGTTCAGGAGCCTGTGCGGGAGGATTCTTCCTTACCAGCCAGTAAGCCTGATCTGATCACTCCGTTCCAGCCTCCCCTTTACTTTCCATCAGAACTTTCTGTATCAGAACAGCCCAAAAAGAAAGACACAAAACGAACACATGGGGATCAGGACAAGGTAAGGATACAGCCAGTGAAGTTGATTAGTCTTTTTGTAAAGCTGAATTTATCTTAATTTTTATTAATCCTTTTTTGTGTTTTTTTTAGTCCAAGGTGGCAGCTCCTAGACCATTACCTCCACCTCCTGATGAGCACATAGCTGTGGAGGTGAGGAAGAAGAGCAAGAGGAACACAGAGAGGAAGAAAGCTAATGTAGCTGCAACCTCCACATCTGTTAGTCAAGACGGACTCTTACCAGTGCAACAGGTTACAATGCTTCTTCACTTCCATACTGTACACAACCACATTAAGACGTATATTTCTGAATATACACTCTTGCCAAGACACTCTTTTGTTTTGCTAAATTAAACTCTTAAAAGCAAAAGTAGTTCAGAATTATTTTTTCAGTAATTGCAGATCATTTAAGGCCGTAGTTTGTAAATTTTCATATTGAGATTTGAGCAGCGTACAAAGAAACACTGAAAACACCTAATCCTAACGTAATTCTTTATTAAGCCACATGGCATGTTTTTTTTTCTTTTTCTGAAATTAGAAGATGCAGTTTATTCATCACATAAAATGGTGGTCACTTTTATTTTCAGGATCGTCCTCTGTCTGCCAGAGAGAGGAGAAGACTGAGGCAGTCCCAGGAGAGTGCTGTTCAACCAGGTACTTCCTGTCTTTTCCTTACAGAAAAAGATCATTATAATTGGACCCATAACAACAAAAAAAACCCCCAAAAGGGTAGAACTATAGTTATATGAGGTTTAAATAGAGAAACAGTAGTTGGCAGTTGTTTGATGATGACTATGATGATGATTAGTGATGACTTTTCTGCTCTTTCCACAGCAGTTAGTGTTACAAGAAGGGCATCTTATGATGTCACTTCTACCAAGGATGAGCACTGCAATGCTCCAGTTTCCAGATCTGTTTCAGACACTATTACTGAGACCAACAGTAAGGTACTTGACACGTCGTTATTGAGACATTCAGTTTTTTCTTTGTGAATTTCCGGAGAGGGAACTGCACCTTTTAAATGTGCACCAATGTGGCAAAATGACAAGATGTGCCTTTTAGGGGCTAATGCCGCAAAACAGTGTATTGTCAATTGTGGTCTGTGTCATAACTTGTGTCACATTGGTGGAATGTGTTTCATTACAGGAGGGTAAGCTGCCAGAGCAAAGGTCAGATGATGACGATGACTGCAACTCATCCACAAGTTCCACAGAACGTTCAGAGGGAGACCACAGGGAAAGGTGAGAGCAGACAGGAGAAATCAATTCAATGAGTCACCTCACTGCTTTGCTATGTATAATAAAAGCTCTTGAAAGTCTGTGTCAACATAATTGCTGTTTTACATTGCTAAATTTCTATGACTATGGGTCATTTGCAGGAGGACTGGATCCAGCGACATGCAAGACTTAGTCCATATGATGACACAAACTTTGAGAATGGATCTTGGAGATGGTGTGAATGAGGCAAACAAATGCACATTTGGCTCTACTGCACTGCCAGAATTTAAACTGAACAGGAAGTACAGGGACACCCTGGTGCTTCATGGGAAAGCTCGAGCAGAAGCAGAGAACCTGTCGCTTGGTGAAATACCAACAGGTAAGATACTCTGATCAAACTTTATTCTCATCAGTCTACTCCTCGGAGGCTTCCTCTCGTTTAACTAGCTTGTTTCTCTGCAAGGTTCTACATCTGGTCCAGCTAAGATAAGGAGAGCAATAGAAAACCTGAGGACAGATGTGGTGAAGGGCCTAGGAGTCAAACTTCTGGACAGAGTCTTGGAAATCATGGAGGAGGAGGATGACATCAAACGAGAAGTACGATATAAAAGAAGTGAAACACATAACTCCAAATCATATATATTGTGACCATAACCATAACACTAGCAAGTGATCAGTAAAAGCAAGTAAACTGGAGGTAGAGCATGTTTTTTGTTTGTTTGTGTTTGCACGGTGCTTTGCAAGTATTTTGCGATATTATGGTAAAATATATTGTGCAGGAAGTATTAAGGAAATCACAAAGATGTAAGCCAGGTATGCAAGTTACATATAAAAATGGCTCAGTGACCTTTAAATGCATTTGTCAATTAAGGGTCTGACATGACAGCACAGACACAAAGTGTTTGTTTACACTTAATTGGGGCTTTAAGTTATGATAAAGTGACTTCTTATCACACCTTTGTGAACGATCAGCTTGTCCATGGACAGTGTAATCAATCTGTCTTTTAAAAATTGAAAACCAAGTTTCCTGAAAACCTGTCCTTTCACCTTTCAAAAATGTCCCTATTTCTCTCTACAGCTGTGCCTTCGTGATCAGATGGGGGATGAAAAGTACCATGCTTATGCTGTGAAGGTGAGGCAGCTGAAATTCTTTGAGGATATTGCCATCAAAGTGTAGAGGAAGCACTGTGCATAAGAACACACACGAGCATTTCTGCATCACCACTTGGGAAAACAGGTTCACAAGAGAAATCCATCTGGACTGATCTTATTTAACAAAAAAGTTTGTATTTGGGAGAAATATTTTAGTTTTCAAGCAGAAACTTGAACTAAAGTGAAAGCTGGTCAAGATTGTTCACTAAGTCAAATTTATTTCCTGTTCGAAGACATACTTGCTGGTATACATTTATCATTCACGAGTCCTGCTTCTGTAATGGTATTTCACAATGCATCTGCCCTTGGGTGAGCAACTTTCTGTGAATTCACTGTGTAAAGTTTCTTTTTCTTTTTTTTTTACTTCAACCTTTAAATGTATGTTTTGTAATTTTTCCTAATTTTCCAGGAATGTCTATGCAAAGATTTTGGGTTATATTCGAGTACTCCTCATCTTTCTACTTTCTGTAGTTCATACGTAGTTATTTATAATGCTAGACAGAATTCTAGAAATTGTTTTACCTATGCTGTATCTTTAAAGACACTAGTTCTCACTTCTGCTATGATGTATTTTATATACACAAAATAATGTAATGTAGATTCATTGTAGATATTAACATTTTAATTAATTGTAATAAAACCTACAAGTGTTTTGTTTATACCTACTTTTCATGATGTTAAGAAATACAACACAAATAATTGACAGGAACAAAAATGAAAAAATAAAGCATAACTTTAAAAAAGGCAGAAATTCATCTTTGTGCCGTTATACAGTCATGCAGAACAAAAATCTAAATACAAATGACACATCCCATTTTTAAAACAAACAGTATCAGATGTTTATTATTTGAACAAACAAGTATTAATTATTGACTGATGACATTTTCTTTCAAAATGCTTCCAATGGGAATTGTAACACAAAATTCTAAATCATTTCAAATATAAAAGGATGTATTAACAATCAGGCATGGATAGTTCACAGTTATTTGTGTTTCTTCTTTTTGAGAGTTTCCTGAGGTTTTTGGCCAGACTCCCCGCTGGTCTCTGGTACAACAGGCTGCCAGGATAGGGGATTTCGTCTGTACATAGGCCATGGAGGCAAGGTCAACTAAAATCAAGGCAGAAACAAAAGGAATAACCTCATGTCAGCTATTGGTTAAGACAAGGTGATGTTACTGTTGTAAAGGCAAAAACCTATGCAAATTATGTTGGGTTCACATCATATCCATGCATCGTTAATTCCCCACCAATTAAGTTAACAATCATAGCTACAAAATAAAACTTACCACACAGGACACAGCAAAACCAGCCAAGACTATGTACACTGTCCACCCGAACTGTTCAATGATCAGACCATACACGAATCCAATAACCTGGAAGACCATACAAATGGTATTAAAGAACCTGCTGACACGCCATGACATTTTTCGTGGGATGTTCCGTATTGCTTCTCGCAAGTATTATGGCCACATACCGCTGAGACGAGTATTATTCCTTGGAAAATCTGTTCAGCCAGCTTCTGGCCTTTATAATCCTGGAACACAAAGGATAGACAACATTAGTGCCCGAAAAAAAAAAAAAAAAAACAGTTCACACTGAGGTAAGGGTGTGTAGTTTGATACAATTGTTGCACGAGAAAATTTCCACAAGACAAGAATTATTAGTCGGCTGCCTATGCCCGGAAGTTTCAATTATTTTCAATTTATGATCATGTTTCAAAATATAGGGAAAGAACGAACGACTGATGGCCGAGGTTAAGTGTGTTTAATGTTAAAAGTTTCTGTAGATCAGAAAACGTAGTTGGTTACTGTTTCAAAGGATGTCGCAACGTTAGCTAGCAGCTGTTACCAACGTAACGCTAATTGAACCAGAACAGAAGCTAGCAAGGAAATACAATTAGCTTTAACAAAGGCATGAAGAATTAATGAAAAGCTAGCGTTATTATGCAGCTTCACGTCGAATAAGCTGATTATTTCTTACCATGTGCGTGGGAATGCTCTTAAATACAGACAACATCTTTCCGCTTAACGTGAACAAGCATCAACGGAAAGTAAAGCTCAACCGGAGAAATTTCACTTCCGGTTTTAAAAGATACGTTGTGTTGTGAAGGACCCACTTGGATGCTGCTAATATGCTAACGCGCTAACCGGCGCTAACGCAGCTCGCAAAGCTATAAATGGTACGGATTGGATACTCTACAGTTAAACTTGGTTTGGTATTAGTGGAGAGCTGTGCCTGCCTAAATGACTGCCCATTAATATGTGTCGCTTCTTTTGGCTATTTTATTTTCATAATTAAATTTTTGCCTTGTACCTGAAATAGAAAAAGCGATATACATACTCAATTAAACTCGAACTTATTTTTTATACTCGAAAATGGTACGTAAATGTGAATTTGCAATTAGGCAGACGCATGGGCATCCATTACGTTATTACGTGCACTTTTGATAACGGCGAAACTTGTTGATGTTGAGTTGGCAGTTTGGCTCAAGCGTGAATGACTCTTGCTGTTTCGCTTTTTAAATTGATTTCACCTGCGCTGAATTTTCCTTTCAAGCATTTGAGCGAACCGTTAAAAGCCACACGTATGGTTGCGGTCCCGTTGTGTGTTTACGCGGTCGCCACGCAGTGGTAGAGCAGCAGTTCAATACTCATTAGCTAGCCATCAAATACATCATTGACTGCACTCAGTGAGACTCAGATTTTTTTTCACCCGTTTTAATTTTTGGATTTTCATCAGGCGTGCTGGAGGGACGGATGCAGCCGTTGTCATGACACTGAGGAGAAGTGAGTCGGTCTTGATAGAGCGGTTGCATCAATAAAATATGTCTCTAAATTATGTCTAACGCTACAGCCTGAATAGAAAACAACAGTGAAATACAAACTAAAAGTAGATCAATAATGAGGCTGATTGTCCTTAGTTTGCATCTAACATTACACCTTAACATTTTGTAGCATTCAGAGTTCCCCCACTGCCACCGTTGCGCAGTTATCATCAATATGAGCTATTGGTTGTGTGTTTCAGTAAACGTGGTTATTCTTGTGCTGCTGGCTGTGGCCTTTCTGATAATAGTTCAACGAAATCTCCTCAACCTCAGTGACTTTTTACACAAGGAAAATCCAGGTATGTTTTGTTCTTGAGCTGGGGAGGTAAGTTTCACTGTGTGCTTGGTGTACGTACATTGAAGTCATTTCTTTCCCTGAAAATACATAGTGTGTTGTTATTGTGAACATCTTATTAGACAAACTCAGTACATTATAAAAATTAAACCATGGAGGAATGCTCTAAAACCCAAGATATGTCCTTATCCAGAGGCTGGGATGATTCTTCCCTTTGAATCCGAGTTGTCTCCAGACCTCAGACTGGAGACAGTGAGGAAAGGAGAGGAGATCCCTGTCCTCATCACTGCTGCTGAGGAGAGACTAGGTGCTGTGGTCGCTGCCATGAACAGCATCTACATGAACAGTAAAGCCAATGTCGCCTTCACCATTGTGACCTTAAATGACACGGCGGATCACCTTCAGTAAGTGAAGTATATCTGTCTTTCTGCAATATGCATACCAATATTATTAACTAGGTATGCAAGCTAAGAGGAATTTTCCAAATGTTAATATTTTTTTATTTAATCAACCATAGTCTGATACAACTTTGTTTTACCAACAGAATGTGGCTCAGTAAGACAAAGCTAAAAAGTGTAAAATATAAGATAGTAATTTTCAAGCCTGAGCTCCTCAAAGGGAAGATATCTAAAGATCCACAGATGCTGGAGGCTGCAAAACCGGTGAGTCAGTGCATTGTTTGTCATTTGGCCATAAAGGGCCAGAAAAAGTATTCATGTTACTGTTTGTCTTAGGGCTGAGGTTTTCAAATTAAGCTTTGAATATCTGTCTTCATAATTTATGATGTTATCAACCTTAAAAAAAGCAGAAGAAAGCCTAAATTTTCAGTTTTCAAAATGTTATTTTTTAGATTAAAATGATTCAGTATTTTTTATTAAATTACTTTTCTTTAATGTGTATAACTTCAGTTTTTCTATATATAATGTGTAAACATATAAGTATAAAAATACACAATAATACTTGTCTGTGCTTATAAAGAGCTCTGATGCAGCAGCCTATTTCCATCCGAGTCAACACTCTGTAGTCTTGCTTAATATCCACCTATGACACTATCTGATTGGTTGCACAACACTGAGGGCTTCTCAACACCAAAGGCTACTTTGCCACAGAGCACATGCTCACACTGGTGTTACTCCAGTGAGTGAGCAGAGCTGACTTTCAAAGATAAAGCAACAGAATTTAGCTGCAAAAATAACACAAACTAGTGATCTATTAAATGATGATTGAGGATTCAGTGGTCAGCACGAAACCTCAAAGCCTTGACCAGTTCAGTACAGCCCTAGGGTATTGATGTTCATTTTTTGCAGACTGTGTTTTAATGGTCTGTTTTTTTCAGTTGACTTTTGCCAGGTTTTATCTACCTTTATACATGCCCGAGGCAGAGAAAGCTATCTACTTGGATGACGATGTCATTGTGCAAGGTAAGACCTCACAATGACAGAGGACATGCAACATAGCATCAACTTAATGATTTCATTTTTCAGTTGCTTTTAACAAAATGTGTCTTCAGTGCACTGTTTCATTTATTAGTTCTAACATGTTATCACAGTAGGGGAAAGGTTCTCAGAAAGGGAATTAAGGGTTGTTTTTTTCCTTTTACATCTCAGGGGACATTCAGGAACTGTATGAAACCAATCTTAAACCAGGACACGCAGCTGCCTTTTCAGATGACTGCGATTCAGCATCTGCCAAGGGCATCATTCGAGGAGCTGGAAATCAGGCAAGCATCTCTTGATTTCAGTTTCATCAAATAAAAACAATTATGTATAATCTCTATGGTAAAATAATAAATCTCTCTCTATAGAATAACTATATAGGTTTCCTAGACTTCAAAAAGGAGGCTATTAAGAAATTGGGGATGAGGGCCAACACATGCTCCTTCAACCCTGGTGTCATCATCGCCAACATCACTGAGTGGAAGAACCAGAACATCACCAGACAGCTGGAGAACTGGATGGCTCTCAACACACAGTATGTTTACTCACAGTTGTGAAAAGATGGGTTAATATGAGGCAGGTGCTCCTGTTAATGACTTACAAACTGAGGGCAACTAGCAATACAGTGGACTCTGTGCAAAGCTGAATTTGTTGGTCTCCTCAGGGAGGATCTGTACAGCAAGACTCTTGCAGAGAGTATCACCACCCCCCCACTCCTCATTGTTTTCTACAAACGTCACTCCACCATTGACCCCATGTGGCACATCAGGCACCTTGGTAAGTTCTAATTTAGGATATTAAAATATATGAGTCTTTCTCAATAGACCATTGAGTTTAACTCAAATGGATTTTATGTACATGGGAATGTTAAACAAGCTTTGTTTCTGTGGAAGATATATGTAATATTTTCACAAACACATACTCAGACTACTAAGCATCCAAAATATCTGGTGTGTGTGTGTATATATACACACACACACACACACACACACACACACACACACAGTATATGCAGCATGATTTTAAAACCCCTCTTTTTCAGGCACTACAGGAGCTGGAAATCGGTACTCCCCACAGTTTGTTAAAGCTGCCAAACTCCTCCACTGGAACGGACACTATAAGCCATGGGGGAGAACATCTTCCTTTTCTGATGTGTGGGACAAGTGGTTCATTCCAGACCCCACAGGAAAGTTTCATCCCGTGCGAAGACAAGCAGGGAACAACTAAATTTACCAAACTGGTTGCAAGAACTTTCAACCAGTCAAGACTCAGCAGGACCGCACCTTGATATCTCAGGAACTGAAAAGGCCTTCTCACATGCCAGCCCTGTACATGAGCTCTACCATTCTGCAAACATGTGGACCTGTGTACTCTCACATTCTCTTGAATGCAAAGAATTGAACTTTTTTCTGTTCCCATGGTACTTACTTTTGCCTGGATCAGAGAAATGTTGCACATTCCTTTAGTCCAGAGACTTGGTGTCCTCTGTTGCTTTGACAAGCTTCTCAAATTTTCTGATAAATTGTTGAAAGTGGATTATTTCACTTAAGAAAAGGTGGTGCTCTTTCAGACTGTTACATTTGAGGCTTAGCAGCTATGTTTAGTGCTGATATACCTTATTTGCATATTAAAACATTTTATACAGCTAGCTCAGCTTTCTTGGGATGGCACAGTTGGCCCAACAGTTTATGATTGGTTCAAACATATTCAAGTCGGAATTGCGATCATTCTGGCCATCCAGATGCCTCATTTTGTTACCTCAATTCAGTACTTCCTGTGGAAAAGTGATGGATTTTTTTATACTTGATTACACATGGGATTATTATTCAGCTGTTCAACAGTGGTGTGTACTTAGTTCAGCATGTCAGTCATAGACAGAAATGCTGTTTTCAATTCCTTTTTTCGTTATAATTTCATTACTCTGTAAGGCATTTTCACAAGTGTGACTTGTTAATAATCCTGCGCAAAAACAGTTAATAACAGTCAAGTTAAGGAACTACCATTGGGTATTGTCCCACATATCAGTTAACTATGCCATAGATGAACACTAACTCAATACTGTACTGCCTGTCACTTTACTGTAGCAGTGCTTTTCAGTGACACTATATTCAGACCACTAAGCAAACGGCACCTCTGCAGGAGTTGAAGAACATAATGTCTGCACAAAATTCTCATGCCTAATTCCATCAAGGTTTTTATACATGTTGAAAAATCATTCACAATGCTGGTGTAATTATTTGTCATATTTTGTAAGGATTATGAAATTAAACCTACATTTTTATGAATGAAATCTAGTGGTTTTATAATTATCAGTACTGAACCTTGTATTTCCCAATACTGTGCCCACCTTTCTTGAAATTTTTCAAAAAAAAATGTAGAAATAAGAGCAACAAGAAGATGCAGATATCACAACAGTTTGAAATTGGTACAGTTGTGGTTTTAAGTCATGGTTATAAATACAGTAACACAACCAGCTGAGGCACATAAAACATTTTCAGACTTTGTACAGCGTTTATTACATTTTTTTGTACGCTGTCTATATACAGTTTATTTTTGCATGAACACAATATTACAAATGAGCTCTAGACAAATAAAATGGGCACTCTTCCCTGACAACATCTATCAGAAAGAGTTGATACATACACACAGCTAATTAATAAAGTCCATTTTTTTAGGCTGGGATTATTCCTAAATGTACAAAATTCAAAGGCATAAACAACTGAAGATGTAGTCTAGGATAAAGTAGTTATCCTTGTCTTAAAACTCTCCCATCGTCTTCCAGATTCAAAGTGTGAATCTAATTCAGCTTTGTCGGTCAGTATGTCTTTACATCAGCTGTCCATGTATGTTGACAAATTCAGGTCTGCTCATCTCAGACCATGAACACAAGATCAGAAACTGTGTGAAGGCAAAGCTCATTTAAAATCTGTGTTGAAGTCATAGGCGTCATCTGCAGAGTGGCTGATGTCAATAGGGACAGACTGGAACTGCACCTGGCCTGTTTTTTCTGGGGAAAAAAGCGAGATGTAAACAAAGAGCCAAATAATTATTGATTTTAGTCACAATAAATAATTTTTTAAAACAGAGTCTTTTAAAACAGAATTTACTTTTGAGCGAGGGCTTCTGTGGTTTCTTTGGTTCTGCTGTTCCGTTTCCCTCCTCAGAGGTTTGTTCAGGCTGTAAGAAGAGTGGATGTTCATTTAAAGCTCAGCAATCCTCAAGATTAACAGAGTTTTCAAACTAATAAGAACTAAAAAAAAGTGCAGCCAGCTGGATCAGAGTTGGATTTGAAGTCTTCATAAACAAATCAAGCCTTGAATTTTTGTCCTCATTTCCAGGAGACCACACTGCATTAGTAAACAGTAACAGCTGAAGCAGAAGAACTTTGTGGCAATGTTTATAAGAAGTTACCTCATTGTTCTCATCATTCTGCTCTGCCTCCCTCTCTGTGGCTGCAGCAACATGTTTTTCCTCAGAGATGTCGCTGACATTCAGCAGGCCTGCAGTTGGGCCTTTAGAGATGAAGCTGATGCTACTGGCCTGGTTTGGAAACTTTACGCCTGAAAAAAAGAAACATAGCCAAATGTTGGTTTTAACATCACAGACAGATGGGACTACATTCAAACGGTGGCTACAGAGCGCTGACAAGTCTTGAGTCTAACAGCCCACTACTGGCCCCAACAGGCCAGTTGTTCCTGACAGTGTATGTCAGCTGATACAACCGACTGACCCTCAGTGCTGCTGTATGTGAGCCCTGCACTTGTTCCCACACTTGTAAATAAAGAGTTTTAGGACTTTTCAGGTGGCTATGAAATGTGAATAATTCCAGTTAAATAAAGCTTATTGTAGCAAACAAAAACATGCAAAAAAACCCCACAAAACTTTAGAGGCTGCGCCAGGAGTAAATGTTAGACTGGCTTTCAGGGGCAAAGGGTTAAAAGGTGGACCTTCACCAGCAGTACCGTTCAGAGTTTCCTCGTTTCCCGTTTTCAGTTGCTTTAGATCCCAACCGTTCTGCATCTCAGTGACCACAGCATCAGACATGTATGCAGGGAGGCTGTGGCTCTCCTGTGCCTTACAGTGGTAGCTCAGCTTCACTCTGAAGAGAAAACAGAAACAGACTACTGTGACATCAAGTGAGACACAGTACTTCCTACTCTGCTTGTGACTTCACATATTGACAGTTTTCCTGGAACAGTGTTGGGATCAGAGTTGGATTAGAAGTCTCCATGGAGAATTCCAGAATTGCGTTTTTGTCCTCATTTCCACACTGATGCGCTAAAGCTGCCCCTACTTTTTTATAAAAAAATACAAGCACTCACCCTGTCCAATCAGCAAGGAAAACTGTGGCTGCCTGCTCTGTGTTAGGGACTCCACCCTTCTGCAGATACCCTCGCTTTTTGGCGAACAAGGTTAAAAACTCCAGAGAGTTCCTGAAGTCAGGGACGTTATACTGAAGCATGATCTGAAACAACAAGAGCAGGAGACCTGAAATTGTGATCAAAAAAATCATTAATAAGACATAAACCTTTCCCATGTAACCAGTTAACACACTTTCCAACTTCTCTCCTGTGTTGGTCACTCCTACCTGAGTCTTGTCACACTGTTTGAGGAGAGTCCTTACAGCCTCCAGCACACTCTCCTGACCCTCCTCCACCTGCAGGCTCCTCAGAGCCAGAGATGCCTGTGGGTTGGATGGTGAGGCCACGATTCCTGGACTGTCTATTAGCTTCACATTCTTTAAGATGTGCACCTCCTGCATGGATCTGAAGGAGGGGTAACAGGTTACACTTTACAATGGGGATGAGCTGCAGATACGAGGGGCTTAAGAAAAATGTTGATATGTTATGTTAAAACTTTTTAAAACTACAACAATTCTGTTATGTATGTACTGTTGTGATCCCAGAGAAAACACTATTGGACATTTTATGCTTGTTTCTCACTCACTTTGTGATGCCTCTCTTGACACCTGCATTGCACGCAAGGATCCCTTTCATACTGTTAATGAGACTGCTCTTTCCCACATTAGGAAAACCTGATGTTAAAAGGAGATCACATTAAGGGTAAAAAATCAGACTATGACCACATTCAGAGAGCTTCACATGACTGGAGAGGATTTCAAGTCGTCATAGAAAAAAATAATTTGTCTACATCAACAACTGACATGATACAATGTCAAAGGATGTCACTGTGTAATAGGGAAAAAACAGGCTTACCAACTACGCCCACTCTGAGTGAATCTTTATTTGGTGTGTTAGCAGCCAAACTTGTCAGGAGCTCAGTGAGACAATTGTTTCCAAAGCAGGCAGCTCCTCTGGATTTGTCCAGCACTTCATTGGAGGCCACTATCCTGCTCTTCTTGGCTTGCTGATGAAAACAGAACAAGACATGTAAATAAATAGTTTTAAGTGCCTTACAAATGTAAACATTTCATTGGTAGGTTTGCAGTTCTGGCGGCTGAAGCTTCCTCATACTTTCTAAATAATACAGCAAGTACATGCTGGAAAGCTGTTCTGTCCACAAACACACAATTCAGCTCTGTTTGTGACAGAGGAAGTTAATATGTGTAGTTTGTATGTTACTCTTGGAGGTTATAACCAGTTATAACAGCACAGCACAAGCTGCTCAACCTTCTCAGTCCTCCATATTACAAAAAAATCAGCAGTTTGTTTTTACCTATAAAACATTCAAACTCTTGGAGGGGGATGCAGTAAACATGTAATTTTCTGCTTTAAGTTGAAAAGTTGGACATGTTTTTTAAACTTTGTTCATATAAAGCACTATATAGGCTGTAAGTCTAAACATTTGATATGAAAAAAACACCTCCTACCACTGTCTTGTCCTTGATCAGTGTTGATGCTTTGAACAGCACAACTGGAACCTGCAGTTGTAAACACTGCATCCACTTCTCCACATTTTCCTTTGGCACCAGATCTACAACACAGAAAATCAAACATAATCAATGAAACACACAAGGAGTCTAGAAAAACAGTTTCATTAAAAACGGTACCACAGAACACAAACCCACTCATGTGTGCGTACTTAACACAGCTTTGTCTGTTGTTCATTTACCTATTTTGTTTAGAACAAAAAGCAGTTTCTTGTTGCCTTCCCTCTGCAGCACCGCCTCCTCCAGCTGAGGACATCTGGACCCCAGGGGATCACGAGCATCGAGGACTTCTATCACTACATCAGAGGCATCAATTACCTAAGGAGCAGAGAGGGAGGTGAGGTTGAGGATTATCAGGTAAGCCATTCTTTTTTTTTTTTAAGTAAAACACAAGCTGCAGTTTGGTAGTTATACCTTGTTTAATTCAGAGCAGAGGTACTGTTTTGAGTTCTTGTTCTGGGCAGTGTGTTTCTCTGAAGGCCTCTCATCCTGTGGAATAAAATCCATCCACAATATTAACATAAGTCAACAGTTACGTGTCAAAAACTTTGAACTGGTGGATAATTTCGGTATCTGCCTCATACCTGCCGAGCCTTCTTGGCCTTGGGCTCAGTTTCTTTACTTGCGGCCTCTTTTTCCTTTTTCCTCTTCTGGGCTCGCTCTTCTTTTTTAGCTTGTCTTTTTCTTTGTTTTTCTTCTTCAATCTGTAAAAAAAAAAAAACTATTAGAAAACTGGACCAGCACAGACAATTCAACACTCTCCAGTCATGTTTCCCAGAAGCATCTCAAGGTTGAGATGATCTAGATTTAGAAATTTATGAGACTTAGATCACTTTAGACTTTAACCACTTCTATGAGACAGAGACCAGGTGAGACTGATGCACCTTAAGTGGTCGTAGTTTTAAAAACTGCATAAGATCAGCAAGTTCTACCAACCTGAAGCCTCCTCTGCTCTGCCTCCCTCAGCACCTCCTCTTTGAAGGGAGCACTGTTGGGCACGCCGGGGTCCTTCTTCACTCGTTTGCTCACTCCTTTTTTCTTTGCCTCTTTTCTTAGCTTTCTGTTATGTTCACGGACCTACACACAAAACGACAGATACGAATCAAATTCTTGTTCACATTAGACCAATCAGTCACACTTGTTAGAAATTACAGTAGGTAGAGGACTGACGGTCAAACAGGCCCCAGAAAGAGCAGTAATGTAGCAGTAAGCTGCTATGTATAACGTTAATTTAGTTAATGAAAAGTCAGTCTCTTACCTTTCTCTGAATTTTATAACGTTTTGAACACGAGAGTCGCTTACTGGCTTTCTTTAACTCTGAGAGACAAAGGACAAAAATAACACAGGTGATGGAGCTGTTAGCTAAAACAGGACGATGTTGCAAACCGACAAATGATAGATATTAGCCACTAAAACAGTTAGCATATCGGAAAGATAGCTAAACCAAACTATAGCGCCTTCAATAGTTGTTCGTGTTTTTACATATTCTCACATACTGTATTAGTGAAATACCGTTATCGGTGCCAACTTACTTGGTCGTTTCATCGTGGATCTGTGGACATGCCAATGTGCCTGCACTTCTTTCACACGTGCAGGAGTGAACAAGTTTGATGTTTACCACTTCCGGTATAGTCATAGTGAGTGGCGCCGCCTGTTCAGCTGGAGGGCTTAATGCTCATCACCATTTACAGTAGAACTTCTCAAACTGCTATGATTTTGTTCTAGTCTGGCTAAAAAATGTGGTTCCATGTGCTTAAAATCATTTGACTATAAGAACTATGTTGCAAACGGTGCTAAAATGTTACACACAGTACCTTAAAATAAAAAAAACAGGAATGGCAATGTTGTTGCTAATATTTTTAATATTTGTACAATTTTGAAATGAAAAAACACTGTCCTAGTTAATGGAACCTTTCATGGAAGTCAGTCAGAATGTGCGTTATTTAAGTATAAACCCCTTCAAGATTTTCTGTGTTGAAAAAGTTGACTGTGTTGAAAATGTTGGTGGGAAGAAGAAGAAGAAGAAGAAGAAGAAGAAGAAGAAGAAGAAGAAGAAGAAGAAGAAGAAGAAGAAGACGCATCAACAACTCCGGGTCACGTGATTGGGTCGAGCATCTTTTTTGGTCCATTTTGGAGGATAGCAAAAGCTCCGTGCAACCCAAGAAAATGACCAAACTGCAGTTTTTGAACGTCTTCTTGACAGAGCGTCTCATGCTTGCTGCGCAGGAGATCTACAAATCAGTCGAGGATACGATTTTGGAGTATCAGGAAGAGATAGCAATCCGGGAGCGGGAGAACGACCATCTGAGACGGAGGCTGCGAGACGCTGGAATTGAAATATGGCCAGGTTAGCTCCGATGAAAGCTAACGGTGCAGTTGTGCCCCTTTATGTTCTGTCAGCAGAGTCCGTGTTGTGCCATTGGGTTGTGCAGTGGAATTATTTGTATACGGAAAGAAAAACCTAAAAAGAAATCAAACAGCCTCAGAATACTGTTACCCCACTTCTAGGCAAGTTATCTGTTACTGTTAGCAAGCTAGTTAAAGTTAGCTGCTGTTGTTGTGGAGCGGCTAGCGCGTTAGCAACCTTTGTTCGTTAGCCAACCAGCTAGTTTTGCCGACTAGCCGGCACTCAAATTAGCCTTAGCTGTGGGGTACTTGAGTGCATCTGGACGTAGCGGTTGCACGTACTAACTAGTAATTGAATTGATAAGAAGAAATGGTGTACACTGAAAATATGAATACACACTTTTCACCTGTTGTGTGACAGTGACAACAAAACTACCTAATAGTAAGGATATACCTCTGACCGATGACACTGCCAAAGCGTTGCTCAAGATTTCACAATTTATAATGAGAGTTGATCCGTCATGAACTCTTAAATTTAATTATATTCGTAGAGATTTCATACGCAGACATCATTTGCCACCCGTCTGTTTTTAACTGTCAGCAGAGTTAATTGCCACAGTTACTGCTACTGTAAATAAATAATAGACTCCCTGGCACCTAAGTTTATAAAATAAAAGCACATCATCAATTGCTTTAGCATATACATTTATAAACTACTTCCTTAAAATAAACTACTAAAATAAAATGTAAACGAAATCTATTATTTATCTATCTATTTATTTCATGTCAGAGCACATCACAGCAATAATTAGATTGGCTGAGTGTGTTAATAGTAAAGTGTCTGATTCTCTTTTGATGAACTTGCTCTGAAACATAAAAATATAAGCAGTAAGACATTATGCTCACTTTGTCACTTAGAGTGAGGACTACTGTTAAGTTTATCACTAACTTATAAAATATGTACATACTAAGCAGCATTTGAGCTGAACAAACCACCAAAGCGAAAAAGAATTCTGTTTTTCTATTTTCACTAGAAAATGAAAAAAAATGCACATATCATTGCATGTTGCACATTTCATTCAGTTAATTGGTGAAACATCAAAAAGAGATCTGTACTGCTCTGGTTGTGTTTCACCACAGTTCAGGTATTTCTATCAAATGTTTTATGCTTTAATTTCATTTTCAGTTTGAGTCAACAAACTTTTGCATTTTGATGTAAAAAGTCATGGACATAGTTGCATTTGTAGAAATGTAGTTGTTTATTTCTAAGCCTCTTTCTCCTGTTGTGGTCTCAGATCGTCCGTCAATGGCGCTGTTGGATGAGGAGGATGGTGAGCATCCACGACGCGAGTGGAGCCCCAGCATGGGGCACGAAGAGCGTATCCCTATTCAGATAAAGGATAAGCGAGATCTCCGGCCCAACCAAGGAGATGATCAGCTACGTGGCCATGGCTCTTGCAGTACACCAGAAAACATGTTCACTCCCCCACGTGTTGGAAATGAATACGCCCAGGAGGGCCCCCACACATCCAACCTCCCTCAGAGCCAAGGTGTGGAGAACCGGGAGAGGGACCCTGGGTCTCGAGGCCCCTCAAGGCATGTGAAGGTAGAGAGTGGAGGAGGCCACAGAGGTTCTACGTCTTCCAATAATGGCGCCCAGCCCCTTGCGCCAGTCAACCCAAACTGCTCAAATGAGAACAACATTGACATTATTGGGGTGGAGAATGGGGGACAGATGGTTGGTGCAAAGGGAAATGGAAATGGAGCTAACAGAGGACAGACATCTCACATGCGCAACCAAGGAGCTAATGCTGTGGACTGCCCCCATCAAAAATCCCCCCTACAAGGCCACATGTCCTCCTTCTGCTGCAAAGTTTGTGGTGAGGCATTCAGTCATATTGGCCACCTTCATGTGCATGTACAAGTGCACACGCGGGAAAAACCGTACCGCTGTGGTGTATGCGGGAAATGCTGCAGCTCCTCTGGAAGACTTCAGGAGCACCAGCGTAGCCACACGGGAGAAAAACCATTCCGCTGCCAGATATGTGGAAAGGGCTTCACACAGATGGCTCACCTGAAGGTACACATGAGGATCCATACTGGGGAGAAGCCATACAGTTGCCCTGTCTGTGGCAAATGCTTCAGCCGTTCTGACAAAATCAAAAGGCATCTCCAGACCCATAGCCGCGAGGGAACATATTTCTCAGGGCAATGATGCAAGTGTGTTGTTAAACAACCCAGTTTGTGAATCATATTGATATGGGAAACTTTCCTACAAACAGCTAAAGTTGCTGCCAATAGGACAAGGCTCTTTTTCTACTTTCCAACAACTAGGGATTCTGCAACTCTTAGAGAACGTTTCTTATCTAACATATAAAAAAAACTTCTCCACGCCATAGTCCCTCAGTAGAATTTGTATTAGCCTGTTTAGTTTGTCATTTACTTAATTTTCTACTTGTCACTGAGTATTACATCTCTGAGACACAATTTGAGTTATTAGCTAGCCTTTTTGAATTATCAAGCCTTTCCTTAGTCATATAATTAGCATGATGAAGTCTTCCACACATGCCTTGAAACTGAGATGCTTTAAGAAATGCAACAATGTTCAGCAGTCATGGATTATTATCAACCAGTCTCTTCACATCCATCATTAATTGCTTAAGTTTTAAATCTGCAGAATTGACATATTTTTTAATCATTATATCAGAACCAAAAATTATAAGTCACTGTATGCGTGAAATTATCTACATTTTCTTCATTAACTAGAAAATCATTGACCTGACAAATGAGGCCTGTGTGCATCTGGCCTCGTCTTAACACTGCCAACAGTTTTATTATGTTTATGTAGTTATTTAATAAAATGATCCTCTGTTTATGCAGACAAAAAGAAAAAAGGAAAAATGCAAAATGCCCTAAGTTAACTGTGAACCACTCCAGTTCTACTTACAAGGACAAGTCTGACCTGGCACTTACCTTAATTTAGGTCTTAATTTAAACTTCTTCTTTTGTCTGAGTGCTGTTACATTGTTGCAGAGCTAAATACTGCCATCTCACCTCATCAGTGCTTCATGTTGTCCAAACAGACAAATCTATTCTGAGACTGCTCCACTATTATGTGAAATAATGTGATATTCTGTAAAATACCACTAGTCTTGGTCTACCATGCATTTTGGAACTTTGTGGTGTCTTTTTTATGACATGCACTGTGGCATCTTTCTAATATGATGCAGAAATTTACTACATGACAGGACCATACAGTATTAACTGAACCCTCCTGGGGTTTTTCAGGAGTGTCAGTCTGCAAAGATTTCTGTTCACCTATGTTTCCACCACATTAACAAATGTGGGGTATTTTTGGATCATCTTCACTTAGTAGTTGATTTTCAGAAGTGATGATTGGTTTATCATTAAATCAGGTACTTCCTCTGCCTATCTTGGACTGACCCCAGAAGAGTAGACCCTACAGTTTTCTTTTCCCTCTCAGGACTAATGCTGCATTCACAACATGAGGGCATACCAGAAATATTATTGTCTGACTTGAAACAGCTATTATTTAAAGTCAGGAACTCAGGGTTTGTCATTAGACCCTGCTTGTTGCAGGAATAAACACGCAGGTAATTAGAAACATATAAATAACCGTTTACAACTGACTGTCCTGCAGAGAGATGAAACTAGATAAAATACAAACCTTCACAGTGTGTCAACGCTCAGTTGTTCATTCTGAGACGCACAGCAGTGAAACCACCTTGTGTGATGAATGCAGCATGAGACAACTACAGCACATTGTCATAGCCGACCAGCAGTCCTCACTCACAGTCTTCTCTGGGACGCCTTTGCTCCCCCTGCACACACACATACACACACTCTACTGTATAGTGTTGTATCATTGCGTATTAAATGTTATTTTTTAATAAAGTAGCAATTGAGTATGAATTGGTATCGTCTTGATTTATATGGAAACAAAAATGGTGCTGATAAGCAGTCTAATAAGGCTCATGCTAAGAGTTAGATACAGATCTTATTTTCAGGTGATTATACACTGATGAAAACATACTTTTGTACACTATATTCAATATAAGCCATGTTCTTCAAATCGATCCCCATAACACTTGACCTTGGAAACCT
Organism: Acanthurus leucopareius; assembly: GCA_029814765.1. Lineage (NCBI taxonomy): Eukaryota > Metazoa > Chordata > Actinopteri > Acanthuriformes > Acanthuridae > Acanthurus > Acanthurus leucopareius. The sequence continues at coordinate 7,246,811 of JAQMCX010000029.1, forward strand.
TGTAGGGACTTTCAGTGGAAGCTTAAACAGTATCCTTTAATAGCACAGGGATTTATCAACAGAAATAACACTTTTTAATATACACCATCTGATGAATACCTAAGTGAAATATCCTTTTTCTCCAAGGACATTTCGGCGTGTCATGATAGGAAAGTGCAGGTGTAAGTGAATAAAACTAATGCAGTTATTGCTCAGTGTCCCTTTGCAACGGCAAACTAGGACACTTCAATAATGTGGAGCCTTCATTAATGAATTAACACCCGTGTCTTTTCTATAACAAGTCAAACTATTTGCTATGACAAAAGCACAGAGAGCATTTTTTTTCTTTCAATTCTTGTACTGCAATTTTAGCCCTAAATCACACTGCTGTGCATAAAAAACAAACTGCTGTGCATAAAAATATTATTTAAACCTCATTACCACCAAAATCCTTAAATCCATCATGGGTCCTCAGACAGCATTTGACAGAAACACCACTATAAAACTAGGAAAGTGTAGTGGTTCACATTAAAGGGCTCAGTCAGTTTTATTTTGTAGTAACAGACGTGCAACACCTGGTGGGGTACTTTCCATTCCAGAGTTTTTCATGGCTGTACTTAAAAATATGTTTAAATAGAATCCTGCCAGGGGCAAAATGTCTTAATTGGACTTTTTTCCCATCTGAGTGATTGGTTAAATAAAATAAGTGGCTCTCCAACTGTTTTAATTGCCCAGAATTAAAAGCAATTAAAGAACGTGCAATTAAAGGAACAGCTGGAAAGTTGGATTTTCCTTTGCTTTCATAATATCATATAGTGTTTGTTCAGTTGTTCTCAACATTTTGAGTTTGCTGACAACTGCTTATGTAAACATATTTAGTTGCATTCAGCCTTGTACTGGACCATGTAGTTACACATGGCCTTCAAGCTTCACATCCTTGAAGAGAGTAAGTGTCAGTAAGAGAGGACACTGAGAGTCCCTACAAGGTTTATTCACCAGTTAATCATTCAGAAACACCACAGTGTTTTCAATGACATCTTCATGCCTCTGTGTAAAGGAACACTCACTCACTCCTGTTGTATTGATCACAATCATAACAATGTATACTGATTCTGCGTCAACAATAAAGACCATCTGCCAGCAACAGCAGATATGAAATTGAGACTAATGACAAAATCAAAGAAACCTAGTAGACATACCTTGAACGCAGCCCTGTGATTTTCAATGATATTTTATGTTTCCTAAAGCTGCAGGCAATAGTTGGCAAATAAAGTCATTTAGTTACAAAACTGCAAACCAATTTAATGACTTTCTCTAGTTTTCATATGAATGTTGCCCAATCACAGACAATCAAGTCAGAACCTGTTATCAGTCATCAGTGCAGGTGTGTGATCCAACCTGCAAATAAAAACTACTGTAATACACGCACTATACAAAACATCTTTCAAAACTGTGGTCACGATAAAAGCTCATTAGAAGCTATCACTTATCACATAACTAAACTATGTGATAAATTTTCAAGTCATAAAAAAATCTGTCTTCTCACTGACTGTGTGCATCTGGGCCGAGCACATGGCTGCTTAGTCTTATTTATCCGGGTTTTGAGATTTTGTTTACATCTGAGACATTTCTTACACAATAAACAAAATAAAATAGAATTAAAATGGAATTTGCTGGCTCTCTATATAAAGTGCATTTATAAATTCAATAGCAACCTCTTGACCTGGCTGCATAGAGAAAAACATTCAGTAATCTATGAAGAAATCTTGGAGGAAAATAAGGCATTCAGTGGTTATCAGCACAACAACGACAGAGATAAAATGAATTTCAATCCAGCGACTGAGCTGATACACTCTTACAAAGGCACATTGAAAAAGCCACTGTGGCTTTACTTTTGTTAGACGATGTTATCAAGAATAATTCCAAGTACACACAGTCGTTTCATAGCCTCCAATGAATGGGACAGTTTCATCAATCACCATGCCCTTACTAGCTAAAAATAGCAGAGAGCATCATTATTTTATGAACCATGGAGGTTTCGGTGTCTGACAGCTGTTGATTGATGGAGTGAGTGGTGGGATGAGAGTACTCCCCAGGGATCTTATTCAAATGTTGACTGATCTCCAGTTTAAACAATCGGTGAAGACGGCAGTTCGTAACCAATGAGGCTGCCATGAATATTAAGTTTCACAAATAGAGTTTGTGGTCAGAAGCTGCATGCGAGAGCAGAGGAGGGCATCGGAGATGAATAATAGTCGAGGGATTTATAAAGCAGCGTAATGTGGCAGAGCAAGAAAGCACAGCTGCAGCCGGCAAACCCACAACTGTTGTATCTGTGAATAGATCTCTGACCATAAACGAACATATTTCATCCTCCAAAAAGTCATTCATATCTCACTTCATCTAAGCCCTCTTTAGGCAAAGAATCTGGTGATCAACAGATAAATCCAGTCTGCTCTTGTTGCTTTGCTTGTGCATTAAGTGTGGTCCTCTGTCTCTGTTTTTTAGAGGTAATTTCTCTGGACATCCATTGATTTTTCTGTCTCTCCAGGGGGAGCAGCATTCATCTCCTCAGAGTAGCCTGGAGGGAGCCTGTACACTGACTCCTTGTGACCCTGCAGGCAGCCACTCCATGCCTGTCCAGGAGACCAGAATTCTATTAGCCAAATCTTACTGAAAAACATTACATTTGTTTAAAAAAAAAAGTTCATTGTTTATTATAAGAGTAACAAACAATTAAATCAACTTTATGATCATCTTTTGCATCCTGCATCAGTTTTAATAAATTACTTAAAATGGGAACGTAATCACTGCACGTTGCCAGGAAATAGAAACAGCTTGTTGTTTTCACACTTTAGTTGTTTAGATTAAACAGAGGGGATGTAACATGGTAATTGGAGAGCTGTGGAGGTGATGATAGATGTATTTTGTTATTTGGACAGAGCTGGGCCAACTGTTTCCTCCTGTCTCTGGCCTTTGTGCTGTGTTAAAGGTTCTCTGTTTAGTTTTTCTTGTAAACAAAATAAAATAAAAATTAACTATTTCTCTTTGAATCCTAAACTGTAACTTCCATGCTTTCTAGGAGGCGGTCTCCTCCTTTGCCTCGCTGCATATCTTGGTTCATTACTGCCAACTGTCTGTCAGGGAAATAATGTGACGCCATCGGCAGGAATGTGTTTTGCATCATCCACATGCATGAGGCTCTGTAGCCCTACAAGAGGTCAGAAACTCCTGAGTGGTATCAATCTTTTCATGGTCCTACTGGCAAGAAAGCAGATGAATTCTTTTTCCAAAATGTCAAGCTATTCATTTAAACTGGCAAAAAGCTAAATTTCAAGAATGCAAAACAGTTACGAGTTCACAAAAAGAAAACACTTTTGCTTTAGCGTTATAAAGGAGCATATCAAAATATTGGTGCCAATGTATCTATAATATTTACAGGAGAGCATGTTACTGATTATTTTTCCCACCTCTAACAATAAGCCAAATTTAGACCAGTTGATCATGAAATGGTGCTCTCTCTCTCTCATTCAGACTGCTTCATGCTTGCTCCCTCAGAATTTGGTTTGCAATACTGGTACTAATGTATGATTTGAATATTTCTGCAGGAAAGAATGACTTTAACAATGTGGAATTCTGCTTTGCAAATTGCAGCCAAACGGCATTTTTGCAAAATCTTTATGCCACTCACCTGTTATAATTAAAACACAGGAACAACATCATGATGTATGTTCTCTGGAGTTTTTTTTCCCTGCTAAGCCAATGACTCACGTCAGTCCTAAGAACTTGTTTGACTAAGAACTTGTTTAACTGAGAAGTTGTTTGACTGATAAGGTTGGAACAGACATGAAAAAGTTACTCAATTTGACAGAACATTTTAAACCAGAAAAATGAGTCACTGTACTGTTGAGTAAACATGGAAAAAAGCTTGCAACTTTAACTGTGACTGTGTGATGGAAAAATTATATTAAGGATCTTATATAGGTATGTGGTTTGTGTGTCTGTACATTACATCATCAACCAAAGTTTTACAGATTGAAGTAGTGCTTTAATAAAATATAATAAATAAATAAATATAATAAATAAATAAAATGATAAATAATATAATTAATAAATTGATTAATTAATTGTCGTTTGTGTTGCTGAGTAGTTACCCCTTTGCTTCCTAATGAACTCTAAATGATCCAATAACATGACATCTCGGAGATGTTTTACAGCTTTTTTCTTCTTTTAAGCTTCACTCAAACACACACGGGTGCAAACAAGGGATGAATAACATAATGATGTGTCATCAGTTTCTAACACCTCTCATATCCTGCAGCTTTTATCTGACCACTGCATGACACATACATCTGCTGTTCAGAGACAAAAGGATGACGCCTGAATCTGGATGATCCCTGGTTTTATCTCAGGATGCAACATGGCCCCTGGAGCACTGTGAAAATGAAAGCATCGTATATTGTATTCTGGCCGGAGCTTAAGAGATTTAAGGGCCAGCCACAAAGATGCTGCTGCATGACAAATACTTCCTAACTTACAACAGATGTGTACCTAGTAAAGCAGTGATGTGTTGACAGTAAATTAATAACTAATGTGATGCCTTGAAATTAATTGTTCCAACTAAGAGGGTCACTGAACAGACTGTTGCTAGCATTATAGAGTTTTAAGTGCAACAGAGCACAATTCCTCTCTCTATTTTAAATTCACCTTAAAAGTAACTGCCCTGTAATGGGCATGAATGGACATGTATACTGTAATGTAAGGACATCAGCAAACAACACAAAGCTGATTCCACTGAGATCCATGCAATGAGGTTCACAAATTTTGAATTCAAGTATTATATATTTTATGCTATTTTCAAAAGGACAGTACCTGTATTGCAATATCGGTGCTACGTGTTGCACATATTCGGAACTGATGCATCAGAATTGATGGTCAATAAGTTGGATGCGTGCAGCCTTATTTATTTAATAAAAAACTCTTAGAAACTATAAAATGACTAATGTTTTGATAAACATGTCACAATGTATTTAAGGTTTTATGTCCCATCTATTTCCTTTGTATTGGTTTTGTCAAGATGAGCATCACTCAACCTTTCATTAATTAATTAACTATATGAAAAGTCAATTAACAGCCAATTCATATTAATAGAGTGCGGTTATGAAAACACTGAAATGGAAATGTGTAGGTTAGTGCACCAGGAGTGTGTCCTAAACCTGTGATAACACATTGTTGAGCTGTATGGAAACTCTGACATTTCACCTTTCAATATGATGTGACTAGTATGTAAGCAAACAGCTGGTTATTCAAACATCTGATACTGAGGGACATTACCGTATTTTTTAATCTTGCTATGTTTCTTGTCAGCTGATAAATCTCAAATCCAATATTCACTCTGTTTTAGCTTTGTTTTGGTCTCTACTGACTCCTGAGGGAAACAGCTGACTCTTCAGCTGTTAAATGCTCCACTGTTCACCAGCTAGTTGCTTATTTTGTCTGTCTGTCTGTCTGCTGTTTGGTGCTGGGTAGGTAGGTGTAAAGTTGGCTTTAGAGCTTCTTCTCACAGCCAAATACTGTGATATCACAGTGGTGAGAGGGAAGCGAAAAGATGAGGCTTCAGGCCGAAGTGCTAAGTGATGAGAGATGCTGAAACACTTCACTCTTCACTCTTCAGAGGAGAGTTTGATCAAAATTGTGACTTTTTTCACTTCAAATTAGCCTTATATATATTAAACTTAAGATCCTTTCACTCCTTTTGCTTTTATTTGATTTAAATGATTTGATTTTAACCTGACAAGTCACTGAGGCCAAAGTCTCTTGTGCTATAAAGGGTTGCACTCCACACTCATTTTCCATGTGGACTAATTACTACATGAAATCTCTCGGAAAATCCATAATAAGCATCGCAGCGAATTAATTTGTCCTTAATAGGATTACAGACCTCAGTCACAAATACCATCAGCACCACAGTACCCACAATGTTTCTTCCTCTCACTGTGAGCTTTAGGAGAGAGCTGGAGGGTAATACTTGGGTATAAAATGCTACTGGAAATTGAGTTGTTCAAAGGTTCACAGGGATCAAACACATAATCGTGAAACAGAGTTTAAGAAAGATGTGTGAAAACAACAATTCTAGAAGCTATGAAGTGTCTCTGAAGACAGAGAGAAAAAAGAAAGCAAACGGGACACCGCATCCTTGCTTGCTACTCACATCTGTATCTCATTTTAGCCATTTTGTAATGTCAGTGATATGTTTGATCCCGTTAATGGCTCATCTGCACAGTCAAATATTTGTTTATTTTAGTCAGGGGAGACGAATCAGACACACTGAAGTTTTTCAAGCAGTAATTGCCTACAGTAAAACTGTAAGGCTAATTATAACATAATAAAATCTTTGGTGCACAGTGAGGTGATGTGAGCCTGGCTTTCATCTTGCCATCCTCCTACCGCTGCTCTTTCCCCTCGTTTAATTCTTCCTCATCCTTACATAATAACATCCTTTGTCCCTTCTCCACACCTCTCTCCTGCCTCCCATCTCTCTTCATCCATCATTTCCTCCTCTGCTCTCACTTTTTCTTTTTGCAGCCTAGCCCTCTCCTGGCACCACCCTCATATTTCACAGCAGTCTTTTAATGTTGATTTTGGCCTTTGTGCATATGTACCGTCTGAGGCCATAAGTCTCCAGGATTACATGCACAGTCATATTTTCTGATCCCAGTATCCAGGGAAATCTTTTTCCACCCACTGTCAGTGATTGCCTGTAAGTGGAAAAATAAATCAACAAGTTTTACGATCAGAGAGTGATGGTAGAATCAACAGAGAGTGATAAAGGAGGCATTAGATGGCATTTATGTGAACTGGCTACTACCTACAGATAGACAAAACACATTAAACACACTGTGCTTGTGGTGTAATCCATAAAAAGTAGAAAATTCACATCATCTACAAGATACTTATTTCATACACACATGTAAAAAAAAAATGCAATCAGGATATTTTACAGGGCAAATATTCCAGGCAACCTTGGCGCAGCTGATTATTCGCCAAACCCCGCCCAGCAGAAGTGGTTGTCCAATGGTAGCTTAGCAACCGTATCTAGGCAAAGCCAGCTTGTCAGATTTGTGGTTTCTCATGTCATATAGGATTTTTTTTTTTTTTTTTTTAGCATTTTTACATCCAAACATAATAACAAATATGTCAGGAATTATTTAAATAGCATGTATAAGTTGCAAATGTTAGCATACTGTGCTAACTAGCTTAACACCTACAATAGAAATGTAGTTTCACTTCCAAGGCCAAGCAGCTTACACTACTGTTCGTAAGGTATGGTATGTAGACCTTTTTAGTCCCTTACAAAGTTACAAAACTGTTTTTAGGATGGAAACTCCTTCCAAAGATAATTCTTTAGCAGGGTTCAGAGTAATGATAGTTGTTGTGTCCTGCTCTTTGAAGATTAAACTCCAGCAACTGCAGCCAAACTTGTTAATTGACACTGACAAATTCTTTGCCACAGTCTTTGGTTGGTCCTCATCCGCAAACCCTTTTCTTCTGTAACAGTGGAGCATTCTGTTCAAAACTTTAAGGTACCATTGTTTTCACTGTGAACTGCATGCGAGCATGGAAAGCTTGACAGATGTTGTAACAGTAACAAAGGCAGCAGGTCTTGTTTTTTTCCACAATATTTGTTTTGAATGTCACCATTTATTTATTGCTCCATAAACTATTAGCAGGAGCTGTTATGGTGCTCTTAGCCTTCGGCTGTTATCTTCTAGTTGTTGGCTATGTATTCATACACTGCATCTCGCTGTTTTTTTAAACAGGGTTCTTTTATGGCCTCTTTGCTTCACTGCACAGGTTTAAGTGGAAAATAACATGAGGAGTGTTAACAGGGGATGAGCAGTGCGTGCAACATATGTGTTACACACAAAAGTGATTTCTGGTCAGCAATAACACCCCTCTCCAAATATTTGCATGTTATGGCTTGGTTCACCAGGGTTATCCCTTTAAACCACTATTCCTTTTTTGGATGCTGATATATATCAAGCAGTTTTGTCTGATTTAATAATATTGAATTTGGCTAAAGCCATGTTGTTTAATTTTAGATGGTTATCACTTAAAATCACAACAAGCTATTTCTTGGGAAGTGATACAGCTAAAAAAATACTTTTCAAAATAACTTTATAAATAAATATTCATGTACCCATGATTAATTCTTTTTCTAAAAATATTGTCTACAGATGAATCAGCATTCATACACTTGAATGCTGAAGTTGCTGTAATATTGCCTGCATTTTGTCTGGCTACTTTGTGTTGACAGAATAAGAACAGAGAAAAGGGGGAAGAGAAAGAGAGAGAGAGCAAATGAGAGAGTGAGAGAGTCTCGGATCAGTGGGCACCAAGTTTAGTGGGCCTCATTAGAGATGAAACTTCACAATAGAAGATACACACTAACTACGCAGTGCTTTGACCCCAGTGGGGCGAAGGGGTTCGGAACGGACAGGCTTGGATGAATACATCCAGATTAGGGGTGCCCGGCATGGGGCTCTGGGGCTCCTCTGTTGTTATTTATCCTGATGAAAGAATCACCCTGAAAATCAATAACCTTAATAGACCAACCCATTAATGAACTGGCTGAGCTCCAGCGGAGAATAAAGCTTTTCAGGGCACACAGAAAATGATGGAGGTGATTTAATGCACTCTTTCTGCAGCATCCAACAAAAAAAAAGTGGCACCCTGAAAACTATTGAGAGGTAAATGATGATTTGAAGAAAATAGACAGAACTTTAATAATTCTAAAGCTAAAAAGCGGGATCCATTGTGCACAGCATTTCATTACTTTTGGCACCATAAAAGAAAATTGAAATAAAATGGCAGACACTAGCCAGCTAACAATCCCGAAAAACTTAATAAATAGCTACACTTTAAGGGAGAGGCTCATCTCACTTTTCAGATATGGAGTCATGAGTTTAAGGTGATAGCAACCTTTTCAACATGAGGCACAGTCTTTAAAAAGCAATTTTCTTACAGGCAGCTTGCAGGGAGGATAAAGGCAAGTAATACATCTGCGGAGCACGAATGCAATTAGGGGCTGTTTGGAAATATTCAAGAAAGCTGATAAGATAAATAAGCTCTACCTGAGTGCATCATCAAACCCCCCCCTCATCTGCTCTCCATCAAAACAGCCATCTCTCTCCCATCCTCGTCTCCGTGGTTTTTCAAAGTGTGTGCTGCATCATTTTCACATACTCCAGTGCCTCATACTTTAATGCACTTCAATGTATACAGTGAGAACTCTAAAGAGATTTGTTTGCGAATAATAACATCACCCACAACAAATTTATAGTGTCCTCAGTTCATGAGAGGATCCTCAAACAACATTAGTGGATATAACTCACTTGGTTATGCTGCGTGCATTCATTCCCTCCGTTATCTTGATCGATTCCAAATGCTAAATGGCTGAAACTTTTACCCCCATAGCTAATCTATATCACAATTTATGAGGTCTATTTTGTGTAGGAGCCTTTTGTTGGAACTTGAGTATGTGAATCATGTCTTTTTTCTGGCTAGATATTTTTCAGCAAGAGTAAATTTAATCATTTGACTGATATCTTAAGACTCAGGAAAACGATTTCTTTGACAGGGTCTCTTACATTTAATCAAACATGACAGACATATTTTAGCACTCACATTGCAGTTTAATTACTGTTTTCAGTTTGTTCAGGATCAATAAGAGAAACATGTATTCCTGTCAGATGAGTATTGTCTCAGATCACAGAGGAACAAAGCATGTTACTCTTTAAATTTTTATAAAGTCCACAGTAAAGACATGACAAGGTTATTAAGTAAAAAAACATCTAGTTAACAGCGTAAACTTGGTCTTGTTGATGCAAATATCCCTCGGCACATCCTCAAAGATAATCCTGCATCCTGCAGTCACAGATGGGTCGATTCAAATGTCAGGGTGAAACACAGGAGTGAGCTGAAGCACAGACACAAGCAGACCTTCGAGACAGTGAACGTCTCGGCTCGGCTCCTTGGAGAGGAGCGGTCCGTCACGCTCGGCACGGTTGTGTGCTTTCTGCATGAATGGTCACACTGTTCTTTTAGGCATTGATGTACCAAACAAATGTCAAAGTACCGACCTACAGAGGTAACACTGCAGGAGCCCTCAACTCTCCAAATATGACAATACCTCAGCAATTTTTTTTCTGTATAAAATAACATTTTCTTTCTATGTCTCAAACTACACATGGTGAAAAGAAGATCTCCAGAAGGGAAAGATATTAAAAGTGAGGTATTTCTTGTTTAGGAAGCGCTCGGTGTCAAATTTTAAACTTGGAATTGGTAAAATGCTAATTTACCCTTAACTTTCTTTTTTAACCTTTTTTCGATACATGTATGTAGATAAAAAAAGGTATGATTGATGTTTTATCCTTCTTTATTGAACATTTTGGATGCTGTGTTCCTTCTCTCTTTATTTAACCTGTTACCATGTTTCATCAACCTGTAATCTATAACCAACACAGTGTCTGAAACCCTGCAGTGCTGAGATTTCTCTATAAGTGTTCTATCACAGACACAATGACCACGTGATGAGCAAGACACAAAACGGGGGGAGGATTTTAAGTGTAAAATGTAGCAAATATCATGAATGCACATTAACTGTCTGAGTCCAAAATATGCATCAGAAACAACAAACACTGGCTGTATACAGATTAGAGTAAAGCAGGCATAGAAATCCTGTTTCACATAAAAATCACAGTGTGCTAAAAGCAAAATGACATTCAAAGAGAATGGATAATGGAGACCATTCAAAGCAGGTGGAGGCTGTGGAAGTAAAGGAAATCTACAATAACAGAATTTACAGCTCAAATTCTGCATTTAAAGGATGACTCTATCCCCCTCAAAAATAGATTGACATTTTGGGATAATACACTCATTTGCTGTCTTGCTGAGAATTAGACAAGAAGATCAATATCACATTACAGCTACAGCCAGAAGCAGGGCTGCCAACTTTTGGAGTTGAAATTTGTTCGGGGAAACGCTAATTGCCATTATACCAAACACTATGACCTTAAAAATTCATCAAATTAGACCACTGGATACCTATCAAGTTAACATAAAAAACCGTAATGTAATAACTATCATACATTTTACACACATTTTACTTAAATTTACGAATTACAACAAGGTATCGCACATCAATAAATCAGAATTCCTAATCAAGAAACTTTGGCCTGCAATATGTCCCCGCCCCCTTTTGGGAAAACAAATGACTTCATTTGACAATGTATTATAAACAACACTCAACAAATCAACAAGCCCCTCCCCAAATAACAAACAAACAAACAAACAAAAATAATAACTTAATCTATATACAGTCATGTCTCTTAAGTCTTATATGCCAGTGACTAGTGGCTAACAGCTTAGCCACAACAGCAGGTGAGTAAGAAAGAGCACTTACTGAGAGTCCAACTAATACTTAGTGTTAATTCTGATCATTTGTAGAAATTATCTGTGGCACAGTGGCAGCAGAATGCCAGAAATTCACTTAGCTTTAATGAGCCCTGAGCAGAGAGACATTTGAGGCTTGGAATTGTGAAAAATAACGGAAAGCCTTTTATTTAATACCAACACCTATAGGTGATAGTATGCTGTCAACAAAGCTCCTTTTACCGAAGTGACGAGATTTTTTTAAATTGATTTTTACAGGAAATTCTGTTAATTTTCATCTGTTGAGCCACCTCAACCTAATTTAAACCTTGTAGCACCTTTTTCAGAAAATAAATTTTATCTTTATTTCTTCATCTACAGTAAAACACAAAGCTGGGACTTTGTGTTTGAAAAAAGAGGAGGATAAAACGAAATGACATCCACATGTACCTCAGATACATGTGGAGGTCACTCCAACAGTTCAGTGAGGAGAGACACTGTTCTGTTCCTGTGCTTCCGTCTGCAGCATTACAATGAGCCTCGGCTCTCAGTCTGTCTGAGTCGATACTGAAGCCAGAGGAGAAGAGAGAGAAAAACAAACAGAGGAGCATTAAACAAAAAGAGGGAGGCAGGTGAGCCTGCACAGCCTACAGAGATAAAGGAAAATACTCTTTCTATTCAATCGAATTAAATCTGCAGTGACAAATTAAGTCATTAGAAAACAATTTCTTATGATGGACACATTTTCCCTTTTTTCCATACAAAAAATATTTTGATTAATTACCTTTATTAAAGCTTGTCTCACTTTGCTGATTGCCTTACTTTTTGGATTCCCAGATAAACATGTCCAACCAGCTCTTACAAGGTTTTTCTTACAAGCTCTTCATTGAGGGTGAAAATTGAGGAAGGAAACAAATGTTGGACGATTATCTGCTGATAGCAAGGACTTTTGTGGGCACCAATACATAATAACTCTTGCGTCAGTGTCCCTTACAATGGTAATTCATGACAGTGTGTATCGATGCAGTGAACTCCTAGGTAAGCAATTTTCTTGATGAAGCTGACCTTTAGGAAAATTACAGCATTTGCGAGCTTACTATTTCCTCTACATGAGTTGAATCAATGCTATTGTATTTAAATGGTCTGACATTTTAGGAAGTGTTTGTTTCAGCTGTATCAAACTGAAGTGTAAACACGACACCTGTGTTTATTTGTAGTGCACAGTGTTTTTTGGCCAGACAATAAGATCCTGATCTCCCCTGGCTGCTTGTCAACCTCACAGAGACAAGAACAATCCAGGAGGTCTTTTTTATTATCAGGTTCCCTTTTGTTGTTGCATCCAAACCTCTAACCCTATTTTTTCCCCAATGGCTTACTTCACCAGCATGTCCCCTTTAAAGTCACAGAGTTTTTGTTTTTTACAACTTGATCTTTAAAACTTGTTTCATTCTAATGTATGTAAGTCTGGATTTTGCCAATAAGATCAGTTTTTGTGATATGTTTGGGTCTAAAATGTGTTTTTCTCTCAAACAACCTGAACTGTCTGACCTTTGTGAAAAAGAGAGAAGAAAAACATTTTCCAACTCCATCAAGTAAAAGGTTTGGAGCACAGCCTTCACAATAAGCAAAAGTAAATGTAAAGTTGTCTACTAAAACCCACAATAAATAGAGGATGATGATATTAAAAAGAAAAACAACAACATCTATTCAATCCAACAATATCTTTCAGAGGGCAGTATAATGCCGAAGGCTTTTCAGTCTGCATCTTATTCATTTATATTCTGAAAGCCCAAAGAGGATTCATTTAGAAATGCTGTGCACAGTGACCTTGTTCAGTCCAACTGAGTGGAGATATTGAGATGCACAGTGATATTTGTATAAACTTCATCTTGATATGCATACGTTTCTGATTGAAATGCTAAGTCTGTGAAATTAGTTCAAGCAACAGAGAAGCAAAGAATTGTCTCAGTGACAGAAATACTCACAAGTCATTTTTTGCATGTCCAAGTCTTGTCTCAAATTCAAGTCCAGGTCACGTCTTAATTTTTCTGACACAAGTCCAAGTTAGCCCTCAAGTCTGATGGTTGTAGTGAGAGTAATATCACCTGCTGCATGCTATCAGCTCTGTTTACAACACTGCTTAACTAGCTGGATAATTCAAACATATGGTGTTATCTTAATTTTCTCTAATATCTCATAATATCAGCTGAATTGAGTGTTGAGATGTTTCACAACAAGTGTAAAGTCAAGTTTTAAGTCAGTGTGTGCAGCTGAAGTGGGACTAGACTTCAGGTTGCATACCTGAGTCCCCATCTCTGCCTAATGAATCAAAAGCTTGCAAGTGTCCATTTTAACAAATTAGTTTACAGTCATATTTTTAGTTCTCACCTTTGACTTGTTCAATGTCTCTGTGCCATTCATATTGTACCAGGAGAGCTTTCTGGTGTACAGGCTTGTTTTATTGCCTCCTTAAGACATTAAAAGGGCCACATATTACAGTAGAACATCGTTAAATCACTTCAATCAGTCAGTTCCTCCCATTATTTTAATCACTGAACGGTCAAGTGTTTTTTCACTATGATAGTAATCAGTTGTCACTTGTTTTTTTTCTCAGTGTCTTATTCATGAAGATTTTCATTAAGAAAACATGGTTGTTTTTGTTTCATTTTCTTCACAGAGGGAGGAAGACATAACATGGAAGAGAAAAGTCACTGCAGGATTTCATGCTCAGCCAGGAGGCAATATGCTGGTGCAACAGCAGGGCTGTGAAAGTATCCCACTCAGAGGGAACAATTTTGTGATTTAGTCCTAGGGAGAAGAAAATAGCTGTTTTTAGCCTCATCAGGAGCATAAGATGAGAACGAAAGCCTTCTCAGCTCTTGTTGTTGTAAAAAACCACAGGATGTGCAGATCGATGTCAAACACATCTCTGAGTTATTCTCAAGCAGCTGAATTACTTGCTGTTTTTCTGATTTATGTTTTAAATGCCTTAACCTTGACACAATGCCCATATTAATTTTCCTTATTTTGTGTTAATCACATCATTCTTGCAATAAAGAAATCATTTAGTCCCATTTTAATATGAATGTCCATGCTTTCAACAATTTTTCTTGCAAATGTCTCTGGCTGAGACTTTAATGCCTTGTGGGTGACGGTTTGGAGATTAAGACTTGAGCTCAGAGAAGAAATGAGACAAAATCAATCAGAATATAAATATATTTACATCTTTCCACTAAAACCCAACATCCTTTATTGTGAGCAAACTCATGTCCTTGAGGAGTCATCTAAATAAAAAATGGACAGTAATCCACAGACCTGTAGTTCACTTGGAGTGTGAGAGAGAGGACATAGTGGTACTGAATTTACCCAGAAATCTTACATCAATTTAAGGAATGCAAAAGCATAAACTCTGCCTGGCAGGGAAGGATTTTTTTTTGTTTAAAAGCAATGTTTTCTCACTCCATATTTTTCCAAATAACAAAAAGAGGCTATTGCTTGGTTTGGCGCCTGCAGCTTGAACCCACGCACACAGTCACCTATATGATATGACCCCTGAACTCAAGTGTCTCTCATTAAGCATAAATCACTCAGTTATGATTATTATGATGCAAAGATTACCCAGTGATAAAGGAACATGCTAGTAAATCTAATTCCTAAGAACACTTGGGCTCAAAGGTGGAGATGTTGCCCAACTTTAATTTAACAAACTCTTAAGTTCTTTGACAACAGAGGCTGTTTGGCTGCTCAGGTGAAAGTGAAAGTAAAGAAAGTGCTGTGTTATCTGAAGCTTAGAAAAGGTCAAATGCAACAACACACAAAAAATGTTGAATGAGGAATGATTAAAGGAGTATTGGCTGATTATTGTCTTTAAGGTCTAGTCCAGAAATTGCAAAAAAATGATGCAACAAAGGGCAAGCTAACCTGACTCTAAGTCAAGCACTAACATACTAGATGTGTCATTTTGCATTATATTGATGACATCAACAGCAATTTAATTCAGATTCGACTGAGCTCCTCCAGCTTTAACAAAATGAAAATGAATGGTGTAGCAATCGAAGCAGTTAAACATATTTGATGAAGCTGATGTAGTGTGCTTTTTGCATTATGTCCACATGGTTAAATGCACTTGTTATAAATCAATTTGAATGAAAGATTCAGCTAAAAACATGTAATGTAATAGAATGTAAGATGATGTCCCCTCTCATTGTTACTTTAACTAAATAAAAAAGGGAATTTAATGTAAATTTTATTTTTAAAGCCTTGAGAAAAGCTTGAATTTTAAAGTGGGTGGCTTTTTTTTCTTCATATTTATTTACTATGTTTGCATTTCAAAATTTCCCAACTTGGGCTGGTTCTTTGAGAACAAACATCCTCTGCCTATCCACGAACCAGACATGGAGAGTTAATCCCTCTGCAATCCAAACATGCTCTTATCCTCGGGTCCTGGATTGCCAGAAAAAAAAAAATTGTAACAAAATACAGCTGTACTATTGACCAGAAGCAGATGCTGGAGCCATTCAATTTTCCAGGACACAGCACAGGAGCAGACACTTCTACAAACAAGGAGCAAGTTGGCAGGCGGCAGGTGGCACGGAGCCTTTAACCGAACCCAGCCGGGCCAGCTGATTGGCCAAAGCTACTTTCCCTTTCAAGTGAGCCAAAAACAGATGATGTAATGGGCATTATAGAACCTGGCTTTGTTGTAGCAATGCTGTTTTTTTTTCTTTAACTGAGGTACAGAGACATATGAGAGACAAGTGGCCTGTTCATCACTCACACCCACAGTGATGGTTGTGTGCTTATGTAATAGTTATGTGGATCCAGATGTTTTCCACACTATTTCGGAGAAAAAGGAAAGTTAGCTTGTTAGTTTGTGAATGCTTTACCATGGACAGCTGTGACACTTCAGGCCTCCACTGATTCTACAAATTAAAAGAAATAAACACAATGCAATAAATGTGACTGTGAAAACCATCAGAAACCCCCAAAACTTAAATTTTATTCTTATATCTGATCAAAATACTCAGTCTTCTATCAGAATATATTGACTGCGCTTTGCAGTTGACTTCAGAGTTTTCGAATATATATACATTTGAAATACACAAAATACTGATTGAGGTTTTATGTAGACTTTGTAAGGCCATATTACTTTTTATCATGTCAGGAGCAGAATTATATTGAATGCATTGAATGAATAACATAGGAAATGCAACTTTATTTAAGAATCAGATATTTCTTACATGCAGAAGTGATTCTGTGTTTGCACGGCACGTCAGAGTCATTTGTATCTTAAACCTCTGACAACATGATGCAAACAGCCCACCTGTCACAGTGACTCATGCTAACAGTAGCAGCTGCACAAAAGCTATTTTGTATGCAGACTGTGAAATCTCTGATTTGGTAACAGTCTCTCCTATCGCATTGATATGATGATGCAATATCCCAACTGCTGTGAGCTTGAATATTCCCAGTACAGGCAGATATAATCTTTCAGGTCCTACTGAGAGCATCAGAGTCTGATTATCATGTATCCCGCTTTGTCCATCAGGAGTTTTCTCACTTCCCCATGTTTGTTGCCTTGTTGTTAACAAGCCTGAAGACTGAGACCGTGTCGACTGATGAACGGGTCACCAGAGGGCCAGTGTGTTCAGGGAGATAAACAACGAAGAGCGGACACACACCCAAAGGCTCCTTTTTTCTCACCAGGAGAGTAGCTGACAGGTGAGGACTCAGTTGGCAGTTTGTGTCCGACTCTCGGTCCTGTCAGAGTAGCTGTGAAAGACACTGACTTTTAAATAACCTCCAGCAAGAATTTGGCTCTATGAGACATTTATGGGATAATTTACATATTTTGAGCTAACTAACCTTCTTTTCCAACGGGAATAGGCACATAAAATTTGTATTTTGTATTGAATTAAGTGTCTTGCACCAAACTCGATAAGAGCATCCAAAGAAATGATAAAGCCAATGAAGAAACATGATTATTAAAGTGACAATTTATCTGTAAACAGTGAGCTGGGCAGAATAAGCTGCAAGAATGTATTTTGAAAAAAATTTTTTTGAAAACTTAAATTATAGGAATAAAACATCTTGAAAATATTATCTTTTTACACAGTGTCATCTACTAATCTCGTCCTCACAGTGAAACATTGATGTGTTTCAGTGACGATCCAAGTATTTGAGCAATGATAATGAGCAGATATGTTAGTTTACACTTACTGTCTTCTCAAGAGGCAGAGTGAAAAAAGATTTAGTGGGATTAAAATCCTCCTTCACGGACCGTTGATCCAAAGCAAATGTTTGTGGCCAATGCTGAATGTTATTAACAAGTCAGGTCTTGTTTCTACAGATGGATTTATTGGACTTATTTTTTCCAGAATATTCCAACTGAGAAGCCAATTAACTAGATTCATAACAGACACCGGCTGTGAAGTCCCATCATCACCTCCGTGGTAAAGATGTTACATTATCTCAGCCTCAACCAGGGCCACTCTGTCTCCCAACATTATGTCCTTTCAAACATATTGGTACCTTTACACACAAATAAAGACAAGCTTGACAAAGAAGACCTGAGGTGCATTAAGACATGACACAAATACACACAGAGAGTTTTCTATTTTTTTGGTATAAAGAAGACAAAAGAAAAGAAAAGAAAGTGAAAAGCTAATGTTTCTTCATTATTGTGCTTCATGTTGGGTGTTCTGAAAGAGAAACTGTAAACACTACATGGTGCTATGATGCATAATTAGCTGTTTACAGCACCAGACACATTAGAAACCCTGTAAAATGAGAATGAAATGTGAAGGTGTAAAAGCACTCATGTGTGAAATGTAGTTTTGAAAATGCCAGATAGAAATCTGAAGTTAAATGCATTCAAACTCTTAATTAGACAGTGCAGTTAGATGGTGTTTGTGTGTTATTGCTCAAAATGGTTTAATAAACAAAGTTGAGAAAAGCAGTGTGGAAACACACACTCCCACACATATCCCGGCCATTACTCACTGTCCCTACATTCAGTGTTGTATTTAATGACAAAGCATCTTGGTGTTTTATTTGCTGAATACACATTTTCTGAAGTATAATTAAACATTTTGAAAAGAACAATATCCAGGTTACTCTATAGCATTGTTTAATCTTTACAGAGTAGGTGATCAATTTCTACATTAGGACAGGATTAATAAACAAAAGGGAATAAAGGTAACCATCCACCCACCCATTCCTGACAGTGATTACCCTGTTTAGAGCCATGCAAAGCTAGAGTCTATCCCATGATGCACTGGAAAGGTTGCTGTCCATCACACCGCTAACATAAACATAAACAGACAAACGCATTCACACCCACAGGCAGCTAGGAGGTTTCAGTTTATATAAACTGCAAATCTTTGGACAGTGGAGGAAACGCACAGATGGAGGGAGAACATGCAAACTCAGTCAGCCTGAAAGCTTAACGATGGTACAACAGACACAATGTTTGATTATAAACTAAATCAGATTTTTTTACTTGCTAGCAGCATCACTCAGGAGATGTAAGAATATGTTGTTCAGTGAGTGCGGGAGACTATGAAAGTCATGGATAAGAAAAAAAATCTGAGGAGTAAGATTTTATTTTGCAATCCAAGAAAAAAGATCTTATTTCAGAAATTTCTTTAAAAGTTTCCAACAAGACAAGGAGCAATAAGTACAATGCATTATATCTTAAATCATTTTTATATAATGTGGTGGAAAAGCTTAAAAGAGGAGTGAGGAAATGACTTGAAATGTTTTATTCAATATTCTCCCTTTTTAGTTGTTCCCCTGCAGTTACCATCACCATTAGATTACATATGTATGTCTGCTATTTGTTTATCAGCTGCTGTATGGAAATGGAGGTTAATTTTCTGGAGAAGAGGTTAGTTAATGACACGAATGGCCGTAATTTACTTACTCTATCACTGAATGTACTAGTCTTGACGTTGAGTACATACTGTATGTGTTTGTTACTGGATGTGGTGTAATGCATTGGTGCAGCTTAAACTAATGCAGTCAAACTTGGTATTTTCTCACACTGGTTAGTCAAAACAAACCCACTTCCAGCAGAATTCCAGATAACATGGAAACGCAACTTGGTACAGTAGGAGCATGTGGACACAGTCCCAAGAGACTGAAATGTGCCCCTGTGGAAAACTCAATAACTTTGATCAGGACAAAACTCCGTAATTCATTTTTATAAACCAGTAGGTTTGTATAGCTCTCGAGAGGATGAACAAGTTATACAGAAATACTGCAGTGAACCACTCATGTGACTGTCCTATTATTGGAACTGGAAGTGGTGCATTTTTATTTCACTGTGATCTTCCTATGAGCTTTTCTGGAATGTGTCCTCACAAAAAAGGAAAAGCACAGTTTTATTTCTTCACATCAATTACATGATGTAAAAAAAAATTCAGTTAGTGGCTGACTGCTGGCTTTCCATGAAGAATTCATAGAGGAGCAAGATTTTTTTATTTTGCGATTCAAGAAAAAAGTTAAAATTTCAAGAAAAAAGTCAAAATTCCAAGAATAAAATCAAAAATAAAGATTTCTTTACATGCACTTTCAAAGTGTACGATAAAAAAAAAAAATCCTTTTTATTTCAACTTTATTCTCTAAATTTCGACTTCTGTCTCGAATTACAACAGTATATAACTCTTTCCTTGGATTTTTTCCTCTTACCAATGACCCTTATACTCCTCCGGACAGCCAGTGAGTCACTTTAGTCAATGCTTGAAAATCTCGACAACTATTTGAATGAATGCTGCATTTCACATTAATAGTCCTCAGAGGATGAATCCTACTGACTCTGGTGATCCCTTGACTTTCCTCTGAGCACCACTATGATGTTGACATTTTTAGTTGTGAGTGAAATGTCTCAACATGTACTGGAATTTTCTATAGAAGATCGTGCTGCTACATGTTGATAAAACAACATTTCATGAGAAATGTGAGAAAGGTGCTCTGTAGTCATTGCAAACTCGGCTGTAAGATCAATTGTCCAAAAGAAATTTATGGTATAAAAACTGAAACTAAAGAAAGCAGGCTGTGCACAAATCACATCATTAATGGTTTTAATTTGACTCAACCACAAATCAAAGAGCCCACAGGATCGACTCAAGAATGGATAACTAATTAAGTAAAACTAATTAAATTTTATTGTCAAGGTTGTATAGCAACAGTGTAATGTTGTAGTGCTGGGAAATTATGATAAATTTCAATCCCAAACCATTAACAAGCCTGCAGGACTCCTGAATCTATTCTTAAGAATCCACTGATTGTGTAAGACTTATCAAATTGCCATGAATGTGTTGTTCATTAAAAAGTCTTGTTCGGAGTGAGTCTTACTGGAGTTTATCGGGTCTCCAGAGTCGGAGAAAATAAACAGATGCACAATTTAACATTAAAACAAAATGAGCATTGTTTCTCATATCTCCTATACTGTTTGCCAAACATTTCCAGTTTCTATTACCCGAGTCCCCATCTCTCTAACACCAAGGCACACAGACTTGTGCACACACACATTCACACACTCTCTCTCTCACACACATACATGCACAAATGCAATCACAGTGGAGTCTCGGACATTTGACTGACATTTCTTTCGAGCTTTGAGGTTTGCATTGGAGTCTTTAAATTTTTCATTTCTGATGTCTCTCTTTCTTTAAAAAACTCAAAATTAAAAGAAGATAAAATCATCTCAGTAACACTTGGTGGTTCCCTGCTCTTACAAATAAAAAGAGGAAAAAAAATGTTTAAATAATAAGTAAGAAGTACTGTGTTACTTTTACTTATGGACCTTAAGCATTTAAGTGATTGTTGTTTCTAAAAGAAAACATAACTTTTCTCAAGCAGGATTAAAGATGAAGAGGAACCTGCACGGTCGGGACGTTGTTTCAGGACTCTGATGTGAGCCACACACCCAATGCTGCATATCTAATAAACATTGTTACTCATAATTTCTGTGTTAAGAATCAGTACATTTAGTGGCCACTTTATTAGGTACCCTTATACAATCTGTTCCAAGTTGATATGAAAGCTCTGCCGTAAATTCTATCTTTACCCAGCTGACAACTTTAATTTTTCGTTGACACTGTTAGAAAGGTGTAAAATCAATTATATGTTTAATCAACCCAAATGCCAGATTTATGTTGGCTTTATATGTTTCTGTGAATCATGGATATGATGAGACTTCGTGGGCATGGTGTGGTTAAGGTTAAGCCCATAGAAGCCCACTTGTTTAGGGTCAGGAAACGATCTTGTTTCCGCTGAAAATACATGGTTTTGTTGTCATAAACAAGGCTTGTTTAAAACTGTCAACCATGACGGGGTCTTGAACACCAGTCTACCTCTTGGCAGCTGTTTTGCCAAGTGTTGCAAAATTTATAATGCCAACATTTTATTATGGCAGCTATGCTGGTTCATTTCTGTTGAAAGCTATTTTTTACTGGACAAATATTTATTGAGAGCTGTTTCTAATCTGTTGTCCCTTTCTTCACATACAGCAGTATCAACAGCAAGTTAACAATACGGGCGTCATAAGATTGGACTGGATTTGATTGTACGAGCGTAGCTAATAAAAAGAATCTATAATAAACTGGTTTTACAGGCTGTGGAAACACAGCTGCTTCTTGTGACTGTAAAATAACTGCAATGCCCCTTTAAATGAATAGAAAACAACTTTATTTTGCAGCATCACCACCCAATGATGTTTGATGTATGTAATGTTTATTTCAGTCAGGAGCAAACATCCTCCTCTCAGGATTATCCAGCTTCTGTTGTCACAAACACATCCATCACTCAGTGTTTTTTCTCTGTTTGTGATGCCTCTGTGCACACCATGCATGCCAATGTTTCGTCTCCTATAACTGTCGTGAGATTCAAATCACTGTGTAAAATATGTGTGTAAAGAATCACTTTAACCTGTTTGAGTTTTGCCGTTCTTGTAGAGTTTTTATGCAGCAAAAGGACACAGAGGCATCTCTTGTCAATGATCCCTTCACTCACCATCTGCCCTGAACCAATTTGTTCTACCCATCACTGACATTTTCAATCCGCTCTCCAGCTTCACTGTAATCCAGCTTGATGCTGCTATGCCTGCTCTCTTTCCGCTTTCCTTTAATATTGCAGGAGTGTTTGCTAAAGGCATTTGAGCAACAGTGAAGGTCACACAGTGGCATTCGAGAAATTTCTTTAAAAGTTTCCAACCAGACAAGGAGCAATAAGTACAATGCATTATATCTTAATTAATTTTTATATAATGTGTCAGGCTCATGTGGTGGAAAAGCTTAAAAGAGGAGTGAGGAAATGACTTGAAATGTTTTATTCAATATTCTCACTTTTTAGTTGTTCCCCTGCGGTTACCATCACCATTGGATTACATATGTATGTCTGCTATTTGTTTATCAGCTGCTGTATGGAAATGGAGGTTAATTTTCTGGAGAAGAGGTTA